>CM076570.1:1172918952-1173531364 GCA_034641835.2 Pinus albicaulis
AAGAAATAAAAATGAAAATAAAACTAGAATTAAATCCATAAAAGTCAAAAAATTAAAAAGTTAATAAAAATAATAAAAATAAATCTTAATATATATATATATATATATATAACTAAATAAATAATAAAAATAAAATCATATATATATATATATATATATAATAAAATAAAACTAAATAAAAATAATAATAATAATAGAATATAAGAAAACATAATCATAAATAAATATACGAAAAGATAAATAGATAAATTATATCGAAATAAATAAATAAATAAATAAATAAATAAATAAATATATATATATATATATATATATAAACAAGGATAAAAAGAGTAGGAACGCAATACAAAAAAGAAGAAGAGAGGAGACCATTAGAGGAACGACCACTATAGGGAGTGAAGAGAAGGGATCCAACAACTGCTGACCTTCCACCCATCGTCCCTATTCAATGTACGGGACCTCTTCTCAATCTCAATCGCCTCCCTAAATTTATGATTATGGAAATCATCAACCCTAGCAAGGACTCTAGTGTCTTCCATACAGATGTGATGCTTCATCTTCTCTGCATGCTCAACTACAGTAGAGGACTTGGTTCTACCTCTCTGGATCCAGGAGGGCTAGATCCTGAGATCCCAAAGTGGTTTGATGTTGTCTTGTCATTTGCTATTTCCAAATTTTCCAAATCACAGGAACCCCAACAGGTGGAACAACTATCAGTTGGGTTTCAAAAATTCAAAGTGTTGTTGCACTTTCAACAACAAAAGCATATATTTTGCTGCTACAGAGGCTAGTAAAGAAATTATTTGGTTACATAGGTTTATGGATGAATTGGGTAAGAAGTATGATATGGGCACGTTATATAGTGATAGCCAAAGAGCCATTCATCTTGCAAAGAACCCAGCATTTCATTCCAGGACTAAACACATATAGCTCAAGTACCATTTCATACGGTCAGTATTGGAAGATGGACAGTTGAAGCTGGAAAAGATACACACTAGCCAGAATCTTGTAGATATGCTAACAAAAGTTGTAACCAGGGAGAAACTAAGATTATGCTCAGTTTCAATTAGTATTCAAGGATGGCGATGAAGATGAGAAACAAATAGGTCCAAAGAGGAGTCATTGTCCAGCAAATGAAGTAGCGGTGGAGTTGCTACAATCAATCTCCAAGTGGGAGATTGTTGGGTGTGGGGCCTGATTGTCTTGTTTATTTTGTATCATAGCGTTGGACCCGTGTACCTTAATGGGGCAGCAATGTTGCCCATAGTTAAACGCTACCTGGGGGGTCCAGCTGGGGTGGCTGCGACTTTACGGAGCCCCCCTCTGGCAGGGGGTTTCGGGGGCAGTGCCCCCAAAGCTAAAAATAGATGTAAAATTGCCTTGTAATAGTATAGTAATTTCTAGTCAGTCTGGTTCGTTCATTAGGCGGATGATATGACAGTAGAATTTATGTTTAGTTTAGGGTTTTTTGCCTATAAGGCAACCCCTCACTTTGATGAGGGTATTGTATTACGGTTGTGTATTGTATGTGCATTCTCGGAGAGGGAAACATATAGGGAGACTGTGAAAGAGAATAGAGGATATTAAAATGGATCTGCTATAGTTTTTGTCTCTTCATTTTGCTGGATAATAGAAAGGAAGGACTGGCTATTTGGGGTGGACGTAGCCCAAACTGGGTGAACCATGTATATCTGTGTCTCTATGGTTTTATGTGTTTTGTGTGATTGTGTTTTCCACATATTTTATGTGTTTCATTGCTCTATAATATATAATTTTCTAACAATCTTGGGTGCCGGGGTCTGTACAATACTAGTTTGTATGGATTCTGAGACAATTTTTTCCCTAGATTGCGCATGCGATCAGGGCAAAGGTGTGCCTTATGCACACAAAAATAGGGTTTTGCATGCCTTATGCATGCTTATCCTAGCATTGGGTGTGCCTTCTACGCTCCTGTGAGAGATACATGCACTCCTTTTTCACGCCTATTTGAGGGACAGGCGCGTAAAAAGCCGAGGAAAATTTTATCCAAAATTTTGAAATTTTTTCCTATTTTTGATGTTTTTTATGCTGCTAATGTGTCCCTGTTTTTTGACATGATTTTGTGGAGGGATCAGGATTGGCCTGAGCTTCATACTACTTTGGTTGCTGATGGTCAGGCGTGCCAACAGTTGGCGCATTGGGGTCTCCTAAAATTTGTGGAGAATGACCTTATTCAGTCACAGGACCGACTCCTGCGCTACTTGATCCTGTTAGTCATTAGTAATTTTTCTCATATCAAAGGATGAATAAATTGTAAATCCTAGATTTCTAGAAACAATATTCCAAGAAAAATTGTGAGTTCTAGAAATCTCACTGCCTTCATTATCCTACACCTAACTATTTCACTATAAACCTTATCTTCTGCCTTCTGAAAGCCTGCCCTACTGCAAAGGAAACTACATTTTTCTAGGCTTGATTTGCCTCATTTTCACTACCTCACTTACCTTATCATTCATCCCCATTTTTCCATTCTTAAAATCCACATAAATCTTCCCTCATTCATCATTTCTGTGTAAAAACCCTTAAAACAATGAAAAAACCCCTTTCACATTGTTTTATCCTAACTTTTTAACCTATCAGGCCCTTTTAAAATATCATAAAAACTCTATTTTTGTGTTAAAACCCGCCCTTTGCAGATAAAAGGCCTTAAGTCCCTTTTTCCAACTAAGCCCTAGCCCCTTCTAACCATATGACCCTAAACCCTTTTCTTTCCTGACCCCCAGTCTTCGTTATCCCCACAAGACCATTCCCCCACCTATCTCCTAACCACATTTCCTTATTCAAAATAACTTCCGCCCATTTTCCTTCAGCCTGCTCCACCTTTTTCCTGGGCCACCTCCACCGTTGATCAACCCTGATCCAACGATCATCCTTCCACCATCCTTTATCCCGCTTACCAAATCGACTCCCGCTACTTGAAAAACTTGCATACGTCACCTCCTCGGCCCCACTTTCCACTCAAATCCCATGCCCCAACCACCATCTGCCACCTGTACTCCTCTTCCCACACATCTAACCTACACACCATCCTTGGGCTGCACCCACACCGTCAATCTTGCTCATCAAGATCCAACAGCTCTGATAGCATATTGCATGGATTTCAGTGCCAAAATTTAATGGTTCCAATCCACGTGAAATGGGAAGTTTAGCCTAGGACACGTGGTGGCCAGTTTTTGGTATCGCATTGCTCCAGGCCAAAACTGCTCACCGCCTATAGCCCGCGTGAAAACCACAGTGGTTTTGTAAAAACTACCTTCCCCCTCTGCTTTCTGAAATCCAAAATTCCTCACCCTCGCTTGCATTTATCCATGATATCGCCTCCAAGATCCTTCCCCTGCACCCTCTGTTCCTTCGTAAATCACCTCTGATGCTTAAAAAACCTCGAAAAAATGCAATTTAAACCCCTCTCGCAGGTTTTAAATTAATTTTTTTTAGTGTTTTGTGCAGGTTTTAATGGAGGAAAAGGGCCCAAAATGCCCTCCCACAATCAAAAAGTGACCAATTTAACCTCTGGATGATGATCCAGAGGTAAATTCACATTAAATGGCCAAAGGGGTTGTATAAAGGTTCGAACCCTCGATGAATCATGATCATCAATGGGTTATGAAACCCTCCAATGCATAAAGAACCCTCCCTGCACACAAAGAACAACCAGCATCAGAGAAGACATGAAAAACAAAAGGATTTTGAGGGCTAATCCAAGATCAGAGAGAAATTAAAAGTATTAGGCCTTTAAAATAGTGATTAAAGATGAAAGTCAAAGGGTTAAAGCATAAAGGATTAATAAATAAAAAACAATTATCAAGCAGAAACAGAGGTAAAGGCAGAAAAACAGAGTATCAAGGATAAATCAAGGTTTAAAGCCTAAAGACAGATTTGTGGTTAAAAAAAAGACAGATAACCCAAATACAACCTTGAAAAACTCAGCAAAGAAACAGTTACTCCTCCGAAAGATCAAACTGCCACCTATAGCATGTTTCCTTTACATAAAGGCATTTGGGCAGTTATTACACAGTCAAAAGATATTTTTATCTATCAAGGTAGTTATTGTAATAGTTAAGAATAGGCCTTAAAGTCAAAATTTTCACCTATTTTCCCTTAGAAGTTAAGACAGAGTTATTGAAACAGAGAAGTAGCTGCAGATATTCCTGCCTTAAGCCTTGCATGGTTTTCAAGGTCAGGAATGCATTTACTCTGTAATTAATGATACCCAAACCCTATCTTAGCCTCACCTCCTCATTTGCAGCATAAATACTGCATTTGAACTCATTATATTGTTGGCATTTGATGACTCTTTGAAGTAATACATAGTCTCTTGGAAGTTGAAGGAAAATTGATGTTTTGGATCTCATGTATGTTCTGATTTGTTTGTTGATGGAGGAGGCTAGATCACTGGATCCCTGAGCTTGGCTATTGGTGAAGTACTTCTATCTATTATTGTTATTTCCTATTTCATTATGTTTCCACCTTTCTTTTGTTACAATAGAGTGAAATTTTTAGGCTAAGAAATGTCTTTTGAAAGCACCTTAGTTTTGTTTACTCTTCACTATCTTGATGTTTTCTTCTGCAAGGTCTGATTGAAGGATTCTTAATTTCCCTTCAGTTTCATCTATGCTTGTAATATTATAAATGATTCAATAGAATATAACCAATGAGTCTCCCTTTTGGTAAGTCCATATCCCTTTGAGTATGGCTTCAGAGGCTATTTTAAGGAATGATTCCAATAGAGTGAAACCAGGGAAATTAAGTGGTGAGTCCATGCTCCTTTGAGTAAAATTTGAGATATTGTTTCTAAATATCTTTTCAAAGTATGCTAAGTAGAGTCTAAACCAAGGAAGTCTATGGTGTGCCTTGTCCTCTGGACTGCCTCAAAAGGTTTCTTAAAAGATTCCTAAAGAGTTGGTCAAAAGCAGATTAGATTATTTCTGTTTGATCTTAGGTTGCTCTTACTGTTTATCTTATATGTTTTCTTATCTGAAAGTAGTCTTTTGATTGCTGGATTTTTATCTGAAAGGTTTGATTATTAAAAGTCTGTCCAAAGAAGTCTATGGTTTTCCCTACCCTTTGGCTTACTTCAAAACGGATGCCTTGAAAGATGTTTCTTGTTTAAAGTACATGATAAAGAATTAATAGTTTCTCTTTCTCATACTTTTCTTTCTTATCCTTAATTTTCACCTCATAATCCTAAACTTTGAAGATCCATTGGCCAAGTTAGATTTGCCCTATGATACTCCCCGATCCATTTATGAACTTATCATGACTTTAATTTGATTCCATTTCCCAATGAATTAGATATTTCACATTCTAACTATGCTCTTTGATCATCATACCCAACCAAACAAACAACAAAACCCTACACTTCATAACTAGCCTAAAATCAACTCTTAAAAGCAAGCAAGCACACACCTTTACAAAACAAACTTGAGAGATCCCTCTCTGAGTCTAGGAAGGCTAGGTCCTAGAAATCTAAATATTGGTCACATGTTTCCTTGTCATTTGGTATGCCAATCTTCCAAGTCACAGGACCCAAACATTCTGGCGATCACGGTGGGACCTTCTAAGTCAGTGACAACTAAGTACACCTTAGGAATCTAGAAACCATTATCAAGCTTAAGAAAATAAAAATATCAGCAATAGAGTAGAATTTTTTTGCTTCACCATCTTAGCTACATGATGAATCAATTATAGAACACTCTTACAAACCATAGAAACACATAAAAATCAAAAAAATCCAAAAATACTCCCAGATTGGCTTTTATTACTTATTGGTGGTGGACCATAACATATTTTACCTTCAAAAGAGCTAAAAATTTCCACTTGGTGACTCCATTAGCCCAAGTAGGCCTATTACTCCACTAGTACTCTTAAATTTCCTTAGGATTGCTTCAAAACATTCCTTAAATGTCTAAAGGCATAGTCCCATTTTCTAGGAATAAACTAAACACTAAGCAAGTTTAAACTTTTGAAAACATTCCATATACTTTCAGCCTCTTGTAAAATTTTGAACTTGAAATCTGGCTTCACATAGGATCAGTACCAGATCTCATCTAGACCCTAATCCTCCTACAATAGCTGATGATCGAGAGAATATTTTGTGGCAAACTTCTAAAGCTGGAAATTTAACTACTGATAGGACTATCCAAAGAACAAGATTTGTCCCTGAAAACCTTACAGTCTTGAAAGATCCTCACTTTGACGTGCCTCATAAAAAGAACCTATTCAAAACCAAGTCACATAGTGATATATACCAAGCTAACCTTGAACCCACAGATTTGCAACAAATCTCTATTAGAGAAGCCTCCCCTTCCACTCTACTTGATTTTCATCTTCTCCATCACTTTATCTCCTTCCATAACAAATCTGCTCAAAATCAGTTTGCTGGTCCTAGTACTTCCAATACACCCATCCATACTTCCACTGTTCAAAACACTCCATTTCTTCCCACTTTCCCTTTCACAAATCCACCTCTTATAAATCCACCATTTTTTCCTATCATGGCTGCATGGTATGCCCCATTAGTGTTACCACACCCTTTGGTTCCTTTACCAAATGATTATCAATCTAGAATTCCCCATTTCACTAGAATTGAATCTACTACTGCCCAACAACATGTAGATAAAAAGGATGATGCTTCTGATTACATGGAAATAGAAGAAGAGACCATTAAGATGAGAATATTTGCTCAAAGTTTAGGAGGAGAAGCCAAGAAATGGTTTAAAAAATTAATTCCTAATCTCTCCAAATCCTTTCAGAATATAGCAACCTCAAAAGAAACACAGGAGAAAGTGTCCAAGATTATTGCACTAGATTCAATAGTGTTTACAATGCACTTCCCCCAAACATGAAACCTCCACTAGGCTTAGCCTTAGCTAAATTTCCTGAAGGCTTTGATCTAGACATGGCCTACCAACTAAGAGAAAGAGACCCCTTAACCTTAGAATATATGCAAATGGGAGGAATAAGTGTAGAGGAAAATATAATTGAAAAAAGATCTAGGTTGAAATCAAAGAAAAGAGTTAAATACAAAGATAAAACAATGGCATCAACCTCATCATCTGATGCCAAAATTGACAACTTAGTGAGGGTAATGGAAAGAATGCTTGATAAAATAAACTTAAATGATAAAATGCCTCCAAGAGAAAAACAAATTAATCCCCAAAAAAGAAATAGAAATCCTAATTTCAGAAGAGACCCTATTCAAGATAGGAAAAGAGAAAATGATCAACAAATTAGGCCTCCCTTTAAAAAAAACTATGTATATTAGGAAGAAGAAAGGGAAACTGAAAGGTTGGAAGAGAATCATGTAAATCTAATAGGATCATATAGTGAGACTGATGTTTTCCTCACTGAATAAGAACAAGGATTATTCTGCTTAGAACAAACTGAAAACTATCATGAGGATTCTGAAGATTACCAATTGGGGTATGAAAATGCAATAATGGAGGTACACAGACAATATGATCTTAGAAGCAAAGGGAACCCAAAAACTTCCAATGATAAAAACACAAACTCTATTGTTAGGAAAACCTCAGAAAATATTCCTAAAAAGACAGAAAACGTTAGTAACACTTTGACTAAGAAAGTTGACACAAACAAGGACAAAACCAGTCAACAAAGTGTTAATCAAAGCTTCCCTAGTACTTCTGCTAATGGCCCTGAGAAATCTATTCTAAATAACGGTCCTAATAAAATTCAGCAAGTTAGAACTGATGAAAATACTATCGTTGAAAAAACAGATGTAAATGTGTCAAAATCATTAGTCCCTTTCAGCCTTGAGGGTGAGATTGCCAAGATCAAAATTAGCATACCCTTGGCTAAACTAGTAACCCAAGATGTATATAAAAACCAAGTTTTGAAAGCTTTGAATATAGGTAATGATGCTGATACTTTGAACTTGATAGATGATAAACCATAATTGTTGGTTGGTCTTGAAGTAGAAGGGAAATATCAAGAAGGAACCATTCCTCCATTTTATGTCAGCTTAAATATACATAATTATATTTTACACAATTCCATGCTAGACTCTGGTGCCTCTCACAATCTTATGCCAAAAGTGGTGATGGAGAGATTAGGCCTAGAAATTACTAAACCTTACAAGGACCTGTATTCCTTTGATTCAAGAAGAGTTAAATTTTTAGGTCTGATCAAGGATTTATGTGTCAATCTGGTATAGATTCCTGCTAAGGGTCTAGTTATGGACATAGTGGTTGCTGACATTCCCCCTAAGCATGGCATGTTTTTATCTAGATCATGGGGAGCTAAACTTCAGGGAAGCCTTCAAAGGGACATGTCTTATGCTACCATTCCAGTTTTTAACCAAACTAGAAGATTATATAGAGAATCTCATATGAAATTTATGGTAAGCAACATAGATAGGCCAAACAACACTCTTGTTTACTCTATTTATTCATATTTATACTCCTTTATCTTATACAATGAAGATGAGATCAACCAACAAGAAAGGGAAAACCACTTTGAAAATGAACTTGCCTTTGCTGCCAACAATTACCATATACCCCAGATAAATGAAAAATTCGATGTCAAAGTGAAGAATAGGTCTACAGTCCCTGACAATGAGAACTATTAGCAAGTGTTTGAGAATGAAAAACACATTGAAGGTTTCCTACAATCAAGAAATGATTTTGCTTAACCAAAACCTAGCACAAGCCATGAAAAGGACTATTCTGGTGAAGAAAAAACCCATGAAACAGAGTTGTCCTCTACTGCTGATATAAACCAATTTGAACATATTTATAAGGTAGAATTACTAAACAAACTAGACCAAAAGGACCTTGAAATATTACAAATTGAAAATGATTCAATACCAAGGGGCCTTACACCATTAGAGGAGATTTTTGACTTCAATGATGTAGCTAAAAAACCAAATATGGAGCCTACAAAAACTAATGTAGAAGAACATAACAGAGGCAACATAGATGAGCCCAAAATGATCAAATTATCTAGCACTCTTCCTACTCCTATCAAACAAGAATATATTGAACTTTTCAAGGAGTACATATATGTATTTGCATGGGGCTACAAAGATCTAAAATCATATGATACCAACATTATTCAACATAAAATTCCTCTTAAGGAAAATCAGAAACCTTTCAAACAAAAACTAAGAAGGATAAACCCTGTTTTATTACCTTTGGTTGAGAAAGAGATTAGAAAGATGTATGATGCTGGAATCATAGTTCCCGTTAGATACTCACAGTGGGTTTCCAACCTTGTTTCTGTTAGGAATAATACCGGGGAAATTAGGCTTTGCATTGACTTCAGAAATTTGAATAGAGCCTCCCTAAAGGATAATTATCCCTTGCCTAAAATGGACCATATAATTCAGAAGGTGGTTGGATCTAAAATAATATCACTATTAGATGGTTTTTCAGGCCACAACCAAGTACTATTACTCCTAAGTGACCAACACAAAACTGCTTTTACCACACCTTGGGGTACTTTCATGTATGTTAAAATGTCATTTTGTTTGATGAATGTGAGAGCCACATTCCAAAGGGCCATGGAAATAGATTTTTCAGAAGACACAGGCTATTTCATAATAATTTATCTTGATTACATCACTGTTTTCTCCAAAAATGATAAGGAACATTTGATTCATTTAAGAAACGTTTTTGAGAAATGTAGAAAATATGACTTATCTTTGAATCCCAAAAAGACACTCTTTGGTCTCCAAGAAGGGATACTTCTTGGCCACATAATTTCTGAAGAGGGAATCAAAGTAGACCCTGTTAGCCACCCATAAATTGTGATATACCAAATGATGGCTAATTTTATTTACAAGCCTTCAAGAGATTTATTTCCCCTGAAAATCCATCATCTTTGAAGTCTTGTGATGATTCTTGACCCTTTGGATTAATCTCCACTGCTATTTCTACAAGGGCA
This sequence comes from Pinus albicaulis, assembly GCA_034641835.2. NCBI lineage: Eukaryota > Viridiplantae > Streptophyta > Pinopsida > Pinales > Pinaceae > Pinus > Pinus albicaulis. The sequence continues at coordinate 1,172,928,895 of CM076570.1, forward strand.
TGCCTGAAACCCTGCCAGATCTATCAAAGAAACTGTTTTCCAAAGGCCTCTGAAGCTACCCATTTTGACTCATCTCCCTTCATTTTCATAAAGCCTCCTTTTCCTCTTTAAGACCCCCATTTCCCCCCTGAAAAGCCTTCAAAATATTTTTGAACCTCTAAAAATCCCTTTTTACAGGTTTAAACGACCTCTTCCCCTTTACCAAAAGCAAAGAAAGCACACTTCTTAATGTACATAGGCCTAGCCCCTTTCGGCCAGCCCCCTTAACCACTTCCCCACATGACCCGTGCCCAAGAACCAAACAATTAAGCCCTGGGTGCTTATCGCAATCGGAGGTTTTGGGTGAGCACATTTTTGTGTTGACTTAAAAATCCCCGATGCAATTGGGCTTTGGTCTATAGATCTCCGCCGCGATCCGAACCATCAATCGCTTGAGATCCGACAGCCCAGCACTAATCGCAACGCGCCTGTCGCCCCTATCCATCCACTCCTCCGATTTCATCAGAGCCATCGATCTGTCTCCAAATCAGATGGTAGTCACTCCATCACACCGCCGCTCTAATCGCAATCGCAAATTCCAAATGGAGCCACCCTCCGTCTCCCCAGATTGCGATCTTTCGATTCCATCGTGTCCGTTTGTTTGGTCTGAGATCAACGACCCAGATCTCATCACTCTTCCACCATAATTCTCCCATCGGGTTTCCCTATTAACCTCATCAGACAATCACCACCGTTGATTTCCTCATACGATCCAACAGCTCAAGTTTAATCACCCTCTGCCATGACCGGGTCCCACCACCTAAGGCCCATTGCATATGTTTTCCATTGCATTTTTCCATGCTAATTCATGTATAAATCTCGGTTTCATGGTGTTGCGCCATGTAACCCTTCTCTGTCACGCACGTCTCCTCTGCAATCGCTCCTCCACCTCTGCCAAAACCTTTCTGAAGCATTTTTAAGCCCTGCGCAGGATTTCATAATAGGTTTCTCGTATTTTGCAGGTTTAGCAGGTTTAGAAGCATTTTGTTTTTATCAAATATCAGGGTTATTGACCTCGACATGAATCCTCTAGTGCCCTTTTGTAACCTTTGTATTCACACAAACAGGTCCGCAGAAGTTTAAAGTGTATCAGAAAAAGGCTAAAGGACTTAAAGGCCTAAATGGTGAAGATGAAGAGGCTTAATCCACAGTCAGCACGGTTGAATACAAACCATTGGTCATGGAAATGCACAAGATATGTCAGCAGGACAATCCTTTACTGAAGGAAGGACCAAGATCACTACTGCCCATTCTCCATTCTGCATCGAGCCCCAGCATAGTTATTATTTTGGTAGAAAGTCTCGAAGACCTGACAATGCATTGATTACACCGCATAAATAAATCTGCATTAGTACATAAACATTTCGGGCAATCAACAAAAGGAGGCATGAATAGAGCTAATACAGGATTAAGTGCAAAAGAGACAGAACAACGTTTTCACCAAGGAAGTTACTACAGATTGTCAGAGGCAGTTATTTGGAAGTATGGGAGTCCTCATAGCCCATCCTTCACTTAATTCACATCGAGAATATATAGTACCTCTCCAGATGAGTTCTTTCTCAAGGACACCCTGCGGGTGATTGCTGTCACATCAAAATAACCTCAAACGAGCTACAGAGTTATTGATCCTATCCAGAATTCAATGAAATGTCTAAGACACAACATGGATAATTCAAAACACCTTCTCCGATCTCCGATGTTCATTAAAACTATCCACACCGACTTTCCTCATTTTCTCTATAAAGAATCTTCGAAGTATCATTGTAAAAGGTTGGCATTTGTGATTTCTAAAGTAATACATATTGTTGCTTTGAAGAAGCCTTGGTGTTCTGAAAGAGTGTGAAGATCTGTGTTTTTCTGTTGATGAAAGGGGCTGGACCATCGGATCCCTAAGCCTGGTTTGGTGAATTTCTTCTTATAGTCAATGTTATTTCTCGTGTTTCGACTTTGTTACATCATGCTTTGCCTACAGTAGGATAAAAAGTTTAGGCAGAGAACTGTATCTTAGAAGCACCTTTGACCTATTTATCCTTCACTGTTTATATGTTTTCTGCTACTGAATGTGACAGGGTAGTCTAATATCTCTCTTTATATTCAGTTTGTTTTACTTCAGAAATGGTTAATGCGGTTGTGTCAAAGATTGTTTAGGCGTTCCCTCTTTCTTTACCATTGAATATTGTATCTAGTGTCTACCTTTGATTATTAATGCTGGAAATTTGACTGTGAGGTTTTGTCTCAATCATACCCTCTGTTCCTTATTGTTATCATTGTGTTAAAGGCCCCTATAATCGTAGTCCTAGATGTCTAAGGCATTCCCTCTTCTTGGACTACAATTGTATGTCTTTGTTGGTTAAGCTCTCAAAGGTGAATTTGTAGGAGGAAATAGGGTGTTCCCCAAACCCTATAACTCATATTGAAGGTTTAGTCTGCAGTTCTCTTTTCTTTGAGTGTTTTTATTGGTTGAGTCCTAAGCAGTGAGCTTACTGGAGGAAATAGGGCATTCCATAAATCATTGTGGGGGTTTAGTTGGTTGTCCACTCTTATTCCTTAATGTTCATCCCATTTCACCTATATTATTCAACAGATCCTTGACCAAGTTAGATTTTCCCTTTGGTTTCCCTTCCTTCTCAGCAAGAACCATTTAGAATCTTCACATGACTCCATTTCCCAATGGCTTGTTGATTCCCATGCTTATCTAATACCACATGAAACATATTTGTCCAACAAAAAAAAAACAAACAACATTGAACCTCATAACTAGCCTAAAATAAATTTCTGAGCCTTTCAAGACACATCTTTATAAACATATTGAGAGATCCCTCTCTGAGACTAGGAGGGCTAGATCCTAGAGATCTTAAATTTGGTTTTTATGTTGCCTTGTCTTTTGGTAAGCCAATCTATCAAAACATAGGACCCCAACAGACCCTAAAAGGATTGAAGGTATATTGATTATCAACCATCCTAGAAACCTTAATGAATTGCAATATTTCATTGGAAAGATCAATTTTTTGAGAAGGTTCATCCCCAACCTTGCTAAAATTTTAGGGAATATCACAAACATTCTAAAAAAGGAAACAGGGTTTAAATGGACCATACAAGACAAACAGTCATTTGAACTGGTTAAACAAGCTCTTACTCAAACACCAGTTCTTATTAGTCTTAATTTCACTAAGGATTTCTACATTTTCTCTTTTGCCTCTAAACATACAATTGTTGCAGTATTACTGCAAAATAATAATACAGGGCAAGAACAACCAATATCATTTTTTAGTAGAGCCTTAAGATATGCTCCACTCAAATATAATATCATGGAGAAATAGGCCTTAGCCTTGGTAAAAGCACTGAAAGACTTCCAAGTCTACATTTTACATTCTCAGATCATTGCTTTTGTCCCACATACTGTTGTCAAGGACATTCTAAATCAAGACCCTGATGGTAAAAAGGGGAAATGGATTGCAATCGTCTTAGAATATGATTTAGAAATTAGGCCTACCAAGCTAGTTAAAGGACAATGATTAGCAAAACTCATAGCAGAATCAAATTTACAAGCATTAGATATGAATATGGTTGATGTTTTGGAAGAAACAGAAGAATTCATAGCTCCATACATTGAAGAAATATTGTTGAATTCAGCATGGTATGCTGATATCATTTATGTGCTTCTCTATCTTAATACTCCTCCTTCTCTATCAAATAATAAAGCTAGATTCTTGAAACATAAAGCTTTAAATTATTGCCTTTTGGATGGAGTGTTATATTGGAAAAATGCTATTGGCATATTGCTTAAATGTTTGCTTGAGAATGATGTAGGAAAAATCATACATGAGTTACATGAGGGAGAATGTGGAGGCCATCTTTACTGGAAGACCACAACAAACAAAATTCTCATAGGTGGTTACTATTGGCCCACCCTTTTCCTAGATACTCAAAAACTAGTCATGACTTGCCATAAGTGTCAAATTTTTTATGGCAAGAGGAAACTCCTACCTTTACCTTTACATCCCATTATTATTTAGGCTCCCTTCCAGCAATGGGGTTTAAAATTTATTGGAGAAATTCACCCAACCTCATCTACCCAACATAAGTGGATCCTCACATCCACATATTACTTTACCAAGTGGATAGAAGCTATTCATTCTAGGAATTCTACTAACTCTGTTATTATCAACTTCCTTGAAACCAACATACTATATGGATTTGGTTGTCCTAGAAAAATCATTACAGACAATGATGCTGCCTTCAAATCCAAGAACATGATTGACTTTTGCTATAAATACCATATCACTTTAGGACATTCCATAGCTTACTATCCCCAAGGAAATGGCCTAGTTGAATCTTCCAATAAAATCCTGATCAATATTATCAAAATATTGTTGGATCAAAATCAGAAATCATGGCATAGTAAGCTTTTTCATGCATTATGGGCTGATAGACTGACTACCAAGAAATCAATAAATATTCCCCCCTATCAGTTGGTATATGGTCTAGATGTAGTCTTCCCTACATATTTGGGAGTTACAGTCATGAAACTTCTCCAAGAAGTACAAACAGAAGAAAATGATATGCAAAGAAGGTTGAATCAAACCATTCATATACAATAGACAAGAGAAGAAGTATACAAAAGGACACAATTAGTTCAAGAAAACATCAATAAAATCTTTTACAAAAGAACCAAAGCTAATAATTTTCAAGTTGGAGATACAGTTCTGAAGTAGGATTCAAGGAGGCAAGTTAAAGGTAAACATGGCAAGTTTGAGAATTTATGGAAAGGGCCTTATATCATTCACTCAATTAGGGGTCATAATGCTTTCTTCTTAGAAGGACTGAACAGAGAAGAAATTTTTGAAGGTCCTGTCAATGGCAAGATGCTTAAAAATTATTTTTTTCAAGAGTCCTAGGTTCAAAGAATTCATTAATTATACATAACATAACATGAGAAAAATCAAAGAAAGTACAAAAAAATTAAAAGAAAAGAAAGAGAAAAAGAGGGCAAATTCAAAAGAGGTACAACCCCATACCCAAAAAACAATACTGCTGAAAGTGTGCAAGTCTAAATGTCACTGTTGATTCAAAAATAATTTCTTGTTCAGTCATCTAGCCTAATCATAGCTGAACATGCTTTAAATTTATGTTGATAAGTTAGTATAAGCAATGATTGTCAAGATTATTTCAGACTTAGCTTATCAGAAAGGATAGATTAGGAGAATATGAATATGTTGGTTCCACATGCTCAAAATAGAACCAAAGAGATAGATAAGGATGCATTACTAATGACAAATCACCCTTATCTTTCTAAAAACACTTTATGCAAATAATTTTTGTGTGTATCTTGTTCCAAATGCCACAACCATGGTTGATCAGACTGTCTAATCCTGATTTGAAATCATGCTTTAAATTTCATGTCAAATAGTTAGAGAATCAAGATTTTCAAACAGTTCAATCTTGGGAGTCAAGTAGTTTAGGTAGAAAATAAAAGAGTTCAACAGCTTAATCTAAACTCTTGGAGGAAATAAGGATAGGAGTAGATAGTTTATTCTCTGTTTTCAAAAATAAAAAAGGTCAAAGATTTTGCTAATTCAAATGCACTCAAAGAAGAAGAAAAAATGATAGGAAAGTAGCATTGGGTAGGTAGAAATATTGTTTGAAAGGAATCATATATTGCATATTGTTAAAAATTTGTCTTTTTCAGAGGAATATCAACAAGTGAAAGGAAGAAAAAATTTTCCCAACGTACAAGGCACTGATCTGCTGAAACTCAGATATTTCATGAACTGAGGTTCTAGACACCTTAAAAATAAACTTTCCCTCCCCAAGTGGAGCCACTATTATTCATCAGTAATTTTGTTTATATCAAAGGATAACTAAATTGTAAAGCCTAGATTTCTAGAAACAATATTCAAAGAAACATTGTGAGTTCTAGAAATCTCATTTCCTTCATTATCCTATACCAAACTGTTTCACTATAAACCTTATCTTCCGCCTTATCAAAGCCTTCCCTACTGCAAAGGAAACTACATTTTATAGGCTTGATTTACCTCATTTTCACTACCTCACTTACCTTCTCATTCATCCCCATTTTTCCCTTCTCAAAATCCTCATAAATCCTACCTCATTCATCATTTATGTGTAAAAACCCTTAAAACAATGTAAAAACCCCTTTCACATTGTTTTATCCTAAATTTTTAACCTATCATGCCCTTTTAGAATATCAAAAAAGCTTTTTTTTGTGTTAAAACCTACCCTTTGCACATAAAATGCCTTAAGCCCCTTTTTCCACTCAAGCCCTAGCCCCTTCTACCCATATGACCCTAAACCCCGACCCTCTGTTATTCCCCTAAACCATTTTCTTTCCTAACCCCCGGTCTTCATTATCCCCATAGGACCATTCCCCCGCCTATCTCCTAACCCCTTTTCCTTATTCAAAAACAACTTTCGCCCATTTTCCTTCACCCCGCTCCACCTTTTTCCTGGGCCACCTCCGTCGTTGATCAACCCTGATCCAATGGTCATCCTTCCACCATCCTTCATCCCACTTACAAACCCAACTCTCGCTACTCGATAAACTTGCATACGTCACCTGCTCGTCCCCACCTTCCACTCAAATCTCATGCCCCAACCATCGTCTGCCACCTCTACTCCTCTTCCCACCTCTCAAACCTACACACCATCCTTGGGCTGCACCCGCACCGTCAATCTTGCTCATCAAGATTCGACTGCTCTAATCACATATCGCATGGATTTCAGCGTTGAAATTTAATGGCTCCAATCCACGCAAAATGGGGGGTTTAGCCCAGGACACGTGGCAACTAGTTTGTGGTATCGCGTTGCTCCCGGCCAAAACCACTTACCACTTATAGCCCGTGCGAAAACCATGGTGGTTTTGTAAAAATGGCCTTCCTCCTCTGTGATCCGAAATCCAAAATTCCTCACCCTTACTTACATTTCTCCATGATCCCTCCTCCAAGATCCTTCCCCTGCACCCTCTGTTCCTTCGCAAATCACCTCCGATGCTCAAAAAACCCTGAAAAAATGTAGTTTAAACCCCTCCCACAAGTTTTAAATTAATGTTCTTTAGTGTTTTGTGCAGGTTTTAATGGAGGAAAAGGGCCCAAAATTCCCTCCCACTGTAAAAAAACTGACCAATTTAACCTTTAGATGACAATCCAGAGGTAAATTCACATTAAAGGGCCAAAGGGGTTGTGTAAAGGTTCAAACCCTCAATGAATCATAATCATCAATGGGTTATGAAACCCTCCAACGCATAAAGAACCCTCCCTGCACACAAAGAACAACCAGCATTAGAGACATCATGAAGAATATAAGGCTTTTGAGGGCTAATCCAAGATCAGAGATAAATTAAAAGGATTAGGCCTTTAAAACAATGATTAAAGATGAAAGTTAAAGGCTTAAAGCATAAAGGATTAATAAATAAAAAATAGTTATTAAGCAAAAACAGAGATAAAGGCAGAAAAACAGAGTATCAAGAATAAATCAAGGTTTAAATGCCTAAAGACAGATTTTTGGTTAAAAAAAAGACAAATAATCCAAAGAAAACCTCGAAAAACTCAGCAAAGAAGCAATTACTCCTCCAAAAGATCAAACTGCCACCTGTAGCATGTTTCCTTTGCATAAAGGCATTTGGGAAGTTATTACATAGTCAAAAGATATTTTTATCTGTCAAGGCAATTATTTTAATAGTTAATAATAGGCCTTAAAGTCAAAATTTTCACCTATTTTCCCTTGGAAGTTAAGACAGAGTTATTGACACAGAGAATTAGTTGCAGATATTCTTGCCGTAAGCCTTGCATGTTTTTCAAGATCAGGAATGCATTTACTCTGTAATTAGTGATACCCAAACCCTATCTTAACCTCACCTCCTCATTTGCAGCATAAATACTACATTTGAACTCATTATATTGTTGGCATTTGATGACTCTTTGAAGTAATACATAGTCTCTTGGAAGTTGAAGGAAAATTGATGTTTTGGATCTCATGTATGTTCTGATTTTTTTATTGATGGAGGAGGCTAGATCACTAGATCCCTTAGCTTGTTTTTCGGTGAATTACTTCTATATGTTATTGTTATTTCCTATTTTCATTATTTTCACCTTTCTTTTTTACAGTAGAGTAAAAATTTTACGTTAAGAAATGTCTTTTGAAAGCACCTTAGTTTTGTTTACTCTTCATTGTCTTGATGTTTTCTTCTGCAAGGTCTGATTGAAGGATTCTTAATTTCCCTTCAGTTCCATCTACTCTTGTAATATTAGAAATGATTCAATAGAATATAACCAAGGAGTCTCCCTTTTGGTAAGCCCCTATCCCTTTGAGTATGGTTTGAGAGTTTGTTTTAAGGAATGATTCCAATAGAGTGAAACCAGGGAAATTAAGTGGTGAGTCCATGCTCCTTTGAGTACAATTTGAGATATTGTTTCTAAATATATTTTCAAAGTATGCTAAGTGGAGTCTAAAGTAGGGAAGTCTATGGTGCGCCCTGTCCTCTAGACTGCCTCAAAAGGTTGCTTTAAAGATTCCTAAAGAGTTGGTCAAAAGAAAATTAGATTATTTCTATTTGATCTTAGGCTGATCTTACTATTTATCTTATATGTTTTCTTATCTAAAAGTATTCTTTTGACTGTGGGATTTTTATCTGAAAGGTTTTCTTATTAAAAGTCTATCCAAAGAAGTCTATGGTTTGCCCTGTCCTTTGGCTTACTTCAAAACAGATGCCTTGAAAGATGTTTCTTGTTTAAAGTACATGATAAAGAATTCTTAACTGCTCTTTGTCATACTTTTCACTCTTGTCCTTAATGTTCACCTCATAATCCTAAAATTTGAAGATCCATTGGCCAAGTTAGATTTTCCCTATGATACTCCCCGATCGATTGATGAACTTATCATGACTTTAATTTGACTCCATTGCCCAATGACTTAGATATTTCCCATTCTATCTATTCTCTTTGATAATCATACCCAACCAAACAAACAACAAAACCCCGCACTTCATAACTAGCCTAAAATCAACTCTTAAAAGCAAGCAAGCAGACACCTTTACAAAACAAACCTGAGAGATCCAACTCTGAGTCTAGGAAGGCTAGGTCCTAGAACTCTAAAGATTGGTTACATGTTTCCTTGTCATTTGGTATGCCAATCTGCCAAATCATAGGACCCCAACAGATCCAACAATGGAATAGGTGGCACAATGTGTTTGTGTTATGTGGGTGTGACCTATCTATCCGTCCAGAGACAGATATCTATTTCGTGACTGGGCTACTGCATCAAGGTGAGGCACTTCGATATTCACTTCTTTCTGGGAGGGTGAATTTTGAGTGGTTCTGAATGCGTCACTGTTGCGGGGTGCCCCTTATGGAGGGGTGCATTTCTATTCATTTGGTGATATATTTGGACGAGTGGTGCGCTCTAGCGGCCATTGTGCGACTGGTAGGGTCATATGCTCCAAATCGAGCCTCGGGGCCACAAGTTGGTGTCTTTCACTGGCTGAGGGCCGGACACTTTTTCAAGTCTGATAACAACTTCATATTCTACCTGATCTTTTGGAGCTAAACCGATACATAACCCAAGTGGCTGCTGCTAAACTTTGAGACCATCTTGATGCTCCATCAGCAAATCCGAAGTAAGGGGCGGATTGGTCATCAATTGTGACACTCGATCACATTTTGTAAAAATTATTTTGGTCAAAAATTTAAAGTGTTTGGGTTTGTGTTCATTGACTTGAGGGTAGGGCATTTTTGGCCCTTATGGATAGAATTTATTGAGGTAAAGGCCATTGAGAAGGTTGATGAGGCATCTCCCACATGGTTCTATCAAGATGTATGCCCCCTGGTAGAGGCAATGTTTCATGATGTAGGTTCCTTTCCACAAGGTTTTAAACTTTCCTAGCCCTAGGGCCTCTTTTGCGACATCGTAGCGGAGGACCAGCTCTCCCTCAATAAATGTGCAAGGGTTGATGTGGTCGTGAAACGATGCTTTTACCCTTTTCTTGTGGGTCTCATTGTGTTTCCGCGACTATTATTGGCTTTCGTCTATGAGCTCTAGTTGTACTAGGCATTGTTTTAGAGATTGGGTATAATCGAGGAGTTCGATGGTGGCATGCAAATACGAGATCTCGCAGAAATCAATGCAAAAGTGTAAGGAAACCTGTCCTTTTGTGACATGAATAAGGTGGGAATTCTGGGGTGTGGGGCCAGCTGCGATCTTATTTCCAATATACGATGATATAAATCATATGTGGTGTATCATGTCATCAAAATTTTATGGGGGGATAATCTCTATGATGGGATTTTGCATGAGTGTAAGGTTGGTTCTCCCGCTAGGATGGTCAATTTTCTGTTGGTGAAAATTGTGCCTGGTGCGGAGGTGCTTGAATGTTTCCATTAACAGGGATGCCTCTGGTTTGTGGTTATGGAAAGTGAAAGTGGTGCATGGTACCACTGTTCCAACTGAGTAGATTGTGTGAGAACCAACACTAATCTTCGTCCCAGATGTGGATGCTTAGAAAGGATCTGATGCAGAAGATGAGGTCTTCTGCTTCCATTTCTGTGTCGTTGGCTTGGGTATATCTAACTCTTTTGGGGAGTGTAGACTCAATGCTACTCTTACCGCTCTTAGCTTGGGGAGATACTCACATTTAATTGTATGGTGAAAGTGTGAACAAATATAACAATAAGTACGCATGATTTTATCTTGGTTGGAGAGAATTCTCTGTGGGAGAGATGAGACTACGTGAAAAATGTTTGCGAGGTGATTCAATTCTTTGCACTGATTGAGCTAGTGGCTAATCAGGTCACATAGTCTCCATGTTATCCTAGGTTTGGCCTGGGTCATGCTTGGTTAGTTATCCATCCTATTTTGCCCATTACACCAATGTGGGTGTGGGGTTGCTGGCCTGGGGGTGATTTACTTTCTATAATGTTTGAGGAGATCATTCTGTTTCTTCTCTATTGTATGAATCATATCAATGAGAGGACGTACTCTCAGGATATAGGTACAGTGTTGTCCACAGTGATTTCCTTGACATACTGGGAAAACTATCCTAGATATGGGGGTTTTTTTGTGCTTAATTTGTGGTCTGGTAGGGTACCAGCATCATAATGCTGCTAAATAAGGACAAGAGGCGACCACATGGCTGGGCATTTTACATAACACACATGTTGTTCTTCTCTGTAGAGAGCGGTTGGGGGTAACTAATGGTTCCCTGATTGGTCAATTTTCAGCTGATAGAAAGAGAACGGATCTACTCATCACATCGTCATGGGTTGTCGAGTTGTTCGCAGATTCTGATTCTGAGCCATCTTCTTGGGAGAGGTAGAATATGGTTGATCACATGCAAGCTAGTGCTGTACAGAATCTAGGTATATAGAGAAAATGGCACACCAAGTGTTTGTCACCACATATCTGACATGAATACAAGATTTCCATGTTATTGTGATATACTATATGAATTGGGTACCATCACTGAAACATTTCCAAAGCTGGGAAATCAATGATGAAATGATTGAGCTCATCATAGAGTACGCAATGGTCGATGGGAGGGGGGGGCCTCGTGGGGAGTCTTTCAGGTAGCTATTGTTCCTCTTGCAGGTAAAAGATGGTGCGAGGTTCATCGCCAAATGAATCAGTGGAGGGATCCTCTTGATAGGATCACTCGATGGCATTGTTAGCCACCTATAAAAAAATTTCATATCAAATGGTGGCTAAAATATTTTTTTAGCCTTTAAGAAACAATTCATGACCAAATTGTTAGTTCTTAAAGTCTTATGAAGTTAACTAATCCTTTAGTTAATCTTCACTGCTGTTTCCCTCATAAACCTGAAAAATATACTGTTTCCAAGGAGAAGACTGCTAAAAACCCCATTTTCTATCATTTTTACCCTTCCTTCAATTCATTAATAACACCATTTTCATCCCCTTTTTCTTCATAAAATTCCTCCATTTCCCTCATTTTCCTTCATTCCCTTCATAAATTCCCTTTGGTAAGGTTTAAAACTCCTTTTTCAACCTTATCTAAACTTTAAAAAATCCTAAAAAATAGTCTTTTTCTATTAAGGACTTAAGCCCCTTTGGCCTTAGCCCCAGCTCCTTTTCTACGCATAAGACCCGGAGCTATGAGCCAGAGTTAAACCCTCATCACGCAATCATAATCGGGGTTCTCTTTTTCTTATTACCATTCACTTTCAAAATTTTCCAATGCGATTAAGCCCTTTTCTCTAGAAAACCCTCGATCTCCTCGCATTCTTCACATAACCCAGGGTCCGCAATCGGGCGCTAAAAAACATTAAAAACCTTTCCCCAAACCCCTTTTTTCCTTTGTATTTCATAAAAGCTGACCTTTTCATTATTTTTAATAAAACCTGAAGGTTCGAATTACAGCAAATATTAACTGTCGATCATCCTTCGATCCAATAGTCAATACTTCATCGCATCGCAAAAAATTATTTGTGTTTGCCATTGCCCCCCTCTGATGCCATTATTCTCGATTAAATCCTAGCCATCGATACCACAAGAACTGACAGCTAAGATCTCGTCACAACTCCGCCCACAGTTCTTCGAGTGTGCTCGTCCGATTAACTCTCAAACATCGATCTTAACCCCCAGATCTGATGGTCAATACATAATCGCATCGCAAATGTTCATCTTACCCTTTTTTATTTCCCTCCCACCGATGCGATCCCGCAATCAATTCTCCACCATTGATTTGTTCTATTTGCGCCCATATCTAACAGCCCATATTGTTCCCCGTTCCAAAACTCTCCCTTCCACCTTTGACTTCATCGTTGAATCGCTGCCATTGATCTAGTTTTAAGATCAATGGTTCTCGCACAATCGCATCACAAAATTCCTTTGTGCCATCCCCTGCCCTCCTCTGATTTGCGGTCCGACGATCAAACCTAGGCCATTCATTCTAAAAAAATCTAATGGTCCAGATCAAGCCCAACCTTTCTTTCTTATTCTCACAAGCCCGACAGTTTAAATTATTCGGTGAAGATCTACAATTGATTTTTCTAGATCAACGGTCCACATTGCTCCTGATGTCCGCTCGATCCCTACCTCATGTTCCTCTCATCGCTCCATAGATTGATCTAGGCCATTCATTCCTAAGATCTAACGGTCCAAATGTAATCCAATAGGCCCAACTCCTTTGGAACCTACCTTCCTCGTCAACGGATCTCTGCCGTCCATTCCTCTAATTCGACGGTCGGGATCTAAATCGCCTTGACCCTGCCCACCATTTTTCGCCCGCAAATCTTGCCCCATCGTGCTCTCACTCCCACCATCAGATCTCTTCACCCTTCATTCGACGGTTTATATCCCATATCACGTAATTTTGTGCCCGAACATTAATGCCAAAAAATTACACGATATGGGCGGTTTTGAAAAGACACGTGTCAGCAAGTTTGTGATATCGTGTTTTTTTGGGAAAATTTTGAAACAGCCTTAGAGCAGTGCGAAACCAACAATTTTTTAAGCTGAAACCACCTTTCTCCACCATGTTAAATTTTTTACCTTTAAATCTCCGTCGTTCATTCTTTTCATCCAACGGCCTAGATTGCATCTAACCCCCAAGTCTTTGCCCCTTTGTTTTCTCTCTTGGGCGTTTTTTCGAGTCTTCTCCACCGTTGATCTCTGAAGATCGATGGTCCTGATTAAATATTCCCCTCCATATATCCTTCGAATATTCTATCGTGCGATCTTCACCGTCGATCTCTGAAGATCGACGGCCCCGATAAAATCTTTTTCCCCGTTACATTTCTCCCCACCATCTGAACTCCCGATCAATCTCAGTCGTTGATCAATCTGATCCAATGGCTCAGACTTAATCTTAACTTCATTCACCCAAAATCCTCCTGAAAAACCTAATCAAGAAATATCTGTCATTGATTATGCTAATCCAATGGCTCTTATTCGCTCCCGCACCCAAAACCTCCAAATCAGTTTAAACCTATCCTCGCAGGATTTCATTAAATTTTGTGTGTTTTTTATAGGATATCAAGGTTTTGTTTGCAGTTTTAAAATGAAATAAAAGACAGGGATGACGATCCCCAGGCCATTTATTCATGAAGAAGGAAAATTTGCGCGATTCAAATTATGATTCCACCTGTGCCTCATGAGCATTTCTGAAGTCATAAAGACCTCTACACGCCTGCAAAATAGTAAACACATAGTGAACCTTAAATTCACAGAGAGTATCAGTGTCAAAGTATGGGATCAAAGAAAAAATCACTGTTTAAAGGTTGTAAACACAATTTTGAGGGATTAAGGCATAAATTTGACTATCAAAGGCCTAATCCACACAGTTAAAGATAGTATAAAGACTTGAAGATAGAGATTAAGCCAAATTAGGCCTAAAACACATATCAAAAGCAAATTAACAGTGTTTTAGGTTAAAACAATGAAATCTATCAATCCGAGAAGCCTCCACTGCAACATCAGAGGCTAATTGAATCCTCTCCAGCTACTAGAGCTCCACCTGTAGCCTCAATAAATATAAGAAGGCATAGTTATTGCCTTAGTCAGTGATATTTTTTTTAAAGCTGCCAGAGTTATTGCAAATCCTACCTGAAAGAATTTTAAAGTCAAAAAACTCTGCTATGTGGCTAAATACTTAATGAAAACCCATTAATATAGAGGAAATATCAAAAAGCTTCTCCATTGAGCCCTTCAAAGGCTGAGAAGCATTAAACTGTATTAATTGAGCCTAAAAGATATTTTCTCTCATCACACCTCCTCATTTCTTCTATAAATACTTCTGTAGAAGATGAGATAATTCAATGCATATATGTTGCCTGTAAATAGTTTTCTGAAGCTACTGTAAGCACTGTTTGTAATTGAAGATACCTAAGTTGAGATGTGAAGTTTGAAGCTGTAGAGAACCACTGGACTTGATGATTGTAACTGGTTTGAACATCAAATACAAGCTGATTTATGGGATCCTGGTCTATGTCAACGGTGATGTGTTTCTTATTGTAAATTGTTATTTTCTTTTTGTTTCCATTCTGTCCATTTTCTATGATAAAGAACAACAAATATAGAGCTAGGATTTACTCTTACAAGTACCCTACTCTCACTGATAAGCTTTATCTTTATGTTTTCCTCCAATTGTGTATTTGAGAATGATTTAATACAGTCCAAGTAGTTAAGGAATGCTGGTGTTCCCTCGTCTTATTGTCTAAACTTTAAACATTGTTCTTGAATGTTATTTTCAGTTTCTGCTAAGTAAATTTGAACTAGGGAAATCTATGGTTAGCCATGTCCTCTAGTTTTATCTCTAAAGGTTGTCTGAAATTTTCCCTAAGAGTATGTTGAAAGAAGGCTAGGTTCAAAGTCCTTACCTGATCTTAGACTATTCTTTGTTTATCTTAAGTGTTGTCTTGAAAAGTTTGCTAATTAAAGTCGAACTAGGGAAGTATATGGTTTGCCTTGTCCTCTAGTTTCTTCTCCAACAATTGCTTTGAAAAGTTTCCCTTTGAATATGTTGAAAGTAGGATAGGTTCAAAGTACTTAATTGATCTTAAGGTATTATTTTTGTGTTTTAAATGTTTTTTATTGAAAGTGCATCAAAAGCAGGCTAGTTTCAAAGTACTTACCTGATCTTAGATTACTTTTATGTCTTTCCTTAAGTGCATGCCAAAAGCAGGATAGTTTCAAAGTACTTACTTGATCTTAGGTTTCTTTTTGTCCTTCATCTGTTTGATCTTCATTTCTTATTGTTTTCATTCCATAAAATCAACTTAAAGAGATCCTTCGACATAGATGACTTGCCCCATGGACCACTCTTGAACCTTGCTGTTTCAATTAAATCCTATTATGAATCCATAGCCCAATGGATTGAAGCTGCTTCTTTCCTATCTTGTTAGCTGAATCATTCCTTCACTTTCATACACCTTCACCCTTCATTTAGACTTCCTTCACCTTCATTTATCTTTTCCCAACCAAAAAGAACAAAACCTTGTTCTTCATAACTAGCCTAATATCACACCTAAAAGCCTTAAAGATAAATCAATCTTTGCACTTATAGAGAGATCCCTCTCTGGATTCAAGAGGGCTAAATCCTAGAATCCCAAAGTGGTTCAAATGTTGTCTCTGCAGCTTTAGTGTTGCCAATATGCTAAAATTACAGGGAACCAACATTTTGGCGACTCCACTGGGGATTTCTGAGTGAACTTCATCCTAGATACCTCTAGGACCTCTAGAAAACCCATTAATTCAAGAACATTTGGTGTGTTAGCCAGTCGAGCCACCAAAGCCACCATTTCTGGCGACTCCGCTGGGGATTTCTGAGTGAACTTCATCCTAGATACCTCTAGGACCTCTAGAAAACCCCTTCATTCAAGAACATTTGGTGTGTCAGCTAGTCGAGCCACCAGAACTAACATTTCTGGTGACTCCATTAGGGAATCTGAGTCAAATTTCATCTTAGACACCCTTAGAACCTCAAAAAACCCTTGAGTACAATTAGCTCTCTTCAAGCACTACCAAAGCAAGTGGTAATCATGATATAACTTATTCGAATCAGTGACAAACTAAGTACCCATTAGGATTCTCATAAAATCTTATCAACCTTGAAGGAATCAGCTAGCTTAGCCATTAGAGTAAAAATTCCTTTGTCTCATCACCCTAGCTAAGTGTTAAAAAATATTTAGAACACTTTAGAACCCATAAGACTAAAAAAACTCAGAAAACCCAAAAATATTTCAGATTGGTATTCAAATAAACATGGTGGTGGACCATAAAAACGTTTACCTCCAAAAGAGCTAAAAATTTTCCACCTGGTGACTCCACAATCCTAAACAGACCTTAAGACTCCACTGGGAAACCCATTATCATCATAGCATAATTTAAACTCAGTTAAGAAGACTTTAGGAATTAAAGTTTTCTTGTTTAAATATCAGTTAGCCTCCTAAAGATTGTCATATTTGGTTAAAATTTTCTTGTAAGTTGGGTTTGAGAAACATAGCATAGTGGCTTCTAGAAGGATTCATACTAGAGCCTATCCTGACCCAAACCCTCCTGAGATAGTTGATAACCCTAAAATAATACTTAGGAAGTCTCCCAAGGCCAAATCTTCAACTATTGTCAGATCACTCCATAGAGCTAATTCTGTCCCTGAAATCCTTGTAGCTCTACAAGAATCACAATTTGACTTAAGAAATCCATTCAGAACTAGGTCACTTGATGATATAGGTTAGATAGATTTAGAGCCTTCACTTTCATCCCAAGACAGAAGTGAACATCCTGGAAGTAGAGAAACTACTCCACCTTATTCAAATTTCATTCATAGCTTTGGTTTCTCTCATCCAAGAACTACTCAACAATATATTGTTGGTCCATCCACATCTGTTATCCACACATCCACTATTCAAACTACACCATTCCATCAACCTCCACTTGTAAACCCCCCACTTTTTCCACAACCTCCTATCATGGCAACATGGTATGCTCCCCTATTCCTTCCTTTACCTCTAGTCAATCTTCCATAAGACTATCAGTCCAAGATACCTTTGTATGATGCCAGTGGTGCTACTACTGCTTCACAACATGTGGACAAGATGAATGACTACTTTGATAGAAACGAGATTGATGATGAAACTGTCAAACTTATACTATTTGATCAAAGTTTAGGGGGAGAAGCAGGAAAATGGTTCAAAGGCTTAACCCCTCACATCATTAATGATCTCCAAGCCTTCCATTATTTATTCTTAAACAAATGGGAAGTCAGGAAAAACCCTCTCCAAATACTTTCTGATTACAAGAATCTCCAAAGAAACACAGGGGAGAGTGTACAAGCTTATTGCACTAGGTTTAATAGTGTTTATAATGCCCTTCCCCCAGACTTAAAACCTCCACAAGGCTCAACTTTAAACAATTTTCCTGATGGATTTGATCCTGAAATGGCCTATTAACTGAGAGAGAGAGATCCTTTGACTCTTGAAGATATGCAAAAAGGAGCTCTTGCTGTGGAAGTTAATTTAATGGAGAAAAGAGCAAGAATGAGGAATGAGAAGAAAGTGTCCTTGAGAGAGGAATCTGGACCTTCCACATCTAGCTAAAAGATGGCAAGAATGATGGAAGAGATGATGAAAAAGATGAGCATACTTGAGAGAGCACAAGAAAGTCAAAACCAATCAGCTCCTCAAAACATAAATCAAAATCAAAATCAAAATTTTAGGAGAAACCAGCCTCAAAACAGACCAAGGGAAGATGGTCAACATATTACACCTCCTTTTCATCAAAAATATGTAAGTGAGGTTGAAGAAACAATAGAACAAATAGAGGAAGATGACGTAAACATGTTGGGGGTAGACAATGATGATTTGGAAGTGAATTACAATAGGAAACAAGGTCTATACACACCCTATGATGATAAAAGAGCAGAAGATGAATTTTATTATCATGAATTGGAAAATGTCATCATAGAAACCCCAAAAGAATATGACCTTAGGAGTAAAAGCAATCAGGAAACTCCCAAGACTAAAACCTCTGAAAATTTTGCAAAAAATAGCCCTGTAAATAAACCCAAAGTTACAAAATAGAAAGACAAAACAGTGGCTGGAAATTCTGATAAAAACAAAGAAAAAAAGCACTCAAAGTAATGAAAAACAAAGTGCAGATTTTAGTAGCGCTAGTACTTCAGCTAGTGCTCCTATCAAAACAATTTTGACAAATGTAAATAGAGGAAATCAGCAAACTGATTTTTTTGATAGAGTGGTAGTTAATAAGGCTGAAACAAGCATTTTTAAAAATCAAATTCCTTTTAGCTTGGAGCAGCAAATTTCCAAAATCAAAATCTCTGTTCCTCTCACTGAATTACCTACCCAAGATATTTATATATCCAAAATTTTGAAGGCTTTTAACATAGAAGATAATAATGACACTATCAATATTAATGATGACCAACTAGAGCTCATATTTGGTCCTAAAATTGAGGGTAGATATCAATAAGGACCAGTTCCGCCTTTTTATGTTAGTTTACAGATTCATGAAAAAATTTTACACAACGCTATGCATGATTCAGGGGCCTCTCATAAATTAATGCCCAAAGCTATAATGAAGAGCCTAGGCCTTGAAATCACTATACCATACAAAGATCTTTACTCCTTTGACTCAAGCAAAGTGAAATGTTTAGGTTTAATCGAAGACCTCTATGTAAACTTATCACAAATTCTAGCCAAGTGTTTAGTAATGGATATTGTAGTGGCTGATGTACCTCCCAAGTATGGTATGTTGTTATCAATATCGTGGGGAGCTAAGTTACATTGAACAATGCAAATGGATATGACATATGCTACCATCCCTATTTTTAATCAAACTAGAAGACTTTATAGGGAGTCTCATATGCAATACATGGTTACCAGCCAAGAGAGACCACAAAAATATCCTATTTATTCTATACATACAGGCCTTGATTAATTTATCCTTTTCAATGATGAAGCATTCAGTGAGCAAGAAACCTTAACTAAATTATTGGCAGATATAGAAAAAGAGGAAGACAAGACAGAAATGCCAAAACAGTTTACTAAATCAGAAGATCACATCAAACAAATTTCAGGTCTAGAGCTGCAAATCAGTCATCCATTGCTTTTCAACCTTGAAAGTCAAGAGAAGAGTCCTCAACATGATGAAAAACAAGAGGAAATAAAACAAATTCAACATAGTGTTGATCTACAAGAACAATTCAAAAGCACACTAGATGAAGATGATAGTAGTCAAGCTAGTGAATCTGAAACTAGTCCTCTTTGGAGTATGAACTTTGATGGATCTTGCACCAAGAATGATGCAGGTGCAGGAGTGTGGCTTCAAAATACAATGAACAATCATACTGAAGGGCATTCCTGCAAATTAAACTTTCAATGCACCAATAACATAGCTGAGTATGAATCCCTCCTTTTAGGCCTGCACTTATTGAAGAAATTAGGGGCCAAAAGAATAAAGCTTCATGGTGATTCTGAACTAATAATTAGGCAAGTGAATGGGGATTACACTGCAAAACATCCCAAACTTTGAGCAAATAGAAATGATGTCATGGATTTATTGAAAACATTTGAGGATTTCAAACTTATCTTTATCCCAAGGAACCAAAATATCCAAGCTAATGGGTTAAATTTTGCTGCTAGAATATGCCTAACTCCTTATGAAACCAAACAATACACAACTCAAATCAAATTTAAACCAACTATCCTTGATAATGAAAAATATTGGAAAGTGTTTGATGGAGACAAACAAATAGAAGACTTCCTATAGTCCAGAAATGAATTTGAGCTACCAAGTTCAGATTCAAAGTATGAAGATGACTGTCCTACTGAGGAAAATATATTTGATGAAGAAGAAAAATCTCCAAGGATTGCTGTTATAAATATGTTAGATAATAAACTTGAACATAACACAGATATTAGCGCAGATTTACCAAAAGAAGACTTAGAAACATTGCAATCTAATGCACAAAGTTTGCCAAAAGGTCTGTTCCCTTTAGAAGAATTGTTTGATTTCAATGATGTGGCCAAGAAACCAAAGCTGGAGCTTGTTGAAACTAAGGTAGAAGAGTGTAATATAGGTAGTAAACTAAAACAAAAAATGATCAAACTGTCTCAGACTTTTCCAACTCACATCAAAATGAAATACATAGAGCTGTTTAAAGAATTTTCTGATGTTTTTGCGTGGATATATTAGGATTTAAAGTCCTATTACACAGAGATAATTCAGCACAAAATACCCCTCAAAGAAAACCAAAACCTTTTAAACAAAAATTGTGCAGAATCAACCCTGTCCAATTACCTTTGGTTGAGAAGGAAATCGAGAAAATGTATGAAGCTGGAATGATTGTCCCTATTAGATACTCAGAGTGGGTATCTAATCTAGTGTCAGTAAGGAATAAAACAAGAGAAATAAGGCTTTGTATTGAATTTAGGGATTTAAACAAAGCCTTGCTAAAGGAAAAGTACCCTTTACCCAAGATGGATCACATTTTACAAAAGGTAGTTGGTTCTAAAAGAATTTCTTTGCTAGATGGCTTCTTAGGATACAATCAGATTTTAGTACATCCTGATGATCAACTTAAGACAACATTTCCCTTTGGATTAATGAATGTTGGTGCTACATTTCAGAGAGCCATGGATATTTCATTCTTGGAAGAATTAGGCTACTTCATCATTATTTACCTTGATGATATCACTGTTTTTTCCAAAACAGATGAAGAACACCTAGAACACTTGAGAAAAGTCTTTGAGAAATGTAGAAAGTTTGGGATATCTTTAAATCCAAAGAAAACGATGTTTTCTCTTCAAGAAGGTAAACTACTTGGACACATCATATCAGAAGAGGGGATAAAGATAGACCCAAAAAGGATTGAGGGTATATTGTAGATCAATCATCCTAGAAACATCAAGGAACTTCAATATTTCATTGGAAAGATTAATTTCTTGAGAAGGTTCATACCCAACTTAGTTGAACTCCTTATAAACATAACAAACATATTAAAGAAAGAAGAATGAGTTAAATGGACCTTAGAAGCAAAGAAATCTTTTGAACTGGTAAAACAATCATTAACCAAAACACCATTTCTTATAAGTCTTGACTTTACAAAAGATTTTTACATCTTTTCATTTGCATTAGAACATACAGTTGTTGTTGTCTTATTGTAGAAAAATCCACAGGGACAGGAGCAACCAAATGCATTTTTTAGTAAGGCATTGAGAGATGCACCTCTAAAGTAAAATATCATGGAAAAACAAGCCTTTGCCTTAGTCAAAGCCTTAAAAGACTTTAGAGTTTACATTTTACACTCCCACATAACTGTAGTTGTGCCAAACTCGGTTGTAAAAGACATCCTAACACAGGATCCAGATGGAAAAAGAGGAAAGTGGATAGTTGTGATACTTGAATATGATATAGAAATCAAGCCCAATAAACTCATAAAAGACCAAGGACTAGCAAGATTAATGGCTAAATCTAATTTTGAAGCTCTTGATATAAACATAATAAATGCATTAGATGAACAGGAGGAATTGTCAACTCCCATTGTTGAAAATCATTTTATGAATTCCTCCTGGTATGCTGATATTTTATATGTTTCGCTCAATTTGAATACACCTCCTAGTTTTACTAAGACAAAGGCAAGATTTTTAAAGTTAAAATCTGTTAACTACTACATTTAACTAAATGTATATATTGGAAAAATGCTAGTGGGTAATTGCTTAAATGTTTGCCTGAGAATGATGCAGAGAAAATCAAGCATGAGTTCCATGAAGGAGAATGTGGAGGCCACCTCTATTGGAAGACAACTGCCAATAAAATCCTTAGAGCTGGTTACTATTGGCCCACTCTCTTTCAAGATGTCCATAAAATGATAATTGCCTGTCATAAATGCCAACTTTTTGAAGGAAAAAGAAAATTGCTTCCTTTACCGTTGCATCCAATCACTGTTGAAGCTCCTTTTCAACAGTGGGGCTTAGACTTCATAGGAGAAATCCATCCACCCTCATCTGCCCAACATAGATGGATTCTCACTGCAACATACTAATTTACCAAATGGATATAAGCCATCCCTTCTAGGCAAGCCAATGATTATGTCATTATAAAATTCCTTGAAACTCATATCCTATCTAGATTTGGCTGTCCTAGGAAGATTATTACTGACAATGCTGCTGCATTTGGATACAAAAATATGGTTGAATTCTGTCACAAATATCAGATTACATTGGGGCATTCTACTGCTTATTACCCTCAAGGTAATGGGCTGGCAGAATCCTCAAATAAGAGTTTGGTAAAAATAATCAAGAAGTTGCTGGAGGACAATAAAAAATCATGGCACACAAAGCTGGTACATGCACTTTGGGCTAACAGATTAACACTTAAAAAATCAATTGAAATGTCACCCTACCAGCTTGTTTATGGAATAGATGAAATTTTTCCAACCAGCCTAGGAGTGTCAGTCATGAAGTTGATCCAAGAAGCACAATCTGAAGACAATGACATGATAAGAAGAATAAATCAGACCATACATCTTCAACAAACCAGAGAGGAAGTCTACAACAGATCATTACAAAAGCAAGAAAGCATCAAGAAGATGTTTGATAGAAGAACAAAGGCTCGTAATTTCAATATTGGTGACAAAGTTTTAAAGTGGGATTCAAGGAGAGAATATAAGGGAAAGCATGGAAAATTTGATAATTTATGGCTTCGCCCTTATCTCATTCATTCTACAGCTGGTAATAATGCTTATTTTTTGAAAGAATTGAATGGAGCTGAAATTTTTTGAGGTCCTGTCAATGGCAGGATGGTCAAACATTATTTTTCTTGACCATATCAGTTTGGAAGCATTTTTTATTTTTTCTCATTACAAATATCATATCCATCATTGTATTCAAATTTAGACTATAAAAAAATACAAAAACAATAGAAAAGAAAAGAGGGAAGATTGTAAAAACAAGAAAGGTACAGCCTCATACCAAAAAGAGAAATAAAATATGAAATTGTGCAAGCTCAAATGCCACTCCTAAGAAACACACTTCTTGTTAGTCATACGGCCTAATCATGACTAATTAATTTTCAATTTACTGCTGATAGGTTAGTGAAATAGATTTTCCAAACAACTCAATATTGGCTTATCAGTTAGGTAGAATAGGATAGAAGAAAAAGGTTCAAAAAAGCTCAAAATCTGAACCTATGAGTTTCATAAGGATGCATGGCTCTAATCTGTTTACATCTTGAGCCAAAGATAGAAGAAAATTGGTTCTAATATACCCAAAAATTGAACCAGAGAACAAAGAGAGAAAAACTCAAACAAGCCTAAAAACATAGCGGAAGAAAAGAGAAGGATGTTCTTAAACTTTCAGATCTTAAGCCTTCACCATTTTGCTTTACTTTTCTACAATTTTAGTCTATGTGCAGCTTGTTTTTATGCCATAGATATGCATCAAGTAAAACTATTTAATCTTGGCTTGACTACTTTTAAATTTCTATTTTAGAAATTAGGGAATAAAAAATCTATCAGACAGTCTAATCCTGACAGATAGTAGTTAGGTAGAGAAACTTATGAGTTCAACTGCCTAATCTGAACTCATGGAGGAATAAGTTTATAATTAGATTAGTTTACTTGTTTCCAAAAGAATAAAATGTTTGTAAAAAGAGTTTTCCAATCCAAATGCACTCTGAAAGAAGAAAAAAATTTAGATCATCAGGATTGGGTAGGTAGAAAGCTTGTTTTGATAGAATTCCATTGTTTTTAATGGATGCTAAACATTGTCAGAGCAAAGAAACATCAAAAAAGTGAAGAAAGTTGCAGCTCAATGGATGAGGCATTGATCAGCTTCCAGAGAACACTTGTCTGAGGTTCTTGGCACCTCCAAGGAGCTGCCATCCCAAGTTGGAGCTGCTGTTAGCCACCTATAAAAATTTGTCATATCAAATGGTGGCTAAAATATTTTTTTAGCCTTTAAGAACCAATTCATGACCAAATTTTTAGTTCTTAAAGTCTTATGAAGTTAACTAATCCTTCAGTTAATCTTCACTGCTGTTTCCCTCATAAACCTAAAAAATCTGTTGTTTGCAAGGAGAAGACTGCTTAAAACCCCATTTTCCATCATTTTTACCCCTCCTTCCATTCATTAATAAGACCATTTTCATCCCCTTTTTCTTCATAAATTCCCTTTGATAAGGTTTAAAACTCCTTTTTCAACCTTATCGGAACTTTTAAAAATCCTTCAAAAATCGTAAAAAATAGTCTTTTTCTATTAAGGCCTTAAGCCCCTTTGGCCTTAGCCCCATCTCCTTTTCTCCGCATAAGACCCGGAGCTGTGACCTGGAGTTAAACCCTCATCACACAATCGCAATCGAGGTTCTCTAATTTTCTTATTACCATTCACTTTCAAAATTTTCCGGTGCGATTAAGCCCTTTTCTCTGGTAAACCTCTGATCTCCTCGCATTCTTCACATAACCCAGGCCGCAATCGGGCACTAAAAAGCATTAAAAACCTTTCCCCAAACCCCTTTTTTCCTTTGTATTTCATAAAAGCTGACCTTTTCATTATTTTTAATAAAACTCGAAGGTTCGAATTACAGCAAATATTGACTGTCGATCATCCTTTTATCCGACAGTCAATACTTCATCGCATCGCAAAAAACTCTTTGTGTTTTCCATTGCCCCTCTTCAATGCCATTCTTCTTGATTAAATCCTAGCTGTCGATACCACAAGAACCGATGGCTAAGATCTTGTCGCAAATCCACCCATAGTTCTTCGCATGTGCCCCTCCAATTAACTCTTAACCGTCGATCTGACCCCCAGATCGGACGGTCAATATGTAATCGCATGACAAATATTCATCTTACCCTTTGTTATTTCCCTCCTGCCATTGCGATCCTACAATCCATTCTCCACCATTGATCTGTTCTATTTGCGCCTGGATCTAACAACCCATATTGTTCCCTGTTCCAAAACCCGCCCTTCTGCATTTGACTTCATCATTGAATCCCCGTCGTCGATCTAGTTTTAAGATCAATGGTTCTCGCACAATCTGTTGGCAATATGATGCAGAGTGTTGTCCTTGATGGCAACCCACTGAATGAAGATGAAGACATGAGATTGTTGACTTGTGCTGTCCTTGATGGAAATCCACCTGATGAAGTTATTATTGACTTGATGAACTTGGTAAATGATGTAAATCTGATGTGATATGATGTGTGTTGACAATATGATGCTGAGTACCCACTTGATAGAGTGTTGTCCTTGAATGGCAACCCACCTGATGGAGTTATGCTTGATAGAATATGTCTTGATGAACCTGTTTAAAGATGTAAATCTGATGTATCTACAGAGAGTACAGAAGGTAATGAAGAAAGGAATTCAATATGTGATAGATCCATGATGAAAAGAGTATGTTTCAAGGAATACGCGGATTTGTCTAGAAAAAGTCGCGTATGCACGCGGTTAAGTACGTGCCAAGTCGCGTATGGGCAAAAGCGCTCATAAAGTGCAAAACCAGGGGTAACCACCATGGTATTGACCCATTGTATTGGGTAATGATTCGTCTAAATGACCCCGTCCAGGAATACCATCGGAAGTAATGTGGTTTTGACCCATGGTATTGAAAAAGGGTAAACCTATATAAGAAGAAGAAATTCATTGTGCAAATCATGAGAGTGGGGGAAAGATGTCTGAGCTTGAATGAATACTTCTCTCTGAAGGATATCTGAATGGAAAGGGTTACAGTTGAATGATAGATATGAATGTATGATGCACCAATGATGAAGAAGGGGATCTAGATCTGAAATGTACTTATATTTGCTAGATCTATTTATGAAATGATTAGATCTGTGATGAGGCGAACATCTGTCTGAGGTAAAGGGTAAAATCTGAAGTGATGTATCTGTTGTGAAGAATTGCAATGACATAAAAGTCTGAAGAACCATACGCTAGTTCGCCGAAGAGGAAGCGCGTATATACGCGGCTTCGCTGAAGAGAAAGCACGTATGCGCAATAAAATTAGCTCTGTAATATGTACAGAAGTATACGCTGGTTTATGTGAACGGAAGCGCGTATATACGCGACATCAGAGAAAGGAAAGCGCGTACGCAAACTAGGGTTTGCTGAAATCTGTGGTAAGAAATGTATGATCTGTTCTGCTGGTTTACTGATATCTGTCAGTGAGTTATATGTATCTGTTTCATGGTTGATTGTGCTTAAAAGTATGGAGTGGGTCCAGTCTGAAAATATGATGAAACGTGGCCTGCAAGTGGTGTCCTAAAGGATGCTTTGGATCTAGTGTGAAAATTGATGAAACGTGGTCCATAGAGGTGCTGAGGGTTGTAGCCTTCAGTCAGGGGGTTGTAGCTCCCTTCCAGGTGAGGCTGGTAAACGAGAGCAGGAGGTCGTAGCTCCCTTCCAGGAGAGGCTGGTAAACGAGTCAGGGGGTTGGAGCTCCCTTCCAGGAGAGGCTGGTAAACGAGCGCAGGTGGGTGCCTGCGTGCTGGTCAAGTCTGCGCCAGCACATATGTTGTAAGATCTTTTCTCTATAATAAAATATTGAAGGCTGAGCAACTGCAGCGGTGGTTTTCTCCCGACTTGGGTTTCCACCTAAAAATCCTGGTGTTCATGTGTGATGCTTTGTGTGATGGTTTATTCTGTTGTTACTGCACATGTTTACTGATAACTTAACATCAGAGGAATGAATATTTCAAAGAACTAAGTTAATAAATATCTGCATATTTAGATCTCTGCTAATACGCGAGTTGTATGAAGGATATCCGCATGTATACGCGAGTTTACTAAAGGAAAGTAGCGTATGGGTTTTAGAGCATGAAAAGGTAAAAAAATTTAGTTTGCCCTAAATACTGATTCACGCCCCTATTCCAGTGTTTCCCAATAATTGAGTATTAAGGAGAGGGGTTCTTATATGACTTGATCGCTTAAAGGAGATCCGTCGCAATGGGAAGTTAAGAAGGAGTAATGTCTATAAAGCCACCTCTATTCAATGGAAGCAATCTGATATTCTGGAAGGTACGTAAAAAATCATATCTGCAAAGTCTTGGTGCGGATGTATGGGAAATCGTGGAAGAAGGTTATCAATACCCGGCAAGCATTCCTACTGATGCAGCAGAAAGGAAGAAGTATGAAACCAATGCCAAAGCAGTAAATGTCTTGCTAGGAAGCATGTCTGAATCAGAATTTGCTAAAGTGATGCAGCTACATTCGGCAAAAGAAATATGGGACAAAATCATTCTAAGCTATGAAGGAGACACAAAGGTAAAAAGTGCAAAACTCCAAACTCTTAGAATTGAATATGAAAATTTGAAGATGCATAGTGATGAGAGCATTGCCCATTTCTTCTTACATATGGATGATATTGTAAATCGAATGAGAAATTTGGGTGAAACCATAACTGATACTACTTTGGTGGAAAAAGTCTTAAGATCCTTGACTTCAAAATTTGACTCTAAAGTTTCAGCTATTGAAGAAAGGCAAGATCTGCAAACTCTTACTATTGTTCAATTACATGGTATTCTGACTGCCTTTGAAATGAGACAAGGAGGTCCTTCTCAAATCAGAGAAACTGCATTTAAGGTATCTGCAAGAGGAAAAGAAAAGGAAGCTGTCAAAGAATCCAGCTATATATCCGATGAAGAAGAAGCAAATTTCGTGAGAAAACTCCAACTAGGAATTGGAAGATTCAAAGGTAAGCTTCCTTTAAAATGTTTTGAGTGTGGAAAAGTTGGTCACTATGCTGCTAAATGTCCTTATAGAGAAAAACATGGTAAAGGGAAACAATTTGAAAAGAGGAAGAGTTATTATGCAAATGAAGATGATGATGAAGTGTCCAGTGAAGATGAAGAAGATTCTGACCATGATCTGAAAGTACTCATGGAAAAGAAGCAAAAGAAGAAGGCTACTCGAAACAAGAAGATATCTCAAAAAACTTGTATAGCAGAAATTGAAGAAGATGAATCAGATAGTGATTGGGATCCTTGTAATAATCTTCTTTGTGCAAACAATAGTGAAGATAGTGAAAGTAAAGTTGTGGATCTAGAAGAAGCTATCAAGATCAAAGTTGAAGAAAAACAAAAGGAAATTGATAAGAAAGATTCTATCTACAAAGAGATGATCTCTCAAATGAAAGAACAAATAGAAATGTTGAATGGACAGGTGGACAAGTATCAAAGGTTTCATACTTATGCATCTAATCGAATTAAAGAACTAGAAGCAGAAATCAATGATCTAAATGCAGATCTCGAAAAATCAAGCAAGAAGAATGAAGGACTTGAAGCAGCAATCATCTCTATGCAAGCAAATCTTGAAGCATCAAGTAAGAAGAATGAGGAACCTCTACAACCATTTGAAAAGGAAGGCCTTGAAGCAGAAATCATCTCTCTCAAAGAAGATCTGGAAAAATCAAATAAGAAGAATGAAGAGCTACAACAAACATGTGAAGAAAACGAAAATTGGTTGAAAGAAGAGATTCTAAATCTGAAGGATCAAGTAGAAGATGGAAGAAGGAAAGAAGAAAGCTTGAAGAAGCAATGTCAAGCC
Source organism: Pinus albicaulis (assembly GCA_034641835.2). Lineage (NCBI taxonomy): Eukaryota > Viridiplantae > Streptophyta > Pinopsida > Pinales > Pinaceae > Pinus > Pinus albicaulis. The sequence continues at coordinate 1,172,957,967 of CM076570.1, forward strand.
TTGGAGGTTGAGGTAAACATTCTCAAAGGTAAATTAGAAGAAAAGGTTAAACTTTTGAGGTTTCAAGATAGTACTAACATTTTGGACAATATTCTGAGTAATCAAAGGTCTCCTGCTATCAAACTTGGTCTTGGTTTCCATGAAACTGTTAAAGGAGAATCTATCTCACAAGGAAGTGCTAAAAATTCAGAGGATGTCAATGCAAAACCTGAAGTGTTGAAAGAAACAAAAGGTCAACCAACAATGATGAAATCTCAAAGGAAATCAGTCAATAAAGTTGAATGCTTTAAATGTCATAATTATGGGCATGTTGCAACAAATTGCAGGAGTAGATCATTTCAGCCTCAATCAAACAGTTCCTACATAGAAAGGTACTCTAGTTTCTTCAAGGGATATTGCTTTTCATGTAACAAGTATGGACATAAAGCAGCTGAGTGTAAAAGGAGGAAGATTAGAAATACTCATTATGATTCTTATGCTTATTTCTCTGGACACATGAGATGTTATTCTTGTAACAAGTATGGACATGTAGAAAAAGAATGCAGGTTGAACAGATATGATAAATTGGATAACTTCCAGCACACAAATAGAAAGTTCAAACAAATCTGGAAAAAGATGGAGGACCGATCAGAAACGTAGGGAATTTTGACCCTACTGCAGTCATCCGCTTCTGAAGCTTACTTCTCTGATTGACTACAGGAATGATGTGGGATACATTATGAGATTTAGTAATGTATCATCACAGGGGGAGCAATGTATGATGTCTCTCATGGTTGATTTGATTATTATGGTTATATGTATTTCTGACAGAGCATCTGATATGACGAAGACAGGTATAGGAAGTACAAGTTCAGGGGGAGATGAAGGAATGTGAAAAATTTATATGATTCACTTTCCATACGCGGGTTCTATTAACAAAAGTCGCGTATACACGCGAGTTCCAGTAGACACAGTCGCGTATGCATTGATGATAAGATAATTTATATGATAGCTGAAGATCTGGAGCAGAGGTTCAGGGGGAGTATCAGTCTGATTGTTAAAAAATGTATTATTGACTCTGTATCAGCTTAATGCCTCAGTTCTAAATAATGATGATATGATACTTGATGTCTTATGTTGAAGATTATGGATGAGTCCTGTTTGCTTTTTGATGAAGAGTATTCGTTGCTGAGATTGGAAGTCTTATAATTCGAAGATAAGGACAGATCATGCAGAGATTGTTGCTGATGACTTGCTGATGAATGTATTCAGGTTGCACAAGTTAAGAAAGAGCACTGGTTCAGGGGGAGCAGCAGGTTGAAGAATAATGATTGCATTGTTGGCACTATGACTGCTTATTATTTGATTATTGTGATACTCATGCTCAAATGATGATGACTTGGTATATGGTTTATTATGATGAGATTTTGATCCCTGTTTACTGAAAAGTATCTTTTGTGCTCACACATGGAAGAGTTGGAAGTCGTTTGATTCAGAAATAAATCATGCAGAGTTTGTTACTATGGTTGAGATCTTTTGCCTACATATGTTACTTCATGTTAAATTTTGAAGATCTTGATGATATTGGACCACATGGATGATTGCTTGACACATATTTGAAGATGTTGTTCTGGTATGATAATCTCTCTTGGAAAGATTGTATTGATGCTGCAAAGAATCTGAAGGCTTGGTTCCTAATGTGCTTATGCTACAACCGTTGGATGACACTTGAAGACACAACTACACTGTTCTATCTATCTGTAGCCCAGGGAAGCATTCGAGTATCTAAGACAGAAGCTGGGATTGTTCTCTGCCTGTCAAAAGAACAAATCTGCATAAATTTAGAAGATGGCATTGGATACGCGGATTTCCTGAAACACAGTCACGTATATACGCGAGTTCATGCATAGAAAATCGCGTATGTCTGATTGCTGACAATTCTCTGTTTGGAGTCAGCTCTCTTCAGCACAGCTGCAGTGCTGTTTGGTATCTATGATACTATTTGGTATCTCTGGTGGTGTTCCAGTTCTCATAATTCTATTTCTAATGTTTTGATAAAGATTCCTTGATGATTTGTTGGTGAAAGTGTTCAGGATGCACAAACTAAGGGGGAGCCTTAGTCATATGGAAAGGTTGCTTGGATGCACAGATTCAGGGGGAGCATTAGCCTTGCTGAGTATAATGCACTGTTGGCATTATGTTGATTCTGAAAAATGATCTCTTTCTGGAGGTCTTTCTGGTATTGGTCATGTAAAGTTACAATTTTAGTTTGATGAAAAGGTCTTGTTGAGACCCATGATGTAAAATTGTAATATTCAGTCATGTAAAGGACTTGTCAAATTTGTAAACCCACTTGGTTGGGTAAATGTAGTCAGTTCTTTGTAAACCCACTGCTGGGTAGCTGAGTCAAATTTTGTAAACCCACTTGGTTGGGTACTTGAGTCTCATATGTAAATCCACTTGGTTGGATGTTTGATGTAAGTATGAGTCATTGGTGATAGGAAATTCATAGAGTCATGTACTCCATTGGAAAATATGTTTGATGATTTAGCATGAACTCAGGGGGAGCTTGGTCACTTCAGTATACATCAGATCTGTAGAACGCTTTTTCTACATGAGGAGAAAAGGGGGTGAGTGTGTTGGTTTTGATCCGCCCATTGCCCTTGATGTCAAAGGGGGAGAGTGACATGGTGTTTGAATGAAGAGAAAGAATGGTGTCAAAAATGGGGAATGTGACATGGTGTCATTGTATTCTTAATGTACCTATCTATTGTGGTAACCAAACACCATCGTGGTTGTCATCAAGTCCAAAAGGGGAGATTGTTGGCAATATGATGCAGAGTGTTGTCCTTGATGGCAACCCACTGAATGAAGATGAAGACATGATATTGTTGACATGTGTTGTCCTTGATGGCAAACCACCTGATGAAGTTATTCTTGACCTGCTGGACTTGGTAAATGATGTAAATCTGATATGAAATGATGTTTGCTAGCAATATAATGCTGAGTACCCACTTGATAGAGTGTTGTCCCTGAATGGAAACCCACCTGATGGAGTTGTGCTTGATAGAATATGTCTTGATGAACCTGTTTAAAGATGTAAGTATGATGTATCTACAGAGAGTACAGAAGGTATTGAAGAAAGGAATTCAATATGTGCTAGATCCATGATGAAAAGAGTATGTTTCAAGGAATACGCGGATTTGTCTAGGAGAAGTCGCGTATGCACGCGGTTAAGTACGTTCCAAGTCGTGTATGGGCAAAAGCGCTCAAAAAGTGCAAAACCAGGGGTAACCACCATGGTATTGACCCATTGTATTGGGTAATGATCCGCCTAATTGACCCCGTCCAGGAATACCATCGGAAGTAATGTTGTTTTGGCTCATGGTATTGAAAAAGGATAAAACTATATAAAGAGATGAAATTCATTATGCAAAGGATGAGTGTGGGGGCAAGATGTCTGAGCTTGAATGAATACTTCTCTCTAAAGTAGATCTAAATGGAAAGGGTTACAGTTGAATGATAGATCCGAATGTATGATGCACCAATGATGAAGAAGGGGATCTAGATCTGAAATGTACTTATATTTGCTAGATCTGTTTATGGAATGTTTAGATCTGTGATGAGGCGAACATCTGTCTGAGGTAAAGGGTAAAATCTGAAGTGATGTATCTGTTGTGAAGAATTGCAATGACATAAAAGTCTGAAGAACCATACGCTAGTTCGCCGAAGAGGAAGCGCGTATATACGCGGCTTTGCTGAAGAGAAAGCGCGTATGTGCAATGAAATTGGATCTGTAATATGTACAGAAGTATACGCTGGTTTATGTGAATGGAAGCGCGTATATACGCGACATCGAGAATAGCGCGATGCAACCAGGGCTCATTGTCCGTGGTAAGAAATGTCTGATCTGTTCTGCTGGTTTACTGATATCTGTCAGTGAGTTATATGTATCTGTTTCATGGTTGACTGTGCTTAAAAGTATGGAGTGGGTCCTGTTTGAAAATCTGATGAAACGTGGCCTACAAGTTGTGCTCTTTTGAAGTTGTTGGATCCAGTGTGAAAATTGATGAAACGTGGTCCAAGGTGGTGCTGAGGGTTGTGGCCTTCAGTCAGGGGGTTGTAGCTCCCTTCCAGGTGAGGCTGGTAAACGAGATCGTGGGGTCGAGCTCGATTCCGTGGAGAGGCCGGTAAACGGAAGGAGCTCAGAGAGGCCGGTAAACAAGCAATGTGTGGGGTGCTCGCGTGCCGGTAGGAGACCGCACTAAAGACATATGTTGTAATATGTTTTCTCTAGAATAAAATATTTAAGGCTGAGAAACTGCAGCGGTGGTTTTCTCCCGACTTGGGTTTCCACCTAAAAATCCTGGTGTTCATGTGTGATGCTTTGTGTGATGGTTTATTCTGTTGTTACTGCACATGTTTACTAATAACTTAACATCAGAGGAATGAATATTTCAAAGAACTAAGTTAATAAATATCTGCATATTTAGATCTCTGCTAATACATGAGTTGTATGAAGGATATCCGCGTGTATACGCGAGTTTACTAAAGGAAAGTAGCGTATGGGTTTTAGAGCATGAAAAGGTAAAAAGTTTTAGTTTGCCCTAAATACTGATTCACCCCCCCTCTCAGTATTTTTCCCAACACAATCGCATCGCAAAATTCCTTTGTGCCATCCCCTACCCTCCTCCGATTTGCAGTCCGGCAATCAAATTTGAGCTGTCCATTCTAAAAAAATCTAATGGTCTAGATCAAGCCCGAACTTTCTTTGTTATTCCCACAAGCCTGGCAGTTTAAATTCTTCGGTGAAGATCTACCATTGATCTTTCGAGATCAACGATCCACATCGCTTGATCTCTGCTCGACCCTTGCCTCATGTTCCTCTCATCGCTCCATCGATTAATTTGGGCCATTCATTCCTAAGATCTAATCATCCAAATGTAATCCGATAGGCCCAACTCCTTTGGGACCTACCTTCCCCATTGACGGATCTCTGCCGTCCATTCCTCTGATCCGACGGTTGGGATCTAAACCGTCTTGACCTTACCCACCATTTTCCGCCTGCGCATCTTGTCCCATCGCGATCTCACTCCCACCGTTAGACCTCTCCCCCCTTCATCCGACGGTTGCTATCCCATATCGCGTAATTTTGCACCTAAACGTTGATGCCAAAAAATTATGCAATATGGGAAGTTTTGAAAAGACACAAGTCAACAAGTTTGTGATATCGCATTTTTTTGGGAAAATTTTGAAACTGCCTCAGAGCAGCCCAAAACTAGTGGTTTTTTAAGCTGAAACCACCTTTTTCCACCGCGTTAACTTTTTTGCCTTTAAATCTCCGCCGTTAGATTTTTTCATCCAATGACCCAGATTGCATCTAACCCCCAAGTCTTTGCCCCTTTGTTTTCTCTCCTGGGTGTTTTTTCGAGTCTTCTCCACTGTCATTCTCTGTAGATCGACAGTCCTGATTAAATCATCCCCTCCATCTATCCTCCGAAGATTCTATCGCGAGATCTCCACCGTCGATCTCTGAAGATCGACGGCCCCGATCAAAAATTTTCCCCATTACATTTCTCCCCACCATATGAACTCCCGATCAATCTCATTCGTTGATCAATCTGATCCAATGGCTCGGACTTAATACTAAATTCATTCACCCAAACTCCTCCGAAGCAACTTGATCAAGAAATCTCTGCCATTGATTATGTTAATCCAACGACTCTTATTCATTCCCGCACGCAAAACCTCCAAAGCAGTTTAAACCTATCCTCACAGGATTTCATTAACATTTGTGTGTTTTTTACAAGATATGAAGGTTGTGTTCACGGTTTTTAAATGAAACAAAAGCCAGGGATGATGATCCCTAGGTCATTTATTCATGAAGAAGGCAAATCTGCGTGATTCAAATTATGATTCCACCTGTGCCTCATGAGCATTTGTGAAGTCATAAAGACCTCTATGCGCCTGCAAAACAACAAACACACAGTGAACCTTAAATTCACAGAGAGTATCAGTGTCAAAGTATGGGATCAATGCAGAAATCACTGTTTAAAGGTTGTAAACACATTTTTGAGGGATTAAGGCATAAATTTGACTATCAAAGGCCTAATCCACACAGTTAAAGAGAGTATAAAGACCTGAAGACAAAGATTAATCCAAATTAGGCCTAAAGCACATATCAAAAGCAAATTAACAGTGTTTTAGGTTAAAACAATGAAATCTATCAATCCTAGAAGCCTCCACTGCCACATCAGAGGCTAATTTAATCCTCTCCAACTACCAAAGCTCCACCTACTGCCTCAATAAATCTAAGAATGCATAGTTATTTCCTTAGTCAGTGATATTTTGTTTAAAGTGGCTAGAGTTATTGCAAATCCTGCCTGAAAGAATTTTAAAGTCAACAAACTCTGCTAAGCGGCTAAATACTTAATGAAAACCCATTAATACAGAGGAAATATCAAAAATATTCTCCATTGAGCCCCTCAAAGGCAGAGAAGTATTAAACTATATTAATTGAGCCTAAAATATCTTTTCTCTCATCCCACCTCCTCATTTCCTTTATAAATACTTCTGTAGAAGATGAGATAAAGGTTGGTCATTACATATCTGTTGCCTGTAAATATTTTTCTGAAGTTGTTGTAAGCATTGTTTGTAATTGAAGATACCTAAGTTGAGATGCGAAGTTTGAAGTTGTAGAGAACCACTGGAATTGATGATTGTAACTGGTTTGAACATCAAATATAAGTTGATTTATGGGATCCTGGTCTAATTCAACGGTGATGTGTTTCTTATTGTAAATTGCTATTTTCTTTTTGTTTCCATTCTTTCCATTTTCTCTGATAAAGAACAGCAAATATAGAGCTAGTATTTACTCTTACAAGTACCCTACTCTCACTGATAAGATTTATCTTTATGTTTTCCTCCAATTGTGTATTTGAGAATGATTTAATACATTCCAAGAAGTTAAGGAATGTTGGGGTTCCCTCGGCTTACTTTCTAAACTTTAAAAAAATTTCTTGAATGTTATTTTCAGTTTTTGCTAAGTAAAGTTGAAATAGGGAAGTCTATGGTTAGACCTGTCCTCTAGTTTAATCTCCAAAGGTTGTCTGAAAGTTTCCCTAAGAGTATGTTGAAAGTAGGCTAGGTTCAAAGTCCTTACCTGATCTTAGACTATTCTTTTTTTTTCTTAAGTGTTGTCTTGAAACGTTTGCTAATTAAAGTCGAACTAGGGAAGTCTATGGTTTGCCCTGTCCTCTAGTTTCTTCTCCAACAGTTGCTTTGAAAAGTTTCCCTTTGAATATGTTGAAAGCAGGATAGATTCAAAGTCATTACTTGATCTTAAGCTATTCTTTTTGTGTTTTTAATGTTTTTATTGAAAGTGCATCAAAAGAAGGCTAGTTCAAATTACTTACCTGATCTTAGATTAATTTTATGTCTTTCCTTAAGTGCATGCCAAAAGCAGGATAGTTTCAAAGTACTTACTTGATCTTAGGCTGCTCTTTGTCCTTCATCTATTTGATCTTCATTTCTTATTGTTTTCATTCCATAAAATCAACTTAAAGAGATCCTTCGACATAGATGACTTTCCCCATGGACCACTCTCGAACCTTGTTGTTTCAATTAAATCCTATTATGACTCCAAAGCCCAATGGATTGAAGCTGCTTCTTGCCTATCTTGTTAGTTGAATCATTCCTTCACTTTCATACACCTTCACCCTTCATTTAGACTTCCTTCACCTTCATTTATGTTTGCCCAACCAAAACAAACAAAAACCTTGTTCTTCATAACTAGCCTAATATCACACCTAAAAGCCTTAAAGATAAATCAATATTTACACTTATAGAGAGATCCCTCTCTGGATTCAGGAGGGCTAGATCCTAGAATCCCAAAGTGGTTCAAATGTTGTCTCTGCAGCTTTAGTCTTGCCAATCTGCTAAAATTACAGGAAACCAACAGGCGTGTAAGTCGTCCCTATATCACGGGATTTATGGGAAATGATGGGTGTAGTGCTGATAATTACCGCAGATAGCGCATACGTGATTGGTACGCAATGCTTTTCCTTTACCTTAGGTGGTAAGTTCCTTTTTACGGGAACGCGGCATTGCAGTAGCTACCTCAAAACTAAGGAGTGGTTTTAATTTGTCCAGCTCTGGGTAGATGTGAGTAGGGTGTCCTACTACATCACGTATGGTGCAACCTGGTGATTATCGTTGTGTGGTGAGAGTCTCCAACTTCTTTCCTCTTCTCTTGGTTTTCTTAGTTGTAATCATAGGTTTTTCAATGGGAATTTCCTTTGCGGGGATGTTTTTTCCAGTTTCCTGAATGGGTGGGGCCTCCTCGGGACTGAGGGGCTTTAACCCTGTGGTGGTGACATGTGTGGATCCTATCCCAGTAGGGGGAAAAAGGTACCAAAATGGTATTGCAAAATATATGTTTTGTAACACCACGGTGGCCAAGACCTGCTGGGATATGAAAGCAGCTGGGGGGTATAGGAAAGTGGTTTGGGAAGCAGCGTAGGCTAGAGAGGTTGTCATGGCCGAGGACTCGGTGTCATTACTATGAGTGTCTATGTCCTAAATATATTTGGCATTTGATGTGGATATCATGCACACTGGAGCCTTTGTGACATCAGGTGATGACTCAGGTATAACATGGGGATCTCCTAGGGATGATCCTAGGATGGATGACAGTTCAAACTAGCTGGGGCCATATTATTGGTACCGTGAAGGTGTGTCTATAGATGTGTCAACGTAGGGTAGAATTACATCGGTATTTGTTAGAGGTCTATTTTCTCTATGCGTTAATTGGTTGATAGTAACAATGCGGTCCTCATGGGGGAACATCATAGTTAGGAAGACGGAGGAGGCGACGACTGACATGGCAGACATATAACTCCAATGAAGGAGTATATTGTAGCCCAAATGGGCATCCAAGACTTCAATGTCTATAAGCATTTCATTTCTGGCTAAGCATACCGGGACATTTTTGTAGAGACCGAAGGGAGTTGAAGGGAGACCATAGTATGCTCTAAGCATGATGTCTGATGGCTTTAGCTAAGGAGACCCTAACTTCTATCAAATGTTCTTTGACATGATGCATGTATATGCACCCTCGTTAATGACACATTTTTGAATGGTAATGTTTTGGACCGATACTGGTATCTAAAAGGAAATAGTTGAAGGGAGTCTAGGGATTTCTTTGTCTAAATAAAAAGCCATTAGGTGTGTATCGGCAGGGTCAGTAGCACCTAACGTAGAAAGAAAGGCTTTCTGTTGCTTTGGGCATGACTGTAATACCTAAAAAGCTGAAATAGCAGCGGGATATTGAGCTAGATCATCCACGATGATATATTTATGGGCTGATTTGGAATAGTTTCCTGGTCACCTAGTTGGTCCCTTAGCCATATTGGGCAAAGGTTCAATAGGAATATTTGATATGGTCAAAGGTGTTGTTGGTGCATTGGTACTAGCCCTTGATGCGTTGGTGTCTGCTGGGGTATTGTAATTTCAATTCCATGTTTGAAAAAACATTTCATCGCTAGTCATGTAGATTTCATGGTTTTTTTTTCTAGAGTCGTCGGGAGTTTTTTGCTTAGTGCTAACTATCCCTTGATGGGGAAAGGGATCCTGCATGACTGCTAGCTACTGGGTGGATCCCCCTTGTCCATGATTACTTTGGAGCTTCTTCAACTTCGGGAGGTGGGGACAGTGGTGAGTGTAATGGTCGTACTCACCACAGATTGAATAAGGGTGTTTTGTTCGGAGAGGTGGCCTTTTTTTTTGCCTCTGGGAGTTGCTTGGCTCCTAGTTTTGATTTCGGTTAGTGTTGCCTCAAGCCTGAGATAGTGGAGGGTGTTATTGATTGTTGCTGCCATGTCTAGGATTTCCTTTAGGCTTGTTTTTTCCTTTTTTCTTAACCGCGTTAGGAGGATAATTCTCCTAGTTATATGGTTGGCGTGGCTGGTTCTGGGAAGGTTGCACAAAGTTCACCTGTGCATTATTCTGCATGGCCGAGTCTTGCACTGGGGACTACGCATAATGTGGTCCCTGGTTTGTAAATGGTTGTTGGGTGGGAGCTCTTCCGTAAGTATGTCTATCTGTGTACTAGGTCCCCTGAGTAAAAGATAGGGTCCTCCATGCTGATGGTGATATGATGACGCCCTACTAGTCAAATTTTGCGGAGGCATGTGATGAATTTGGTAGTCGGGTTGTGGTATGTTCTGGGTAGTACGTGTAACCGATGTATTGAACGATGTTGCTTGGTTGAATTTGGGTCAATGACCTAATTAAACCGTCTGTAGAGTTCAATGCACCTGGAAATTCTTTGTAAGTTTGGAGGCACGAGGCGTTCAACAGGATATTGTAAATGTACCCTGACTGCATATAGATCATCTTGAGTTGTTGGGCCTTACCGATGGCATCCTCTTTGGATATGGGATTTTTCTGCACCACATCCTTTGAATCTCTACGGTGAGAGTTTTTAGGAACAGTTCTAACAGAATCAATCGTCGATTTTGGCTTTGCACAAACTACGACGCTACCAGTGTTTGTGGAGATGGTCCGAGATATGGACAACGGGGGTTTTCCTAAAGTGTGTAAGTAATTCCACTACGGAATCATGGTGGATGGGTAACTGAAAATAGGTTAGGAATGCAGTGGAGAGGGTGCTAAAGGTTCCATGTGTACCAGAGGGTTGCTCTGCATACCATTTCACTGCTACTCTGGTTAGAGTGCATTGGAATAGTTTCTATTGAATATCATCATCAACGATGTTGTTTGACGAACACCATAGGTGGAAAGTCATACCATGATTTCCTGGGTCTTTTGCTTGCTTTCTTTCAAACTTTGGAATTTTTGAAGGGAGCTTCATGGGCATGCAAGGCCATATGGGGTTGTGTGTAATGGTGTCATTTGTCAACTTAGATAAATCTGGTAGGTTGTATCCATTGCGACTTGTGAAAACACTATGTTCTAGTTAGGAATAGGGTTTTTATGCGACGTACCCGGTTATGTATTCACCTAGCTTCCCGAATGGGTAGAAATCCTTTGCCCTCTAGGGGTTGTGGGAGGAGTGGTGTGTGGTGTGGCATTGGGAGATCTACCAGGGTTCCCAACTAAATATTCCCCAATAAAGGATGAACCAATAATGGTGGTAGTGTTCTGTCTTTGATGCCTAAATGGCGAAAGACCTGAAACCCCTCCCGGTAATGGGGGGAGGTCCAAAAGATGTCTAGATTGATGAGGTATCATTGGGTCCATTCTGGCATCAACTAGGTATGGCTTTGGAAATATTTGAAGGAAAAAATATGCTAATCAAAGAAAAATTCGGATCGCATACATAAAAAAAAAGAGAAAATAAAATAAATTCTCCCTTTAGATTAATTCTATGTGATCAGTCAATCAAAAAATATGGTTTTTGTTTGTTTGCGTATGATACTCAAATCCTAGAAGACCTAGTCATCCTCACACACTTAAATGTAACTGGGCCTTGAGAATTCATCTTGCGAGTGTTGGCACAAAGTCCTGAAGGAACTGGTGACGCCCCCAGTCAGCCGAAGAAAATCCACCAAGGTAAGGGTAGAGGATCTAGTGCTCTCCTACACCGTCACCTATAGGGAAAGGATGCCCTAATTTTGGCCACTAAGCACCACCATCCCAAATGAGCATTTGAGTCTTGGGCTTCATGGTAGTTCAACTAATAGTATCGAGTATCAACCGGTTCAGGTAGCCGCAACCGATACTGCACATACTGTGCCTAAGCCTAACCCCCTCTGAATCGGGTCTCTGTCGCACTCAGGTTTTATTTTCCATGTTTTGATAGGTGGATTTGAAAGCTCCCTAAACAATCAACTTTTATGTTTCAAGATGAAGAATGATCAAGGTGACTTGTTGGATTCCTACCCCCTTGATCCTAACTTAGACTATAAATTCTTTTCTGGTCCCTATGGGGAGAATTTAGTGAGTTTTGTTAAGTTAGTTTTAGGTGTCTTTGCTTTGCCTAGTGTGTGGATGTGTGTGAGAAAAAATTGAACAATCACATAGTTTGAACGTGTGGATATGCGATGATCCTTTTCAAAATCCCCTATTTAAACTATGTTCTATTGTTCCTAGCTCAAAATAAAAACATGTGTGGATATGGGCCGCTTTCAACTTTTCCTAGTTAATCTATGTGTTCAACTATAGGGATATGGTGAGTTATGAATAGAGAGTGTTCATATGCTTGCCTAGGATCACTGAAGGGTGCAAAGGCAACAGAGATTACTTGCTCTTCTATCAAAAATTCATTCCTGGTCCCGAAATCCTAGTGCAAAAATTGAACTAAACAAATGACTTTTACACTAGAAAAATGAACTAGCTAAGCATGCATGGACTTTGGCCACCTACTTTGGCTAATTATCTAAGTGTTTTGGTACCTAAATTTTCAAAACATAAATTATTTCAGAATGCAAGTTAATTTTCCTCCTAATTAAATTATGTGTTAACTTTGCAAAAATCAACTTGAAATAAAACTAACGCCAAGCATACCAAAAGAAGCTAAGAGTAAGCTTTAAAAAGCTACGAGGGACCTCAACCAGTGATGGAAAATGTATTATGGGCTTCTAGTCACTCTTTACAAGAAGGAAAAGATGGAAATATTGGAGAAACATTCACCTTTGTATTTTGCGTGGAAAAGGCTGAAACATGAGATATTTCTACATGAAGGTCAGCTCTGAACACCTACCTTGAGGTGCACATGTCTGTAAGAAATGCACAAAAATCCTGAAATGTAATTTTTTGGAGCTCTTCAGCTTCAGCCTGTAACTTGGGATGAACCAAGCAGTGAAGGAGAGAAAGGGGGAAATTCTAGCCCAACTCCATAGCAAAGACGAAGCTCTCTACAAAAAGGCACAACCACATAAACTTGGAAATAAACCCTAGTGGAGTCGTCAATCCTGTGTTAGTGTGTTTGGTGCACGTATGTATGAAATCACACCAAATTAAGGGGTGTGGTTTTCCCTCTTAATTTATTGGTCACTGGAAGAAAAATAGATGGAGTCAAGAAATTTAATGGAACATGCTATATAGAGAAATACCATGCATATTCAAACATTAAAATTAAAGTAAAACTAAAAAAAATAACTTTAAAGCTCTAAATAGAGTCAAACAACTTCAATAATCCAAATGGCGGTGCTTACGTCCCCTCTTATTGAGTGCTGGTAGAAAATGAGGAGGAAAATTTAACCCACTTGCCAAGGGGCCCTTAGAACTAGGGGTTCTAAGTCCTGATGCAAGGATGTCTTTAATTATGAGATACCTTGGCACAAATTCTCCCTCTCTCTACTATGGTGGACTGGAGTTGTTGGATAGCCAACAAGTGAGTCCCCTCTATATTTTCTCCAGATTACACACTGCTGGTATTGCTTGGGGAAATTCTGGCCAACACAACAACGCACTCTCCTATTGCTCATCTCTTGGTGGCATTTTATAGGAGAATTCAAATCCTCCTTCCCTCTTTTGGTAAATTGTGGATGGTGACCCAAGAGAGAAGGGCGATTCCATTGTGTGCCACATTTATTCCATTGTGTTCTCCCTTGATGTCATAAGGAGGCTTGGGTGGTTGTCCTTAGGGGGAATCAATGTCCTGGAGTGTGCCTTATGGTCCCGAAAAATGACTTATTCCACTCCGAGGAATCCAATTTTTTTTGGAAAAAGGCGCGCAAAGGCGCATTTATCGAAGATTTTTGTGTGCAAAGTAACATTTGACTAGTCCTTCTTGTATGCAATTTTATTTTTCCTTAGACCTTAGATATTGTTAAATATTTTTAGATTCTCTAATGTCTCTAGGCCCTGTAAAGCCTTCTGCCTAACATTAAATAATATCACCTTTGCTTGTACGATTTTCCAGTGATAACAGTCAGCAAGAAGTTTTTTCTATTTTTCCCTTCTAGTATCAAAAATCGAATATATTGTAATAGATTTAGGAGATATGGCATGATTTTTAAAGAGATCAATCTCTATTTTAGATACAACATAAATAGGTATTTTCCAGAAATATCTTAAAGTAGTTAAGGAAGAGATTTGATCCTCCTAGTCTGCAGGATATGAATGTAATGGGAAGATTATAAAAGATAGAATGCAATATGGGATAAGGGTTATACCTAAAGGGAAAGATGGTATGGGAATATCACTAGCTGTTGTAAATATGTTCAAAAAGTTGTAAGTGACTTTCTTGAATGGATACAAAGAACTTCTGTTTTCCAGATTCGTGTGTCATGATTATGTGGTGAAGTGCTTCCTGGTATAATTTTGTATTATCTTGTCTCACATATTGTTTTATTTCCTTATTTTTTATAAGAAAATTATGTTTAGGAATTGGCTCAGGCGCCCTACTTTGGCTTAAAACAATATTTATGTTTTCTTCTGAAATTTGAATGTAGAATTCAGATAAGGTCTGCTATGAATTTGGATTTAACTCTAATCTATTCTTCTTTTCCATCTCACAAAGTTTAAATATCCACTGACATGACTGCCTTTCCTGCTTACACATGATCTCAGTTATTCATTCATTTAAATCATCTTTGACCTTTTGACTCCATTAGCCTGATGGCCCTCTTCTGTTGTCTCAACCAAAATGCTCAAAAAAACCTTTCTATCCTCATAACTAGCCTAATATCCAAAATGAGACAATATTAGATCATAAAGAGAGATCCCTCTCTGAGTCTAGGAGGGCTATATCCTAGGGTCCAAAGAGTTTTTTATGTTTTCCTTTAATGATTATTCTTGCCAATCTTAGAATTACAGAATGATAACATAGTGGTGAGCATACTGGGGAATGTAGTTTTATGTTCCTCAGTCACAATTATCAAGTTCAAACCCAGTTTTTGATGGTGGACAAACAGTCAGAAACAAGAAGTTTGAAATTATCCACCTAGCGACTCCACAAAGTTCAGTTGATCTAAAGACTCCACTAGTAAAAGAATCCAGAATTGTAGAGAACTTATGGTCCTCCATTCTATGGTTGATTGTTTTCAAAATGAATTCAAGAATACAACACAGGTATGCTCCTTTGAATAGATCAAATATTCTAGGTTTTCCAAAGCTCATGCCCAATATTGATTGGTTAAAATATGTTACAGTGTTTAAAGATAAAAAAGGAGATGATGCTATTATACATTTATTAAGGTTTCATATGCACATCTCTAGGCTTAAAATCAAATTTCCTGACGATTGTCTTATGAAAATGTTTGTGGCGAGTTTGGAGGAAATTGCTAGATCTTGGTACAAAAATTTACCAGCTGCTAGTATATTTTCTTTGAAGAATTCTCATACTGTATTTTTTGACAAGTAAAAAGAAATTTATCCATATTTGTTGTTGGTTCAAAACTGCTGTGATAATTTTGAAATTTTTATTGAATATTTGGAAGATTATTATCATGATGATCAGTTCATGAATATCAAATGCTAGAGCCTTTGGAAGAAAGACCTTAAAAAAAAATGGAAGCCTTGCTTGAATTGTATTCCCATCAAGAAGAAAAAGTGTATGTATGTTGTCCAGATGTTCATGCAGGTTCACCACAGGAGACAGTTCTTGCAGCAGTAAGAAAAACTGATCAGCCAAAGGTTAAGGAAAAACTTCAGCTTCCTGAAACTGATCAAGCAGAGGACAACACTAAATATCAACAATTTTCTGGTGATCCAGAAAAAGAGGCAACAGAGCTTAATTTTATTTATTCATGAGAACATCTTCAACAAGAAATGTTTCATTAAGATATTATAGACAAATTTGATTTTCATGATGAGGACCATCTCTCAAATTCTCTTTCATTTTTCATCTTATCTCAATTTACAACCCTTGAAGAAAATCATGAAAGCTCTCAATCATTAATTTCTTCCTTGAATGTTAATGAAGCAGCACAAAATATTGTTGTAAGTCATGTTCCTTCACCCGGAATTAATGCGATTTTGTAGCTCCCTTGCAAGCTTCTTTATGAAAAAAAGAACGATAAAGAGCACTCAGAGCACTTTACGACAATAGGTAATGAAGAAAAACAATTTTCTCCCTTGTTGTTTGAAGAAAATCAGTTTCAACACATAAAAAAAGTAGAAGTTTGGAATGGGGTTTGTTTTCCTGTTACAAATCATCTAGAATATCTCATGTTGCATGTTTACCATGATCCTTTGGTCAGTGTATTGCAGTCATCAATGAAGGAAGAATTTTCCAGTTTCATCAATAGAGCTATTGAATCCTGTGGAAAATTTAAGTTGCCATGTTTTAAATCCATTTTTCTACCTACAGAAATGGAATACAAATTTCAGTTAAGTATCCATCTACTCGGCTGGTTGCATTGGAAGTGTGTTATTACTTGATATGGTAATCATTTTATTAGATTAAAGTAGGTAGATGATGCAAATAATCTTTTTGGGAAAGCATCTTATTATATTTTTGGTTTCACTTCAGCATTTAGATTTTCAAGATGCAGTGGTGATTTTAAGATATTTTGCAGTGCATAGTTCAGTCGTGGTTACAATTTAGATTTATAGTATGCAAATAATCTTGCTGGGAAAGCATATTTTTCATTACATTTTAGTTTTGTTCGTAGCTTGGTTTCAATTTTCAGTTTTAAAAGTAAAGTTTGGATTTCATAGGACAGTTTAGATTCAACATATAGATCAGATCCCTCTCTTAAGTTTAGAGAAAAAGAATAAAGTTTTCAGTTGCATAGGTTTCTGACAGAGCAGATTGGTACATTAAAACATCTCAAATACCAAGGCATTGGTCACTAAATCTGGAGATCTGAGATTCTTGACACCTCCTCCAGAGCTGCCATCCCCAATTGGAACTGATGTTAGGACACTATAATATAGTCATATGTTCTCTAGTTATCTATTTGGGAATTTTTCTAATCAGGTTGAAGATGTTCTCACGGTAAGGTGCTCAGGAGTAATGGTCCAGTGGTATATCCAATGTTTCAAATAAGATATCTCATGCGAGGTTGTGATTATGATGTTTTCACATGAGCTTTTGAAGGTTTAAAGTGGTTGAATTAGTTATTTTTATGAATTTTGGTCATGTTCTAATTGTGGCAAAAAGTTTGGTTTTCGGTGGCTAAAAGGTCAAAATGTTAAAGATTTTAGCTACTGAAATTTAAAACTTTTGGTAGCTAAAACAACTTAGTCATGCCTATCCTTAGCTGCCAAAAGTCCTGAATAACTCTAGCGTTTAAAAGAGTCATGTCACTTCCATATTTATGGTGGTACACAAGTTATAATTTGATGTTATGCTACCAGAACCGTACCAAGGTATAATTCATCCGATTTTCAAAAAATATTATGACTCGTTTATGCCTCCACGTCACACAATAATCACCTAAATCATGCCCACCCATCTCAATTAATCCCAAAAAAATGGTCATGAGTCTTCCCACTCTTTGATCAGTCGATGTTCGGTTTCTATTTGTTTTAAATTTTCCCACAGGTGCCCGAAACCTTCATCCTTCAAATCTACCTTCATTTCTTATTGTTCTATGTCCTCACTTCTTTCTGTTCTACTCCCAGTTTCATGTTAAGTTGATTTCATCATGTGCTTTCACATACCCTATCCACTCTGTACTCTGGAAATTTAATTTAAAATAATTTTCATGTCCTGGTGATGAAGATTTCAATCGGAGGTGCCCTCTCGAGGGAGTAATTATAGGAAAATTCATACCTCAAAGCACACCCTCAGGCTGTGAACTGTTCAAAGAGGTTGGATGCTACAGGTTCTGTCAGAAGTTCCACGGGTACCATCAAGGTATCATATAAGCATTTGCAAAAAAAATTGATGGTTGTAAGATTCAACTTGGGCCTATGGTAATGTAGATAGATGAGACTAGTGTTGCAGCAGCTACATATATTCTTGGTGATTGAGAAAGGTTGTTTAAGCCTCCCTCAATCAAATAATTTCATTTGATGTCTTTCCTCAAAGAATAACATCAAAATATGAAGTGGAAAAAGGATATCTCCAGGAGTTATTTGGAGGAGAAATGGAAAAAATTGTTAAAGATGATCCAAGTTTACATCACTTGTGAGGGTAGATATGGAAGTACCATGCTCTACCACTTCAGGTTGCTCCTACATTTTACTGGTAAGCAACCTCTAAACATGCCATTTTACCTTCTCAAGAGTCTTACCAATATGACCTCTAAAGTTCAAGCCAAGCCTCAGATAGCTAGCATAAGCCTTTTCCATCATGGGCTAATCAAATTTATAGTTTTAGAAGAGCTCAACGAAGAAACAAAACTTTGAACTATCTCCTGTTTTTGGGAGAATTTGAGTAGGAATTCAACCAAAGAAAGGAGGAACTCCCTCATAGGAATTGACTTCCCCAAAAACAAGTAAAAGGAAGAGAAGTGCACTCTCTCATGTGGATAAGTTAGAGTTTATAAAGGAAGCAGAGGATCAAGGGAAAATTGCAGCAATGCATGTCCTAAACCTACCATATTCATATTCTAATTTAGAGCCCCTAGCTACAAAAATGGAAGCAGAACCATCAGTTGTAGAAATGGAAACCACTAAAGAAGTTTGAACATAAAGAAGCCTAAGGTACATAAAATGGAAGAAGAAAATGATGATTTAAAGGTGTTACAGAGACTTCTAAAGAAGGAAAATGACACTCCTAGACAATCATCTACCAAAATTGGTTCTACATTAGATCCATTAGGCATCAAGTATGAAACTATAAAGCACGAGAATAAGAGGCTCTGCAAGCATAATATCAATTTCCAAAATATAAACAAGGTTTTGAGATTGAAGCTTGTCCACAAGAAGCTAAAACCTCAAGCGCACCTCACGCTTGATACTCTAGCTCAAGCTACCCTTGATCTCAATTGAAATGGTTATAATAAGTGAGACAAGGTCGAAGGGAAAATCAACCATTTTTTATTAAATTTAGTAGCAGTTATAGTTTTCGTCAACTAAGGAACATTTCAGAATCCCTAATTATCTGTCGAGAATCATGCCCAGAAAATCATTAGCTAAACGCACTCTGTTTGACCTCATTAGTTGTCGAAAGTTTTGTTATGAACAAAAAACATCAAATATCCTCAAATCAAGGTAAATAGATCCCTCAACTATATCAAAGGCTTCCAAAATTATCTCCTAGTCATGACTCGTCCTCAACATGCTGTTGTCAAGCTTAGATTCAATCATTTTTTTTTTTAAAGAAGATCAAAGCATATCTATTTTTGTTGGAGTTTTGTTGTATTTTCAAGTTTGAGGGTTGTAGTCAACAAGAATTTTTTTCTATTTTTACCCTTCTAGTATAAAAAATCGAATATATTGTAACATATTTAGGAGATATGGCATGATTTTTCAAGAGATTAAATCTCTATTTTACATAGAACATAAATAGGTATTTTCCAGAAATATCTTAAACGAGTTAAGGAAGAGATTTGATCCTCCTAGTCTTTAGGATATGAATGTAATGGGAAAATTATAAAATATAGAATCCTATTTTGGATAAGGGTTATACCTGAAGGGAAATATGGTATGGGAATATCACTAGCTATTGTAAAGATGTTCAATAGGTTGTAAGTGACTTTCTTTAATGAATACAAAGATCTTATGTTTTCCAGATTCTTGTCTCATGATTATGTGGTGGAGTGCTTCCTGATATAATTAGTTATTATCTTGTCTCACATATTGTTTTCTATCCTTATTGTTTATAATAAAATTATCTTCAGGATTTGTCTCGGGCACCCCGCTCTAGCTTAAAGCAATATTTATGTTTTCTTCTGAAATTTGAATGTAGAATTCAGATAAGGTCTTCTCTGCATTTGGATTTAACCCTAATATGTTCTTTGTTATAATATGATGCAGAGTGTTGTCCTTAATGGCAACCCACTGAATGAAGATGAAGACATGAGAGTGTTGGCATGTGTTGTCCTTGATGGCAATCCACCTGATGAAGTTATTCTTGACTTGATGGACTTGGTAAATGATGTAAATCTTATGTGATATGATGTTTGTTGACAATATGATGTAGAGAGTTGTTCTTGAATGGCAACCCACCTGATGAAGATGATGGCAACTTACTTGATGAAGTTGTGCTTGATAGAATATGTTTTGATGAACCTGTTTAAAGATGAAAATCTGATGTATCTACAAAGAGTACAGAAGGTAATGAAGAAAGGAATTCAATATGTGCTAGATCTATGATGAAAAGAGTATGTCTCAAGGCATACGCGGATTTGCCTAGGAGAAGTCGCGTATGCACGCGGTAAAGTACGTGCCAAGTCGCGTATGGGAAAAAGTGCTCATAAAGTGCAAAACCAGGGGTAACCACCATGGTATTGACCCATTGTATTGGGTAATGATTCGTCTAAATGACCCCGTCCAGGAATACCATCGGAAGTAATGTGGTTTTGGCTCATGGTATTGAAAAAGGGCAAACCTATATAAGGAGAAGAAATTCATTGTGCAAATCATGAGTGTGGGTGCAAGATGTCTGAGCTTGAATGAATACTTCTCTCTGAAGTATATTTGAATGGAAAGGGTTACAGTTGAATGATAGATCTGATTACATGATGCACCAATGATGAAGAAGGGTATCTAGATCTGAAATGCACTTGCATTTGCTAGATCTGTTTAGGGGATGATTAGATCTGAGAAGAGGTGAACATCTGTCTGAAGTAAAGGGTAAAATCTGAGTAATGTATCTGTTCTGAAGAATTGCAATGACCTAAATGTCTGAAGAACCATACGCTAGTTCGCCGCAGAAGAAGCGCGTATATACGCGGCTTTGCTGAAGAGAAAGCGTGTATGCGTAGTGAAATCAGCTCTGTAATTTGTACAGAAGTATACGCGGGTTGATGTGATTGGAAGTGCGTATATACGCGGTATCAGTGAAAGGAAAGCACGTATTCAAACTAGGGTTTGCTGAAGCAAGAGGTATGATGTATGAGCTTTAATGTATGAAGGGTCCCGTCTGAAAGTATGATGAAATGGGTCGTAAGTGGTGTCCTAAAGGAAGCTTTGGATCCAAAGGTGGAAATTGATGAAACGTGGTCCGTAGAGGTGCCGAGGGTTGGCCCTCTGCCAAAGGGGTTGTAGTTTCCCCTTCCAGAGAGAGGCCGGAAAACGAGATCGGGGTCGTAGCCCCTTCCTGTGGAGAGGCCAGTCAAAAATTCTAGTCAGGGCTGGAGCTTCCCTTCCGTGAGAGGTCAGAAACGAAAGGTGGGTGCCTCATGCCGGTAGGAGCTCACACCTTTCACATATGTTGTAAGATGTTTTCTCTATAATAAAATATTGAAGGCTGAGCAACTGCAGCGGTGGTTTTCTCCCGACTTGGGTTTCCACCTAAAAAAATCCTAGTGTTCATGTGTGATGCTTTGTGTGATGGTTTATTCTGTTCTTACTGCACATGTTTACTGTTTATTAAACATCTGATGAATGAATGATGGAATGATATAAGTGAAGAATTAATGACATAATTAGATCTCTGTGTATACGCGAGTTTCATAAAGGGTATCCGCGTATATACGCGAGTCTATATCAGGAAAGTAGCGTATGGGTTTTAGAAGAAAGAAAAAGTAAAAGTTTTGAATATGCAGTAAATACTGATTCAGCCCCCCTCTCAGTATTTTTCCCAACAATTGATATCAGAGGCAGGTCCTTCTGCAGAAGCTTGATCGCTTGAAGGAGATCCGTCGCAATGGGAAGTCAAGAAGGAGTAATGTCTATAAAGCCACCTCTATTCAATGGAAGCAATTTGATATTCTGGAAGGTATGAACAAAAGCATATCTGCAAAGTCTTGGTGCAGATGTATGGGAAATCGTGGAAGAAGGCTATCAATATCCGACAAGTATTCCTACTGATGCAGTTGAAAGGAAGAAGTATGAAATCAATGCCAAAGCAGTGAATGTCTTATTAGGAAGCATGTCTGAATCAGAATTTGCTAAAGTGATGCAGCTACATTCAGCAAAAGAAATATGGGACAAAATCATTCTGAGCTATGAAGGAGATACAAAGGTAAAAAGTGCAAAACTCCAAACTCTTAGAATTGAATATGAAAATTTGAAGATGCATAGTGATGAGAGTGTTGCCAGTTTCTTTGTTCGTCTAGATGATATTGTAAATCGGATGAGAAATTTGGGTGAAACCATAACCGATACTACTCTGGTGGGAAAAGTCTTAAGATCCTTGACTTCAAAATTTGACTCTAAAGTTTCAGCTATCGAAGAAAGGCAAGATCTGCAAACTCTTACTATTGTTCAATTACATGGTATTCTGACTACTTTTGAAATGAGACAAGGAGGTCCTTCTCAAATCAAAGAAGTTGTTTTTAAGGCGTCTGCAAAAGGAAAAGAAAAGGGAGCTGTCAAAGAATCCAGCTATATATCTGAAGAAGAAGAAGAAGCAAATTTTGTGAGAAGACTTCAACTAGGTACCGAAAAGTTCAAAGGTAAGCTTCCTTTCAAATGTTTTAATTGTGGAAGAGTTGGTCATTATGCTGCAAAGTGTCCTTATAAAGAAAATTCGGCTAAAGGAAAAGATGTAGCAAGAAGGAATAAGAATTGATCTAGCACAAGAAAAAGTTATTATACTAATGAAGACAGTGATGGGTCATCTGATAGTGAGGAAGAATGTGAAGAAGATTTTAGACTTCTCATGGCATTTGAACAAAGAGAAGAAAAGGATACTTTTGTGGATGCTCTAGAGGAAAATGATTTTCTTGAAGAAAACAATCAACTCAAAGTAAGCTTAGAAGAAAAGAACACAATCATAGAGACTCTTGAAATCAGCTTGAAGCAAAGGAAAAAAGCATTGAGGAATTGGAGTGTAAAGTAGTAAGTCTAAGGAAAGATAATGAGAAAGTGAAGACTTTCAATCTTAGATTTTCTAAAGGTTCAGAAACCTTAGATGAGATTATCAAGATACAACGATCTCCTCTAATAAAAACAGGTCTTGGATATACTAGGGAATCTTCCCAGACTTCAGCACCAAATTATCTGAAAGCAGCCACAACTAGTTCACTACATTCAGCCACTCAGCAAGGGAACAAAGGATCTTTACAGGTAAAGCATGATCATCTCAAATCAAGGAACACTAACAGGGAGATCTTTCAAAGAAGCTACAACCAACAAGTAAATTCAAATAGAAGATTTCATGATCGCAAAAATTTCTACTTCAATGGACAATGTTTCTCATGTCACAATTTTGGTCATAAAGCTGTTCAATGCGTTGCATATAAAACCATCATGACAAGAGAAGCAAGAAAGAAAAAGATGAATCTTGAACCAAAGAAGAACACCTATAACAACTTTTCTCCTCTTCAAAACGAAGTTGAATGTACTTATTGCAATAACTTTGGTCATGAAGAATCTGAATGCAGGAGCAAGGTCCAACCAAAAGAACATGTTCCCTCAAGCTCTAAAATATGGAAAAAGAAAGAAATACAGGTTGAAAATTGTGGGATAGAATTATTTGCAGAAGGTGAAGAAAATCAATGGTACATTGATAGTGGGTGCTCAAGACACATGACAGGTGACAAAAGCAAACTTCTTGCATATAATGCTCTAGAAAAGGAAAAGAAAGTTACATTTGGAAATGATACTCCTGTTGTAATTAAAGGAAAAGGGTCTGTGTTTCTAAAAGAAAAGGTGAAGGATAATGATGTCATGTATGTGGATGGATTAAGGCATAACCTGTTAAGTGTAAGTCAAATGTGTGATCAAGGAACAGAAGTGGTCTTTAGTTCAAAGGAATGTGTGGTTCGTGATCTTGATACAGGTAAAATCATTATAAAAGGAAAAAGAAATCCTAGCAACCTGTATGTACTGAACGGCATAGATCAATGTTACTTGAGAAAGTATTCAGAAAATTGGCTATGGCATAGAAGGCTGGGGCATCTGAGCTTCTCTCAAATCAACGAAGCAAGCAGACTTCAAGCTGTTCGTGGTCTTCCCAATATTAATCTACCAGAAAGTATCATATGCAAATCTTGTCAATTCGGTAAGCAGACCAGAGTACGATTTAATGCCAAAGAAGGATCATCAAGTGAGCCTCTTGAACTCATTCATGCTGACATATGTGGACCTATGAGGAAAAAGTCACCACGTGGGGAAGAATACTATCTCTTATTTATTGATGATTACTCTAGAATGTGTTGGATCGGGCTCATTAAACACAAAGATGAAGCATTTGAAAAATTTCAGATCTTCAAAGCATTGGTAGAAAATGAATTAGATCTAAAAATCAAGTGTCTTAGATCTGATCGAGGAGGAGAATATACATCAAATGAATTCTTTGAATTTTGTGAAAAACATGGCATAAAAAGACAATTCTCTGTAGCAGGCACTCCACAACAAAATGGCGTAGCAGAAAGAATGAATAGAACAATTCAACAAATGGCTAGAGCTATGCTCGATGATTTTGGAACTCCTGACATGTTCTGGGGTGAAGCAGCACATACAGCAGCTAACATTCTCAACAAGGCTCATGTTCGGGTAAATAGTGACAAAACTCCATATGAACTCGGGTATGGTAATTCTCCATCTGTGAAGCATTTTAGAGTTTTTGGAAGTAAATGCTTTATCAAAAATAATGATGAAAAGCTTGGCAAGTTTGAACCTAGATCAGATGAAGGGATATTTCTTGGTTACTCATCTACAAGCAAAGCATACAAATGTTACAATAAAAGGCTTTGAAAGATTGTTGAATGTATTGATGTTGTTATTGATGAGTCTCCTGCAGCTCCTAAAGAAGAAAAACAAACAACAAAAGAAGATGATGGTGACTTATGTCCTTCTACATCAAATAGAAATGATATAGACAGTGGATCCAATGAAGAACCTGAAAATGATCTATCTGAAAAAGCTCCATCCAGATATGTTCAAAAGAATCATCCTGAATCTAAAATTTTGGGAGACAAGGAATCAGGTGTACGAACAAGGAGAACTCTTGTGGGATATTCTAGTCATCTGGCACTTCTATCCACAATTGAACCACACAATGTCAATCAAGCTAGCAAAGATGAATGTTGGAAGCAAGCCATGAATGAAGAGCTTGATCAAATTGAAAAGAATGATACTTGGGAATTGGTATCAAGACCACATGATAAAAATGTCATTGGAACTAAATGGATTTTCAAGAACAAGTTAAATGAGAATGGGGATGTTGTAAGAAACAAAGCTAGATTGGTTTGCAAAGGGTATACTCAACAAGAAGGTATAGACTTTGAATAAAATTTTGCTCCTGTAGCTAGACTTGAAGCCATAAGAATGTTTCTTGCTTTTTCAAGTTATCAACAAATCAAAGTTTATCAAATGGATGTTAAATTTGCTTTTCTTAATGGTGATCTAGAAGAAGAAGTATATATAGAACAACCAGAAGGATTCATTTTGGGAAATGATGCAAATCTTGTTTGTAGACTTAAAAAGGCTCTATATGGTCTCAAACAAGCTCCAAGGGCTTGGTACTATCGTCCTGACAAATATCTTCATCAACAAGGATTTTCAAAGGGGTCTGCTGATAGCAACTTATACACAAAAGTTGAAAATGATAAACTATTGATTGTGGTTGCATATGTTGATGATATCATTTTTGGGAGTAACGAAGAATCTATGAGTCAAAAATTTGCTTCTGTCATGCAGCAAGAATTTGAAATGTCCTTACTTGGGGAACTAACATTCTTTCTTGGCTTTCAAGTGCATCAAACTGCAGATGGTATATTCCTATCACAAGCAAAATATCTTAAGCAAATTCTGAAGAAGTATGGCATGGAAGAATGCAAACCTGTAAGTACACCAATGATAACCGGATGTAATCTTAGTTCTCATGATGATTCTCCCCCAGTGAATCAACCAGAATACAGATCAATGGTAGGAAGTCTACTTTATCTCACTGGGACTAGACCAGACATTATGCATGCAGTTGGGATTGTTGGACGATTCCAAGCTAATCCAAAAGAGTCTCACCTTCAGGCTGTCAAAAGAATATTCAAATATATACAAGGAACTCAAGACTTTGGTCTATGGTATCCAAAGAATGCTGATCTTACTCTTCATGCTTACACTGATGCAGATTGGGCTGGAAGTGTTGATGATTAGAAAAGCACTAGTGGTGGTGCATTCTACATGGGGCCCCGGTTAGTATCTTGGTTCAGCAAGAAGCAAAATTCTATTGCCTTATCTACAGCAGAAGCAGAATATGTGGCTGCCGCATCTTGTTGCACTCAACTCCTTTGGATGATGCAAACCTTACAAGATTTTCAAATCAAATGTACACCTCTTGTCCCCATTAAGTGTGACAATACAAGTGCCATCAGTATTTCAAAGAATCCTGTTATGCATTCAAAGACCAAGCACATTCCCATCAAGTATCACTTCTTACGTGAACAAGTGCTTGAGCAAACGGTGAAGTTGGAGTATGTTCCCTCCAAAGAACAAGTTGCCGATATCTTTACCAAACCTCTGCCCAGGGAAGCATTCGAGCATCTAAGATTTGCTTCGGGAGTGTTCTTCGCGCTCAAAAGAAAAAATATGCATACATTTAGAAGATGGCATGACACGCAGATTTCCCCGAAACACAACAGATACGCGAAATTCATGTATAGAAAACCACGTATGTCCGATTGTCGACAAAATCCTCGTTTGGAGTCACTTTCAAAGATAACCCAGAAGTGTTGTTTGGTACTGACACTATTTGCATCTCCGTGTCTCCAAGCTCATAATTCTATTTCTAATGTTTTATAAATATGCCTCAAGGATTTGTAAGTAAAGGGTTATATGTACAAACTAAAAGGGAGCCTTAGTCATATGGAAAGGATGCTTGGATGCATAGATTCAGGGGGAGCATTAGCTTTGCTGAGTATAATGCATTGTTGGCATTATGATGATTCTGAAATATGTTCTTTGAAGTCTTTCTGGTATTGGTCATAAATGGTCATATTTGTAATTTGATGAAAAGGTCTTGTTGATACCCATGATGAAAATTGTAATATTCAGTCATGTAAGGACTTGAAAAATTTGTAAACCCACTTGGTTGGGTAGCTGAGTCAAACTTTGTAAACCCACTTGGTTGGGTAGCTGAGTCAAAATTGTAAACCCACTTGGTTGGATATTTGATGTAAGTATGAGTCTTTGGTGATAGGAAGTTCATAGATTCATGTACTTCATTGAAAAATATGTTTGAAGATTCAGCATGAACTCAGGGGGAGCTTGGTCACTTCAGTATCTATCAGATCTGCAGAACACTTCTTCCACATGTGGAGAAAAGGGGGAGAGTATGTTGGTTTTGATCCACCCTTTGCCCTTGATGTCAAAGGGGGAGAGTGACATGGTGTTTGAATGAAGAGAAAGAATGGTGTCAAAAAATGGAAAGAGTGACATGGTGTCATTGTTTTCTTAATGTACCTATCTGTTGTGGTAACCAAACACCATCGTGGTTGCCATCAAGTCCAAAGGGGGAGATTGTTGGCAATATGATGCAGAGTGTTGTCCTTGATGGCAACCCACTGAATGAAGATGAAGACATGAGGTTGTTGGCATGTGTTGTCCTTGATGGCAATACACCTGATGAAGTTATTCTTGACTTGATGGACTTGGTAAATGATGTAAATCTGATGTGAAATGATGTTAGTTAGCAACATGATGCTGAGTGTTGTCATTGAATGGCAACCCACTTGATGAAGAAGATGGCAACTTACTTGATGAAGTTGTGCTTGATAGAATATATCTACAGAGAATACAGAAGGCAATGAAGAAAGGAATTCAATATGTGCTAGATCTATGATGAAAAGAGTATGTCTCAAGGCATACGCGGATTTTTCTAGGAGAAGTCGCGTATGCACGCGGGTAATAACGTGCCAAGTCGCGTATGGGAAAAAGCGCTCATAAAGTGAAAAACCAGGGGTAACCACCATGGTATTGACCCATTGTATTGGGTAATGATTCATCTAAATGACCCCGTCCAGGAATACCATCGGAAGTAATGTGGTTTTGGCTCATGGTATTGAAAAAAGGGTAAACCTATATAAAGAGAAGAAATTCATTGTGCAAATGATGAGTGTGGGTGCAAGATGTCTGAGCTTGAATGAATACTTCTCTCTGAAGTATATCTGAATGGAAAGGGTTACAGTTGAATGATAGATCTGATTACATGATGCACCAATGATGAAGAAGGGTATCTAGATCTGAAATGCACTTGCATTTGCTAGATCTGTTTAGGGGATGATTAGATCTGAGAAGAGGCGAACATCTGTCTGAAGTAAAGGGTAAAATCTGAGTAATGTATTTGTTCTGAAGAATTGCAATGACCTAAATGTCTGAAGAACCATACGCTAGTTCGCCGCAGAAGAAGCGCGTATATACGCGGATTTGCTGAAGAGAAAGTGCGTATGCACAGTGAAATCAGCTCTGTAATTTGTACAGAAGTATACGCGGGTTGATGTGATTGGAAGCGCGTATATACGCGGTATCAGTGAAAGGAAAGCGCGTATGAAAACTAGGGTTTTCTGAAGCAAGGGTTTGATGTATGATTGAGCTTAAATGTATGGAGTGGGTCCGATCTAAAAAATATGATGAAATGTGGCACAGTGGTGTCCTAAAGGAAGCTTTGGATCCGGTGTGAAAATTGATGAAACGTGGTCGTAGAGGTGCGAGGGTTGTAGCCTTCGGTCGAGGGGGTTGTAGCTCCCTTCCGGGAGAGGGTAGTAATTGAGATCAAGGGGTCGTAGCTCCCTTCCAGGAGAGGCTGGTAAACGAGTCAGGGGGTTGGAGCTCCCTTCCAGGAGAGGCTGGTAAACGAGCGCAGGTGGGTGCCTGTGTGCTGGTAGGAGTCTGCGCCAACACATATGTTGTAAGATTTTTTCTCTATAGTAAAATATTGAAGGCTGAGTAACTGCAGCGGTGGTTTTCTCTCGACTTGGGTTTCCACCTAAAATCCTGGTGTTCATGTGTGATGCTTATGGGTGATGATTTATTCTGTTCTTACTGCACATGTTTACTGTTTATTGAACATCTAATGAACGAATGATGGAGTGATATAAGTGAAGAATTAATGGCATAATTAGATCTCTGTGTATTCGCGAGTTTTATGAAGGATATTTGCGTGTATATGCTAGTTTGGTTCAGCAAAGTAGCGTATGTGTTTTAGAGAGTGAAAAAGTAAAAATATTTGATAAACGGTAAATGCGGTTCACCCCCCTCTCGGTATTTTCCCAACATTCTTCTTTTCCATCTCACAAGGTGAAAGATCCACTGACATGATTGTGTTTCCTGGTTACACATGATCTTAGTTATTCATTCATTTAAATCAACTTTGACCTTTTGACTCCATTAGCCCAATGGCCCTCTTCTATTGTCTCAACCAAAAATCTCAACGAACCTTTCTATCCTCATAACTAGCCTTATATCCCATATCAAACAAAGTTAAATCATAAAGAGAGATCCCTCTATGAATCTAGTAGGGCTATATCCTAGGCTTCAAAGTGAAATTTCTTGTAGTAGGAGAAATTTCTTACAGCAGTAAGACAAACTGATCAACCAAAGGTTAAGGAAAAACTTCACCTTCCTGAACCTGATCAAGCAAAGGGAAACACTAAAGATCAACAACTATCATAAAAAGAGGCAACAAGATTAATTGTCTTAATTCACAAGAACATATTAATCAAGCAATGTTTCATTCATAGACTATAGACCAATACAATTTGCATGATGAAGACCATATCTCAAATTATCTTTCATGATGCATCTTATATCAATTTACAACCCTTGAAGAAAATCATAAAATTTCTCAATCATTAATTTATTCCTTGAATGTTAATAAAGTAGCAGAACATATTGTTGTAAGTCATGTTCCTTCACCCGAAATTAATGAGAGTTTGTAGATCCCTTACAAGTTTATTTGTGACAAAGAGAATGATAAATATCACTCAGATCACTTGAATACAGTAGGTAATGAAGAAAAACAATTTTCTCCCTTGTTGTTTGAAGAGAATTAGTTTCAACACATAAGCAAAGTAGAAGTTTCGAATGAGTTTTGTTTTCCTATTACAAATCATCTAGAAGATCTCATGTTGTATGTTTACCATGATCCTTTGGTCAGTGTATTGCAATCATTAGTGAAGGAATAATTCTCCAGGTTCATCAATAGAGCTATTTAATCCTATGGAAAAGTTAAGTTGCCATGTTTTAAATCCATTTTTCTACCTATGGAAATGGAATACAAATTTTAGTTAAGTATCCATCTACTCGACTGGCTACATTGGAAGTGTGTTATTACTTGATATGGTAATCATTTTATCAAATTAGAGTAGGTATATGATGAAAATAAGCTTGTTGGGAAATCATATTTTTATATTTCAGATTTCATTTCAGCATTCGTATTTTCAAGATGCAGCAGTGATTTTCAGATAGTTTGCAGTGCATAGTTCAGTCATGGTTTTAGTTCAGATTTATAGTATTCAAATAATCTTGATGGGAAACCATATTTTTCATTACATTTTAGTTTCTTTCTTAGCTTGGTTTCAATTTTTAGTTTTAACAGTAAAGTTAGGATTTCAGAGGGTAGTTTAGATTCAGTACACAGATAAGATCCTTGTCTAAAGTTTAGAGCAAAAGAATAAAGTTTTCAATTGCATAGGTTTCTGACAAAGCAGATAGGTACATTAAATCTTCTCAAGGACCAAGGAATTGGTCGTTAAATCCAGAGATATTAGATCTTGGCACCTCCTCCGGAGCTGCAATCCCAAATTGGAGCCGATGTTAGGACCGTATAATATAGTCATCTGTTCTCCAGTTATCTATTTGGGAATTGTTCTGATCAAGTTCAAAATGTTTTCATGATAAGGTGCTTAGGAGTAATGGTCCAATGGTATATCCAATGTTTCAAATCAGATATCTCATGGGAGGTTGCAGTTATGATGTTTTCACATAAGCTTTTGAAGGTTTAAAGCAGGGAAAATTTTAGGGGCTAATATTCGTAGGTGGGCTAATTTTCCATGCTTTTTCCAGAAAAAAGATTCTCTAATTTCCATTTCTTTTTTAAATTGATTTTCCCAAATTTTATAGTATAAATTTATTCTACCCTAAAAATCGCCAAAAAATTATATATACTAATATAAAATTATTAGAAAAATAAATATTTTTACAAAAATAACATCAAAATATTTACAATTTACATATTGGGGACTACTAAGATTCGCCAAGGTTTCTAAAATTTAAGATAAACGTCCATCCTTAAAATTTTCCCTGGTTTAAAGTGGTTGGATTAGTTATTTTTATGAATTTGGTCATGTTCTAATTGTGGCAGAAAGTTTTTTTTTGGTAGCTAAAAGGTCGAAATCTTATAGCTTTACTTTCGGTAGCTAAAGCAACTTACTTATGCCTATCCTTAGCTACCAAAAGTCCCGAATAGCTATAGGGTTTAAAAGAGTCGTGTCACTTCCATGTCGACGACTGTACACAAGTAATTATTTGAATTTATGCTACCAGAACCGTGCCAAGGTATTATTCATCTGATATTAAAAAATATTATGACTCGTTTATGCCTCCACATCGCGTAATCATCACCTAAATCGTGCCCTCCCATTTCAATTAATCCCTAAAAAATGGTCATGAGTCTTCCCACGCTTTGAATCAATTGATGGTCAGTTTCTGTTTATTTTAAAGTTTCCCACAGGTGCCCAAAACCTTCCTCCTTTGAGTCTATCTTCGTTTCTTGTTGTTCTATGTCCTCGCTTCTTTCTATTATACCCCCACTTTCATGTTTAGTTGATTTCATCATGCGCCTTCACATACCCTAGCCACTCTGTAACATACACATTTAATTTAAAATCATTTTCAGGTCCCAGTGATGAAGATTTCAATTGGAGGTGCCCTCCTAAGGAAGGAATTACAAGACACTTCATACCTGGAAGCACACCCTCAGGCCTGTGAACTGTTAAAAGAGGTTGAAAGCTACAGGCTCTATCAGAAGTTCCAAGGGTACTATCAGGGTATCACATAAGCATTTTCCAAAAACTTTGATGGCTGTAAGGTTCAACTTGGGCCTATGGTAATGTAGATAGATGAGGCCAATGTTGCAGTAGGTACAAATATGCCTAGTGAATAAGAAAGGTGGTTTAAGATTACCTCAATCAAAGAAGTTGATTTCAAGTCTTTCCACAAAGAAGAACATCAAAATATGAAGTGAAAAAATGATATCCCCAGGAGTTATTTGGAGGAGAAATGGAAAACATTGTTAAATATGATCCAAGTTTACATCACTTGTGAGGGTATATATGGAAGGACGATGCTCTACCACTTCAAGCTTCTCCTCCCTTTTACAGGTAAGAAACCTCTAAACATTCCATTTTACCTTCTAAATATTCTTACCAATATGGCCTCTAAAGTTCAAGCCAAGCCTCAGATAACTAGCAGCAACATTTTCCATCATGGGCTAATCAAGTTGATAATTTTAGAAGAGCTCAATGGAAGAAACAAAACTTGGAACTCTCTCCTGTTTTGGGGATAACTTGAGCAGGAAATTCAACCAAAGAAAGGAGGAACTCCCTCACAGGAATTAACTTCCCCAAAAACCAGTAAAAGGAAGAGAAGAGCAATGTCTCCTGTGGAAACTGTCACCAAGGTTTCTCCTTCAAAATCGAAGAAGTCAAAGAAAATGTTAGAATTTGGAAAGGAGGCATAGGATTAAGGGAAAAATATAGCAACACATGTCCTAAACCTACCATATTTAGATTTTGATTCAGAGCCCGTAGCTGCAGAAATGGAAGTAGAGCCATCAGTTATAGAAATGAAAACCCCTGAAGAAGTTGGAACATCATCAAAAAAAGAAGGTTAGTAAAAATACTAAGGTACATAAATTGAAAGAATAAAATGATGAGTTAAAGGTGTTAGATAGACTTCTGAAGAAGGAAAATGAGACTCTTAGACAATCATCTACCAAAATTGGTTTTGCATTGGATTAGTTAGCTATCAAGTATGAAACTATAAAGCACAAGAACAAGAGGCTCCACAAGCATACTATCAAATTGCAGAACATAAACAAGGTTTTGAGATTCAAGCTTGTCCACAAGAAGCTCAAACCTCAAGCCCACCTCACGCTTGATACTTTAGCTCAATCTGCCCTTAATCTCAATTGAAATGGTTATAATAGATTAAAAAAGGTCAAAGGGAAACCAATGTTTATTAAATTTAGGAGCAGTTATAGTTTTCACCAGCTAAGGACCGTTTCAAAATCCCTAATTATATGCCGAAAATCATGCCCAGAAAATTGGCAGCTAAACACACTCTGTTTGACCTCATTAGCTGCTGAAAGTTCTATTATGAACAAAAAGCATCAAATCTCCACAAATAAAGGCAAACAGGTCCCTCAACGATCTTAAAGGCTTCCAGAATGATCTTGTACTTATGACTTGTCCTCAACATGCTGCTATCAAGCTCAGAGTCAATCATTTTGGGTTTTTGATGAAGATCAAAGCATATCTATTTTTGTTGGAGTTTTGTTGTATTTTCCAGTTTGAGGGTTGTAGTCAGCGAGTAGTTTTGCTATTTTTAACCTTCTAGTATCAAAAATTGAATATATTGTAACATATTTAGGAAATATGGCATGATTTTGAAAGATATCAAATCCCTATTTTAGATAGAACATAAATAGGTATTTTCCATAAATATCTGAAAGTAGTTAAGGAAGATATTTGATCCTCCTAGTCTCTAGGATCTGAATGTAATGGGAAAATTATAAAAGATAGAATGACATATGGGATAAGGGTTAGAACTTAAGGGAAAGATGGTATGAGAATATCACCAACTATTGTAAAGTTGTTTAGCTAGTTGTAAGTGACTTTCTTGAATGAATACAAATACCTTCTTTTTTCCAGATTCTTGTGTCACGATTATGTGGTGAAGTACTTCGTGATATAATTTGTTATTATCTTGTCTCACATATTGTTTTCTATCCTTATTGTTTATAAGAAAATTATGTTCAGGATTTGTCTTAGGCACCCTGCTTTGGCTGAAAGCAATATTATGTTTTCTTCTGAAATTTGAATGTAGAATTCAGAGAAGGTATTCTCTGCATTTGGATTGAACCCTAATCTGTTCTTATTTTCCATATCACAAAGTGTAAGTATCCAGTGACATGAATGTCTTGCATGGTTACACATGATCTCAGTTGTTCATTTATTTAAATTATCTTTGAACTCTTGACTCCATTAGCCCAATGGCCCTCTTCTGTTATCTCAACCAAAAATCTCAACAAACCTTTCTATCCTCATAAGTAGCCTAGTATCCCAAATCAAACAAAGTTAAATCATAAATATAGATCCCTCTCTGAGTCTAGGAGGGCTAGATCCTAGATTCGAAAGTGGTTTGATGTTACCTCTAGGGTTCTGTCCTCAACCTCGGAATTACGGAGTGCTAACAGGTGTCATCTTGACATGTGTCTTCATGTGTTAATGATGGGTTATGTAATTTTCATGCTTGTGCGTTGACTGCCTATGCTTGCTTATGTGATGCTATATGTTTAACATGCATTTTTCATTCATTTTTTGTTATACATATCAAGTGGGTGCATATGGTCAAGTTTAAATTGGTTTGGTTGAGGTTATCATGCATTAGGTGATGGAGTGTATTTTGCATGGTCGGGCATTGATGACTGGTCTCCAGCTAGAATAATCTTTATGCGTTGATATACCATGTTTTATAAGCTTATATGTTTTTATGATTATTCATATACATGTATTAAAATGATTGGTTGATCTTGTAGATGAGATATCCTCTGCAAATTATGCTAAGGTACGCTGGTTTATTATGATTTGGTTTAGCTGACATAATATGAATTGCAGGAAAAAATAATAGATGAATAGAAATATGGTAGACTATAAATATTCTCCCTACGAGTCACAGGAACTACCGGGTGGTTGGCACTCTTCTGATTTGGAAGATACACTGAGAATTTTGAAGGAAGAAATAAGGAGTTGCAAGGTAGATAATGGAAGACTCAGACATGCACATGAACAACAAGTAGAGGTTAAGGCAGTAATTGTTCAAAGTTTGAAATATTTTTAGAAACAAGGGCCGCTTCAAATTAGCTATGGACATGAGGATGGTACTAATGGGGCTGATGGGAATAGGCATCTTGGTGCTCACATGTCAAATAGAGAGGATACGAACAAAGATGAAAAGTACTTGGACACCCCAGAAGGGAGAAGTCGCAGAGACATGTATCATTCTTGTTGTGGTTTTGATAAGAATCATGACCGCCAACATTATCATCCTTACAGGAGGAATCACATGGGATATTTGTCGGATGGGTTTAAGAAATAAAATCCACCTATATTTTACTGAGATATGAAGAAACCACATGATGCAGAGGCATGTTTGCTTGGTATGAGGAAGTTCTTCGGGTTACATGACTACTAAGAAAACATGAAAGCAATAATAGCTACATTTAGTCTTAGAGGTAAAGCATATATTTGGTGGGAAGACATGAAGAATGTCAGGGAAATTTATGAGGAGGAATTGACTTTGAGTGAGTTTGAAAGATTGTTAAGGAATAATTACCTCTCAGAGAGGTACTATGATGAGAGGGTGAAATAGTTTTATGAACTAAATATGGGATCTATGAATGACGAGGAGTACACTGGCAGGTTTTTGGAGTTGTTGCGATATGTGACGTACCTCAAGGAGGAGAAGGAAAAGATTCAGATATTTGTTATTGGTTTATCGATAACATTCAAAGACATGATTGAGTTCAGTGAGCTTAAATCATTAGAGGAGGTCATTCAGAAAATAAAGCATTGTTGTGAACAATCAAAGTGTAGATTAGAAACCAGGCCGAATTGGAAAGGTAATGCAAGGAACAAAGGAAAATGGGACAAGAAGTAAGAAAGACCTTATGATATATGTAAGAAAGATAATGTTGCACCACCAAATAAGTTCAATACATCTGGTAGAGTACAAGGATCTCAGTTAGAGGAGCAAAATAAGAATGAGAATAGGGAGCCAGTGAGGTGATGGACTTGTGGAGGAGATAATCATATGAGAGATTCACAACCTCAGGTTGGTAGGACATAGATCTACAATGTGCACAAGGAACAAATAGTAGGATATATTGGACATATTATTCCCAAAATATATGTAGTGTTGGACAATAAACAGGAAGATCACTAAGCTTATATCAATGAGATGGATGGTAAGCTTTGTGAAAAATTATTTCTATTTTGATTAACACTGTATCTAATATGGTTATGTTAGTCTTGACATAGTGGATAAGTGTGGTTTCAATAGAGAAGTGCGTGTAAAGTATTGGTCAGTGCAGTTGGATACAGGTACCAAGAAAAGAAATTATTATTGGGTAAGAGCTTGTGCATTTGAGTTGAATGGAATGCCTACAACAACACATTTGAAAATATTGTCGTTGGGATCATACAATATGTTGTTGGGCATGGATTGGTTGTATATTCATAGAACCTGTTAGCCACCTATAAATTCTGTCATACTCAATGGTGGCTAAGCTTGTCTTTTAAAACTTCAAGAGATAGTTCCCTTTGAAAACTTATCATCTTTTGAAGTTTTATGATGATTATTACCCTTTGAGTTAATCTTCACTGTTGTTTCACTATTATTCCTAAAGTACCTACTGATTACCAAGAGAAAAACTACTTAAGAAACTCCATTTTCCCTCATTTCACCTCTCCATCTCACTCTCTAATTTCATCCATAAAAATACCTTCATTTGAATTCTAAACCATTTCAAAAACCCCTTTAAGCTTTATAACTCCCTTTTATCCGGCTTAAAAATCCTTCTCTCATCTATCAGAACCCTGTTTTGGCTTTAAAATCTCTTTGTTTTGGCCTAAAAACAATATTTTTCACTCCTAAGGCATTAAGCCCCCGATAGCTTATATTCTTCAACCCTCTTCCTCATATGTCCTTAGCCCTGCAATCGGGTGGTCAAAGCACAAAGCCTCCGTGCTAAAAGCCTTACCTTTCCTCTATTTTTGTTTTCCCGACATTATGGTCTCAAGAAAATCTGGATCATTGATCTACATAGATCAATGGTCATCGGGCCTCCTTTCCTACGTGTTAGGAATCTATAATTTTAGCATATTGGTGAGACTAAAACTATAGAAACAACATCGTTTCAACCAACTTTGGGATTCTAGGATCTAGCCCTCCTAAATCCGGAGAGGGATCTCTCCAATAAGTGCAAATATGGATTTGTCTTTGAAGTTTGGGGTCATAATATTAGGCTAGTTATGAAGGCAAAGGGTTTTGTTTTGTTTTTGGATGGTTGAGCATGATTATTATTTTGAGGAGAAAGTTCTAAGTGCAAAAATTTTCAAGGGTGTGAAGTTGCAAGTGGATAGAACAGCTATGGCTAAAAAGATAGATATAACGCTGGCTTTTAGTCCATTGGGCTATGGAGTCATAACAGGGCTTTAATTGAGCAACAACATCAAGAGTGATCCAAGGGGCAAGTCATCTACACCACAATATTATTGATATTAAAATGATGGAATAGGAACAATAAAGTGTTGTAGGTGTGGAAACTGATAATAATTTCACAAAGGATTTATAGTCAGTCCAAACAAGAAAAGCCTCTTAAGTAATTGTTTAAAACCAACCAAGAATAGGGCTAACCATAAACTTCTTGGGAAAGTCTGTATTAAAGCATCTTAATTGAAAAACAATCCAGTAATCCGCATAATTACCTTCAGAAAGTATGAAAACACATAAGAGAAACAAAGTGTAACTTAAGATCAGATAAAGTAATTTTAAACCTAGTTTGCTTTCAGTTAACACCAAGGGAAACTTTCAAAATCTGCCTTTAGAGAATAGAAGCTAGAAACAGGGCAAACCGCCGGTTTCTAGTCTAACTTTAATAAACAAATAAGGAAAATAACTTTCAAGAACAATGTTTAAAGCCAACAGTAGGACGAGGGAACTCCAGCATTCCTAACTGCTTAAACTGTATTAAATCATTCTTAAATAAACAAATTGGAGGAAAACATTGAGATAAAGCTTTTCAGTCAAGGAAGGTCACTGATATACAGTAGGTCCTAACTCTATAAATTTTGTTCTTTATCAGAGAAAAGTGAACAATATGACATACATAGAAGGAAAACAATAACAAAGAAAGGGGCGCTTCACCAATGATATAGACCGGGATCCCAAGAAACAACTTGTTATTGATGTCAAACCAGTTACAATCTTCAAGTCCAATGTTTTAGTTTAGCAATCACCTTCACTAATCAGCCTAACTAATCTATCACAAGCAGAGCTCCAAGGGCCAGTGAACACTATTTACAATCAAGAGTTTAAGCTCAAATGTATTTCAAAGTTCTGCAACCAACAATTTCTCATCTTCTACAGAAGTATTTATAGAAGGATGAGGAGGTGAGATCTAAAAAAAGATCTCTTAAGGAAATTAATACAGATTCAAGACCTCTTTCCCTTTTGAGGGGCTCGATGAAGAAGTTTACAGGTGGATTTTTGTATTAATTGTTTTACATTTATCAATAAAACTCGGTGGGAGTTTTTGTTTGACTTCGAGGCTCTGCATAATGTTTGGAGTAACTCTGCAGATATTTCTGCATTTATTTCCTTGCAGAAGTAGCTCTCTGGCTGCGCTAGAGGTGAATATATGATTCTCTTTAATAATTTCAGCCTATGTTTGAATGCTTTGAGGCAACAGGTGGCTCTATGGTAGCTGGGAGAAATCAATTTTCCTCGGATGTGGCAGTGGAGGCCTTTCCATATATTAACACTTATGATTTTATTTTAACTGTGTTTTCTAATTTGTGGGATTAGGCTTTTGATACTCAATCTTAGTCGTAATCCCCGCAAATCTGTGTTCAATCTTCATTCTGCTATGCTCTATCTTCCAAAACTGATACTCTTTTTAAATGTGATTTTAAATCACAGTGTCTTGTCGATGTGCAGGCCACGGTGGGATTTAAAGGCATCAATGCCCATGAAGCATTAATAAAACGTTGAATCTGACCCTTGCGAATGGTCTCCATTGATAAATCAAAGGCACGGGAAACGTCTTTCCCTGCCTTCGGTATTTCTTTGGAACAAATGGAACAACCATTAATCCCTGCAAAATACACACAAAAATTATAAAATCCTACATTTTTAGATTTAACTGCTTCAGAAGGCAGGGAAGGAGCATAGCCATTGGATGAAAGCATCCAATGGTGGAGATTTAATTAAAGGAATTCAAAGAAGAGCGAAGGAAAAAAAAGTGACGATCGTCAATCACGCAGAGATCAACGGCGGGGATTACGTGTTGGAATCCTCTTGGTAGAAGGCAGAAGGTGATGAAATAATGCAGGAACGATCTGGGACCCTCTGATTAGGACACGTGGATGATCCAGATCCAATCGTAGGATCGCAATCGGCGGGAGGAGAAAAGGGGTGCGAAAATCTCCGATGCGATTGCACGATCGGGAGGGCAGAGGCGATTAAGTGATGGTCGTTGATATGAGGATCAGATCAATGGCGGGGAGCGAATCGGAGGGATGACCAATCGGGGGAAAAAATCAAATACGTGCAATTGAAACTTACGATGAGATGTTGCACAGGCAATTGATCTGAGGATCAGATCAACGGTGGAGAACGAATTGGAGGGTTAGCCGATTAGAGGGAACAAACAAATGTAGCGATCGAAAGTTGTGATGCTATCTTGTGTGTACTGTTGGATCGAAGGACTAGATCAACGGTCAGGATTGTTTCAACTTACGCACCGGCGGAGAAACCCTTATAACAGATAAAACCCAAAGTTTAAATAAAACAACGGTTTTATGGATCGAGGCGGAAATACTTATATATGAAGTGGCTGGCACCCGATTGCGGGGTTGCTGGATGTATGGAATATAATGGGCCTGGGGCTTTATATAACAAGGGCCATTCGCAATCAAAGCTTTCAGGCCCGATCTTTCAATCAACCCATTCGAAACTTGCGATGCGATTAAGCGCTTCGAGACTTCAACACTTGGTCTCGGGTTGTAAGTTGTATGGAATAAAAGTGAAGGGGTGGGGTTATATATATGGAACCTAATCGCATCAGAAGTTTGATGCAGTCTTTCAATCAACCCATTTGGATTTCTCCGATGCGATTGCGCATCGGGTATTTTTTGATCTAACCATTTTTATATTATAAAAACACATTATGGGCGTGGTTAGACCCAAACTTTGGAAAAAGGGGTTTTTGAATTTACAAAGAGAAATATTAATTAGATATGGTTTATTCAATGGTCTAAGTGCC
Source organism: Pinus albicaulis (assembly GCA_034641835.2). Taxonomy (NCBI): domain Eukaryota; kingdom Viridiplantae; phylum Streptophyta; class Pinopsida; order Pinales; family Pinaceae; genus Pinus; species Pinus albicaulis. The sequence continues at coordinate 1,172,998,183 of CM076570.1, forward strand.
CGATTGCGGGCCCGCGGGTTACATGGAATAACAATATGGTCGGGGGCTGTGACACACTGGGCTAATTGCATCGGAACTTTTTACTAACATAATGAAACAGACTTGTGCGCTTTGGATTTTCTCCGATGCGATAAGCACTGAAAGGTTTAGCACTCGGTTCCAGGGTGTGGGCACGTGGAGGGGAAGTGGTTGAGACTTGGCCGTAAGGGGCTTAAACCCTTAATAAGAAATGGTTTTTTTCATAGATTTTTAATGGTTTTTAAAGGGTTTGGGGGTTTCGGTAAGGTTTAAAGAGTGAGTCTTTAACCTTGTAAAAGTGATTTTCATAAATGGAAGAAGAGGAATTATGAAAACAAGGGAGTTTTTATGGAGAAAAAAGGGAGCAAATGGAGGTTAGTTTTGAGTTAGAGAAGGGGGAAAATGATGATTTTACAATAGTTTCTTCTCATGATTTCAGCAGAACTTCAAAGTATAAAGTGGGAACAGAGATGAAGATTTTGGACAGAGGCATGAGGCCTTCAGGAGTCTTCAAGAGCCAACAATTTTTAGCAATGAAATTTGTTCCTTGAAGGCTCAAAAATGTCTTAGCCACCTTTTGCTATAACAAATATTATAGGTGGCTAAAAGTGGCTCCACTTGGGGATGATGCCTTCTTGAAGGCATCAAGAACTTTAGACTTGCATTCTCTGGGAGGCTGACCTGTGCCACATATATTATGTTCTCTGGAAGGCTGACCCATGCCTGATCCATTAGGCTGCCCTTCCTTTCCTGGGATGATTTTCTCTGAAAACATACTAGCAGCTATGAAAACAGTGGACCTTCATCAATACAAAATTTCTACCTACCCAATCCTACTGATCTAGCATTTTTTCTTCATCAGAGTGCACTTGGATTGGAAAACTCTTTTAACAACACTTTATTCTTTTGAAAGCAGGAAATCTAATCTATTTCTACCAGGGAAAATTTTAGGGGCAAATTTTAGCTCAAAGGCGAATTTTAAGGGGTTTTAAATTTTTATAGGGCGAATTTTTTATATAAAACCCATTTTCTATAGTTTTATAAAGTTATCCCTATAATTATTTTAAAAACAATTAATTATTGAATATTATCCCACCAAAATAAATGCCCATAAAACTAAAAAAATGGAATTCGCTCCCGATTTTCTTTGCTTGGAGCAGGTTTCAATGGCATTCACCCCATTTTTTTTTTGTTTGGAGTAGATTTCAATGGCATTCGCCTAGAATTACTGGGTCAAAAGGATGTGTTGGAGTGATTTGCCCCATTTTTTCATTGGTTGGGGCTTGGAAGTTTGAGATGCAACAAAAATTTTGCCGGATTTACTAGGTCGGAGAGGTGGTTGGGGCTTGGAAGTTATGTGCAAGAGCGCTCTGAAACTATGAAAGTGGTGATGCCTTTATTGAAGTTCAAAAAGGATGAAACACTTGCTGTCGGCCCTGAAGCCCTAGATGTAAAACTTCCTTTTGATGAGATGCAAGTGTTGCAAGAAAATGTCGACTTAATCAAAAGGCAGATAGGACTTGAAAAGTTGGAGATTTTTTTTTATAACAGATGATAGTGCTCAACGTAAAGCTGGTTCATATGTTTCAGTATTGCAACAAACTCCTCCTTCACCAGGAAATCCAGTTGCAATTTTTATGGCTGCTTTAGATTTCCAGCAGAATTCTGCCAGGACAGGGGCGCAGTGTCCTTTGGCATAAGCTTTTTTTCGAGGTTAGGTATAACAGCACTTTGAAACTTTGAAAGTGGTGATGCCTTTCTTGAAGTTCAAAAAGGATGAAACACTTGCTCTCGGCCCTGAAGCCCTAGATGTAAAACTTCTTTTTGATGAGATGCAAGTGTTGCAAGAAAATGTCGACTTAATCAAAAGGCAGATAGGACTTGAAAATCTGGAGATTTTTTTTTATAACAGATGATAGTGCTCAACGTAAAGCTAGTTCATATGTTTCAGTATTGCAATAGACTCCTCCTTCACCGGGAAATCCAGTTGCAATTTTTATGGCTGCTTTATATTTCCAGTAGAATTCTGCCAAGATAGGGGCGTAGTGTCCTTTGGCATAAGCTTTTTTCCGAGGTTAGGTATAGAAGGCAAATTACTATATACACCATGTTTTTAATTTTTGTCATTTTTTCTCTCTTTAGCTGATTGAGAATCATTGAATATATGAAATTATTTCTTGAGTTCCTAAATCAGGTGTTTGAGTCAGGTTCGATTGTTGTAATCCTTGTTCATTTTAGAATTACAAAATTTCTCTCAAATGGGGGTTGTGCCCATTATTTCTAGGGTGTTTTTCTAATGAAGCATTTATATATTTGACCATGCTTTCTTCACTCTACTGTGAGTATTGGAGATGTCACTACAAATCTGGAAATGCTGTAGCCACTTCTTTCTCGCTGTTTTACTGAAGTTGTTTACACCAACGGATTGGTGACTCTAGTTGTTGATTCACCTAGTTATTGTAGCTGGATCAGCTCACGAATAAGTATTTTCCTGCTAGTTATATTTCCCATAAATAGCTGAGCTAGCACCAGCACTTAGGAAGTTAAAAGGTGTTTATCATAGTTGTTGATTGATTTTAAGATCGACATGCTGGAACTCTGCTCTGACAATCTTGATTTCCTAGACATTTCTGGCGCCCTTTAAGTCACTTGAACATGAATTTTCCTTCGTAAGATATTCTAAATGAACCCATTTGTCAACCATTTCTCTTGGAGGTAGCAATATAATCACCAATACTCTATGCTGGCAATATGGCATTATGATCGTTTACATGATGCACCAAAATGTTTGATATTGTTTAGGATGGAGTGTCATATAGAAAACTTTTGCTCTTATCTTTCTTTAAATTCCCGTAGTGTACCCTGATGTATGGATCATTGGTTCCTCACCTGTATGCTGCAATCAGGTCCATTGATTCTATCAAGTACACACATAATCCAGTCATTTCTTGTTTCTGCAGGGGAATCCTCTGTCGAATTTAATATTGTCTTCTTCAGCTGCTAGAGATTGAAGATTGCATCTATCACAAAAAACAAAATAAACAATATCCAAAAAAAAACACACACATACTACTATTTCAACATAGCACATGACATGTATTTGTCCTTTATTTCGTAATTTTTCATATTTATTATTTGTTTATGAAGAAACATTTTTTTTATCTCACTACCATTAGCCTTTCTATTATTACTTTTACAGAAATTTTCAATTGGGAAAAAAGAAAGTGCCTTTTCTTGCTTCAAACCAACAATTATTTTGCTCCATAGCCTACTTTCCATTTCATATGCATGCTTAACTCGCCTTTGCTCCTAATTCACTTACACCTCTAATTTTGACAAAAAATTTATTGTTTGAATAGCTATGCAAACCACCCCAGAGAATAATGTGTAGAAGGAACAATGATGATGCCACTACATGCTTGACAAGGATAGAATAAATGCATTCCATTGTATTCTCTACAACAGTCATTAGTCCAACCTTACCTCTCAATATAACCTAAACCAAACTACCATTCCTTCCCATATTAGTCTCCCTACCCTATCATCCACCCCACCTCTTATGTTTTCCCTTCCATTTTCACTCGCCAACTAATCATTTCCAAACTCTAACCTTTCTTCACCTCCCACCTTCCATGTACAATCATCCCCCCATGTGGCTTCCTCTTCAACTTCCCAACAATTCCACAACAACAATATCCATCATGCACATCATTTCTTTCATGAAAGGATTGATGCACTTAACCACATGCAATTATGCTCCACTTGTCATGAAGCTTACCCATACAGAAAACTGAAAAAAAATTCTGGTATCATTATTTGTTCCTGTTGTGCCTCTAAGTGACCTCTCCATCATTTCTCCTCCTCAAACAACATGTATCCAGGAAAAAAAAACTATGTCCTCTCCTACCCAAATCAATTTGAAGAGATGCTCATTGACCCTATCAACCCCATTCTTTTGTCAAAATTTTCCGCATTGTTATAGATAATATAATATTCATTGACATTGAGATGCAGGGAAAGAATTATACATTGAGGCAAATTTTGCAACCTGTTTTTCTTTGGAAGCTTATGATTCTTGAAGAAGAGGGTGAATAGCTTCTAATATTATTGCAGAGGTGCTACAGGAGGTTGGATAGGGTCTAGGTCTAGAGAAGTTGCAAAAGATTGAACAAGTTTTGGATAAGTTTAACTGTGAAGTTATGAAAAGAAGAATGGGTAACACACAACCCAAGTTATAACACACCTTATAGAGAAAACAACTAAATTATAATTCACTTCTTGAATGGAGAAGGTGTGTTACTATCTGTTAGGGAAGAAAAACAAAAATCTCAGGGCAGAACGTTATAATTGTTCAAGGTATTCATGTGTGAAAGATTGTGCAATGTCTATTTGATCCTGTCAAATATTACTATCAATAAATCCCTGGTTTTGTTCAAGGTACTCTCAAGGAAAATAGATATAAATAACCAAGTATCCTAATCAATCAGGTGTGCAAGAGTTGTGGATTGATTTGGATTATGATTTTTCTTCTTTTAGTCTTTTTGCTCTTCGTTCTAGCACAAGTCTAAAGAAGGAAATGATGTACAAGATAAACTCTTTTTACCAATCAAGTGATCATGGAGGGTTGAAGGAATGTGTGATAATTTTTATTATATACTCAGAACAATGTTCATTATTTTCAACCTGAAGAACACTTTATTATGCGCACCACCAAATTATTTTCACTAGTTTTTTGATTGAATTGTTGATAGGCTTGGTTGCAATGAATTCATACAAGATTAATGGAAAATATTAGTGTGTATGCTGAGATCAATGTGTTAGTGATTGAGTCTATTTATGAGTTTACTAGTGTCATTCTTGCAGGAGTTGATTAATTTTCATGTATTGGATTGAAGTGACAAAGTTTTTTCTTTCTAATGTTGTTATATGCAAAGATTAAGGTCTTAGGCAGAGGTTCTTGTAGAAAAACTTTTTAATAATATCACTCACTTGATTATGCCTAAATCTAAATGTGCACACTATGTAATTCTAATTGATTCATTATATGTTAGATTTGTTGGAGATACATTTGTTTGACAAAGATTGCGTATTGATATGCTTGCTACACAGATTGCGATGCTAAATGTAGAGATTAGTACATAACTCACCTAACTCGAGAGATTTTTTTTTATAACAGATGATAGTGCTCAACGTAAAGCTGGTTCATATGTTTTAGTATTGCAATAGACTCCTCCTTCACCAGGAAATCCAGTTGCAATTTTTATGGCTGCTTTAGATTTCCAGCAGAATTCTGCCAGGACAGGGGTGTAGTGTCCTTTGGCATAAGCTTTTTTCCGAGGTTAGGTATAGAAGACAAATTACTATCTACACCACGTTTTAATTATTTTCATTTTTTATCTCTTTAGCTGATTGAGAATCATTGAATATATGAAATGATTTCTTGAGTTCCTAAATTAGGTGTTTGAGTCAGGTTCGAATGTTGTAATCCTTGCTCATTTTAGAATTACAAAATTTCTCTCAAATGGGGGTTGTGCCCATTATTTCTAGGGTGTTTTTCTAATGAAGCATTTATATCTTTGGCCATGATTTCTTCACTCTGCTGTGAGTATTGGAGATGTCGCTGCAAATCTGGAAATGTTGTAGCCACTTCTTTCTCGCTGTTTTACTGAATTTTTTTACACCAATGGATTGGTGACTCCTGGCTATTGATTCACCTAGTTATTGTAGCTGGATCAGCTCACGAATAAGTCTTTTCCTGCTGGTTATATTTCCCGTAAATATTTGAGTTAGCACCAGCACTTAGGAAGTTAAAAGGTGTTTATCATAGTTGCTGATTGATTTTAAGATCGGCATGCTGGAACTCTGCTCTGACAATCTTGATTTCCTAGACATTTCTGGCACCCTTTAAGTCACTTGAACATGAATTTTCCTTCGTAAGATATTCTAAATGAACCCATTTGTCAACCATTTCTCTTGGAGGTAGCAATACGATCACTGATACACTATGCTCGCAATATGGCATTATGATCGTTTACATGATGCACCAAAATGTTTCATATTGTTGAGGATGGAGCATCATATAGATAACCTTTGCTCTTCTCTTTCTTTAAATTCCCGTAGTTTACCCTGATGTATGGATCGTTGGTTCCTCACCTGTATGCTGCAATTAGGTCCATTGATTCTATCAAGTACACTTTCTTGTTTCTGCAGGGGAATCCTCTGTCGAATTTAATATTGTCTGCTTCAGCTGCTAGAGATTGAAGATTGCATCTATCACAAAAAAAAAAAAAAACAATATCCAAAAAAAAAACACATCCTACTCTTTTAACTTAGCACATGACATGTATTTGTCCTTTATTTCTTAATTGTTCATATTAATTATTTATGAAGAAACATTTTTGTTATCTCACTACCATTAGCCTTTCTATTAATACTTTTACAGAAATTTTCAATTGGGAAAAAATAAAGTGCCTTTTCTTGCTTCAAACCAACAATTATTTTTCTCCATAGCCTACTTTCCATTTCATATGCATTCTTAAGTCGCCTTTGCTCTTAATTCACTTACACCTCTAAATTTGACAAAAAAATTATTGTTCGAGTAGCTATGCAAACCACCCCGGAGAATAATGTGTAGAGGGAACAATGATGACGCCACTACATGCTTGACAAGGATAGAATAAATGCATGCCATCATATTCTCTACAACAGTCATTAGTCCAACATTACCTCTCAATCCAACCCAAACCAAACTACCATTCCTTCCCATATTAGTCTCCCTCCCCTATCATCCACCCCACCTCTTATGTTTTCCCATACATTTTCACTCGCCGACCAATCATTTCCAAAATATAACCTTTCTTCACCTCCCACCTTCCATGTACAATCATCCCCCCATGTGGCTTCCTCTTCAACTTCCCAACAATTCCACAACAACCATTTCCATCATGCGCATCGTTTCTTTTATGAAAGGATTGATGCACTTAACCACATGCAATTATGCTCCACTTGTCATGAAGCTTACCCATACATAAAACCGAAAAAAAAAAAATTGGTATCACTATCTGTTCCTGTTGTGCCTCTAAGTGACCTCTCCATCATTTCTCCTCATCAAAAAACATGTACCCAGGAAAAAAACCCTATGTCCTATCCTGCCCAAATCAATTTGAAGAGATGCTCATTGACCCTATCAACCCCATTCTTTTCGAAAAAAATTCCGCATTATTATAGAGAATATAATATTCATTGACATTGAGATGCAGGGAAATAATTATACACCTGTTTTGCTTCAGAAGCTTATGATTCTTGAAGAAGAGGGTGAATAGCTTCTAAGATTATTGTAGAGGTGCTACAAGAGGTTGGATAGGGTCTAGGTCTAGAGAAGTTGCAAAATATTGAACAAGGTTTGGAGAAGAGTAACTGTGAAGTTATGAAAAGAAGAATGGGTAACACACAACCCAAGTTATAATACACCTCATAGAGAAAACACCTAAATTATAATTCACTTCTTGAATGGACAAGGTGCGTTACTGTCTGTTAGGGAAGAAAAAAAAAAATCTCAGGGCAGAACCTTAGAATTGTTTAAGGTCTTCATGTGTGAAAGGTTGTGCAATGTCTAATTGATCCTGTCAAATATTACTATCAATAAATCCCTGGGTTTGTTCAAGGTACTCTTAAGGAAAATATATATAAATAACCAAGTATCCTAATCAGTCAGGTGCGCAAGAGTTGTGGATTGATTTGGATTATGACTTTTCTTCTTTTGGTATTTCTGCTCTTCGTTCTAGCATAAGTCTAAAGAAGGAAATGATGTACAAGATAAACTCTTTTTACCAATCAAGTGATCATGGAGGGTTGAAGGAATGTGTGATAATTGTTATTATATACTCAGAACAATGTTCATTATTTTCCATCTAAAGAACACTTCATTATGCGCACCACCCAGTTATTTTCACTGGTTTTTTGATTGAATTGTTGATAGACTTGGTTGCATTGAATTCATACAAGATTGATGGAAAATATTAGTGTGTATGAAGAGATCAATGTGTTAGTGATTGAGTCTATTTATGAGTTTACTAGTGTCATTCTTGCAGGAGTTGATTAATTTTCATGTATTGGATTGAAGTGACAAAGTTTTGTATTTCGAATGTTGTTATATGCAAATATTAAGGTCCTAGGTAGAGGTTCTTGTAGAAAATCTTTTTAATAAGATCACTCGCTTGATTATTCCTAAATCTAAATGTGCACACTAGTAATTCTAATTGATTCATTATATGTTAGATTTGTTGGAGATACATTTATTTGACAAAGATTGTGTATTGATATGCTTGCTACACATATTGTGATGCTAAATGTAGAGATTAGTATAGAAGTCAAAATTCCAGTGCTTGCAAAGAAGGTGAATTTTCTTTTCCAAACCCGGGAATTAATGCTTTGTGTCAACATTCCATACGTAAAGAAAATATATCAGAATTCCCTCAGAATAACTGCAAGCCAATGGAAAGTCTTGAAGCAACTTATTTTGCATGTAATAGAGCTGAAGATCTGAGGAGATTGAATAGCATTGTGCCTAAAATGGTAGAAAAGAGATTCCCAACAAGCTGTGTTTGTTTTAAAAATCATTGAGAAGTCAATTTTATTCTCAACCGAAGTGGACTTCTACTTCACCATTCTTTGCTATTGGCAACACAGTAAATTCTCCTGTTAGGCATCTGTCCAACAATGTTGTGAATGAAGGAGACAAAGTGGCATGAAAATATTCCTCTAACTATAAAACATCTGAATTTGGACAGACTGAACAGTCAAGATCAGATTGCAACCTCCATGGTACTTACTTCCATAATTCTCCCAAACATACAAGAGATCCAGCAAGGGTCCACCAAAACCAAGTCTACAGTCAAAGCAAGAGCACAATTTTAGAACTACATGCTTTCCCAAAACCAGTGAATAGTGGTTGCATACATACCTCTAGAATTGGGGAGGCTGCCAATAATCCTGGATCCCTTATAATCCAATCAGATGCACTCCAAATTTTAGAAAATCAATCAAAATGTAAGTCAAGCCTGCCTCAGTGGTTATTAAATGCACAAAATAAAAATGAAGAAAAAGAAGGGACAAGCTATAACAAGAAACAACATAATCCACCTGTTCCTTCTTCAAGAAAAATGGAATTCAGAGTATCTCTTCCGTACTCTGAATTAAATTAATCCACATAATCGTTATACGATAATTCAGAGTATCTCTTCTATCCTTCGAGGTCAAATGGAAGAAACTCGTGAGAAACCTCTAGCCAAAGAAACTAGAATAGTGAGAATTGTTCTAAGATATCTCATTGTCAAGGTGTTGCACCTTGTGCCCAAGATTTGGGGAGGTGTCTTTGATGTTGGTGCAGTATAAGCTATCATATGATCCAAGGAAACATGTCCACAAGGGTTCAGTTGGTCAAGTGTAGATGGCCTCCCAAGGTATCACAACTCTGATGGTTGACATATGCCTATAAACTGGTACCCCTAGCTATTGGAGACATGAAAAATAAGCTATAATTGACACAATAGGGTCCAATCTACATTGCAGTGGGAAAAATGAACAAGATCCAAGTCCGAAGGCCTCCCTCATGTAAAGTGCCAAACATCTCTAGTCCTAAAAGGTAAAAGAAAGTGGATAGGGAGTTCGAGGACTCCCAAAAGATAATAATATTGTCCTTTGATTTCACTACAGAGGAACCCTTGAAGATGAAGTGCTCCATACTGTCCTTTGATCTCATTGCAGAGGAACCCTTGAAGATGAAGTGCTCCTCTATATTAGTCTCATTAGGATCAGGTTGGCAAATCCTCTTCCTAGAATATGGTAGCCAGTTTCAATGCAAAGACAATGAGAACCAACCTAAAACTGCCTGAAGGGGATACAAAGATTATGCATCCAGTGCCGACGTACATGTAAAGGAGTCAAATGATAAAGTTACCTCTCAACTGAAAAAGTTCTTTACAAAGAAGGCCATCTTGGAGTTTGCATATTTGATGCCAGCAAGGCATCCACATTTATTCCCAGAAATTTTCTCTTTCCTTGGGATTGCTGCAACATAATTATACAAGATTGTACACAAATAGTTGTAGCATTGTAATTCTATTGCTAATCATGCTTTCGTTTGTGATATATCTTACATACTTTAAGGGGATTAGTTTCCTTCCATATATATGACATTCTGCTGCATCTACTCCAACAAACCATATTTTGCTCAATAACCACATTCAATGTGCTGTTCTATCTAGATTTTCCTTGCCGAGGCATTCAGTAAACTACTATAATAAGGATTCCAAGCTCTAATCAATCTCCTGAATTTGTCTGTAAGTTGTTGAAAGGCCTCTAGCGTTCCATTCTAAAATTCTATTAATCCATAGCATTGAAAATGTAAAATGGAATAGCTAACTCTGGGGGGCCATGATTATCCCTGATTACTGTGCCATGGTTTGCTTCTTGGACCACAGACGAGTTTCCTAATAGGTCCATATCCATACTCTTTACCCACTGACAATTTATGCATTTTGCAAGATTTTTTATCTTCCCTCTCTGCACCTTGTATGCCCATTGTGAAAAATATGTCTTCTACAACCCTATCTGAATTTGTGGTTTGTCCAGTTGTAGGTCACAATGATTCAACTGACTACCCATGTTTCTTATCTTATAAGACAATTTGATTATAATAAATCTCTTAATGGCCTCAAAATTCAACTAGTAGATTCTCTTTTTACAGGGACTACATTCCACCCCATTTCATTGATCAACTTGGAGGGACTTATTGAAAGCCTAACTGACTACTGTTATCATCTCGTGTTTGATCCCCTTGACTTTTATCTTCACTCCATGTTCATGGATCAAAATTTTGCTACTACACCAAGTGAGATACAGATCTTTGCTTCAAAGAAAGTAGGAAAATGACTTATCATTTTAACGAGCCTTGTTTATGTTTGAATCTTCAGATTACTCAATCTATTGACAACTTTACATTTATGATTCAGAATCTTTGTAACTTATAAAGTGTTCAAATAATGATATACATCTAGTACGTAATTAAACTGCAAGTGGGAGAACTGCATTTACTGTGTGAAAATATATGTGCTAGAGAAGAGAATCCGGTTTAACAAAAAGACAACTTCTACATTAAAAAAGCCTCAACCACAACAATGCAGGTACACTTCAACAAAGCTGAGTGGTGTCATTTATTTCCAGAAGTACACTTCCCACCTCTATTTTGAATATGTTTTTTTTCTAGAGGACAATGCAATAATTTAGTGCACAGGCATCATCCCTGCACATTTACCTGTTTTGAGTAATTGTTGTATAAAAAGTATCTTCATGACAGGATTCCCACTTTTCCTTTAAACCTTCAAAAATTGATTCCTTCCTTGATTTGAAAACACGGTGAACGTCCATACTGCCACCTTGAAATTAGCATCAACAATGTCGCCTGTGACCTTCTAACACTTCCTTGCAAAATATATTTTTTCTATGTTACACTAAAGAAAATAGCGTGAAGGCCAATGTTCTAAAGTACAAGATTTGATGTAGAAGTACAACTTCGTGTGCCACTTTCATTTTCAATATTTACTCCACAAAGAAGTTGGAAAGTACTAAGAACTCTACAACATTCTCAATTCAGGTCATTTTTAGATCAAATACAAAACCCAATATACAGATGAAGAATCACTTTTCTCATTCACATCACGGAATAAGTGGGGGGGTCCATCTAGCTAATTCTCTAGAAAATATGTATCGGAAGCTGAAATTGTAAGGCAGCCATTCAGTGCTTTTATGAGGCTTGTTTTGTGAAAATTTTCTTATATCATTTCTTTGTGCTTCAGGTAGATACTGGCATGCCACATCCACAAGCTTGGATAAAATCAGATGATTCACGAGAAAAGCCTTCCAAAACTCTTGGAAGCAGAATTTTGTTTTCCTTCCTAATACCGATGCTTGCTTGAGGGTACTCTTCTTTTGCAACTTCAAGCTCTTGGTAGACATTCTTTGCTGTGTAAACGCGTACTTGCAGGAGCCACCGATATCAAATAAATTATTACAAACAAAAAATCATCGCAAAACAAAAAGACTAGCACACTAATATCCTCATGACTATAAAAAAGGAAAAACTTTAAGATAGCAAGACTGCCTTTCTCTGTAGAAGAAAGGCTAAAGTGATTTGTAAAGTACATACCAACCTAAAGCCTCTTAACAATTTATATATTCCATGTGATATTTCATGGCCTTCTGAAGACTCAGAGCTCCATGACATTAGCAGCAATGGGGCTATAATAACTCATGACAATAAAACATTTTAAGCTTTTCATTCACAGTTTCTCACCATTTCTTCACAGACTCAAAAAGTTGAAATAATGTATGCAACGGCAGCATTGGCATGATAATCTTGTCAAAGAGATAAAAAATTATGGACGCAGTAAAGTTCACAAAAATTTCCTCAGATGTCAAATCAACCACATCTATTCTGGAATTGAATAAGAATAAACTATTCTGAAAAGTATAGTTCAAACTTCAAATAAGCAGTGGGCCTACATGAATATTTAAACACATAATGCAATAAAAACCAATATCTCAAGCAGACAACTCCAACTTCTAGTTTCCATTACCCTGACAAAGCCATTGTAGTTCAAAAAAATGGTCATCATGTCCTACTCAAACCATACATTATGCAAGAAAATAAATTTCACAAGGAGATGATACCCATTTCAAGTTTCAACAACCCTTACAAAGTACCTGCAGGGTTCCAACACAACCAATTCCAAAATCTGATATCACTGCAATATAGCAGGTCAAGAAGATAGGTTTGATTTGACTGGAAACACATCTATAAGATTTGAGCATGTTAACATACTTATTTTTTCAGTAGGCAACAAAACTTGTCAGCGTGAAACCTTGCTGAAGCTATTGCAAGTATCTAAAACAGTTGGTGCCTCAAGTAAAACCTACTAGAGATTCCCTCTCAAGTATTCTTGTGTTACAATAGAATCTCAGCAATATCTTAATAAATCCAAATATTTCCAAGGGGGAACCAGGCTTCTACTCTGCCAGATAGCTCTTGGTTTTCAGGTACTTCCCTTATGCCTTCAAGCTTTTGGTATTCAGGTACTTCCCTTGTGCCTTCGAATCCAGGCAAGTTGCAGTCAATCAACTAGAAGCAGTTTAACCTCATACTCCAGGAGGAAGCATGTTAGCATGATTACCAAGAAACCTGTATAGTTTTCACTGAAATTTTACATTTTCTTCTCTTATCTAACTGTTAGCTAAGGGTTTGGCTTTCTTCAGAGCAACAATCTACAAAAGTCCTAGAAACAAGCTATGTAATTTCAACGCAAATGTGCACTTATATTTCTGGGATCAAGGAAATAAAGACTCATCTTCTTATTACTTGAGACTACAAAAATATTAGAGCCAATTTGCTTCCATGATAAACATGTTTATTAATTCTAGAAATGAAGATTGGGATTGATCATTTTAGAGCCCAGTTTACTCAAAATCAAACTAAAAATCCTGGCATAACAATATTTGAAATGGTTTGCAAAACGCAATTTTGCAATCAATTCATTCAGCTCTTTCAAAAAAGACAACTCAAGAAGAGTCAATTTTAATAAAGTAAAAGGAATGTGTTTTTGGTTCCCCATGTCTCTGTCTCAGCTGTTCTAGACATCCCATCCCACAAGTAAATATATAAAACAAAGAAAAGGGAAAATGAAAAATCAGTTATTGCACTATTAGCTAAAGAGTTTACAAAATATACAAAAATTCCTAGGGTATAGTGAAATTGTGTATCAAAATGCAAATATGGCATGTGAATAATAAAATCAATTCTAAGAATGATCATTTATTGGGTTTCCTGATTGTACCGCTGGATCAGAGGAACTCTTGGAGCAAAGTGCAAAACACACAAGAAGTATGATGAATGCACACCTAGTGTTGTATTACTTGGTTCTGTTACTCTAGGAGCCCTATTGAATCTGAATACATGGCTTATTATTGTGAAGCCTATTGGTTGTTGAAGCTCTTTGAGCACGTTCTTATTAACTCAGATGCAAGAATTGTATAGAATTGACCTTGAATGAGAGACAATCACACTAGTATTATCTCTTGAAAAGAATAGGGTGATAGTCTCACCTTAATCAACAGTAAACCTTGCTTGGAATTAATATCTTTTCAAATATGGGTTCTTGGTCTATGTAAATTTGATATCCATGCATCAGACAATAATGCATATGTCAATCAATCCTTTGATACATGTGCAGCGAAAATCCTGGTATGTAAGTGACATTTAGACAACATGTCTGTGACAATTTGACAATAAATGTACGTAATAGATATGATTGGACAAAAGTGGAATAGTGGTATGATGAAGGAAGAATGCCAGTGAGAGAATTAGCATAAGTGGATGTTGAAAAATGATAGTATTAGCAGAAACAATGGATTGCAAAAAGCCATCGGCAGGAATGATATGATTTAGAATGCAATCCTGTGACATATGGCAAAAAATGGAACAACAACACATATACCTTATCATTTATATATGGCATTAATTCTAATGGCTTCTCAGCATATTCAATTTTTTTTTGTCCTGCATTATGTATAAGATCATTACAGTACAGTAGCAGTATGTTGTAGCCTCAGTAAATTGGTGACAATTTATATAGAGCTTTGTTCACAAACGAATTTGTGAAGAAGACAAATTTAACCTTTGGATAGATTATATACTATGAATAAGCTACAAAGATCTGCTAGTAAAATAAATTACAGGGGTGTAGCACAATTGAAGCTTCCATGCTTGAATAACTCCGAGAAGAAGAACATGACCCTTTGGATCAGTTCTTTATAATAACCCTTATCAGCATGAAAGAGGTACCATGAAGAAAGTGCATGAAAAATTCTATGTCTTGACAAGAGGAAATCCTTGAATCTGACATCTTTATTGCATTGAGCCAAGATCTCATGAAGAATGGTTTTATAGATATGGATGCTCAAAGAAAGTCACCTCATGGATTGGATAATTTGATGCATAGCAAGGCTTCAGAGGGAGCTATAAAATCCATCATGAATTTTCTTGCCCAATATTTTTTTTATGACAACCAAGTATGATGGCTCATATCCGTGTTACATTAGAGGTTGCAAAGAAAGTAGAAGTTAAAGATCTAAAGACCTAGCCCTAGCCCTGGTGCACTTAAAGATATGATGAGATGGAGAAGTTGTTTATCCCTGGTGCTCTTGATAAACACCTATCATATGTCTTTGTGTGGATCTATACATAGGGGACAGTTGCTTGTTGAGATATCTCTATTATGCTATTACTTATGGTCAAAAATTCACTATCGGGATATAATATTCCATGGATATTCTAATACTAGCTCAGTTGGCAGTATGATGAATGCACACCTAGTGTTATATTACTTGGTTCTGTTACTTTGGGAGCACTATTGAATCTGAATACATGGCTTATTATTGTGAAGCCTATTGGTTTTTCAAGCTCTTTGAGCACGTGCTGGTGTAGTAGAGGGTTTGTTACCATCATCATCAAACTGCTATACATCCACATGAACAGTATCATCCCAAAGTTGGGCATCACTACATTCTGGAAGGAGAAGCATTGCTAGGTTGTAAACCTCAAGATTAAGTACCAACAATGATGACCTCTTCTAGTAAGGGAAGGATGGAAGAAACATCCAAAGGATAGGATGTACTAGTTGATGAAGTAATTCCTTTCGTCCTTGTTAGCGCTCAAATCTACCTCAGGCTGAAATGAAGTAAACTCAAGGCTACATCAAACCACGCTCAGCCTCGTAGCTAGCCCTACGAGGACAGGAGAGGGATCTCTCCGTCAATCTCGAGAAAATAAGCAATAGGATGCGAGATGACTTACAATAGGAACTGATTTTAGGCTAGTAAAGAGATAGGTATGTTTGATTTTTGGTTTTTTGGGTTTTCGCTGGAGTAATGGGAAAACAAATTTTGGGTCCGGGGATAAGGTCAGACCTTTGCAGATTTCAAGTTGGGGCGAGGTAGGTGAATGTCTTGATGCTTTTGATTGGATATACGGACAGATTAGACCGACGAGGAGCTGAAGAGGGAAAAGAAGAACTTGGATCCTCTCCAAACAGTCGAAAACATATAGAACTAAATGAATTCAAAGGCAGAGCACGGTAAACAATGGATTCAACCTCATCTACTCATTCAATTTAGTTTAGAAGCATATGAAAGGAATGGCATACATTAAACATGAAGAACTTACAGTAAACAGAGAGAAAACACCATCAAGAACAAAACACCACAAGGATCCCAACAAGTGCCGCAAAACCTCTGATCTTTCCTTAGCCAAAATATGAAAAAATATGTACAATGGTGCCAAAAGTCTCCCAAGAGTCCAACCTCTCCACCCTTTGAAAATAATTGAGAAATTACATCATATAGATCACTCTAACCCCTTCCCATGCCTCTAGGGGTCGAATTCCTTCTTCAGGGATCAGTTTCAACCAATTTCTAATCAAGGAACTGAAATCTAGGTAGCTAACAACTTGCCTCTAAAAGAGTGGAAACTGATTCATTTACATGATTTTCACTTTTTTAAGAGTGAATCTTCTAGAATAGGTAAAAATGAACCAAATTTACATGCCAAACATAAATTTACATCATAATAACTCAAAAATTTCATCCCCAAGCAAAACTGGTCCAAACTGGCGGAAAATCTGAGCTGGAAGTTGAAAATTCAGCCAAAAATTTAAGTGGGTCGCGCCCCTGAACTGAGTGGGTCGCGCGCCTTTCAACCTGATTTTGAAGTACTTCCTGACATCCAAATTGAGCTCATGATAGCTCGTTGGAAAGCCCTGGATGTTGAATATCCAACCCAAGTGGAATTTCTGAATTTGGAGCTCATTTGACCCTCCAAAACTTCTTTCTCCCAGAAGTACTTCCTGCTGGTGCAAAAGGTGGCAGAGTGATTTTCATGGTGTTTTTGGACTTTTTGACCATCCAGATTTTGATGAAATGCTAAGTTGATTTCTGAGGATGCATAAATTTCCATGAAAAATCCAAAAATATAAAATTTTCCTCCAGCAAGTGTCCCAATCATATGGGTCGCGCCCCTGAGCCAAGTGGGTCGCGCGCCTTTCAGCCCGATTTTGAAGTACTTTATGACATCCAAATTGAGCTCATGATAGCTCGTTGGAAAGCTCTTGGAGTCTAATTTCCAACACAAGTGGAATTATGCAATTTTTATTTCATTTACCCTGTCAAAAATCAAATCTCCCAACACTACTCCCAGCAGGTGCATCAATTCTCTTGGGACAACGGTATTTTTGACATTTCTCTAAAACCATGACACCTGTGTAAAAAGTGAAGGAGGTTTTTCTTCCTTGGCATGTTTTGGACAAAAAAATCTCTCATTTTTCCAAAATACATCTTTTATTGCTCTGAAAAATCTTTTGAGTAACACTTATCCCGATGTGTGAAACAAGGGATTTTGTCGAAATGAAGCGAAATGAAGGGGATAGGGGGCTTCTAAATTCTTGGGGAAATTTTGGGAAGTAGGGAGGGATGTTAGGAAGCAGGGGAAAGTGGAATATTAGAGATTGAGTGAGGGGAAGGGGTCCAAAAGGGCAAAACACAGGCCTAGCCTAGAAAATTGCCAAGTTTTGGCAAGAAACTAGGGTTTGTGGGAAAATGAGGAATTTGAGGGATCTCAGTGATGGGAAGTGTTTAAAAAGGTATATTAAGGATAGGGGAATGTGTGTGAACATCAGGATACAAGTTTTTCCGATGATTTTACCATCCAAGAGAAATTACCTCCAAAACCCTAGGTGAGGGAAATGGACCTTACCAAGGCACAACTGAAGCATGAACAAGGCGTAAAATGACTCAATGGAACTTGACATGATGATGAAAACTCTCTGAATGATGGTACACTCAGCTGAATGGTGGCATGGACCGACATTTGGATCACTTTGAAAAGAGTGAAAACAAACCCTAGACCTAATGCCTAGTGACCAAATTTTGCTTGAAGACTCTTCGAAATGACAAAATTTGACCTTGACACTTTAAAATCACTTTGAAAGAGCATGTTTGATCACTGGAGGAAGGCTGCAAAGGCTGACTCTAACATTGGCTCCAATGGGGATGGTAGCTCCTTGGAGGTGCCAAGAACGACAGATCTTTGGGAGAGCAGACCAGTGCCTTCATCCATTGGGCGATGGAATCATTATTTGAACGGATAACACAAAACCTTTGACACATTTATTGAATGAAAACTTGACTGAAACTTGACTCGATGGCAAACTGAAATAACTTGAAAAAACTGACTCAACAGACTAAACACAAATGACTCATGACTGACTTAAAACAAGACTTTACAAAGCTTTTGGAAAAAAGGCAGCAATCCATCAAGATTTGGAATCATGATGACAACCACCTGCATACTAATGAAATATGTACAATCATGTATAATTAGCTTTCCAATGTAACCAGTCAAGCAGATGGCTACACCTCAAATTTCTGCTCTTACTCTCTTCAAGTAGGCAGAATGCTAAACCTGTAGGCAACTCAACACAATCACTGAAACCAAAGCTCATGAAAATAAACCAGGCGACATTTATCCTTTCTAATGCTTGCAGAAGAATGCTGAAGGGATCTTGAAAATCCTGAAGCACTGGCTTATCTGGAGATCCAGCTGCAAAAATACTAGTATTCACCTCACTCTGATCTAAAAGGACAATTGATTTCTGAGGGATAGAAATGCACAAATCTGCCATCTGAGTGTTAGCTGTAGGTTCCTTGACCATGAGCAATTCTGGCATATACTCTTCAATTTCATGATCTAGGTCATTCTTAAACAAAAAACAATCTTCAAGGTTATCAAACATGACAACCTTATCATCTTTGTGAAGGAAAAAATTATCTGTTTGCTGATCTACACAACTGATTACAAGACAATCATCTTTTTCAACAGAGGAAGAAATTTCACCAACACTTTCCTGACTATGTGTGCACTGCAAATCTGTTGTAGTTTCGGCTGAAACATGACCTTTCAAAAGTAGATCTATCTCATCTTCAGACAAAGGAGACAATGCTTTTTGTTTTCTTCTGCTTAAACAGTAATTATCTTCATATGACAGGGCATTCAAACTATCATTCATTACTGAGTTATTGAAAGGAGATTTATCACTTACTTGCACAAAGATCTCATTCTGTCTTTCATGAACTGACTGAATCACCTCTTCATGAAGGTTGTGTTCTAATGATGAGCTGATAGTATGACTGAGAACATTTGGATCCATTACTGTGTCTTCTGCATCCCAGATGATTTCAACAGCAGAGTTCTCCTTGATAGGCTTTAGCACAAGATATGCTTGGTCATCCTGATCTGAATCTGAATCTGAAGTAGCTGTCTGGACATTATCACAATCTGCAATTGGAACTGGACTTACTTGCATGCTGCTGTCTTCCGTGGGCAAATCTGAAATGACATTCTGCCTTTCATCATTTTCAGTCATATGGCCCTCAACCTGCTGCAAAGTCTCCTGAGCACCTTGATAGGTATCCTTTAGTTTCTCTTCATTCTGCTGAAATGGATTCTCGTACAGGGCCTCCATGATTTCATCATTCATGAAATTATCATCTTCATAATATTTCTCTAGGCTTTCAATAAAAGTAGAAGCATGTTTGCAACAATCATGAACTAAATTTAATGATGGATAAGATACTTGATATCTTTCAATGAACAGGGCATGAAAATCCTTTAAACAATAAATACAGGCCAGCGGCAAATTTTCATACCAAGATTGGGCTTCACCTTCTAGAGTGGCTAGGAATATCTTCATCAAACAATCTTCAGGAAAAGCCACCTTCAACTTGCGAATATGCATGTGAAATATAATCAGATGTAAAGCAGCATCCTTCTTACCATCATCGTTAAACGTAGGCAGATTCCTTGACCAATCTACCTTGGGCATCTTATTCGGAAAACCTGGAATGTGATCTCGGCTCATGGGAGCATATCTTCTTGTGATTCGGTCCATCTCGAAAATCTCACAGCTACTGATCTCCCTGCAGTGAAGTCACCATGAAGCATCGATTTCTGGATTATTCAGTGAATGAAATCGCCAGGTGAATGATTTCAGCCTTCTTATGTCTGATCGTTGTTCACCATCAACGATCAGATCTGAACTTGATACATGTACTGGGGCAATTTATAAGTTAAATACTACGATTACAAGTTATACCGGAGATCGACTGAAGCAGCGTTTATCTACTTCGCTGATGCATAGCAACAGCGTTTCGAAGGCTACCTGGCGTGACTTCAGACTCCGTCTATAACAAGCAAACCATTGAGATCTTCCCCAGTATGGTCGCCACTATGTTAGCACTCAAATCTACCTCGGGCTGAAATGAAGTAAAACTCAAGGCTACATCAAACCACGCTCAGCCTCGTAGCTAGCCCTACGAGGACAGGAGAGGGCTCTCTCCGTCAATCTCGAGAAAATAAGCAATAGAATGCGAGATGACTTACAATAAGAACTGATTTTAGGCTAGTAAAGAGATAGGTATGTTTGATTTTTTGTTTTTTGGGTTTTCGCTGGAGTAATGGGAAAACAAGTTTTGGGTCCGGGGATAAGGTCAGACCTTTGCAGAGTTCAAGCTGGGGCGAGGTAGGTGATGATCTTGATGCTTTAGAATTGGATTTATGGATAGATTAGACCGACGAGGAGCTGAAGAGGGCAAATAAGAACTTGGATCCTCTCCAAACAGCAGAAAACATATAGAACTAACTGAATTCAAAGGCTAAGCACTGTAAACAATGGATTCAACCTTAATCACTCATTCAATTTAGTTCAGAAGCATAATGAAAGGATGGCATACATTAAACATGAAGAAAATTACAGTAAACAAAGGAGAAACATCATCAAGAACAGAACACCACAAGGATCCCAACAAGTGCCGCAAAACCCCTGATCTTTCCTTAGCCAAAATATGAAAAGTATGTACAATGATATCAAAAGTATCCCAAGAGTCCAACCTCTCCAACCTGTAGAATGCCTCAGAAATTACAATATATAGATCACTCTAACACCTTTCCCCACCTCTAGGGGTCGAATTCCCTCTTCAGGGATCAGTTTCAACCAATTCTAATCATGGAACTACAATCTAGGCATCTAAACAATCTGCCTCTAAAAGAGTGGAAACTGATTCATTTACATGATTTAAACTTTTTTGAGAGTGAATCTTCTAGAATAGGTAAAAATGAACCAAAGTTACATGCCAAACATAAATTTACATCATAATAACTCAAAAATTTTCATCCCCAAGCAAAACTGGTCCAAACTAGTCGAAAATCTGAGCTGGAAGCTGAAAATTCAGCCAAAAATTTAAGTGGGTCGCGCCCCTGAACTGAGTGGGTCGCGCGCTTTTCAACCTGATTTTGAAGTACTTTCCGGAATCCAAATTGAGGTCATGATAGCTCGTTGGAAAGCCCTTGAAGTGGACTATCCAACCCAAGTGGAATTTATGAATTTGGAGCTCATTTGACCCTCCAAAACTTCTTTCTCCCAGAAGTACTTCCTGCTGGTGCAAAAGGTGGCAGAGTGATTTTCATGGTGTTTTTGGACTTTTTGACCATCCATATTTTGATGAAATGCTAAGTTTATTTTTGAGGATACATAACTTTCCATGAAAAATCCAAAAATATAAAATTTTCCTCCAGCAAGTGTCCCAATCATATGGGTCGCGCCCCTGAGCCAAGTGGGTCGCGCGCCTTTCAGCCCGATTTTGAAGTACTTTCTGACATCCAAATTGAGCTCATGATAGCTCGTTGGAAAGATCTTGGAGTATAATTTCCAACACAAGTGGAATTATGAAATTTTGATTTCATTATCCTGTCAAAAATCAAATCTCCCAACACTACTCCCAGCAGGTGCATCAATTCTCTTGGGGCAACGGTATTTTTGACTTTTCTCTAAAACCATGACACCTGTGTAAAAAGTGAAGGAGGTTTTTCTTCCTTGGCATGTTTTGGACAAAAACCTCGCTCAGTGTTCCAAAATTCATATTGTATTGCTCTGAAACATCTTTTGAGTAACACTTATCCCGATGTGTGAAAAAAGGGATTTTGTCGAAATGAAGCGAAATGAAGGGGATAGGGGGCTTCTAAATTCTTGGAGAAATTTTGGGAAGTAGGGAGGGATGTTAGGAAGTAGGGGAAAGTGGAATCTTAGAGATTGAGTGAGGGGAAGGGGTCCAAAAGGGCAAAACACAGGCCTAGCCTAGAAAATTGCCAAGTTTTGGCAAGAAACTAGGGTTTGTGGGAAAATGAGGAATTTGAGGGATCTCAGTGATGGGAAGTGTTTAATAAGGTATATTAAGGATAGGGGAAGGTGTGTGAACATCAGGATACAATTTTTTCCGATGATTTGACCATCCAAGATAAATTACCTCCAAAACCCTAGGTGAGGGAAATGGACCTTACCAAGGCATAACTGAAGCATGAACAAGGCGTAAAATGACTCAATGGAACTTGACATGATGATGAAAACTCTCTGAATGATGGTACACTCAGCTGAATGGTGACATGGACCGACATTTGGATCACTTTGAAAAGAGTGAAAACAAACCCTAGACCTAATGCCTAGTGACCAAATTTTGCTTGAAGACTCTTCGAAATGACAAAATTTGACCTTGACACTTTAAAATCACTTTGAAAGAGCATGTTTGATCACTGGAGGAAGGCTGCAAAGGCTGACTCTAACATTGGCTCCAATGGGGATGGTAGCTCCTTGGAGGTGCCAAGAACGACAGATCTTTGGGAGAGCAGACCAGTGCCTTCATCCATTGGGCGATGGAATCATTATTTGAACGGATAACACAAAACCTTTGACAAATTTATTGAATGAAAACTTGACTGAAAACTGAATGAAATTTGACTGAAACTTGACTCGATGGCAAACTGAAATAACTTGAAAAAACTGACTCAACAGACCAAACACAAATGACTCATGACTGACTTAAAACAAGACTTTACAAAGCTTTTGGAAAAAAGGCAGCAATCCATCAAGATTTTGAATCATGATGACAACCACCTGCATACTAATGAAATATGTACAATCATGTATAATTAGCTTTCCAATGTAACCAGTCAAGCAGATGGCTACACCTCAAATTTATGCTCTTACTCTCTTCAAGTAGGCAGAATGCTAAACCTGTAGGCAACTCAACACAATCACTGAAACCAAAGCTCATGAAAATAAACCAGGCGACATTTATCCTTTCTAATGCTTGCAGAAGAATGCTGAAGGGATCTTGAAAATCCTGAAGCACTGGCTTATCTGGAGATCCAACTGCAAAAATACTAGTATTCACCTCACTCTGATCTGAAAGGACAATTGATTTCTGAGGGATAGAGATGCACAAATCTGCCATCTGAGTGTTAGCTGTAGGTTCCTTGACAATGAGAAATTCTGGCATATATTCCTCAACTTCATGATCTAGGTCATTTTTAAACAGAGAACAATCTTCAAGATTATCAAACATGACAGCCTTATCATCTTTGTGAAGGAAAAAATTATCTGTTTGCTGATCTACATAACTGATTACAAGACAGTCATCTTTTTCAACAGGGGAAGAGATTTCACTAACACTTTCCTGACTATGTGTGCACTGCAAATCTGTTGTAGCTTCGGCTGAAACATGACCTTTCAAAAGTAGATCTATCTCATCTTCAGACAAAGGTGACAATGATTTTTGTTTTCTTCTGCTTAAACAGTATTTATCTTCATATGACAGGGCATTCAAACTATCATTCATTACTGAGTTATTGAAAGGAGATTTATCACTTACTTGCACAAAGATCTCATTCTGATTTTCATGAACTGACTGAATCACCTCTTCATGAAGGTTGTGTTCTAATGATGAGCTAATAGTATGACTGAGAACATTTGGATCCATTACTGTGTCTTCTGCATCCCAGATGATTTCAACAGCAGAGTTCTCCTTGATGGGCTTTAGCACAAGATATGCTTGGTCATCCTGATCTGAATCTGAATCTGAAGTAGCTGTCTGGACATTATCACAATCTGCAATTAGTACTGGACTTACTTGCATGCTACTGTTTCTTGTGGGCAGATCTGAAATGACATTCTCTCTTTCATCATTTTCAGCCATGTGGCCCTCTTCAACCTGCTGATCTTGATTCTGCTGCTGAAATGGGTTTTCATACAATGCTTCCATGATCTCATCATCCATGAAATTATCATCTTCATAATATTTCTCAAGGCTTTCAATAAAAGTAGAAGCATGTTTGCAACAATCATGAACTAAATTTAATGATGGATAAGATATTTGATATCTTTCAATGAACAGGGCATGAAAATCCTTTAAACAATAAATACAGGCCAGCGGCAAATTTTCATACCAAGATTGGGCTTCACCTTCTAGAGTGGCTAGGAATATCTTCATCAAACAATCTTCAGGAAAATCCACCTTCAACTTGCGAATATGCATGTGAAATCTAACCAGATGTAAAGCAGCATCTTTCTTACCATCATCATTAAACGTAGGCAGATTCCTTGACCAATCTACCTTGGGCATCTTATTCGGAAAACCTGGAATGTGATCTCGGCTCATGGGAGCATATCTTCTCGTGATTCGGTCCATCTTGAAAATCTCACAGCTACTGATCTCCCTGCAGTGAAGTCACCATGAAGCATCGATTTCTGGATTTGTTCAGTGAATGAAGTCACCAGGTGAATGATTTCAGCGTTGCGATGTCTGACCGTTGTTCACCATCAACGATCAGATCTGAACTTGATACACGTACTGGGGCAATTTATAAGTTAAGTGCTACGATTACAAGTTAAACCGGAGATCGACTGAAGCAGCGTTTATCTACTTCGCTGATGCATAGCAACAGCGTTTCGAAAGCTACCTGGTGTGACTTCAGACTCCGTCTATAACAAGCAAACGTTTTGAGTTTCTCCCCAGTATGGTCGCCACTATGTTAGCACTCAAATCTACCTCAGGCTGAAATGAAGTAAAACTCGAGGCTACATCAAACCACGCTCAGCCTCGTAGCTAGCCCTACGAGGACAGGAGAGGGCTCTCTCCGTCAATCTCGAGAAAATAAACAATAGGATGCGAGACGACTTACAATAAGAACTGATTTTAGGCTAGTAAAGAGATAGGTATGTTTGTTTTTTGGTTTTTCGCTGGAGTAATGGGAAAACAAATTTTGGGTCCGGGGATAAGGTCAGACCTTTGCAGAGTTCAAGCTGGGGCGAGGTAGGTGATGATCTTGATGTTTTAAATTGGATTTATGGATAGATTAGACCGACGAGGAGCTGAAGAGGGCAAAGAGGAACTTGGATCCTCTCCAAACAGCTGAAAACATATAGAACTAACTGAATTCAAAGGCCAAGCACTGTAAACAATGGATTCAACCTTAATCACTCATTCAACTTAGTTCAGAAGCATAATGAAAGGATGGCATACATTAAACATGAAGAAACTTACAGTAAACAAAGAAGAAACACCATCAAGAACAGAAAACCACAAGGATCCCAACAAGTGCCGCAAAACCCCTGATCTTTCCTTAGCCAAAATATGAAAAATATGTACAATGGTATCAAAAGTATCCCAAGAGTCCAACCTCTCCAACCTCTGAAAATGATTGAGAAATTAAAATATATAGATCACTCTAACACCTTTCCCCACCTCTAGGGGTCGAATTCCCTCTTCAGGGATCAGTTTCAACCAATTCTAATCATGGAACTACAATCTAGGCATCTAAACAACCTGCCTCTAAAAGAGTGGAAACTGATTCATTTACATGATTTTCACTTTTTTGAGAGTGAATCTTCTAGAATAGGTAAAAATGAACCAAAGTTACATGCCAAACATAAATTTACATCATAATAACTCAAAAATTTTCATCCCCAAGCAAAACTAGTCCAAACTAGTCGAAAATCTGAGCTGGAAGCTGAAAATTCAGCCAAAAATTTAAGTGGGTCGCGCCCCTGAACTGAGTGGGTCGTGTGCCTTTCAGCCTGATGTTGAAGTACTTTCCGGCATACAAATTGAGCTTATGATAGCTCGTTGGAAAGCCCTGGATGTTGACTATCCAACCCAAGTGGCATTTCTAAATTTGGAGCTCATTTGACCCTCCAAAACTTCTTTCTCCCAGAAGTACTTCCTGCTGGTGCAAAAGGTGGCAGAGTGATTTTCATGGTGTTTTTGGACTTTTTGACCATCCAGATTTTGATGAAATGCTAAGTTGATTTCTGAGGATGGATAAATTTCCATGAAAAATCCAAAAATATAAAATTTTCCTCCAGCAAGTGTCCTAATCATATGGGTCGCGCCCCTGAGCCAAGTGGGTCGCGCGCCTTTCAGCCCGATTTTGAAGTACTTTCCAACATCCAAATTGAGCTCATCATAGCTCGTTGGAAATCTATTGGAGTCTAATTTCAAACACAAGTGGAATTATGCAATTTGGATTTCATTTACCCTATCAAAAATCAAATCTCCCAACACTACTCCCAGCAGGTGCATCAATTCTCTTGGGGCAACGGTATTTTTTACTTTTCTCTAAAACCATGACACCTGTGTAAAAAGTTAAGGAGGTTTTTCTTCCTTGGCATGGGTTGGACAAAAACCTCTCTCAGTTTTCCAAAATTCATCTTTTATTGCTCTGAAACATCTTTTGAGTAACACTTATCCCGATGTGTGAAACAAGGGATTTTGTCGAAATGAAGCGAAATGAAGGGAATAGGGGGCTTCTAAATTCTTGGGGAAATTTTGGGAAGTAGGGAGGGATGTTAGGAAGCAGGGGAAAGTGGAATCTTAGATATTGAGTGAGGGGAAGGGGTCCAAAAGGGCAAAACACAGGCCTAGCCTAGAAAATTGCCAAGTTTTGGCAAGAAACTAGGGTTTGTGGGAAAATGAGGAATTTGAGGGATCTCAGTGATGGGAAGTGTTTAATAAGGTATATTAAGGATAGCGGAAGGTGTGTGAACATTCAGGATACAAGTTTTCCGATGATTTGACCACCGAGAGAAATTACCTCCGAATAAGCACCTTTAGGTGAGGAAATGGACCATACCAAGGCACAAGTTTGAATCATGAACAAGGCGTAAAATGACTCGATGGAACTTGACATGATGATGAAAACTCTCTGAATGATGGTACACTCAGCTGAATGGTGACATGGACCGACATTTGGATCACTTTGAAAAGAGTGAAAACAAACCCTAGACCTAATGCCTAGTGACCAAATTTTGCTTGAAGACTCTTCGAAATGACAAAATTTGACCTTGAAACTTTAAAATCACTTTGAAAGAGCATGTTTGATCACTGGAGGAAGGCTGCAAAGGCTGACTCTAACAGTCCTGACTCGCCATAGACTATTAAATAACTACAAAGGATGAACTCAGAGGAGTTTGACATTTGTATAGGTGGACCAACCCAAGATGAAAATGTGGAAAGGTTCACTACAACCAGCTGCAAGTCATTAACAAGCAACCCAACAAGAGAAGAAGAGGTATGTTCCATGGATACATGTTGAGAGTCATCACCAGAAAGGAGCTATAAAAGAGATCCTAGCAGTCACCCTAAAAAGGCTCATCAAAGATAGCATCAGGATGCTTAGTCACTTGGTGAGAGGGGGGGTCATAGAGATGATACCCCTGAAACGTTACATAGTAGCAAACCAAATTCCTATGAGGATTCTAACAGATAGGTGATATATGTCATGTCTTTCATGATACAAGTGTGTCGATCCAAAGAACCTAAAATGTGAGATAGAGGACTTCCACCCATGAAACTAATATGCTTCTGACCTTAATTTTGCATCAAGGAATAATTTGGGCTGGTCATGGAGACAGTATTATCTACAAAATATTTAATGTTGTAGATCATCACACCATTTTAACTACCATGGGGAGAGCACTGTTATTTCCGAAGTAGTGAGCCTTGAATGTAGTGAGCTATGAAATTACCAATTAGAGATTTGATGTCTCAAACAATTATAGGAACATATGATTCTAATTTTTGGTTTAATATGGTTGTTGGTGATCCAAATATTTTAATGAGATATTGAACTTAGGTGTTGGTCAAAAATCCTATTTCACTGATCTCAAATACTAGGTTGTCAATTGGGTCTACTATGGAGGAGGTCAAGGAATATATCAGTGCTATCCCAAGGATACGATCACACATTGAAATTTGGATGGAAAATTACAGTCAACAGTTTGATTATCATTTCAGGAAGAGGCTCGGATAAGGGTACAGAGAATCTCGGTGTAATTTCTGATATTACAATGCATACTAGAGCAGAGAACTTAGGAAATTTTTTTGTGATGCCACAATGACATTCCCTCACTGTCTTGGTACTATATCACAGTAAGGATCTCGGTGTAATTTGGTGCCACCGTGGTTAATTGATATCACAGTTTGGTGACTATCTCAGTCATGATGATTCTAGAGTCTTGGGCCTTGGCACCATGACGCCATAAATCTCGGTTCTATACAATTCATGGTGTTTCTGCAATCTTAGCGTTATCCCAAGGATAATATTTCAATGCTATCTCAGTGCTATCCCAAGGATAAGATCTCAATGTTATATCAGTGCTATCCAAGGATAAGATCTCAGTGCTATCTGAATGTTATCCAAAGCGATGTCTCAAACAATTATAGGAACCCATGATTTCACTTTTTGTTTTAATATGGTTGTGGGTAATCCAAATATTTTAATGAGATATTGAACTTATGTGTTGGTCAAAAATCCTATTTCTCTGATCTCAAATACTATGCTGTCAATTGGTTCTATTGTGGAGGAGGTCAAGGAAGATGAGATTTTTCATCATCAACAACAAGATGTGGAAATGTCGGTTCTAGATCAGATACCTATGGGTATTTTGGAAAGGGTTGAAGTTAGTGGTTATTATAGATTGTTATCATTGATTAGTGATAAGGGGCTTTATAGGTCTTATCTAGTGGCTTTATAATGGAACAAGATCATCCTAGGAAATGGACATTATGTGAGACCATTAACATTCACAGAGCTTAAGGAGGCAAGAAGATTTCATCCCTAATAATAGGAATTTTTTTTTCTAATACTGATAGAATGCATTCCGAGGAATTATTGTTTCTAGAAGAATCTATAAACACTGAGTATGGCTTCATTTTGACCTCATATTGTGAAGTAGGTCATGGAAGATGATATTTTCCTTCATCAGCAGCAAGATGTGGAAATGTCGATTTTAGATCAGATACCTAAGGGGATTTTGGAAAGGGGTGAAGTTATTGGTTATGATAGATTGTTATAATTGAGGAGTGATAAGGGGTTTTACAAGTGTTATATATTGGCTTTATAATGGACCACAGTCATCTTAGGAAATGCCCATTATGTGAGACCATTAACATTCACAAAGCTCTAAGAAGGCAAGAAGTTTTCCTGGTATGCAGTGTAAATCTTGTTTTACAAACATTACCTACCACCTCCATATATGCTCAGCCAATATTGGTAGATTTTCATAAAATTCCTCAAATTGAAGGTGTTAATTTAACTCCCACAATGAATTTGTACACACTGTCATTTAACTCCACCAAACTGCAACTCGTTGTCATTTGAAATACAATGCCTTTTAACTCATCTCAGTTTTCTTGCATTATCCCACCTGCCATCTGCAACATGAATGCTTAATAGAAGTTCATAAAATTCAGAATCTCCAGGCTCTAAGTTGAAAAGGTGTTCCACTTTAACTCACCTACATAAAAAATTCAATGAATTCAGGATGCATCAAACAAGGAGCTACACAGCAGGATCAGGTTATAATGTCATCTTTCTTATTAAATTCTTGAGTCTATCTGAAATAATATGCGTGACCAAGATGATCAACTGTGAAAAAATAATATTTCTGGCACAACACTTCTAAATTTTGTTGTATCAATTTTTTCCATCTCTGTTCATCGAGTCTTGGATGACTGTGAGTATACAAAAGTGAAAGAGAGAAATATTTACATCCTTATACTCGTTACAATAGATATAAATTCAACATCAAGTCTAAGAAACTTCTAAATCCATGTTGATGTTAATGTGGTATTAGCACCAACTATAGTCAATACTCTGAATTAAATTAATTCTTTGTTAGAAAGGAAAGAGGGAAGTTTTGTTAAGATTCTGAAATAAATTAAGAGCACAATAAAAATGTATCTAAAAAGGTGGCATATCCTTCAAAAACAAAATTAGTTATATAGGTTGAAGCACAAACACCTAGCTATAGAACTCCATAAAGGAGGTCATTGAAGATTCCAAAATACATTAAAAGAAAAATTAAAATTAACTGAAAAGTAGACATATCCTTCAAATACAAAATTAGCTATCTAGGTTGAAGCACAAACACCTAACTATATAACAACACAAAGGAGACCGTTGAAGTATGTCAAGTGGAGGGATGGAATATTGGGAGAGAAAGATCATATTAATGAAACATATCAAAGGTTTATGTTGACCTTAAAAGATTTAAATATCTGAAGGGTATGGATAGCCTAAAATAATATTCATATCATAGACTCTTTGGAGAGTTAAATTCACAAAGCAATCGGTCATATTTTTTATGGTTTCTTAAAAAGTAGCCAAATGGTGTTATAACAAGCGGATATGTTGATGAAAGATAAATAATCAACTAGAAGAGCTTGAATGTTTGTTATTTAATTGTAACTGGCCTCCAAGTTCAAAATGGGTAAGAACCAGAATTTTTTCATGCTATATTTATTCTTTGCACCAACGGAAGAAGGGTGCTTGATAGTCTAGGGTGGGGGAGATCCCCATGTGTGGTTGTGTCAATAATAATAAAAAATGAAAAAAAAAAGATTCGGCGTCTTGTTTATTTAAAGACTTCACCATAAAATAAAAATGAAATGACATCATATTTATTTCAATTTCTATATTTAAATTTTATGAAACTATAAACTAACGTAAATCCATCTTATCCTTGGATTTATTAAACATCGGTAGGGATAAAAAGGGCAAGGTGAAAACATCAAACATTTTTTCTTCCACTAATGGATATTGTTTTAACTAAAATTAGGGGATAGTAGTTGTACATATACAACTTGTTACAACAAAAAAATGGGAGAATTATATCAGCAATACTCATATCCGTCCATCTCCATCTCAAGATGGGCAGGACGGTGAATTTGTTTTTCACAAAATCCATGCTCTAAGTTCTAACATAGCTACTTGGAAACTATTTTACAAACTAATTAGATAACAAGATACATAGATAGATCAAACCTAAATTTTCAATAGGCCTCAAAGTATCCAAACTTGGTGAGCAAGGATTGTAATCCCAATGCTTTGTTCCATTTAGATTCTTGTTCTTGCATTTATTTCCCATATTTCCTCCCTCTCATGATTGGTATAGAGCTTAATGTTTATTTAACTACACTTTCATAAGTGATAGTTCTAATGTCTTCCTTTGTTACCCCTAGGCTAAGGGAAAATCTTCCCTTACTATCTCTAATCAATGTTCCTCCCATGGATTATAAATTTGTTGTTTCACCATTTTTTTCCCTGTATTTCTTCTCCATTTTTGCATTTTTTACCTTTTTTTTTTTTCACTTATCTTCTTCCTATCAATATTATAAGGACTTCTCGTGGCTCATTTCCCACTCCTTGCTCATATCTTTATATACCAATACATTATAAAAATATTTATATTTCATATGAGGAATATACATATTTCAGTCCTCGAGGGATTGCTTGGAAAGCAAGGTTCATAGCCATTACAAGAAATACTCATTATGAGTTCACCACTTCGTCACATGTAGGATTTCTACCTACCACCTGTGCTAAACCTAATTGGCTTTATATTCCTTATATTCCATATAAGGAATATACTTATAAGGAATATGTTGTTTTTGGTTCTTGATGGATTGCATAACAAGGCTTCAAGTAACTACAAGAAATAATCATTATGAAATTTGCTAGCCCTTTACAAAGCCTTTATTATTTAGTGAAAGATTCGCCAATATCTTACAAGATTTTATAATTTAGTGAAAAATTCGCCATGATTTTACAAGATAATATAATTTCATGAGAGATTCGCCAAAAAAAATATATATACATATTATATTATTGATAAAATCACCTTCCATTTTTCCTATGTATCATGGGGATTCGCCCATTTATTATACTTATAAGTTTAGGGGGGTTCTTAAAATTTTCCCTGATTTCTACTCCTTATTTCTCTATGGACTTAGATGAAACAGTTGAGCCCATATGATTCTCTACCTATTCTATCAATCTGTTGGGATTAAACAGTCTAACAGATTTTTTAATCTCTAAATTCTACAACAAAAATTTAAAAAGAATTCAAGTCAGGATTAAACAGTCTAAATTGATGCTGGTCTATGGCATAAAAAAAATCTACACATAGAAATTTATTTTGCAGAAAATTTAAAACAAAATGGAAGGCTTAAGATCTGAAAATTTCTCATCATGGCCTTCTCTTTTTACAGCTCTGTTTTGGCTCTTGTTTTGAGTTGTTTCTTCCTTTTTCCCTGGTTCAGATTTTGAGCTAATTAGAACCAGATTTACTTCTTTTTGAATTAGAAAAATAAAACTGATTTGAGTCATCTCTCTTTTGGAAACTTAGGTTCAAATTTTGAACATGTTTGAACCTTTAATTTCTATCCTAAACTATCTACTGATAAGCCAAGATTTAATAGTTTGGAAAATCGAATTCACTATCCTATCAGCATAAAATTTAAAGCTAATTAGTCATGATTAGGTTTTTTGACTAACTAGAATTGTGTTTTGTAGAAGTGGCATTTAAGCTTGCATACTTTCAGATTTGTTTCTCTTTTTTGGTATGGGGCTATACCTTTCTTGTTTTGACAGTCTGCCCTCTTTTCTGTCTTTTCTTTGTTTTTGTATTTTTGAATCTTTGATTTTTCTTCAAATAAGAAAACAACAACTAACTAAATGCTCAGTACTAAGCTTTATTTACATTCCTATCTAACCTATTCTAAACATGAAGTATTTACATTTATCATATGATACAAAAATGCCAATGCAGCCAGCTCAGTAATGTCAAGAAGAAGTAGAAACTCTGGCTGCTTGTCAGAGGTATCCATAGAACATATTGAAGATTAACCTTCAATACCAAGACTATCACATAAGGTGACAAATTTTCATGTCTCTGGCTCTTACAAAGGATCACTGCTTGATAATTTGAGCCAGTTGGTATTTCCACACACTCTTCCATAGGATCAAAAAATAAAAGATGAAGATTCTCTTCTTTATTGTCCTCCA
The DNA here is from genome assembly GCA_034641835.2 of Pinus albicaulis. NCBI lineage: Eukaryota > Viridiplantae > Streptophyta > Pinopsida > Pinales > Pinaceae > Pinus > Pinus albicaulis. Next base: position 1,173,031,541 of record CM076570.1, read on the forward strand.
CAATTGGTAGGTTATCTACTTCCAAGACATCAGCTTTGAGGACTATATCTTTAGTATGTAGCTTGTGTTATTGCCTAAATATACCTCAGGCTAAAGGAAGGCAGAGTTCAGGGTAACATCAAACCACGCTCAGTCTGGTAGCTACCCCTACCAGAACAGGAGAGGGCTCTCTCCGGGTCAAACTCAGCAAAAATAGTCAATAGGGCTTGAGATGACTTGAAATAAAAGATAATTTTAGGCTAGGTATATAATTGAAGGAGTTTGATTGTGTTTTTGGGGGTTTTTGTTGGATCAAAGGGAAAGGCAGTTTTGGGTGCGGGGATTAGGCCTAGTTTTTGCAGAGTTCTGATTGGGGCAAGGAATGAAATTGTTTTGATGCTTTAGATTAAGTGAATGGATGGATCAGACTGGTGAGGAGCTGAATATGGAAAGAGGGTCTCAAGAGTCCTCCTCAAACAGATGAAAACATGAAAAATTAAACAAAACTAAAGGCAGAGCAGAGCAACCCAATGAATTCCACCTTTAACATTGATTTGTTTAATATAAGAAAAAAGGAGAGATGAAATGACACACATAAAAATCAGTGAACTTACAGTTACATATAGAAACACACCATAAAAACACAAAGCCACATGGATCCCAAAAGGTGCTGCAAACCCTGGTCTATTCCTTTACCAAAAGTACAAAGATGAAATGTACAATGAAGTGCCAAGCAATCCCAAATGTCCAACCCTGAAAATGAATGAGAAAATACATCATATAGAAAAGCCTAACCCATTACCATGCCTCTAGGGGTCGAGCTCATGATTCTAGGAGCTATTTCAACCATATCCAAACTAGGAACTAGAAAATAGGCAATGAAACAACTTGCCTCTATATGCTAGGAAACTGATCCATTCACTTACATTTCACCTTTTGGTGAATGAATCTTCTAGAATAAGTAAAAATGTGCCAAAATTACATCATGGACATGAAATTACATCAAGGTACATAAAAAATTACATGAAAAAGTGAAACTGGCCAAAAATAGGCGAAATTCTGAGCTGCTGAGTGAAATATAAGCCAAAATTCTCTATGCGTTGCGCCCAAAATCTCTATGCGTAGCACAAGTTTGGAGCCAATTTTGAGGCCCTTACTGAAGTATAAATTGAGTGCAAGATAGCTTGTTGGAAATCCTTGCCAGTCTACTTCCCAACCCAAGTAGAATTTCTAGATTTGGTTTCAGTTTACCCCTCCAAAAGTTCAATCTCCCAACACTGCTTCCTGTGTGTGCAAAAAGTGGCAGAAAGGCCATTTTTAGGGTGTTTTTGACCCTTTAGGCAACCCAGAACTTGATGAAATCCTTAGGTAATCCATTAGCATGCATAAATTTTGATAAAAAATCAAGAAATGTAAAGTTTTCCCCCTAAAGAGTTTCCAATTATAAGCGCGCGCCAAGTGGCGCTACACGTCGAGCAGAAAAACCTGTTTTGTGACCAAAAAATTCAAAATTGACAAAAAATTTCCCAAATTTCTTGAAATTTGGGCTGAAGGTCCCTGATCAAGTTCTATGCTCAGCCAAAGAAGCTTTGGCCAAGATTTGTTGCCTATCATGCCTTTTGCGACGCTTCAGTGCCCTCCTTAGCCTTGCCTTCAAGATTTTAATCTTTGCTTTGCAAACATGCGTGTGCGCCCAATAGTTATTCTTGATGTGCCTAAGCATGTTTTTCTCCTTGTTTGCCTTCTCCAATAGCTTCTTAAGATGAATTTTGACCCTCTCAAGCCAATTATCTCTATCAGCCTCGATCTCCCGCTCAGTAGGTGTCATCTCAGATGGACTTCTTCGGGCAGCTTGTCGGTTCTCACGGATGTTTTGCAACTCCATGATCGTCTACTGATCCTCCAACTATTTTTTCCACTGATCTAGATAGTTTATGATCCACTGAGCTCTCTGCAACTTTTATTTCAATGTGTCGATCTCAGCTTTCTGCTCCTGAATGATCTCTCTCAGTTTTGAGCTTGGAGAGCTCAAATCCTCATCAATCAATATGAAATCAGTATCACGGCCTCCATGGTGTATGTCAAGTGTATGTTTGGTTTGTTGAAAATGAGAAATTGGTGTCTTTGTCTCCAACTATCAAAATATGTTCCAAATAGCAAGGGACTATGGGAAATATGGACAATGGGAATAGTGGAGTTCTGCCAAGTGAAATTAAAGTGTAATAACAGTCACTTGACTGTTTAGGGATTTGGGATTTAGGAATTTTTGCAAATGATATGGGAGAGGGAGAATGATAGGGAATGGTAGGGTTTAGGGATAAGGATAATATGACTTTAGGAATAAGTGATTTTTGGAATGTGAGGGGATAAGGAATTGATAATGATGATAGGATTATAGTGATGGGAAAGGAACCATAAGTGGGGAATGGGGTTGGATTATTTTGACACCAAAGTTGTTTTTAAAACACCAATTTAAAACCCAAAGAGAAGCTTTAACAAAATGATAGGGTTTATATTTTCACAATTCAAATTCTTATAAACAATCTTGAACCCACACCAAACTCAAGCTAATAGCAATTCAAAGTCATCACAAACTTACTCAGAGCATGGGAGTTTGAACCGATTTGATTTTGTGGAACAGTGGCAAATTTTTTTGTGTGTGTCGGCCATGTGTGTCGCACGCACAACCCAGTGCACCGCGCCCTCCTTGTGCACCATGCATGTTGTAATTTACACAGTTATGTGTGGCTCTATGTTCCGCGACTTGCCAATGCGCCGCGACCTTCCTCCTGTGCGCCGCGACTGAATTTCACCCACAGTCGGTTCTTCTAAACCCTGTTTTCATTCCTCCACAATTTGACTCGGCTTAATGATATATTTGGCATACCAATGGATTGTTCAAACACCACAAATATCTTATATGCCCAATGACTTTGATTTTTAATTTCAAATAACCCACTTTCTAATGTTTGGCTTTGGCACTTTTCACTTTTTAATACAAACTCTGTTTTGCTTGTTTCCTTTGAGTTTTTTGAGCTGAATGATGAAACTTTTGACTATTTTTTGCAAGGATGGCTAGCATGGAATTTGGAAAATGAGACCAGGGTTGTGCCTGAAGAACTTCACAACTAAAAATTTTGAAAATTACATGGAAATTTATTACAAAAGATAAAATGAATGATTTTTCTTCAAAACAGAGTTTTGAAGAATAATCATGATCTATCATTATGACAATGAAATTTTGAAATGAAAACTTATTTTGAACCTCCCTCATGTGCCTGTTGGCATTATTGGACACTTTGAAGACTAAATTTGTGAAACCCTAAATCTAATGAGACTGAAAACCCTAAACAGACTCTTTTCCCACCAAAATACCAAACCTTGACTTTCATTGACTGTAAAATGATTTTGATGGACTTTGATGAACAAACCTGAGCCAGTAGGTACAAGACATGAGAAACATGAGTGAAAAGACCCTTCTGTCAGACGATCGATGCTCCTAATGGAATGAAAATGACTGAAGTGAATGAGACACCTAAAATGAAATGCAACAAAAGAGATTTTGATCTCTGACGGAGGGATGAAGAGACCGACTCTAACATTGGCTCCAATGGGGATGGTAGCTCCTAAGAGGTGCCAAGAAATACAGATTTCTGGGAGAGTAGACAGTGCCTTCGTCCATTGGGCTGTGGAGTCCATAACTTCGAAAAATCAACACAAGACTCTTGACTCATTTATTGACTGAAAATTTGACTCAAACTGACTCAATTGTGAAACTGAAATGACTGAAAAACGTGACTCGACAAACTCAAACCAAAACTGAGATCTATCTTCAGAATTATAGCCTTCACTTCGGGCCCCAAACTGAAGAAAAGATCACAACACACACTTGCAATGAAATTGAAATAACTGGTATGTACAGTGGTTATGTAAACAACATAAAACATCTCAGAAATGATACCGCTTGAGCAGCCGACCATTGACCGGCCCTCCTAGACAATCTTCCCCATTCATCTCCTTCAGCAGAAAAGCATTCTGACCCCGATATGCAGAAATTTTAAAGGGTCCTTTCCAGATATTTTCGATCTTACCATGCTTACCCTTTTCCTCATTTCTTGCATCCCATTTCAGCACCACTTCTTCCAATTGAAATTTTTCCACCTTTGCTTTTCTGTCATAGATTTTCTTAATTCTCTCTTGCAACTTGAATGTGTTTTGGAAAACTTCTTCTCTCGTCTGCTGCAAATGGATCATTTGAATTATTCTTCTTTGCATATGATCATCTTCACTGCCAGCTTCCTATAGAAGTTTGACCACCGGAACTGTGAGAGAGGTAGGAAACACTGTATCAACTCCATAAACTAACTCAAAGGGGGACATACCAATGGATTTCTTCTGAATCACTCGATTTGCCCAAAGTGCATTGACCAACTTCTTATGCCAACTTTTCTTGTTTATTTCCAGCAACTTTTTAATGATGTTGACCAAAGATTTGTTGGAAGACTCCGCCAATCCATTGCCTTGCGTATGATAAGCGGTTGAGTGTCCCAAAATGATATGATACTTTTCAAAAAACTCAATCATCCTTTTTGATTTGAAAGTTGTTGCGTTATCAGTGATTAACTTATTTGGGCAACCAAAACGAGACAAAATGTTATTCTCAAGGAAATAAATTATTACCGAATCTGTAGCTTGCCTGGTGGGAACTGCTTCAATCTATTTCATGAAATAATCTGTCATTTTTAGGATCCACCTATGCTGAGCTGAAGAAGCAGGATGAATTTCGCCAATGAAATCCAAACCCCACTGCTGAAAAGGAGCACTTACCTCAATGGGCTTAAGAGGAAAAGGCGGCAATTTCTACCTCCCTTCAAAAATCTGACATTCATGACAGCTTTTTACAGTCTTATACACATCAGCAAAAAGTGTCAGCCAATAATATCCCACTCTCAAAATATTATTGGCCATTGTTTTCCAAAAAAGGTGACCGCCACAATCTCCCTTATGAAAATCCTCCATAACCTGCTTTGCTTCTTCTTCCACCAAACAGTTCAGAAAAACACCACCTGGATCTTTCCAATAGAGTGAATTATTCAAAACACAAAACTTAGCAGCCTTCAATTTCAGAGTTCTACTTTTGTTTCTAGTCATGCCAGGTGGTGGTGACAAATTTTGAAGCACATATACAATATCTGAATACCAAGGAGAAAGCACAAAGATTTCTGATACCTGAACTGATGAACTTTCCTTATTCTCCTCGGACATAGCAGCAATAATATTGATGTCCAAGGCATGCAAATTTGACTCAGCCATTAGCTTCACCAGCCCTTGTCCTTTGATAAGTTTTGTAGGCTTTATCTCCACATCATACTCCAACAAGGATGCAATCCATCTGCCCCGTCTCCCTTCTGGATCTGTTTGCACTAAAACATCCTTAACAGTAGCGTTAGGAACATAAGCAATAATATGAGAATGCAGAATATATACTCGAAAATATTTCAACGCCATCACAAGAGAAAGAGCTGGCTTTTCAATTATGTTATATTTCAAGGCTGCATCTCTTATGGTACGACTGAAAAAAGAGATTGGTTTTTCATGCCCATCTCTTTTCTGCATTAATACTGCTACCATGGTATGCTCTGAAGCAAATGAAAACAAAATAAAATCCTGAGTGTAATCCGGGCTGATCAAAACAGGAGCTGAAGAAAGAACCAATTTCACTAGATTGAAATACTTTACCGCCTCCTCAGTCCACTTCACTATGCTATCCTTCTTAAGCATGTTTGTAATCTCTCTTAACTGTTCACCAAGGTTAGGCACAAAGTGGCGTAAAAAATTCATCTTACCATTAAAATACTGAATCTCCTTCTTATTCCAGGGAAGATCAATTTTCTGAATAGCTTCAACTTGTGCTGGGTCAATATGGATGCCATATTTTGAGATAATATGACCAAGAAGTTTTCCCTCATCCATGGCAAACAAACTCTTCTTCGGATTGAGTGACACACCATACTTTCTGCATCGCTGAAAAACAATCTTCAGATGGTAAAGGTGCTCTTCATCAAAATTGGAAAAGATTGTCAAATCATCAAGATACACAACTAGGAAAACATCTTTCTCATTCGCAAATTCCATGTCCATTGCGCGCTAAAATGTCACACCAACATTCTTCAAACCAAAAGGCATTTTAGCGTAATGGAAAGTTCCCCACGGAGTGGTGAACGTTGTTTTGTCTCTATCATCCTCATGGACCAGAATTTGGTTATACCCAGAATAACCATCGAGTAGTGACATACGAGATGCTCCAACTACTCGCTGCAATATGTGATCCATTTTGGGTAATGGATAATTGTCTTTCAAAGAAACCTTGTTCAAATTCCTAAAATCAATGCACAAACAAATCCCACCTGTCTTCTTGCGAACGAGCACCAAATTGGAAATCCAATCTGAAAATCTTATAGGAACAATGATACCAGCCATGTATAATCGATTCACCTCCTTCTCAATCGAGGGCAACAATTTCGGATTTATCCTTCTCAACTTCTACAGGAAGGGCTTTTGATTTGGCTTGATAGGAATGGTGTGCTGCGGTGGCAATGCTTTAGACAACTTCACCATCTTTGGATTCTCAGCTGATCCAATGTTCACGTCTTCAACTCCCTTTTCGGTTGGCCGCAAGGTTGGTTTTCTAGCTACGTCATCTTGATCAAAAATCTCTTCTAAAGGTATCAAACCCTTAGGAATGACATTATCTTTCAGTTGTAATACTTCCATCTAATTTACTTGCACATCAGCCTCACCATCATCATATTCTATGTCAATCGAAGTCTCTTTGAATTTGCCTTTGTTTTGCAGAAATTCATCAATCTCATCATCATCTTGGAATACTTGCCAATGCCTTTGGTTGTCCGGGACAGTTGGATGATGTTTTACATGAATTTCCAACTTGTTACTTGAGTTCATTGGGATCTTCAAATTACTTGCTGCCTTATCAAGAGCATCTGCAATACCATTCTGAATACGAGGAATACAAGTCAAAGTATAGTCTGAAAACAACTTCAAGATATCAAGAACAACATTTCGGTAAGCCCGCATTCGAGGATGTTTAGCTTGAAATTCACCCTTCACTTGCTTAATTACCAACTCGGAGTCGCCATATACCACAATTCTCTTAGCATTCAACTTTCTAAGTATTTTCAAGCCAACAATCAAAGCTTCGTATTCTGCCTCATTATTCGAACAATCAAATGCTAATTTGTAAGAACAAACCCTCACATTACTCGGTACCTTGTTTGGGGCGGAAAAAGGGCTGCGTACCCAAATACCAATTCCAGTACCATCACTCCCGACTATACCATTGAAATCCATAGTCCATAAGCCATCTTCATCTTCTTCCAAGTGCTGAAATTGTGTTTGCTCTGTTATTTCTGCTTGTTGTCCATCAACTTTCTGCTGCTGTCGGGCGGCTGATTGCTCAGCGGAACTCTCAAGTTCTTGCCTTTATTTCATCAAAACTTCTCTGAAAATTTTTGTGATCTCCGGAATTTCCTCTGCTTCAACTAACTGACTATCTACATCATTGAAACTATCTGAATACAAAAAAAAAGACTCTAAATCTGTATGTACATAATTAATCGGATGATTTACCGGTTTCTCCTTGCTGGTGATCATATACTTCATTTTTTTCTCCCGATATAATCTTCTCATCTGACTGAACACAAGAATGGTAGCATAGTAGAAATCGAGCTGTAATGTTCCCTTCAACTTCACTCCCCAAGATCTGGAAAGAAGCATGCCAAATCTAGGAGGTATGTCTGCCACAACCACATCCATCAAAACGTTCTTCGTAGGAATCTGATCTAAACTAACCACCAAATCTTTGATGAGCCCGATGCATCTTACTCTACTGGAATCGAAAGAATAAAGATCATGATATTTCCTAGTGATGTCCAATCCCAATTTCTCCATGATTTCCCTGGGCATGAGATTATGGGAAGCTCCAGAATCAAACATGGCATTATGCAGCACAAAATCATGCAATCTGAGACTGATATAAAAAGGGGGCACATCAATATCGAGAGACTTACCATCCAATGTTGGACCAAAGATCAACTCAGGTTGATCATCTTCCACATTCACCATATCAGAAATTGGATCGAAATTCAAAATTTTAGATACTTGACCCTTGTAGCTGCTATTTCTTATCAACTTAGTCAAAGGAATGGAAACTTTTAACTTAGCAATCTCACCTTCTAAGCTAAAAGCTGAAGTTTTTTCTACCTCTTTGACTGGAGCATCCTTCTTTTCAGCTTTCTCCTTCGATACAATTGGCTGATTAGATCTTTCATTTTCTGATGGAGACTTTCTAGTAGTAGGATCAACTACATCTTTTCCCTTCTTCTGTGCAATGGGTGCATCATTCTTTGTTGCTGAAACTTCCTTTCTTTTTTGGATTGGGTTGATAGGCACATCTCTGTTTCTAAGTGAATATTTTCACTGCTGGGCGGAAAAAGCATTCATATAACCGCTCTGATACTCATCCGAATCTTCTTCAAGAACCGTGTCATTTGCCAAGATAAAATCCTCATCCTTTTGTTCAGCTGAATTTTCTGCATACTCATCATCCTCGGTGATAAAGGTTGGCATATCATCAGGTGTAAAAATGTGATTTTCTTCTCCAATTACATTGTCTTCATCATCTGATTCAGGGCCAACAAAATTCTGCTGCAAAGGAGTCTTTACCTGCTTTTGTGCCGGCGGTTCTTGTGCTCGCTTCTCTCATTGCTTGATCCGGAATTGTGGTTGCTGCTGTCCACGGAAATTTGGATTTCTGATCTGTGGTTCGGGCTTATCAAGTTTCAGTCTTTCAATCATCTTTTCCACCTTGCGAAGTACTTGATCTGAAGTAGAAGCTTCTTCCTTTATTGCGACTTTCTTTTCTGCTCTCAATCTAGCTCTCTTGTCATTCAAATTAGCTTCAACACTTACTGCAATTTTCTGCATCTCCTCCAAAGTGGGTGCATCCATTTCTCGTAATGAATAGGCCATGTCCGGATCAAAAAAATCCGAAAATTTTAACAAAGCTGACTTCCTAGATGGCCTTAAATCATCAGGAATTGCATTATAAACCGCATTGAATCTGATACAATAGTCTTGGATTGACTCACCTATGTTGTGCTTGATCTTGGTATATTCAGAAGTGATCTGAAGAGGATCTTTCTTTACTTCCCACCGATCTAAAAATTGTCTCTGCAGCTCGGCCAATGTAGCAATACTTCTAGGCTGCAAAGCTCTGAACCATTTTCTCACTTCACCTCCAAAAGTTTGCACAAACAATCTCATGGTCACATTTTCTTCATCAATTTCATGAAGATCAAAGAAGTCTGCCATTTTATCAATATGCTGCTGAGCAGGAACACTTTGAGGAGTGCCATCAAACAATGGAATCTTACTTTGATAATCAGCGGGCATGGCATCCAAGTTTTGAGGCAAGACAAGGGGTGCGAATCGAGCAGCCATTACTCTTGGTGGATTTATAATCTGTCTTGGAGAAACAGGTAGAGTAGGAGTAGTAGATGTATGAGGTGTATGCAGTGTGGATGGAGGCGATACTACTACAGATTGTTGATCAGAAGTATATGGTTGCACGAGAATGGTAGGAATGAAAGGAGGTTGGGTATGAACTTGTGAATCAGAAGTAACTGCTGATGGCCCAAGAGTTTCAGATGCAGACTCTATAAACTCAGGAATATTTGTTGCCACAATGGAGTTTTGAATATTCAAAATGTAACTGTCAATGTATCTATTAGCTTGTTCAATTTTAAGATACTTGATAAACTCGGGATTTATGACAGTAGAACCAATCACACTTTCAGACTTAGTTTCAAACAACGACAACTCAAATTGCTCGTCAAATTCAATATCTTCAAGGTATTCAAAGACAGTGGGACATGAATGAGATCTGAAAAGAGGAATCACAGGACTTTCTCTACGAAGGATTCTTGAAATCAGATTGGGATTCTCATACACTGGAGGTGGATCGGGATCTGAATTTGCTCTAGTATGTCTTCTGGAAGACAATGTGTTGGATTAATTTCAAAATCAAAGGGACAAAACCAACTTGTTCAGCCTATCAAATCCTAGACTCATCACCCAAAAGTCCAGAATGATTTGATGTACTGGGGAAATTCACAAGTCAAGTGTCACATTCACAAGCTAGACCGGAGATTGACTGAAGCAACGTTTATCTACTTTCGCTAATGCAAAGCAAGAGCATTTCGAAGGCTACCTGGCATAAATTCAGGCTCCATCTGTAGCTTATAAAACAAATAACACTAACAAGAAAACCATTTTATCCCCAGTATGGTCGCCACTATGTTATTGCCTAAATCTAACTCAGGCTGAAGGAAGGCAGAGTTCAGGGTAACATCAAACCACGCTCAGTCTGGTAGCTAGCCCTACCAGAACAGGAGAGGGCTCTCTCCGGGTCAATCTCAGCAAAAATAATCAATAGGGCTTGAGATGACTTGAAATAAAAGCTAATTTTAGGCTAGGTATATAAGTGAAGGAGTTTGATTGTGTTTTTGGGGGTTTTTGTTGGATAATGAAAACGAGTTTTGCGGGTACGAAAGGTTAAACTTAGTTTTGAGAGTTTTTGATTGGGGAAAGGAAAATTGTTTTGATGATTTAGATTAGTGTTGGATGGATACGGAAGCGGTGAGGAGCTGAATATGTGCAAGAAGGTCTCGAATTGCTCCTCAAAAGCAAGATGAAAAAGATGAAAACGCAAAAGTAAACAAAACTAAAGGTAGACGAGCTTAACCCAATAATTCACATTGTAACACAAAGTCTGTTTAATCTGAAAGGAGAAAGTGATACACATAACCATCGATGAACTTTGTATTTACAGAAAACACACCATCAAAACATAGAGCCACATGGATCCCAAAAAGTGCTGCAAACCCTGGTCTATTCCTTTGCCAAAAGTGCAGAGATGAAATGTACAACGAAGTGCCAAGTAATCCCAAATGTCCAACCCTGATAATGACTGAGAAAATACATCATATAGACAATCATAACCCATTCCCATGCATCTAGGGGTCGAGCTCATAATTCTAGGAGTTGTTTCAACCATATCTAAACTAGGAACTAGAAAATAGGCAATGAAACAACTTGCTTCTATATGCTAGGAAACTGATCCATTCACTTACATTTCACCTTTTGGTGAATGAATCTTCTAGAATAAGTAAAAATGTGCAAAAATTACATCATGGACATGAAATTACATCAAGGTACATCAAAAATTACATGAAAAAGTGAAACTAGCCAAAACAAGGCGAAATTCTGAGCTGCTGAGTGAAAAATAAGCCAAAATTTTCTATGCGCTGCGCCCAAAATCTCTATGCGTAGCACAAGTTTGGAGCTGATTTTTAGGCCCTTCCCGAAGTCAAAATTGAGCTCAAGATAGCTAGTTGGAAAGCCCTACCTGTCTGTTTCCCAACTCAAGTGGAATTTCTAGATTTGGTTGTCATTTTCCCCTCCAAAAGTTCAATCTCCCAACACTACTTCCTGTGTGTGAAAAAAGTGGCAGAAAGGCCATTTTTAGGGTGTCTTGACCCTTTAGGCAACCAAAAACTTGATGAAATCCTTAGGTAATCCATGAGCATGCATAAATTTTGATAAAAAATCCATAAATGTAAATTTCCCCCCCTGAAGAGCTGCCAATTATAAGCGCGCACCAAGTGGCGCTACGCGTCAGGCAGAAAAACCTGTTTTGTGACCAAAAAATTCAAAATTGACAAAATTTTTCCCAAATTTCTTGAAATTTGGGCTGAAGGTCCCTGATCAACTGTTATGATCAGCCAAAGAATATTTGGCCAATATTTGGAGCCTATCATGCCTTTTGCAATGCTTCAATTCCCTCCTTAGCCTTGCCTTCAAGATTTTAATCTTTGCTTTGCAAACATGCGTGCGCGCCCAATAGTGGTTCTTCATGTGCCTGAGCATGTTTTTATCCTTGTTTGCCTTCTCCAACAACTTCTCAAGATTAATGTTGACCCTATCAAGCCAAGTCTCTCTATCATCTTTGATCTCCCGCTCAATAGGTGTCATCTCGGATGGACTTCTTCGGGAAGCTTGTCAGTTCTCACGGATGTTTTGCGACTCCATGATCATCTGCTGATATTCCAACTGTTTGTTACACTGCTCCAGATTTTTTATGATCCATTGAGCTCTCTATAACTTTCCGTTCAATTTTTCGATCTCATCTTTCTGCTCCTGAATGATCTCTCTCAGTTTTGAGCTTGGAGAGCTCAAATCCTCATCAATCAATATGAAATCAGTATCACGGCCTCCATGGTGTTGCAAGGTGTATGTCAAGTGTATGTTTGGTTTGTTGAAAAAGAGAAATTGGTGCCTTTGTCTCCAATTATCAAAATATGTGCCAAATAGGAAGGGACTGTGGGAAATATGGACAATGGGAATAGTGGAGTTCTGTCAACTGAAATTAAAGTGTAATAACAGTCACTTGACTGTTTAGGGATTTGGGATTTAGGAATTTTTTCAAATGATATGGGAGAGGGAGAATGATAGGGAATGGTAGGGTTTAGGGATAAGGATAATAGGAATTTAGGAATAAGTGATTTTGGGAATGTGAGGGAATAAGTGATTGATAATGATAATAGGATTACAGTGATGGGAAAGGAACCATAAGTGGGGAATGGGGTTGAATTATTTTGACACCAAAGTTGTTTTTAAAACACCAATTTAAAACCCTAAAGAGCAGCTTTAAAAAAATGATAGGGTTTATATTTTCACAATTCAAATTCTTATAACCAATATTGAACCCACACCAAACTCAAGCAAATAGCAATTCAAAGTCATCACAAACTTACTCGGAGCATGGGAGTTTGAACCGATTTGATTTTGTGGAACAGTGGCAAAGTTTTTTGTGTGTGTCGGCCCTATGCGCCGTGCGCACAACCAAATGCACTGCGCCCTCCTTGTGCGCCGTGCACATTGTAATTTACACAGTGATGTGCGGCTCTATGCGCCGTGACTTGCCAATGCACCGCGACCTTCCTCCTGTGCGCTACGACTGAATTTCACCCACAGTCGGTTCTTCAAAACCCTGTTTTCATTCCTCCACAATTTGACTCGGCTTAATGATATCTTTGGCATACCAATGGATTGTTCAAACACCAAAAATATCTTATATGCCCAATGAATTTGATTTTTAATTTCAAATAACCCACTTTCTAATGTTTGGCTTTGGCACTTTTCACTTTTTAATACAAACTCTATTTTGCTTGTTTCCTTTGAGTTTTTTGAGCTGAATGATGAAAATTTTGACTCTTTTTTGCAGGGATGGCTAGCATGGACTTTGGAAAAGGTGACCAGGGCTGTGCCTAAATAAATTCACAACTAAAAATTTTGAAAATTACATGGAAATTTATTACAAAAGATAAAATGAACGATTTTTCTTCAAAACAGAGTTTTGAAGAATAATCATGATCTAACATTATGAAAATGAAATTTTGAAATGAAAAATTATTTTGAACCTCCCTCATGTGCCTGCTGGCATTATTGGACACTTTTAAGACTAAATTTGCAAAACCCTAAATCTAATGAGACTGAACACCCTAAACAAACTCTTTTCCCACTAAAAGACCAAACCTTGAGTGTCATTGACTGTAAAATGATTTTGATGGACTTTGATGAACAGACCTGAGCCAGCAGGTACAAGACATGAGAAACATGAGTGAAAAGACCCTTCCGTCAGATGATCGATGCTCCTAATGGAATGCAAATGACTGAAGTGAATGAGACACCTAAAATGAAATGAAAAAAAAGAGATTTTTATGTTTGATGGAGGGATGAAGAGACCGACTCTAACAGCTTGGAAGTATCGTCATCTTTAACCTGCACAATAGCAAACAATGAAATATTTTCTTTCTCTAAACATATGTTTTCTTCTAATATGCATTCTATTTCTTTGGATGACATTTTGACATTAATGAAGGGAGAATTCTCTTCTCGGGAAGATGATATATCCACAGCAGGATAGTCTAGTATTTGTTTCTCTCCCTCTTCTTTATCATCATCTGAACTGGAGGACTCATAATATTTGGTAGTGTTGTCCTCTTATAGCCATAGTATGCTCTGGTTTAGTGGACTGTACTCCATGAGGAGTTTATTATATTCTTGAGCAAGGGTATGTTTAATTGCTTCCTCTTTTCCAAGAGAAAGCTCTTTGATTTCCCCCTGCCAAAAAAATTCTTTATTTCTTTCCTCCTCATCCTTTGAGCCGAAAGTATGCTAAATCCCAATCACATGGAAACTATTACTGATGATATGAAATGAAATAGAGCAAATATCCAATGAATCTTCACTCGCTTCTAGACTTTGAAAACTTTCATCATCAGTATCATAAATATTCTGCACTGGCTCATTACTCTTTTGAAGGAGCTGATCTTCCTCGCATAAATTTGCTAATGATGATCCTGAAAAATTAATCTTTGTTTGGGAAGAATCATCACTAGGTATATCAAAGTTAGAATAATCACAAATATAGGTAATACTACCAATCAAACATACTGGGTTATCAGTAGGTCCTTCTTCATTATGATCTGCAAAAGAACTTTCTAAATCTGTACAACAAAGTTCTCTATGTAAATGGGCAAGAGTGTTTGTTTTGCAAAAAGTTTCAGAGGCTGAATGTTTATAAATAGTCTGATCTATTTCCTTCTCTGTCAAAGGGGAAGATGTTTTCATGTCACTTTGAACAGAAGTACAACAGTTCTATGTCTCTTGTGAAGACTGATTTTGAGGCTGAATGTCTTCTTGAACCTCATCTATAAGGGATGATGAATCAATATCTGAGTTTCCAGGGATATCTTGAGGGATGTTCTTTATTTCTTGGGTCATCTCTTCCTCAACTAATCCATCTATGTTCTTAAAAATTTTCAATAGGAGATTAAACTCATGAATGGCTGTTAAAAGATCTTCAGGATGCATCTCTTCCAAAGCTTCCTCATTATCTATAATGTGTTGGGTGATGTTTTGTGATGGATTATAATATATTGAATCCAATGATAATGATGTAGTGCTTTCTTTATATTTCTCATAGAACACATATTCAAGGTCTCTTAAAGAAAACAAGCTACTAGATCTTAAGCATTCATACCAATCCCTAGCTTTTCCTTTTAATGTTAACATGAACCTTTTCATTAGGCAGTCTTCATGCCATTCAACTTTCAACCTACATATATGTATGTGAAATTTGATAAGATGTAATAAAGGGTCGTCAAACTTTTCACCTTGAAAAATAGGCAGGTTCTCATCCCAATTCACCTGGGGCATCTTATGTGGAAACCTAGGGATGTGATCTCTACTCATTGGGGCACATCTTCGTTGTATTCTTGGAATCATTTTTGTAAATAGGGAAATAGGTCACTGTGTCTAGTCAATCAGATTAGGGTCTTCTACCGGTGGAGTCATTTGGACTTTTGGGAGTTTTAGAGTGTGGAATCTCCAAGTGGAATTTTTTATCTCTTTTGGAGGTAAAAGTTTTTATGGTCCACCATCATGTTTATTGAATTCCAATCTGAAATATTTTTGGGTTTTTCTGAGTTTCTGTGGTTGTATGGAAAACTAAAGAGTCTATAAAAGCTAGCCAAGAAACTATGAACTCAAAAATCCCCAGTGGAATCGCCATAAATGTTAGGAATCTGTAATTTTAGCAGATTGGTGAGACTAAAACTATAGAAACAACATCGTTTCAACCAACTTTGGAATTCTAGGATCTAGCCCTCCTAAATCCAGAGAGGGATCTCTCCAATAAGTGCAAAGATGGATTTGTCTTTGAATTTTGGGGTCATAATATTAGGCTAGTTATGAAGGCCAAGGGTTTTGTTTTGTTTCTGGATGGTTGAGCATGATTATTATTTTGAGGAGAAAGTTCTAAGTGAAAAAAGTTTCAAAGGTGTGAAGTTGCAAGTGAATAGAATAGCTATGGCTAAAAAGATAGATATAACGTCGTTTTTTAGTCCATTGGGCTATGGAGTCATAACAGGGCTTTAATTGAGCAACAACATCAAGAGTGATCCAAGGGGCAAGTCATCTACACCACAAGATTATTGAGATTAAAATTATGGAATGGGAACAATAAAGTGTTGGAGGGGTGGAAACTGATAATAATTTCACAAAGGATTTATGATGGGTCATTGGAAAAAGCCTCTTAATCGCCCAGCCAAAACCAACCAAGAAACGGAGTAACCATAAACTTCTTGGGCAATGCCTACATTCGCAGTTAATGACAAAACTGCAGCTAGAATCCCGATAGTAGCATAATGAAATTCGAAGGAAAATGACTTACCTAAGAAAATAATTATTAGAATACATAAAGTACTGTAAACCTAGTACGCTGGAATTATTTTCAAGAAACTTTCGAATACTTGTTGGAAGAAGCTAGAAACGGGGGCAAACCATCACTTTCTAGTCTAACTTTAATAAGAAAATAAGGAAAATAACTTTCAAGAACAATGTTTAAAGCAAACAGTAGGACGAGGGAACTCCAGCATTCCTAACTGCTTAAACTGTATTAAATAATTCTTAAATAAACAAATTTGAGGAAAACATTGAGATAAAGCTTTTCAGTGAGAGAAGGTTACTGATATACAGTAGGTCCTAACTCTATAAATGTTGTTCTTTATCAGAGAATAGTGAACAATATGACATACATAGAAGGAAAACAATAACAAAGAGAGGGGCACTTCACCAATGATATAGACCAGGATCCCAAGAAACAACTTGTTATTGATGTCAAACCAGTTACAGTACTCAGGTCCAATGTTTCAGTTCAGCAATCATCTTCACTATTCAACCTAACTAATCTATCACAAGCAGAGCTCCAAGGGCCAGTGAACACTATTTACAATCAGAATTTTGAGCTCAAATGTATTTCAAAGTTCTGCAACCAACAGTCTCTCATCTTCTACTGAGGTATTTATAGAAGAATGAGGAGGTGAAATCTAACAAAATATCTCTTAAGGAAATTAATACAGATTCAAGACTTCTCGGCTTTTTGAGGGGCTCGATTCAGGATTTATGGAGGTGGATTGATGTATTAATTGTTTTACGATTATGAATAAAAATGGGCGGGTGGGAGCTTTGTTTGACTTCGAGGCTGCGCATAATGTTTTGGAGTAACTTTCTTATGAATGTTTATATGTTCCTGCAGAAATATAACTCACAGCTGCACGGAGCGAATATTAATTCTCTTCAATACATTCAACTGTTTGAATGCTTTGAGGCAACGGACAGCCTCTTGTGGTGAGTAGGAGGAATCAATTTTCCCCGGATATGGCGATGGAGGGCAACTGATTCTGGCTGACAACACTTGGTTCTTATTAAGTGTTTTCTAATTTCAGGTTAAAGCACACGATACTCAATCTTAGCTTTAATCCCCGCAAATTTGTCTTCAATCTTCATTCTGCTATGCTCTGTCTTCAAAAAATGATACTCTTTTTAAATGTGATTTTAAATCACAGTGTCTTGTTGATGTGCAGACCGCGCTGGGCTTTAAAGGCATCAATGCCCATGAAGCATTTATAAAACGTTGAATCTGACCCTTGCGAATGGTCTCCATCGATAAATCAAAGGCAAGGGAAATGTATTTCCCGGCCTTCGGCATTTGTTTCGAACAAATGGAACAACCATTAATCCCTGCAAAATACACACAAAAATTATAAAAACCTGCATTTTTAGGTTTAACTTCTTCAGAAGGTGGGGAAGGAGCGTAGCTATTGGATGAAATCATCCAACGGTGGAGATTTATTTAAAGGAAGTCAAAGAAGAGCGAAGGAAAAAAAAGTGAGGACCTTCGATCGCGGAGAGATCAACGGTGGGGATTACGTGTTGGAATCCTCTTGGCAGAAGGCAGAAGGAAATGAAATAATGCGGGAACAATCTGGGACTGTTTGATCTAGACATGTGGACGGTCCAGATCTAATCGGAAAATGTGATCGGTGGGAGAAGCAGTGCGATAATATCCGATGCGATTTAACACCGCGATCGAGAGAAGCTGACGATTAGCGATGGCTATTGATAAAATTGGGGTCAGAGACGGAAGCGAATCAGAGGGATGACCGATTGGGGGAACAAATAAAATACATGCAATTGAAACTTGTGATGCGATGTTGCGTGGGCCGTTGATCTGTGGATCAGATCAACGGTGGAGAACGAATCGGAGGGTTGGCCGATCGGAGGGAACAAAAAAATGCAGCGATCGAAAGTTGCGATGCGATTTTGCGTGTATCGTTGGATCGAAGGACTAGATCAATGGTCGGGATTGTTTCAACTTACGCACCATCGGAAAAACCCTTATAACAGATAAAACCCAAAGTTTAAATAAAACAAAGGTTTTATGGATCGGGGCAGAAATATTTATATATGAAGTGGCTGCCGCCCGATTGTGGGGCCGCTGGACGTATGGAATATAATGGGCCTAGGGATTTATATAACAAGGGCCAATCACAATCAGAGCTTTCGGGCCCGGTCTTTCAATCAACCCATTCGAAACTTGCGATGCGATTAAGCGCTTCGGGACTTCAACACTTGGTCCCGGGGTGTAAGTCATATGGAATAAAAGCGAAGGGGCGGGGTTATATATATGGGCCTTAATTGCATCGAAATTTTGATGCGGTCTTTCAATCAACCCATTTGGATTTCTCTGATGTGATTGCGCATCGGGCCTTTTTTTATCTCACCATTTTTATATTATAAAAACACATTATGGGCGCGGTTAGACCCAAACTTTGGAAAAAGGGGCTTTTGACTTTACAAAGAAAAATATTAATCAGATATGGTTTATTCAATGGTCTAAGCACCCAATTGCGAGCCCGCGGGTTTCATGGAATAACAATATGGTCGAGGGCTGTGACACACAGGGCTAATCGCATCAGATCTTTTTATTAACACAATGAAACAGACTTGTGCGCTTTGGATTTTCTCTGATGCGATAAGCACCGAAAGGTTTAGTGCTCGGTTCTAGGGTGCGAGCACGTGGAGGGTAAGTGGTTGAGACTTGGCCCTAAGGGGTTTAAACCCTTAATAAGAAATGGTTTTTTTCATAGATTTTCAATGGTTTTTAAAGGGTTTGGGGCTTTTGGTAAGGTTTAAAGAGTGATTCTTTAACCTTGTAAAAGTGATTTTCATAAATGGAAGAAGAGGAATTATGAAAACAAGGGAGTTTTTATGGAGAAAAAAGTGAGAAAATGGAGGTTAGTTTTGAGTGAGAGAAGGGGGAAAATGATGATTTTACAGCAGTTTCTTCTCATGATTTCAGCAAAAATTCAAAGTATAAAGTGGGAACAGAGATGAAGATTTTGGACAGAGGCATGAGGCCTTCAGGAGTCTTCAAGAGCCAACAATTTTTAGCAATGAAATTTGTTCCTTGAAGGCTCAAAAAATTCTTAGCCACCTTTTGCTATAACAAATATTATAGGTGGCTAACAGTGGCTCCACTTGGGGATGATGCCTTCTTGAAGGTATCAAGAACTTCAGACTTGCATTCTCTGGGAGGCTGACCTGTGCCACATCTATTATTTTCTTTGGGAGGCTGACCCGTGCCTGATCCATTGGGCTGCACTTCCTTTGCTGGGATGATCTTCTCTGAAAACATACTAGCAGCTATGAAAACAATGGACCTTCATCAATACAAGCTTTCTACCTACCCAATCCTACTGATCTAGCATTTTTTCTTCATCAGAGTGCACTTGGATTGGAAAAATCTTTTCACAACACTTTATTATTTTGAAAGAAGGAAATATAATCTATTTCTACTCCTGATTTCTCCATGGACTTAGATTAAACAGTTGAGCCCATATGATTCTCTACCTATTCTATCAATCTGTTAGGATTAAATAGTCTAACAGATTTTTTATTCTCTAAATTCTACAACAGAAATTTAAAAAGAATTCAAGTCAGGATTAAACAGTCTAACTTGATGCTAGTCTATGGCATAAAAACAAGCTACACATAGACATTTATTTTGCAGAAAATTTAAAACAAAATGGAAGGCTTAAGATCTGAAAATTTCTCATCATGGCCTTCTCTTTCTACAGCTCTGTTTTGGCTCTTGTTTTGAGCTGTTTCTTCCTTTTTCCTTGGTTCAGATTTTGAGCTAATTAGAACCAAATTTACTTCTTTTTTACTTAGAAAAATAAAACAGATTTGAGTTATCTCTCTTTTGGAAACTTAGGTTCATATTTTGAAAATGTTTGAACCTTTAATTTCTATCCTAAACTATCTACTGATAAGCCAAGATTTAATAGTTTGGAAAATTGAATTCACTATCCTATCAGTAGAAAATTTAAAGCTAATTAGTCAAGATTAGGCTATTTGACTAACTAGAAGTGTGTTTTGTAGAAGTGGCATTTAAGCTTGCATACTTTCAGATCCGTTTCTCTTTTTTGGTAGGGGGCTATACCTTTCTTGTTTTGACAATCTGCCCTCTTTTCCTTCTTTTCTTTGTGTTTGTATTTTTGAATCTTTGATTTTTCTTCAAAGCAGAAAACAACAACTAACTATATGCTTAGAACTAAGCTTTATTGACATTCCTATCTAAATTATTCTAAACATGGAGTATTTACATTTATCATATGATACAAAAATGCCAATGTAGCCAACTGAGTAATGTCAAGAAGAAGTAGAAACTCTGGTTGCTTGTAAGAGGTATCCATAGAACATATTGAAGATTAACCTTCAATACCAAGGCTATCACAGAAGGTGATAGCTTTTCATGTCTCTGGCTCTTGTAAAGGATCACTGCTTGATAATTTGAGCTAGTTGGGATTTCCACACACTCTTCCATAGGATCAACAGAGAAAAGATGAAGATTCTCTTTTTTATGGTCCTCCACAATTGGTAGGTTATCTACTTCCAAGAAATCGGCTTTGAGGACTATCTCTTCAGTATGTAGCTTGGAAGTATCGTCATCTTTAACCTGCACAATAGCAAATAGTGAAATATTTTCTTTCTCTAAACATATGCTTGCTTCTAATATACATTCTGGTTCTTTGGATGACATTTTGACATTAATGAAGGGAGAAGTCTCTTCTTGGGAAGATGATATATCCACGATAGGATAGTCTGGTACTTTTTTCTCTCCCTCTTATTTATCATCATCTGAACTGGAGGACTCATCATATTTAGCAGTGTTGTCCTCTTGTAGCCCTAGTATGCTCTAGTTTAGTGGATTGTAGTCCATGAGGAGGTTATTATATTCTTGAGCAAGGGTATGTTTAATTGCTTCCTCTTTTTCAAGAGAAAGCTCCTTGATTTCCACCTGCCCAAAAATTTCTTTGTTTCTTTCCTCCTCATCCTTTGAGCTGAAAGTCTGTTGATTCCCAATCACATGGAAAATATTACTGATGATCTGAAATGAAACAGAGCAATGATCCAATGAATCTTCACTCGCTTCTAGACTTTGAAAACTTTCATCATTAGTATCATAAATAGTCTACACTGGCTCATTACTCTTTTGAAGGAGTTGATCTTCCTTGCATAAATATACTAATGATGACCTTGCCAAATTAATATTTGTTTGGGAAGAATCATCACTAGGTAGATAAAAGTTAGGATAATCACGAATATAAGTAATACTACCAATAAAACATACTGGGTTATCAGCAAGTCCTTCTTCATTCTGATCTGCAAAAGAACTTTCTAAATCTGTACAACAAAGTTCTCTATGTAAATGGGCAAGATTGTTTGTTTTGCATAAAGTTTCAGAGGCTGAATGTTTATAAATAGTCTGATCTATTTCCTTCTCTATCAAAGGGGAAGATGTTTCCATGTCCCTTTGAACAGAAGTACAACAGTTCTCTGTCTCTTGTGAAGAATGATTTTGAGGCTGAATGTCTTCTTGAGCCTCAGCTATAAGGGATGATGAATCAATATCTGAGTTTTCATGGATATCTTGAGGGATGTTCTTTATTTCTTGGGTCATCTCTTCCTCAACTGATCCATCTATGTTCTTAAAATTTTTCAATAGGAGATTAAACTCATGAATGGATGTTAAAAGATCTTCAGGATGAATCTCTTCCAAAGCTTCCTTATTATCCATAATGTGTTGGGTGATGTTTTGTGATGGATTATAATATATTCCACCCAATGATAATGATGTAGTGTTTTCTTTATAGTTCTCATAGAACACATATTCAAGGTCTCTTAAAGAAAACAAGCTACTAGATCTTAAGCATTCATACCAATCCCTAGCTTTTCCTTCTAATGTTAACATGAACATTTTCATTAGGCAATCTTCATGACATTCAACTTTCAACCTCCATATATGTATGTGAAATTTGATAAGATGTAATAAAGGGTCATCAAAATTTTCACCTTGAAAAACAGGCAGGTTGCCATCCCAATT
Organism: Pinus albicaulis; assembly: GCA_034641835.2. NCBI lineage: Eukaryota > Viridiplantae > Streptophyta > Pinopsida > Pinales > Pinaceae > Pinus > Pinus albicaulis. Next base: position 1,173,053,952 of record CM076570.1, read on the forward strand.
CACCTGGGGAAACTTATGTGGAAACCCATGGATATGATCTCTACTCATTGGGGCATATCTTCGTTGTATTCTTGGAATCATTTTTGTAAATAGGGAAAGATGTCACTGTGTCTAGTCAATCAGTTCAGGGTCTTCTACCAGTGGAGTCATTTGGTCTTTTGGGAGTTTTAGAGTGTGGAGTCGCAAAGTGGAAGTTTTTATCTCTTTTGGAGGTAAAAGGTTTTATGGTCCACCACCATGTTTATTGAATTCCAACATGAAATATTTTTGGATTTTTCTGAGTTTCTGTGGTTGTATGGAAAATTAGAGAGTCTATAAAAGCTAGCCAAGCAACTATGAACTCAAAAATCCCCAGCGGAGTCGCCAGAAATGTTAGGAATTTGTAATTTTAGCAAATTGATGAGACTAAAACTGCAGAAACAACATCGTTTCAACCAACTTTGGGATTCTAGGATCTAGCCCTCATGAATCCAGAGAGGGATCTCTCCAATAAGTGCAAAGATGGATTTTTGTTTGAAGTTTGGGGTAATAATATTAGGCTAGTTATGAAGGCCAAGGGTTTTGTTTTGCTTTTGGATGGTTGAGCATGATTATTATTTTGAGGAGAAAGTTCTAAATGCAAAAAGTTTCAAAGGTGTGAAGTTGCAAGTGGATAGAATAGATATGGCTAAAAATATAGATATAACGTTGGTTTTTAGTCCATTGGGCTATGGAGTCATAACAGGGCTTTAATTGAGAAACAACATCAAGAGTGATCCAAGGGGCAAGTCATCTACACCACAAGATTATTGAGATTAAAATGATGGAATGGAAACAATAAAGTGTTGGAGGGGTGGACACTGATAATAATTTCATAAAGGATTTATAGTCAGTCCAAACAAGAAAATCCTCTTAAGTAACTGTTTAAAACCAACCAAGAACAGGGCTAACCATAAAATTCTTGGGCAAGTCTGTATTAAAGCATCTTAATTAACAAACAATCCAATAAGCAAATGAGGAAAATAACTTTCAAGAAAAATGTTTAAATCAAACAGTAGGATGAGGGAACTCCAGCATTCCTAACTGCTTAAACTATATTAAATCATTCTTAAATAAACAAATTGGAGGAAAGCATTGAGATAAAGCTTTTCAGTCAGAGAAGGTCACTGATATACAGTAGGTCCTAACTCTATAAATTTTGTTCTTTATCAGAGAAAAGTGAACAATATGACATACATAGAAGGAAAGCAATAACAAAGAAAGTAGCACTTCACCAATGATATAGACCAGGATCCCAAGAAACAGCTTGTTATTGATGTCAAACGAGTTACAGTCTTCAAGTCAAATGTTTCAGTTCAGCAATCACCTTCACTAATCAGCCTAACTAATCTATCACAAGCAGAGCTGCAAGGGCCAGTGAACACTATTTATAATCAGGAGTTTAAGCTCAAATGTATTTCAAAGTTCTGCAACCAACAGTTTCTCATCTTCTATAGAAGTATTTATAGAAGGATGAGGAGGTGAGATCTAACAAAAGATATCTTAAGGAAATTAATACAGATTCAAGACTTCTTGGCCTTTTGAGGGGCTCGATGAAGAAGTTTACAGGTGGATTGCTATATTAATTGTTTTACATTTATGAATAAAACTCAGTGGGAGCTTTTGTTTGACTTCGAGGCTCTGCATAATGTTTGGAGTAACTCTGCAGATATTTCTGCATTTATTTCCTTGCAGAAGTAACTCTTTGGCTGCGCTGGAGGTGAATATCTGATTCTCTTCAATAATTTCAGCCTCTGTTTGAATTCTTTGAGGCAACAGGTGGCTCTGTGGTAGCTGGGAGGAATCAATTTTCCTCAGATGTGGCGGTGGAGGCCTTTCCATCTGTTAGCACTTATGATTTTATTTTAACCATGTTGTCTAATTTGGGGGATTAGGCTTTTGATACTCAATCTTAGCTTTAATCCCCGCAAATTTGTCTTCAATCTTCATTCTGCTATGCTCTGTCTTCAAAAAATGATACTCTTTTTAAATGTGATTTTAAATCACAGTGTCTTGTTGATGTGCAGACCGCGCTGGGCTTTAAAGGCATCAATGCCCATGAAGCATTTATAAAACGTTGAATCTGACCCTTGCGAATGGTCTCCATCGATAAATCAAAGGCAAGGGAAATGTATTTCCCGGCCTTCGGCATTTGTTTCGAACAAATGGAACAACCATTAATCCCTACAAAATACACACAAAAATTAAAAAATCCTGCGTTTTTAGGTTTAACTGCTTCAGAAGGCAGGGAAGGAGCATAGTCGTTGGATGAAAGCATCCAAAGGTGGAGATTTATTTAAAGGAAGTCAAAGAAGAGCGAAGGAAAAAAAATTGAGGACCGTCGATCGCGCAGAGATCAATGACGGGGATGACGTGTTGGAATCCTCTTGGCAGAGCGAGAAGGAAGTGGGTAATGCGAGATGATACGGGGTGACCGATCTAGACGTAACGGAGCCGGTCCAGATCTAATCGGAGGATCACAATCGGCGGGAGGAGAAAAGTGGTGCGATGAAAATCTCTGATGCGATTGCGCGATCGGGAGGGCAGAGGCGATTAAGCGATGGCCGTTGATTTGAGGATCAGATCAATGTTGGGGAGCGAATCGGAGGGATGACCGATTGGGTGAACAAATAAAATACATGTGATTGAAACTTGCGATGCAATTTTTTGTGGGCCATGAGAACGAATCGGAGGGTTGGCCGATCGGAGGGAACAAACAAATGCAGCGATCGAAAGTTGCGATGTGATTTTGTGTGTACCATTGGATCGAAGGACTAGATCAATGGTTAGGATTGTTTCAACTTACGCACCGGCGGAAAAACCCTTATAACAGATAAAACCCAAAGTTTAAATAAAACAATGGTTTTATGGATCAAGGTGGAAATATTTATATATGAAGTGGCTGGTGCCTAATTGTGGGGCCACTGGACGTATGGAATACAATGGGCCCAGGGCTTTATATAACAAGGGCCAATCTCAATCGGAGCTTTCGGGCCCGTTCTTTCAATCAACCCATTCGAAACTTGCGATGTGATTAAGCGCATCGGGACTTCAACACTTGGTCTCGGGGTATAAGTCGTATGGAATAAAAGTGAAGGGGCGGGGTTATATGTATGGGACTTAATCACATTGGAAGTTTGATGCAGTCTTTCAATCAACCCATTTGGATTTCTCCGATTCAATTGTGCATCGGGTCTTTTTTGATCTAACCATTTTTATATTATAAAAACACATTATGGGCGCGGTTAGACCCAAACTTTGGAAAAAGGGGTTTTTTACTTTACAAAGAGAAATATTAATCAGATATGGTTTATTCAATGGTCTAAGTGCCCGATTGCGAGCCCGCGGGTTACATGGAATAACAATATGGTCGGGGGCTATGACACATAGGGCTAATCACATCAGAACTTTTTATTAACATAATGAAACAGACTTGCGCGCTTTGGATTTTCTCCGATGTGATAAGCGCCGAAAGGTTTAGCGCTCTGTTCCGGGGTGCGGGCACGTGGAGTGGAAGTGGTTGAGACTTGGCCCTAAGGGGCTTAAACCCTTAATAAGAAATGGTTTTCTTCATATATTTTCAATGGTTTTCAAAGGGTTTGGGGCTTTTGGTAAGGTTTAAAGAGTGATTCTTTAACCTTGTCAAAGTGATTTTCATAAATGGAAGAAGAGGAATTATGAAAACAAGGGAGTTTTTATGGAGAAAAAAGGGAGCAAATGGAGGTTATTTTTGAGTGAGAGAAGGGGGAAAATGATGATTTTACAGTAGTTTCTTCTCATGATTTTAGAAGAACTTAAAAGTATAATGTGGGAACAGAGATGAATATTTTGGACAGAGGCATGAGGCCTTCAGGAGTCTTTAAGAGCCAACAATTTTTAGCAATGAAATTTGTTCCTTAAAGGCTCAAAAAAGTCTTAGCCACCTTTTGCTATAAGAAATATTATAGGTGGCTAACACTACGTATATTTCATTTACCACGCCTTCTTCCCTTTTTAACATTCTTGTCTCCTCTTTAAATCTCAACCATCCATTCGAAAGATCCAACGATCGGGACTTAACCCGATACCACCAATAAAACCATCCACAACACGACAAAATCTACGTCACCGTAGACCCCACTCCATTCTCTTCCATGCATATTTCCCCCCATCACATTCTATTTGCACCGTCGTATCTGCAACCTGTGATCTGACGGCCAATGATTGATATCGTGTAATTTTTGGCCTCTCCCCGTAGTGCGCAACTTTAGCGCGATAAAAGTGGTTTTCATTTGCCACACATTGAGCGATGAGTCATATCATGTTCCAAAAGTTAATACCGCCTACCACCCCAAATGTTGCACGACTGATGGCTTTCTCGAAACCACTAATCCTCAATTCACACCATATTTTCAAATTAAACACTGGTTCTGTGTTTTACCATAGAAACCCATTTTCCGCTGAAAATCCCTCCATCCTCACAGCTCCTAAACGCTTCCATGAACCCTCCAAAGCAGTTTTAACCAATAATTTGTAGGATTTAAATAACTTTGTGTGTTTTTATGCAGGCTTAATGAAGTTCAAGATAAAACCCTCCCACAGATGATTACAGTGTTATTGGCCAAGGATGATGATCCTTATGGACTTTGGTACAAATTAAAGGGTTTTAAAGTGCTAATTACATGTTCTAAGAAGGTCAATAACTCATGATTGTCGGCTTTTCAAAACCATTTCTCTGACAAACCCTCTGCGCACCTACAAACAACAAACACAGTCAGAGTGAATTAAATGAAAGAATATCAGTGTAAAGATGAAGATCAAAGCATAATTGAAGGATTAAAGATGTTAATTAAAGCTTAAAGGATCAAGGCATGAACTCTGGAATCAAAGGCCTAATCCACAAATCAGATCCAGAAGACCTCAAATGCCACATCAGAGGGGCTAATTGAATCCCTAGCTACCAAAATTTCCACCTGCAGCCTCTCCGCCTCAAAGGAATATCCAAATCAAATCTCAGTCAGTAACATTAAGACTAAAGACAGCTAACAGTTATTACAAGCAAAAGAACATATTTTAAACTGTCAGTAAAGTTATCGTAAAGATAAGAAAGTGCCTTAAAGTCAATCTTTTTACCCACTAAGCCTAAAAAGCAGAAACAAAGTAAATAAGACTGAGTTGTAATTCAATGCTTTCCTACCTTATGCCTTGCATGTTTTTCAAGGCTAGGAGTTGCACTTAGTATAGAATTAATTACACTTCAACCCTAGGAACTCTTCTACCTCCTCATTTTCTTATAAAATGTCCTTGAGGAGCACATTGTAAAGGGTTGGTTGGTCACTAGTTGTAACACTGAAACTCTTTGAAATAATACATAGTCTGTTGAAGTTGAAGAAGAAATCGAAGTCTTGGAAGCTTGACGATGTTTTGACTTGCTTGTTCATGAGAAGGCTCTATCAATGGATCCCTGAGCCTGGTTGTTGGTGATGTATTCTGAACTGTCTGTTGTTTTTTCCTATTTTCGTTATGTTTCTTAAATTCTTACTACGGTAGGGTGAAAAGTTTAAGCTAAGAAATGACTCTTGGAAGCACCTTAGACCTGTTTATCCTTCATTGTTTTATGTTTTCTTCTGCTAAGGTATTTTAGAGTCTTTAATCATTCTCTTGAACCCTTATGCTTGTTTATTTCTCAAATAGTTTAAATAATTGGTTCCAGCATGATTTATGGTTTTCCCTGCTTGTCTTCTGCCACTTGAAAGTTGTTTTTGAAGTCTCCCTTTGAAGTACCATTGTTTATAGTTTTCCAAAGAGGACTTTTCTGATCATGCCCTTTGTTCCTGCTTAAATAGTTGTAATCATAGATGTCTTAGGTGTTCCCTCTTCTATGACTGCAATTATCAATGAATCTTTTATGTTTTCTAGTTCCTTTGAAATAAAGTCTTTGAGGAAATAGGGTGTTCCCCGAATCTTAGATTTCATTTTAAAAGTTGTCTTGAAATCATTATTTTCTTAAAGTGTGGTTTGTAGAATTCATGGTTAGCCCTGTCTATCAAATGCCTCTTTATGTTAAAGTTATGTTTTTAAGTTCCCTTTGTTGGGAATTCAAGCTCTCTTTCAAATCATTGATGTCCATCTCATTCACAAAACTAAAAGATCATGTGGCCAAGTTAGATTTTCCCTTTGATATCCCATATCCATTGATGAGTCTGTCATAAACCTCTCCTTGACTCCATTTCCCAATGAATCTGATACTTCTTCTTTCTATCTATACTACTTAGACCTTTCATGTTCTGTTGTGACAATCCAACCAACCAAACAAACAAACCAAACAAACACCTGCACTTATTAACTAGTCTAAAATCAATACTTAAAAGCAAACAAGATAAATCTTTGCAAAACAAATAATTTGAGAGATCCCTCTCTGAGAACAGGAGGACTAGATCCTGGAACTCTAAAGAATGGTTCTGATGTTGTCTTGTATTTTGTTTAGTCAATCTATCAAAACTCAGGAACCCCAACATAATGACGATCACAGTGGGACCTATTGAGTATATAGCTGCTTCAATACCTCTTAAAACCCTTTAGGTCCTTAATTTGACAAAGAATACCCTGGGAATTGTTATCCCACCTCATCACCAACATAATCGCGATCACGGTGGGACCTTCTGAAGGAAGCACTAAACATACAGATCTTTGAACATTCAGAAGTCCCTGAACTAAAATAACACCCCGTGGACTTACCCCGCTGCTCACACCAACATAATGGCGATCACGGTGGGACCTATAAAATCTATGATAACCTAGAAAACTATTATAAAATATTTAGTCCTACAAATCTCTAAGAAAATGAGTCAGTGAGCCATAGAGTAGAATCTGTTTGTTTGAGCACCTTAGCTAAGTGTTAAGATCAGACATAGGACACTCTCATAACTATAGAAATATACAAAATCCAAAAATATTTTATATTGGCTTCATAATAAAAATGGTGGTGGAACCATAAAACATTTTACCCTCACAAAAATCTAAAACTTTTCCACTTGGTGACTCCACTGGCCTCCAGTAGGCCTATTACTTCACTAGTCCTTGTAAACTCTCCTGGGAATGCATTGAGCAAACCAAATCATGCTGATGGTGGACAAAAAAGTTCAAAATATTCCACCTGGCGACTCCAAAACCTCCAAAAAACCTAATGACTCCACAGGTAGAAGACTCTGAACTGGTTGAAAAGATACAGTGACCTCTTTATTACAAACATTGATCCAAGTATAGACAAAGAAGCTAAACTAAACACATTATTGGACCTAATTGGAAAAATAGTGTACATACTTGATAAAATATTGGATAGGCATTAGGTTGATACATATGTCGATTATCTAGAGCAACCTATGCCTTTCACTGATCGAACACAAAATCAACCATTACAAGACAAATACAACAAGAAAAATATGTATGATGAGCAAGATTACAAAGAGAAGAATGAGGAATATTGTTAAGAAGGTATTGATTGCCTACCTATACCTTGTGTTTTATTGTTAAGAGAACTTTATGAGAAAGTTGCAAACATATACAAGGAGCAGTGCCCTGAGGAAACATTCAGCCATATTAAACTCACAAAATATGAAATAGGAGAAGAGACAACACAACTAGGATCTTTGCCTTTATGTTATAACTCATTTCAAATTATTAAAGAAGAATGGAATCCTGACAATCTATTAGAAACAACTCATAAATCCCATGTTCAAATTGACTATCACAAATATCAAGAGAAGTTGTTTGAGAGAAACAAAGATCAGGAAAAAGAAGAAAGTCCTCAAGGTATTCCTACAAACACAAGTAAAGATTCACTAGGAGAGGCTCAAGAAGATATCAAACCTCAATATCAGTCAACACAAGAGGAAGAGGATTGTTGTTTTTCTGTCCAAAGCAAAAAGAAAAGTCCTTCTCTTTTAATAGAAGAAGAAATTGATCAGATATTAAATAAAAAACCAGCCCTCAAAACCTCATTTGGACAAAACACTTCTACTCATCTACTTACTGAACCTTGTTGTATTGAACTAGAAAATAAACTTATAGATCAACTTAAAGAAAGATAGACTAATAACCCAATATTCTTGATTGGTGAAATTGTTTATACTAATGATTTTCCATTTTTTTGTCAATCTGATGATGATGATAAGCTCCAAATGGAAACTAATCATGCAAGGCAACCAACAGTTGATTGGTGTCATGAATTTCATTATAATTAGCTTGAAAGCAACAATCAACCAATCCAATCCATTAGAAATATCTTTCGCATAATTGGGAGTCAACAATCTATCAGTTGTGATGATGAGGTTGAGAAAAAAGAGGAATTTTTGAGCAGGGTGAATATAAGGAACCTTATCCTAAAAATATTGAGATAATTAAAGATACCCCTGCTCAAGAACATGATGATCTCTTCACACAGTACAGTCCACTGAATCAGAGCATACTAGGACTACAAGAGGACAACGCTGCAATATACGATGAGTCCTCTAGTTCAGATAATAATGAAGATAAGGAAGTTTTTCTTTCTCAAGAAAATCTTAATCTTGATCTAGTGGAGGAAAAGGTAACCCTGGTTGAACCTATCTTACAAATATTCATAACCAGGCATTGTTCCAAGATCCCTATGCTCACTTCTTGAAGGTATTTGAACAAGGGATAAAGGATATTGGGAGTAGTGTATTACCAAAATCAAGAAGAATATTTAGCACTGTTGCTAAAAAACAAAGGAAATGGGAGTGGCCCTGTTTTTCTAGCATGCTCAAAGAGATGAGCAAAGACCAGTCTTGGAACCATCTAATTAACTGGATGTACTGGAAAAGAGAGTTCGTTAGCTAAATTTGTAAATATTTCCTAGTTAGATTAGGGTAGATAGGAATGTTAATAAAGCTCAGCTCTTGAGCATCTAGTTAGTCTTTTTGTTTATTTCTCTGAAGAATAAAAATGAGAAAAATACAAAAACAATAGAAAAGAGAAAAAGAGGGTAGATTATAAAACAAGAAAGGTACAGCCCCATACCAAAAAAGAGAGACATAATCTGAAAGTGTGCAAGCTCAAATGCCACTCCTAAAAACACACTACTATTTTAGTCATACAGCCTAATCATGACTAATTGGTTTTCAATTTACTGCTGATAGGTTAGTGAATTATATTAGCCAAACTGTAAAATCTTGGCTTATCAGTAGAAATAGACTAGGATAGAAAGACAAAGGTTCAAACAAATTCAAAATCTGAACCTATGAATTTCAAAAAGAAAATGGCTCTAATCAGATTAAATATTGAGCCAAAGACAGAAAGAAAACTGGTTCCAACATGCTCAAATCTTGGACAAGAAAAGACGAAAGAAAGACAGCTCAAAAAAGAATCAAAATTAGAGCTGAAGAATAATGAAGGATGTTTTAATTTTTCAGATCTTAAGCCTTCACACTTTTTGTTTTAAATTTTTTGCAAAAATAACAGTATATGTGCAACTTGTTTTTATTCTATAGATTTGTAGCAGGTCGGACTGCTTAATCCTCACTTGGCTGCTTTTAAATGTCTGTTCTAGAAAATAGAGAATAAAAGTCTGTCAGACATTCTAATCCTGACAGATAGTAGTTAGGTAGAGAAACTAATGAGTTCAACTGCTTAATCTGAACTCATGGAGGAATAAGATTAGACTTACATTAGTTTCCTGTTTTCAAAAGAATAAAATTTTTATGAAAAGAGTTTGCCAATCCAAATGCACTCTGAAGAAGAAAAACTGTTAGAATCATACGAGTGGGTAAGTAGAGATATTGTTTTGATAGAATTCCATTGTTTCAGATTGTTGAAAATATTATCAACTCATAAAAAGGTCAACCAAAGAAAAGAAAAGTTGCTGACCAATGGATTAAGGCACTGGTTTACTAAAAAGCCAGAGATCAATAGCTAAGGTTCTGGACACCTAAAGAACTAGTTGTCTTCCCCAAGTGGAGCCACTGTTAGCCACCTATAAATTTTTTCATACTCAATGGTGGCTAAGCTTGTCTTTTAAACCTTCAAGAGATAGTTCCCTTTGAAAAATTATCATATTTTGAAGTTTTATGATGATTATTACCCTTTGAGTTAATCTTTACTTCTGGTTCACTATTATCCCTAAAGTACCTATTGATTACCAAGAGAAAAATTGCTTAAGAAACTCCATTTTCCCTCATTTCACCTCTCCATCTCACTCTCTAATTTCATCGATAAAAAGACCTTCATTTGACTTCTAAACCATTTCAGAAACCCCTTTAAGCCTTATACCTCCCTTTTATCCGGCTTAAAAATCCTTCTCTCATCTATCGAAACCCTGTTTTGGCTTTAAAATCTCTTTGTTTTGGCCTAAAATCAACCTTTTGCAATCCTAAGGCATTAAATCCATGAGATCTTATATTATTCAACCCTCTTCCTCATATGTCCTTATCCCCGCAATTGGGCACTCAAAGCACAAAGCCTCCATGCTAAAAGCCTTACCTTTCCTCTATTTTTGTATTCCCAACATTATGGTCTCGAGAAAATTTGGATCGTTGATCTACATAGATCAATGGTCATTGGGCCTCCTTTCCTACGTATATTTCATTTACCTCACCTTATTCCCTTTTTAACATTCCCGTCTCCTCTTTAAATATCGACCGTCCATTCAGAAGATCCAATGATCGGGACTTAACCTGATACCACCAATAAACCCGTCCACAACATGAAAAAATCTACATCACCGTAGACCCCACTCCATTCTTTGCCTTGCATCCTGCCCCCTGTTAGCCCCCTATAAATTTTTGACAAGCAAACAGGGGGCTAAAATTTTTTTGAGCCTTCAAGGAATGCATTTACCTCTGAAAACACATCATCCTTGAAGCCTCCTTATGCCCTTGTCCTTAGATAAATCCCCACTGTTGCTTCCAGTGATAAAGCCTCTTTGATTGTGAAGAAATGCCTAAAAGGCCTCCTTTTTTCCCCTTATTTCATCCCTTCCCAAACCCCTGTTTCATCCCCTTCTTACTCCTCTCTATTTCCCCCTATTAACCCTCTAAATCCTCCCAAAACCCCCTTCAATTTATACCCATACTCTTTGTTTGGTCTAATTCACCCTTTTTCCCTCTATTGTTCCCCTTCCTAACCTCAAAATTGCATTAAAATGGGCAAAAAACCCACTTTTCACTTTATATTAGGGCTTAGCCCCTTTCGGCCAGCTCCCTTCAAACCACTTCCCCATATGCCCGCGTCCCAGAACCAGGCGCACAGACTCAAAGCGGTAATCGCAATCGGAGCTCTCGGGCGAGCGCATTCCTTTGTAAACACGCAAAATCCTGATGCGGTTGGATTTGGGTCTGTAGCCCTGCGCCACAATCTCCACCATTGATATGAATAGATCTAACGGTCCACGCAAGTTCTTGTCACACCTGCCTCACCCCTTCGCAAGGCCTTCGATTGAATGTGGGCTGTTGATCTGGTCTCGGGATCCAACGGCCAACGCTCAATCGCTCCAATTGCAATCACAAGTTTTAAAATGCGTCACCCTTTGCATCCCCAATTGCGATCTCCTGATTACAATCTCCGCCGTTGATCCATAAATGGATCTGATGGCCCAGCGTTAATCGCTGCGTGCTCGTCACCCTTTCCCTTCCACCCCTCCGATTCTATTTGAACCATCGATCTCTATCCAGATCGGACGGCTGGCGCTCCATCACATCGCGCCAGTTGCATCGCATCTCCTCCTCCGTTCCTTCCGATTGCAACTCCTCGATTTGATTGTAGCCATCCATTTCTTCAAATCCGACGGCTGAGATCTAATCACGCCCTCATCGTGTTTCTTCGTCGTAGCATCTGTTAACTCCATCTTTCGATCCCTGTCATCGATCTCCTCCTGAGATCGACGGTCCCAAGTTAATGGCCCTCAACCCATGGCCGGGACCCACCTTTCACTCATTTCAAATTTTTTATGCGCATTTCCTTTGGTTTTCATTTCAAAGGTCTGAAACTATGTTTTACATTAAAGTATTCATTTCACCCGACTTCCACATACATTTTCCCCCATTCACTGCGTTCCTCCACCACTGTCCATTACGTCCGTCGTTTCCACAGTTTCTACCACCGTTCCTCTAGGCCTCCACAGCATTGCCTTCCACCACCCTCTGTTGATATAATTGGTTTATTTTATTGTGTAGGGGTTTCACAGAGAGGCCATTATAGCAATGGCTAGGTGAAAAAACAGAGATGAATGACAGGATTTATGCCCATAATTGAAGATTAACAATTATAATCCCGTGTTCAAAGAATCAAGGTACAGTTCGAAGACCAAGTGCACACGAAACAATCTATATCTGTGTTTTATGTTAGCAGAATACTTTCTCCAAAAGGACTGCCTTTCACCGTTCTCCGTGACTCCTCGAGCCCTTAAGAAGCTAAGTACACTGACAGAAAATTTTGTTACTGTCAAGACCACAGTATGAGGTATGGAGAGACCTACAAAGCTTTTCCGCCAGGCCTCTTATTTCAGAAAGCTACCATAGATTACCAACAGTCAGATTTCTTCATAAGAACATACGTGAAGTTATTAACAAGACTTCTGGACCATGCTTCAGAGTACACACGGTTAATGAATATCCATTCTACGGAATGGGCATTCGACCTACCTCTCCTCTGTATTAATGAGATCTATTTAATGAATGTCATCTACTCCTATTGTTATCTTCTCCTATAATAATTCCCAAGAACAGATTGTAATGGTTGTTGTTCAGTTGTTGCCAATTGCTGTTAGAGGGATTTAGTTTGACTGTTAGAACAGTCTTGGGAGGGAAGTAACAGAGTAGTTTTTAATGTAGTAGGCTGGGAGGATAAAGTCTGGAATGTATTAGCCATTGAGCTTAGAGTATGTGACTCGTTTTGCATCAATTAATCAAGCACATTTCACAGGATCCTGGTCTATTACTATTGGTGATGTTTTCCTAACACTGTTTATTACATTTTCATACTGTTTCATTTTCTGCTGGCTTGCATCAAAAATATGGCATAGGACTTACCCCTGTTAGGTATTTTATGTTTTTGCTCTCCTTGCCTTTGATGTTTTCTGCTGCTTAGTTGTTCTTGTGGGTGTATGCCGAAATATTTGGGAGCATTGGGGATTCGAGTTAGCCATGTCCACTAGGATCCTTGTGTGACCAGCTGGCCTTTCTAAGATCTCTTGCTGGTGTCAAAGCATTGAATTTTCAAAGTCCTTCTCTGATCTACAGACCCTGGCTCTGTTAAACTTGTCTCTATTTTCCCTTGGAGCATGCTAAAGCTGACCTGGAGTTAAATGACCTCTGGTCCAATCTACAAGTTTCCCATTTGTCCCTCCTTTGAGAGTTGCATATGAGTATGTCCTAGCAGGTCTAGAGTTAAATGACCTATGACCTGATCTATAGATAGAAATTGGGTTTCTTTCCTTCTTTCACTTTAAATCCTTAATGTTCCATTCCATCATCTATCTAAAAGATCCTTTGGTATAGATGACTTGCCCTCTGAAAGCCTTGGCTAGTTGTTGCAAGTAATTCTCCTTTCATGACTCCATAGCCCAATGGATGGAACTTTCTTGACCTATCCCCTTTGCTGAAACATCCTGCTGCTTTGTTCCTTTCCTCCCATTTCTTTCTCAGTCTATGATCTCATGAACAACCCAGCAACCAGCCAACCAAATCATTTTAAACCCCCTTTGTGCTTCATAACTAGCCTAACATCTCATTTGAGCTTTCAAAGATATATTATTCTTTGTTTCATTGGAGAGATCCCTCTCTGGGTCCAGGAGGGCTAGATCCTAAGGCCCCAAAGTGGTTTTGATGTTGTCTCACCTTTTGGTCCTACCAATCTGGCCAAAACATGGGAACCCCAACACCCCCCATCGTGTTTTATCTGCACCATCGGATCTGCAGCCTGTGATCTGACGGCCAACGATTGATATCGTGTAATTTTTGGCCTCTCCCCGCAGTGTGCTACTTCCGCACGATAAAAGTGGTTTTCATTTGCCACTCGTCAAGCGATGAGTCGTATTGCGTTCCAAAATTTAATACCGCCTATCCCCCCAAATGCTGCACGAAAACCACTGATGGTTTTCTCGAAACCACTAATCCTCAATTCACACCATATTTTCAAATTAAACCCTGGTTCTGTGTTTTACCATAGAAACCCATTTTCCACTGCAAATCCCTCCATTGTCACAGCTCCTAAACGCTTCCATGAACCCTCGAAAGCAGTTTTAGCCAATCATTCGCAGGATTTAAATAAATTTGTGTGTTTTTATGCAGGTTTAATGAAGTTTAAGATGAAACCCTCCTATAGATGATTACAGTGTTATTGGCCAAGGATGACGATCCTTATGGCCTTTGGTACAAATTAAAGGGTTTTAAAGTGCTAATTACATGTTCTAAGAAGGTCGATAAGTCATGATTGTCGGCTTTTCAAAACCATTTCTCCGACAAACCCTCTATGCACCTATAAACAATAAACACAGTTAGAGTTAATTAAATGAAATAATATCAGTGTAAAGATGAAGATCAGAGCATAATTGAAGGATTAAAGATGTTAATTAAAGCTTAAAGGATAAAGGCATGAACTATGGAATCAAAGGCCTAATCCACAAATCAGATCTAGAAGACCTCGAATGCCACATCATAGGGGCTAATTGAATCCCTAGCTACCAAAATTGCCACCTCAGCCTCTCCATCTCAAAGGAATATCCAGATCAAATCTTAGTCAGTAACATTAAGACTAAAGACAGGTAATAGTTATTACAAATAAAAAAACATATTTTAAACTGTCAGTAAAATTATTGTAAAGATAAGAAAGTGCCTTAAAGTCAATCTTTTTACCCACTAAGCCTAAAAAGCAGAAACATATTAAATAAGACTGAGTTCTAATTCAAAGCTTTCCTACCTTATGCCTTGCATGGTTTTCAAGGCTAGGAGTTGTATTTAGTATAGAATTAATTACACTTCAACCCTAGGAACTCTTCCACCTCCTCATTTTCTTATAAAATCTCCTTGAGGAGCACATTGTAAAGGGTTGGTTGGTCACTAGTTGTAACACTGAAACTCTTTGAAATAATACATTGTCTATTGAAGTTGAAGAAGAAATCGAAGTCTTGGAAGCTTGATGATGTTTTGACTTGCTTGTTCATGAGAAGGCTCTATCGCTGGATCCCTGAGCCTAGCTGTTGGTGGTATATTCTAAAGTGTCTGTTGTTTTTTCCTGTTTTCATTATGTTTCATAAATTCTTACTACAGTAGGATGCAAAGTTTAGGCTAAGAAATGACTCTTAGAAGCACCTTAGACCTATTTATCCTTCACTGTTTTATGTTTTCTTCTGCTAAGGTATTTTAGAGTCTTTAATCATTCTCTTGAACCCTTATGCTTGTTTATTTCTCAAATAGTTCAAATGGTTGGTTCCAGCATGATTTATGGTTTTCCCTACTTGTCTGTTGCCACTTGAAATTTGTTTTTGAAGTCTCACTTTGAAGTACCCGTTAGGAATCTGTAATTTGCAAGATTGGAAAATACAAACTGCAAATACAACACTATTTCAACCACTTTGGGATTCCAGGATCTAGCCCTCCTTAATCCGGAGAGGGATCTCTCCAATAAAGTGAAAAGATTGATTTATCTTTAAGGCTTTTGGGTAATTATATTAGGCTAGTTATGAAGTGCAAGGGTTTTTGTTTGTTTTGGATGGTTGAGAATGATTATTAGTTGAGTGGAAAGTCCTAAATGGAAAGAGTTTCAAAGGTGTGAAGTTGCAAGAAATCAGAACAAGCATTGGCTAAAAAGATAGATATAACGCTGGTTTTTAGTCCATTGGGCTATGGAGTCATAAAAGGGCTTTAATTAAGCAACAATTCAAGAGTGATGAAAGGGGAAATTCATCTGTATCACAAGATATTTTGAGATAAAATGATGGAATGGAAACAAATAAAAGTGTTGGAGGGGTGGAAACAGATAATAATTTCAACTAGGATTTATAGTCTGTCCAAACAAGAAAGGCCTTTTGAGCAACTGTTTAAAACCAACCAAAGGGCAGGGCTCACCATAAACCTCTTTGGACAAGCTTGTATTAAAGATAACTCAAGAGACAAACAATCCAGTAATCTGCATAATTACTTTTAGAAAGGATGAACATCACATAAGAGAAACAAAATGAAACTTAAGATCAGACAAGATACTTTTAAATCTAGTCTGCTTTCAACATACACTTAGGGAAACTTTCAGAATTACCTTTGGAGAAAGAAGCTAGAAAATAGGGCCCACCATCACTTTTCTAGTCTGACTTTAATGAGAAAATAATGAAACTAACTTTCAAGAATAATGTTTAAATAAAACAGTAGGATGAGGGAATGCCAACATTCCTAACTGCTTAAACTATATTGAATCATTCTTAAATAAACAAATTGGGGGAAAACATTGACATAAAGCTTATCAGTCAGAGAAGGGTACTGTAAACAGTAAATCCTAACTCTATGCTTGTTGTTCTTTATCAGATAATAATGGAAAATATGGCATACATGAAAGGAAAAACAACAACAAATAAAGAAGCACTTCACCAGTGATATAGACCAGGATCCCAAGAAACAACTTGTATATTGAAGTCAAACCAGTTACATTCTTCAAGTCTAATGTTTCAGTTCAACAATCATATTCACTTCTTAGCCCAACTTATTTGACTACAAAAAGAGATTCAACAGCCAATGAACACTATTTACAAGTAGTAGTTTCAAGCACAAGTATATTTCAAAGTTTCGCAACCAACCTTGTTTCATCTTCTACAGAAGTATTTATAGAAGATATGACGAGGTGGGATGGATGAAATATATCCTAGGTTCAATTAATACAAATTTATACTTCTCGGTCTTTGAGGGGCTCGATGGAGAATTTTACAGATATTTCCTCTGTATTAATTGTTTTTACATTAATAATTAAGCTCGGTGGGGAGCTTTTGTTGACTTTAAGGCACCGTGTCATCTCTATAATAACTCAGCAGATATTTTGCAATAAGTTCTTTGGCTAAATTAACTGTTCAGATGTCGTGAGGCAAAAATCCTCTGTTCTGGTCATTAATCGGCTTCTGTTGAATGCTGTGAGGCTACATGTGGCATTAGGTAGCTAAGAGGAATCAATTAGCCTCTGATTTAGCAGTGGAGGCTTTCTCTGCCTGATAGATATTTTTGATTTTCTTTAAACATTGTTAATTTTTCTTCAACTCTGTGTGTTGGGCTTAATCAGGCGTAAACTCTGTCTTCTTCCTTTTAACTGTGTTTAATTTAGTGGATTATGATTTTTCTTGTCGATCTTAGTCATAATCCACCCAAACTATGTAATGAAACTTTAATTCTTCATCTCTGGTTCGATTGGGTCTTCAGCACTGATACTTTTTTATTTGTTTTAATTATGTGTGTCTTGTTTATGTGCAGGTGCACAAAGGGTTCTTATGGAATCAGTGTTCATGATGCACTGATGAAATGTGATATGGAACCCCGCAGATAAATATTCTTTAATGAAATGAAGACCAAGAGGATCGTCATCCCCGGTTTTCACTTTTCCTTTAAAATATTCGATGAAACATTTAAAACCTACATAAACCAATAAAAATTAGAAAATCCTTCGTATATTTGGGTCAGACTTCTTCAGAGGCTGGGATTAGAGTAAGGCCATTGGATGAAAGCATCCAACGGTGGAGATCTGCATGCAATGGTGAAAAGGGAGGCGGTTTGGAAGAATGGCGGAAAATTTAAGTTAGGGCTTTTAATCTTACAAGGATCAATGATCAGGAGCAGTAGCAATAATATAAATTGAAAGGGTCACTTTATATTAAGATAAGCGGAAAATGCAAAAAGAATAGGTTAAAAATCCTTGGCGGAGGTAAAATGTAGAGGAAGGAAATTCGGGGTTTTCGAACGATCGTGGGTCGTCAAATAATATTTTCCCCCGAGATCAACGGTCAAGATTGATTTATGAAGGCGCTTGGTGAATATCAGAGGGTGATAAAACAATGCAAAAAATGATCTGGGACTGTTGATCTTGAGAGATCAACGGTTAAGGAGGAACGCGATGGATAGCGGTGAAAACAGGGGAAAGTGGTTTCAGAGGAGAAAACCGGCAGTATCGAGCAGCCAAAAGGGAAAAAGGTGGTTTTTAGTTTTTGAATGCAATATGCGTTCCCACCTAACACGTGGAATTTTAATACCAGCCATATCGTGTGATTTTGGGGAATTAACGCCCGTGCTTAAAGTTACGAGATATGGAACGTCAACCATTAGATCTAGGGCCTCAGATCGAACGATGGGGAGTGAGCACAATATTGATAAGATGCACGAGCGAAACGAGGTGGGGGTAGAGAAAGGCAGTTTTAATCTGAGCCATTAGTTCTTAAATTGGATGGCTGAGATCAAATCTGAAGGGAGGTGGGACCCATAGGAGTCGGGCCTGTCGGGATTATTTCGAGCCGTTGGATGGAACAGATCAATGGCTCAGATGTGATCTGTGGGTTAAATTAAATAATACAAAGGTGGAGAATGGGTTAATATGGGCCGTTGATCTGCAAAGATCAACGACTGAGATTGGTTGAAAAAACATTACACACCGGGGTATATGATTTTTAACCAAAGTCGGGAGGAAAGATCTGGACCGTCCGATCTGGACACGTGGATGGCCGAGATGAAATCGGAGCTTCGCGATCGGCAGGGAAATGGACATGGGAGTGCCAAAGCGATTGAATATGGGCCGTCGATCTGCAGATTAGATCGATGGCGGAGAACTCATCGAGGAATCGCCAATCGGAGAATACGAATAAAATATTAAATTGTGCCAATGGACTTCTCTGATGCGAGATGGCGCAGATCATTTGATTGGTCAAAAATCAACGGCAGAGGATAGGTTTCGACCAATAAACAATGGAACCCTTTATAATATATGAAAAATAGAATTTTTCGAAATACAAAGGTTTTTGTATTTTGGGGAGGGGTTATATATAAGGTTAGGCGCCCGATTGCGGGGCCGCTTGGATATATGAGAAGGATAAAGGGACCGAGGCTTAAACATATATAAACGGCCAATTGCAATCGGGAGAAAGGAGTGGGCTTTTCAATCTACCCATTTTAAAACATCTCCAATGCGAGATCATGTTGACCATCGATTGGCCTTTTGGATCGACGGTTCTTATCATTCAGAACATTCCACCTACTAGTTTAATTAAAAACATAGGAAAAAAAGGGGTTTTATGAATTTACAAAGAGAAAATTTGATCGGGATGGTTTTATTCATAGGTTTAAGCACCTGATTGCGAGCCTTTGGTTTTGTGAATGAAACAACTGATCGGGGGTAAAATATAAAGGGTCTCATCGGATTGGAGATTTTGTAAAGCCCAAAAGACTTGCGCGCATCAATTGTTTTCGATGCGATAAGCTCCTGATGGTTTTAGCACCTAGTTCTAGGGCGTGGGCACATGGGGAAGTGGTTTAGGACTTAGCCCAAAGGGGCTTAAGCCTATAGTCAAAAAACTTATTTTTTATGAGATTTTCAAGGTTTTTACATGGATTTGGGGGTTTTGGTAAGTTTCAAAAGTGAGTTTTAAAGCTTGTAAAAAGGGATTTTATGAAGGGAGGAAAGGAATACATGAAAAATAGAAGAATTTCATGGGGGAAAAAAGGGGTAAAAATGGAGGTTAATTGAAGTGAGAAGAGGGTTAAAATGGGATTTACGGAGCAGTCTTTTCTTTATGAAAATAACAGATTTTCAGCATTTTGAAAGGGAAACAGCATTGAAGGTTAAACAGAGGGCATGATGTCTTCATAAGGCTTCAAGAGATAACAATTTTAGTGACAAAAATTGTTTCTTGAAGGCTCCAAAAATTATTTAGCCACCATTTTATATGAAAAATTTTATTGGTGGCTAACAGTGGTTCCACTTGGGGATGGTGCCTTCTTGAAGGCATCAAGAATTTCAGACTTGCATTCTCTAGGGAGATGATCAGTGCCTCATCAATTGGGCTGCAACTTTCCTTACTTGGATGATCTTCTTTTGCTCTGAAAAATGTTAGTAGCCATGAAAAAACAATGGAACTTCATCAATACAAGCTTTCTACCTACCCAATCCTACTGATCTAACATTTTTTCTTCTTTAGAGTGCACTTGGATTGGCAAACTCTCTTACAAGATTTATTCTTTTGAAAGCAAAAAATATAATCTATTTCTACTTCTTATTTATCCATGAACTCATATTAAACAGTTGAGTTCATATGCTTCTCTACCTAATCTACTAATATGTTAGGATTAAACAGTCTAACAGATTTTTTTTCACTAATTTCTAAGACAGAAATTTCAAAGAATACAAGTCAGGATTGAACAGTCTAACTTGTTGTTGATCTATGGCATAAAAAAAAAGCTGCACATAGATTTTATTTTGCAGAAAATTAAATCAGAATGGAAGGCTTAAGATCTGAAAGTTTAAGCACGACCTTCTCTTTTCTTCAGCTCTGTTTTTAGACTTTCTCGAACTGTTTTTTCTTGTTCTCTGGTTCAAATTTTGAACTGATTAGAACCAGTTTTACCTCTGTTTTTTTACTCAAGAAATAAATAGATTTGAGTCATTTCTCTTTTGAAAAATAAGGTTCGGATTTTTATCTTGTTTGAACCTTTAATTTCTAGCCTAATCTGCCTAACTGATAAGCCAAGATTAAGATGTTTGGCAGATCAAATTCACTAACCTATCAGCAATCAATTTAAAACTAATTAGTCATGATTAGGTTGTATGACTAACTAGAAGTGTGTTTTCAGGAGTGGCATTTGAGCTTGCACACTTTTAGACCTTGTTTCTCTTTTTTGGTATGGGGTTGTACCTTTATTGTTTTACAATCTGCCCTATTTTCTTTCTTCTATTGTTTTTGAATTTTTGATTTTTCTAACTTTGAATGCAATGATGGGTGAAATATTTATAATGATAAAAATATAAAAAGTATTTTAGAACATGATACGATCAAGAGAAGTAATGTTTAAGCATCCTGCCATTGATAGGACCCCTAAACAATTCAGCTCCATTCAACTCCTGTAAGAAAAAGGCATTATTACCAGCAGCAGAACAAATGAGATAAGGTCCAAGCCATAATTTATCAAATTTTCCATTCTTTCCCTTATCTTCTCTCCTTGAATCCCACTTTAAAAATGTGTCCCCAACATTAAAATTGCTAGCCTTTGTTCTTCTGTCAAAAAGCTTTTTGATGTTGTCCTGATTTTGTAATACTTTGTGGTAAACCTCCTCTCTGGTTTGCTGAAGATGGGTGGTCTAATTTATCCTTCTGATCATGTCATTGTCTTCAGACTGAACCTCTTAAATCAACTTCATAACTGGTACACCAAGGATGGTTGGAAAAATTGCATCTGTACCATACACAAGCTGGTAGGGTGACATGCTAATAGATTTTTTCAATGTCAACCTGTCAGCCCAAAGTGCATGCACTAGCTTTGTGTGCCAAGACTTCTTGTTGTACTCCAATAGCTTCTTGATTATATTCACCAAAATTTTGTTTTAGGATTATGCTAGCCCATTACCTTGAGGGTAATAAGCCGTGGAATTACCCAATGTTATCTGATATTTGTGATAGAATTCAACCATATTCTTGGATCCAAATGTTGCAGCATTATCAGTGATTATCTTCCTAGGACAACCAAATCTAAAGAGGATATGAGTCTCTATGAATTTTATGATGATTGAGTCATTGGCTTGCCTAGAAGGGATGGCTTCTATCCACTTGGTGAAGTAGCTTGTGGTAGTTAGAATCCATCTATGCTGGGTAGATGAAGGTGGATGGATTTATCCTATGAAGTCAAGTCCCCATTTTTTAAAATGAGCTTCAACAGTGATTGGATGCAGAGGTAAGGGCAACAACTTTCGTTTGCCTTCAAACAATTGGCATTTATGATAGGCAATGATCATTTTATGCACATATAGAAAGAGAGTGGGCCAATAGTAACCAACCCTTAGGATTTTTTGGTTGTTGTCTTCCAGTAAAGGTGGCCTCCACATTCTCCTTCATGGAACTCGTGCTTAACCTTCTCTGCATCGTACTCAGGAAAACATTTAAGCAATATTCCACTTTCATTTTTCCAATAAAGACATTTATCTATAATGCAGTAGTTTACAGCCCTTAACTTCAAAAACCTTTCCTTTTTTTTTGTTAAACCAAGAGGTGTGTTCAAATTAAGCAAAACATATAAAATATCGACATACGAAGAGGAATTCATAAAATTATCTTCAACAATGGGAGTTGAAAGTTCCTCTTGTTCATCTAAAGCATTAATCATATTAATATCAAGAGCTTCAAAATTTGATTCAGCCATTAATCTAGCTAGACCTTGGCCTTTGATGAGTTTAGTGGGCTTGATCTCTAAATCATATTCAGGAATAACAACTATCCACCTACCTCTCTTACCATCTGGGTCCTGTGTTAGAATGCCTTTCACAACTAAATTCAGGACAAAGGCAATGGTGTGTGAGTGGAGGATGTATACTCTGAAGTCTTTTAAAGCTTTTACCAAAGAAAAAGCTTGCTTCTCCATAATGTTATACTTCAAAGGAGCATCTCTTAATGCCTTGCTAAAGAATGCAATAGGCTGCTCTTGTCCTTGTGGATTTTTCTGTAAATGGACAGCAGCTATTGTATGTTCTGATGCAAATAAGAAAATAAAAAAATCTTTTGAAAAATCAGGACTTATTAGAACCGGTGTTTTGGTTAACGCTTGTTTCACCAGCTCAAAGGACTTATTTGCTTCCAAGGTCCATTTAACTCCTTGCTTATTTTTAAACATGTTTTTAATGTTTCTAAGAAGCTCAGCCAAGTTGGGTATGAACCTTCTCAAGAAATTAATCTTTCCAATGAAATATTGTAGTTCCTTGATGTTTCGAGGGTGAGAGATTTGCAATATGGCCTCAATCCTGTTTGAGTCTATCTTAATACCCTCTTCAAAAATATTGTGCCCAAGAGGTTTACCTTCTTGGAGCCCAAATAGTGTTTTCTTAGGGTTTAAAGATATCCCAAATTTTTTTCATTTCTCGAAAACTTTTCTTAAGTGTTCTAAGTGCTCTTCATCTATCTTTGAAAACACAGTGACATCATCAAGGTAAATAATGATGAAGTAGCTCAATTCTTCCGAGAATGCTATGTCCATGGCTCTCTAAAAAGTTTCTCCAGCATTCATTAGAGCAAAAGGCATTTTCACATACATGAAAGTGCCCTAAGGTGTAGTAAAGGTTGTCTTTAATTGATCATTAGGGTGAACTAAAATCTGATTGTACCCTGAGTAGCCATCAAGAAAAGAAATTCTTTTAGAACCAACTACCCTTTGTAAAATATGGTCCATCTTAGGTAAAGGGTAGTTTTCCTTGAGTGAAGCTTTGTTTAAGTCTCTAAAGTCTATACAAAGCCTAATCTCTCCTGTTTTCTTCCTAACTGACACCAGATTAGACACCCACTCAGAATATCTAATAGGGACAATAATACCAGCTTCATACATTTTCTTAATCTTCTTCTCAACCAAAGGTAACTGAACAGGGTTTATTCTGCGCAGCTTCTGTTTAAATGGATTTTGGTTTTCTTTGAGAGGGATTCTGTGCTGAATTATTTCAGTGTCATAGGATTTCAGATCCTCATAACTCCATGCAAAAATATCAGAATGTTTTTTAAACAGCTCTATGTATTTGAGTTTAATGTGAGCTGGTAAAGTCTTAGATAGTTTGATCATCATTGGTTTTAGTTTACTACCTATATTACACTCTTCAACTTCAATCTCTACAGGCTTCAGTTTTGGCTTCTTGGCCACATCATTGAAATCAAACAACTCTTCTAAAGGGGACAGACCTCTTGACAAACTTTGATTTTCAAACTGCAAAGTTTCTAAATATTTTGTTTCTGACTCTGCAGTCAATTGTGTTTTGTTTTTAAGTTTATTATATAGTAGATTTACATCAAATATCTCAGGAGACTATTCTTCTTCACCAAGAAAATTTTCTTCACTGGGGCAGTTTGTTTCATAGTCTGAATCTGAACTGGGTAGTTCAAATTCATTACTAAACTGCATGAAGTCTTCTATTTATTTGTCTTCGTCAAACACTTGCCAATATTTCTTGTTATCAGGAACAACTAGTATGAATTTAATCTGCGTTGTACATTCTTTGGTTTCATATGGCATTAGGCATGTTCTAGCAGCAAAAGCTAAATTGTGGGCCATGATATTTTTTCTTCTCGAGACAAAAATCAATTGGGATTCATCCAAACTTTTCAATAGATCCACGACATCATTTTTATAGGCCCTAAGTCTGGGGTGATTAGCATTATATTCCCCATTGACTTGCCCAATAATCAATTCTAAATCCCCATGCACTTTGATTCTTTTGGCTCCTAACTTTTTCAACAAATGTAAGCCTAAGAGAAGGGATTCATATTCTGCTATGTTATTCGAACAATGAAATTTTAATCTACAGGAAAGGCTTTCTGTGTGGTTGTTCTCAGTGTTACGTATCCAGACCCCTACACCAGCATTGCTCCTAGTGCAGGACCCGTCAAAGTTCATACTCCACAATGGACTAGTCTCGGGTTCAACAGTTTGACTATCCTCTTCAACTAACATGCTTTCGGATGTCTCTTGAAAATCGGTACTTGATTGAATCTGTTTTAATTCCTTAGGTTTTTCAATGTGTTGAGGAACATTTTCTTGAAACTCAAGGTTAAAAAGTGATGGAAGCATGATTTGTAGCTCAAGACCTGTGTGTTGTTTGCTGTTATTCATGGGTTCAACAAACTATTTTGACACTTCTGTTACATCTTGCTCCTCCTCTCTATTAGCCATTAATTTAGTTAAACTGACTTTTTCACTGAATGTTTCATCGTTAAACAGGATAAAAGAGTCAAGGCCTGTGTTTACAGAATACAGAGGAGAGTTTTGTGGTCTGTCTTGGCTAGTAACCATGTACTGCATATGAGACTCACTGTACAGTCTTCTTGCTTGATTAAACACAGGGATGGTCGCATATGTCATATCCATATGTATAGTTCCTTGTAACTTAGCCCCCCAAGATCTAGATAACAGCATGCCATACTTTGGGGGTACATCAGCCACAACAATATCCATGACTAAACATTTGGCTAGAATTTGAGCTAAGTTAACGCAGAGGTCTTTGATTAATCCTAAACATTTTACTCTGCTTGAGTCAAAGGAGTAAAGGTCTTTGTAAGGTCGAGTGATTTCAAGGCCTAGGCTCTCCATTACAGCTTTGGGCATTAAATTGTGAGAGGCCCCGAAATAATGCATAGCGTTGTGCAAAATATTTTCATGAATGTTTAAACTTACATAAAAAGGAGGAACAGGTCCTTCTTGATATCTACCTTCAATATTAGGACCAAAAATGAGCTTTGGTTGGTCATCATTAAGATTGATTGTATCGTTATTATCTTCTATGTTTAAAGCCTTCAAAATTTGGGTTCTATATACATTTTGGGGAGCTAACTCAGACAGGGAACAAAGATTTTAATTCTTGAAATTTCCTGCTCCAAACTGAAAGGAATTTGATTCTTCGAAGTACTTGTCTCAGCCTTATTAACTGTCGTTCTGTCAACAAAATCTGTTTGCTGATTTTTTCTATTTTCATTTGACAAAATTGTATTAACATGAGTATTAGCCGAGGTGCTAACACTACTATGGTCTACACTCTGTTTTTTAGTATTTTGAGTGCATTTCTCTTGGTTGTTATTAGAATTTACAGCAACTGTTTTGTCTTTTGGTTTAGTTACAGTGTTGTTTTGTGAAGACTTATCAAAGGTTTTGGTTTTGGGAGGTTGTTGATTGCTTTTACTCCTAAGGTAATATTCCCTTTGAAACTCTACGATAAAATTTTCCATGTCTTGATAATAACTTTCATCATTATTTCTTTTGTCATCATAATGTGTATACAGACCTTGTTTTCTATCATAATGAACTTCAAAGTCATAATTATCTACTCCCAACATATTGATATCATCATCCTCTATTTGCTCTATTGTGTCCTCAACCTCACTTACATAATTTTTATGAAAGGGAGGAGTGATCTGCTGATCATCTTCCCTTGGTATATTTTGATTCTGGTTCCTTCTAAAATTCTGATTTTGGTTCTGATTTCTATTTTGAGGAACTGTTTGGTTTTGAATTTCTTGAGCTCTCTCAAGAATGCTCATTTTCTTCATCATCTCCTCCATCATTCTTTCCATCTTTGAGCTAGATGTGGAAGGTGTGGATTCCTCTCTAAAGGATACTCTCTTCTCATTTTTCATTCTCGCTCTTTTCTCTATTAGGTTAACTTCCACAACAAGAGCTCCTTTTTCCATATCTTCAAGGGTTAAAGTGTTAGTATGAATCTTTTGTCGAAGTGTACGAAAAAAGACCACTTTAGCTACGCATAACTTATAGCCCTAACATCAAATATGGCTGCTAATATCTTCAGATCTGCAGTTAGTTGATCAAGACAAGTGCTGCAAAAAAACCAGATCTATGCATATAGAGACATTAAGCAATAAAAATAAGGTTTTTCTCCATACATCCAATAGACAAGACAAGAACAATTTTTGAAAGAATTTTTTGTATTAAGGGCACCTGGGAGGAAAACAAGAAGGTGTTTCCAATTCTCCTCAGTGGGATGGGTTCTTGGAAGTCCTTAGCACTTCAGATCTAGCATTTCTCTCTCATGTTGGTGTAGAAAACCCTAACAAAGATAGAACTCAAAGGGAGCTCACACAACAAATAATGGAAAATATGACAATGATAATGGCTCAAAGTCAGACAAAGAGTTTAGATCCAGAGTGATCTAATAGGCAACAAAAGGTGAAGAATGGTAGGAGAAACCCTCCTATTTATAAAAGAATATTGGGTCATTCTAGATCTTGGTGCATGATTAAAATAACATTAACCAAATCTAGATCCACCTTTTATGGAATATTTTATTATATTTGTTGGAGGGAAAAAGTATTTGACTTGGGTCATGTTGGGGTTCCCATGTTTTGGCCAGATTGGCAAGACCAAAAGATGAGAAAACATCAGAACCACTTTTGGGCCCAAGGATCTAGCCCTCCTGGACCCGGAGAGGGATCTCTCCAAATAGAGCAAAGAATGATAAATATTTGAAAGCTCAAATTGAGATGTTAGGCTAGTTATGAAGCACGAAGGGGGTTTAAAATAATTTGGTTGGTTGGTTGCTGGGTTGAGTCATGAGATCATAGGCTGAGAAAGTAATGGGAGAGAAGGAACAAAGCAGCAGGATGTTTCAGCAAAGAGGATGGATCAAAACTGTGCCATCCATTGGGCTATGGAGTCATGAAAGGAGAATTACTTGCAACCACTAGCCAAGGTTTCCAAAGGGAAAGTCATCTAATACCAAAGGATCTTTAGATTAGATGGTGGGATGGAACATTAATATGAGAAGGTGAAAGAAGGAAAGACAACCAGATTTTTGTCTATAGATCAGGTCAGAGGTCATTTAACTCCGGACCTGCTTGGACATACTCTAAGGCAGCTCTCAAAGAGACAAAGGGGCTACTTATAGATCAGACCAGAGGTCATTTAACTCCATGTCTACTTTAGCAACTCCAAGGGAAAAACATAGATAAATTTGACAAGGAAACATCCAAGCAGCAAACCCCCAAGTTCATACATCAGCCAGCAGGCAATAACATCCACTGCACTGGTTAAACCCCATGAATTCACTCTTATATACACATAAGGCAGAAAACATTAAAGGTAGGGAGAGCAGGAAACATAGGGCCCCTAGCAAGGGTGAATCCTATGTTATATTTCTTTTGCCTACCAGAAGAACATGAAACAGTATGAAAATGTAATAAACAGAGTTAGGAAAAACATCACCAATAGTAATAGACCAGGATCCTGTGAAATGTGCTTTGATTAATTGATGCAAAACCAGTCATGTACAATAAGCTCAATGGCTAATACAGTCCAGACTTCTCCTCCCAGCCTATTGCATACAACTACTCTGCTACTCCCTCTCAAGACTGTTCTAACAGTCGAACTGAATCCCACTAACAGCAACAGCCGAACAACTGAACAACAACAACCACTTCATTATGTTCTCGGGGATTTCTTATAGGAGAAGAGGAAGAAACAGAAGTAGGTGAACATTTAAATGAGTTTCATTAAGACAGAATGGTGGAGTAAGCTGAGCCCATTCTGCTTAATGGCGTTCTGTTGTACTCTGTAGGCTGTTTGGACGCCTCTGTCAGGTCGAATTTGACCTCGGATATTTCTTTGGAGTCCTTTCTGGTGTTTGGAGCTCTGCGCTAGCCTTATGGAATAAATGAACTGGACGAGATGATCTGCAGGTCTCTCCCTACCTCATAACTGCTGCCTGACTGTCTTAAATGGGCTTCAATTAGTGTAATTAATCGTTTCAGGGCTCGAGGAGGCATGGAGATTTCTGTAGGAATGGTGTACGCCTGGAGAAAATGTGCTCTGCTGTTAGGTAACGCAGTTATGACTTGCTGGGGTGCTCATTAGTATTCAAGCTGAACTTTAATCCTTTGAATATGGGATTAGCACTTTAAATCTCCAGTTACTGGCTCAAATCCCTTAAGTCCGTCTCTGTTATCCCGTTCGGCCACTGAATTGGCCTCTCTGTGCTATCTGTATGATGAAATAAACCTGTTACAAACCCAGACAGTGGTGGCGGGGAAATGCTATGGAGGCCTGGAGGAAAGGTGGTGGAGATGATAGCACGGCGGTGGTGATTGAACAACAGGATGATTTATGAACAGCAGGCGAACAAATATGAAACATAAGACCTTTGATGAAAAACATAAAACTTTTGTTAACAATGGAAATACAAGGAGTTCGGACGAAATGTAATGAAATGTGAGGGGAAATATCATACATGGTGGGACCCAATGTGGTGGAGGGCAGTTAGATATGAGCCATTAGATCCCCAGATCCAATGGACGGTCAGGATCAAATCGGAGGATCGCAATCGGGGGGAGCAAGGGTGACACATTCAAAAAGTTCCAATTGCGATCGGAGCGATGTTGCGATTAAGCGCCAACCGTCGGATTTGGAAGGGAATGGGCGGCTGGGATTGAATCGGGAGACAGTGAGGAAGGCTTGCGATTGTGATCGGAGGTCGGGGCGCGATTGAGTGCTAATCGTTGGATCTGGGAATCAGATCAACTGTCCTCATTCAATCGGAGGGAGAGCGCGATCGGGGGCTACAACATGAGTGTTGCGATTGTGATTGGGCGGGGGCCTGCGATTTAGCGCTGACCGTTAGATCCGAAGGCCAAATCAATGGCTCACACTTAATCGGAGGGGCAGCACGATCGGGGGGATCGGGAGAGGACTTGCGATCGGGAGTTGTGATAACCTTCCGATCTGCGGGAGGATGGAC
This sequence comes from Pinus albicaulis, assembly GCA_034641835.2. Taxonomy (NCBI): domain Eukaryota; kingdom Viridiplantae; phylum Streptophyta; class Pinopsida; order Pinales; family Pinaceae; genus Pinus; species Pinus albicaulis. The sequence continues at coordinate 1,173,083,400 of CM076570.1, forward strand.
AACCAGGATTAAGTCGGGAGATCACAATCGGAGCACATAGAAGAAGGCATGCGATTGAGTTATGCGATTTCGATGGAGCGATTGGCGCAGGGCCGTTGAATCAGCGGGACAGATCAACGGTCAAGAATAGATCGGAGGGAGAGTAGGATCGGAGGATCGAAGGTACGGGCTGCGATTGATCAGAGGGCACACTTGAAGCATTGCGATTGCGATCGGACGGGGGGCTGCGATTAGCGCTCCACCGTCAGATCTCCGCGAAAGATCAACGGTGCGGAACACATCGCCAGACCTATTGTTATAAATACATCGCATTGGATTTTCGACTATTACAAAGGATTTGTGCACCCGCCCGACTTCTGATTGCGATTAGCGCTTGGGACTTAAGCGCTTGGTCCTAGCGCCAGGGCATGTGTGGGGAAGTGGTTTGAAAGGGGCTTACGCCTATATTAAGGTCGAAAGGTGGGTTTTGGCCCATTTAAATGGAATTTGGAGGCCAAGGAAGGGAACGATAGAGGAGTAAGGGAGGAAAAAGGCCAACAAAGGTTAGGGGAGGGATTTAAAGGGGATTTTGGGGAGATTTAGGAGTTAAGAAAGGAAATATAAAGGGAGAGGTAGTAGGAGCTAAGTGTGGGGAAATGAGAGGGAAAAGGAGGCCTTTAGGCATTTCTCTGTAACAAAGAGTCTTTATGGTGGAAATCAGCAGAGGGGATTTCATCAAAGGATAAAAGACACATGGAGGCTTCAAGGAGACTGTGTTTTCAGAGGAAATGCATTCCTTGAAGGCTCAACAATGATTTAGCCCCCTATTTTCTTGTCAAAAATTTCATAGGGGGGCTAACAGTGGCTCCACATGGGGATGGCTTCTTCTTGAAGGAGTCAAAAATTCAGAAATTGATCTCTTGGTGTAGGCCAGGTGCCTGCTGCTTGAACCATCCATTTATTTCTTTGATCAGCTGCCACAAGCTATGAAGACAACAAATCAGTAGAAACACTTCCCATACAGCTACCTACCCACACTATAGTTCTATCATTTTTCTTCCTGGGTGCATTTGGACTTGCAGACCCTTTTACATCATCAATTTTTATAAACAGGAGAAATAAACCTATTCTACTTCTACCCTTATTACTCCATGAGACCAGATTAGACTGTTGGTCTCATATGCTTCTCTACCTACACTACTACCTGCTAGGATTAGACTGTCTAGCAGGTTTCTTCTCTACATTCTAAGACATAAATTGAAACAACTAACTACGTGCTCTTAGAATGAGCTTTATTGAGCTTTCCTACCTACCCTACCCTAACTGGAAATCTCTGATGCTCTAGGTGATGCAGTAATGCCAATGCAGCCAGTCTAATAACAGCAAAAAAGGATATGAGCACTGACTGCCTGTCAGAGATAACCACAGGGTGCTCTGCATGTGGTTTTTCAAAACTGAGGCCATCAGCAGTGGTGACCAATTTTGTTGTGTTTGGCTCTTGCAAAAGATTGATGCTTGTGGAGCTGAGCCAATCAGGGCCTCCATGTAGTCTGCCACAGGATCAACAAACTCATGATGTAAACTTTTTCCTTCAAAGCCTAGCATGACTAATAGGCTGTCTTCATCCTGGGTAGCTTCAATCACTGCATCTGTAGTGAGGCCTTTGTAATCACACTCCTCCTCTTCCTGTTTGGGAGTATTTGGCATATGGGAATCAACCAGGAATACCTCCTCTTCCTCTGGATCAAGACACAGATGTCCGCGGGAAAGGAGATCTACCTCTTCTTCACTGTAGCCTGAGCTAGAGGGCTCATCATATTCGACAGCGTTGTCCTCTATCAATGCAGGGCGGTTCTGCTGGAACTCTGTGAAAAAATTAGCATATTCTTGAGTGGGGGCTTCCTTTATTACCTTAATCCCTTCAGGAGAAGGCTCTGGGCATTCATTCCGCTCAAGATTTTCTTCATCTCTTTCTTCCTCGTCCTCTGCGCTGAAGAGTTGCTGGCCTCTGTCCGCTTGGAAAGTATAAATGATTTTTGGATATAAAATAGAGAGAAGATCCAACGAATCCTCATCTACTGTCATGCTTTCAACGCCTTCTCCATCAGTATCGTAGATGGCCTGCATTAGCTCATCGCTTTCCTGAAGTTGATGGTAGTGATCTTCCTCCCACGAATCTTCTGAAGATGTCCCTGCAAGCTCAGTTTCCCTTTGGAAAAAATTATCATCAGACTAATCAACATTGGAGAAGTCATAATTACAAGCATTGTTATCCACCATGTCTTCAGAACTCTCATTAAGTCTTTCTACAAAATAGTCTGCAAGTTCATTTTCTGGTTCAGGCTTTGTTTCCTCATACATGATTTGCATGTAACTTCTGTCTTGCACTGATCTGATTTGTCTCTTTTGAGGACGAGGGGAAGGTCTTTCCCAATCACCCTCTCTGGTTTCAGCCTCATATTCTTGCTCTTTTTCTTTCAGCAAGGAACTGGCAGTCTCTATCAGTCTTTCCAGCTTGTCCTCTAAAGAGATCTGCGCTGTTTGCTCTGTTCGGTCCTTCCTTGCTGCTTGTAATCTTTCTTCCCTGCACTGTATGTTGTGTTCGACAGTGATTGCTATATCCTGCATTTCATCCAGGGTCAAAGGATCTTTTTTCCTTATATGGAATTCCACCTCGGGGTCAAAAGAACTTGGATAGTGCAATAAAGCCCATCCCAAAGGCAGTTTTATATCAGAAGGCATTGCATCATATACCTTATTGAACCTGGCTGAAAAATTCTACACTGTCTCTCCTGGCTGCCTTCTCAAATTCTGATATTCTTTTAGGATGAGGAGAGCATTCTTCGGGGCCACCCATCTATCAAGGAAAACTCGAGAAAACTGATGAAAGCTGAAAATGCTTGCTTCTGGAAGGCCTTTGAGCCAAATATTAACATTTCCTTGTAATGATAAAGCAAACATTCTAATGCACACATCATCTTCTTCTATTTCATATAGCTCAAGTAAATCCTCAAGGTTTTGAACATGTTCTTCAGCAGTAGCCCCTTTATTTTCTCCATCAAAATGAGGCAGCTGGTTTATAAGCTCTACAGGAAGGGGTTGGAAGAAAAGAGGTAAAACCAGGGGCTTGTATCTTTCTATGACCTTTGTAGGAGTGGGTAGCGTAACAACGGGCTCATGGCTGCTTGAAGCTTCTCTAGGGGTGGGAGATACAACATGAGCTTCTCGTTCCACTAGGTTTTTCACAGGAGTATAGGTCTGCTCACGGTCTGAAGACTGAGGCTTGAGATATTTCCCATACTCATCATGGGTTTCATCTTTGTACACTCGATTTGGCTTGAAAAATGACAGCACATAGTGATAGAAAAAAACAATAAACTCTTTAAACCAAATCCAACCAGTATGTTCTACCCTTCTATGAGGTCTGGCCATCTTTCAGGTTCTTCCTCCAGTGGAGTCTTCGAGGATTATGGAGTGTGGAGTCGCCAGGTGGATGTTTATGAACATTTCAAGTAGGATGCTGTCCACCATCAACAATGTGAATGCCAATCTAACCAGAGATCTTGGGTCTATGAGTGCCTAAGAATGTTTGAGGTGAAATGCACTCAATTTCCCCAGCAGAGTCGCCATTATGTTGTGGTTCCCATGTTTTGGCCAGATTGGCAAGACCAAAAGATGAGACAACATTAGAACCACTTTTGGGCCCAAGGATCTAGCCCTCCTGGACCCGGAGAGGGATCTCTCCAAATAGAGCAAAGAATGATAAATCTTTGAAAGCTCAAATTGAGATGTTAGGCTAGTTATGAAGCACGAAGGGGGTTTAAAATAATTTGGTTGGTTGGTTGCTGGGTTGAGTCATGAGATCATAGGCTGAGAAAGTAATGGGAGAGAAGGAACAAAGCAGCAGGATGTTTCAGCAAAGAGGATGGATCAAAACTATGCCATCCATTGGGCTATGGAGTCATGAAAGGAGAATTACTTGCAACCACTAGCCAAGGCTTCCAAAGGGAAAGTCATCTAATACCAAAGGATCTTTATATTAGATAGTGGGATGGAACATTAAGGAGAGAAGGTGAAAGAAGGAAAGACAACCAGATTTCTGTCTATAGATCAGGTCAGAGGTCATTTAACTCCAGACCTGCTTGGACATACTCTAAGGCAGCTCTCAAAGAGACAAAGGGGCTGCTTATAGATCAGACCAGAGGTCATTTAACTCCAGGTCTACTTTAGCAACTCCAAGGGAAAAACATAGATAAATTTGACAAGGAAACATCCAAGCAGCAAACCCCCAAGTTCATACATCATCCAGCAGGCAATAACATCCACTGCACTGGTTAAACCCCATGAATTCACTCTTAGATACACATAAGGCAGAAAACATTAAAGGTAGGGAGAGCAGGAAACATAGGGCACCTAGCAAGGGTGAATCCTATGTTATATTTTTGTTGCCTACCAGAAGAACATGAAACAGTATGAAAATGTAATAAACAGAGTTAGGAAAAACATCACCAATAGTAATAGACCAGGATCCTGTGAAATGTGCTTTGATTAATTGATGCAAAACCAGTCATGTACAATAAGCTCAATGGCTAATATAGTCCAGACTTATCCTCCCATCCTATTACATACAACTACTCTGCTACTCCCTCTCAAGACTGTTCTAACAGTCGAACTGAATCCCACTAACAGCAAGACCCTAACAGCTGAAAAACAACAACCACTTCATTATGTTCTCGGGAATTTCTTATAGGAGAAGAGGAAGAAAAAGAAGTAGGTGAACATTTAAATGAGTTTCATTAACATAGAATGGTGGAGTAAGCTGAGCCCATTCTGCTTAATGGCATTCTATTGTAATCTGTAGGCTGTTTGGACGCCTCTGTCAGGTCGAACTTGACCTCGGATATTTCTTTGGAGTCCTTTCTGGTGTTTGGAGCTCTGCGCTAGCCTTATGGAATAAATGAACTGGACGAGATGATCTACAGGTCTCTCCCTACCTCATAACTGCCGCATGACTATCTTAAATGAGCTTCAGTCAGTGTAATTAATCGTTTCAGGGCTCGAGGAGGCATGGAGATTTCTGTAGGAATGGTGTACACCTGGAGAAAATGCGCTCTACTGTTAGGTAACGCAGTTATGACTTGCTGGGGCGCTCATTAGTCTTCAAGCTGAACCTTAATCCTTTGAATACTGGATTAGCACTTTAAATCTCCAGTTACTGGCTCAAATCCCTTAAATCCATCTCTTCTATCCCGTTTGGTCGCTGAATTGGCCTCTCTGTGCTATCTGTACGATGAAATAAACCTGTTACAAACCCAGAAAGTGGTGGCGGGGAAATGCTGTGGAGGCTCGGAGGAAAGGTGGCAGAGATGATAGCACAGCGGTGGTGATTGAACAACAGGATGATTTATGAACAGCGGGCGAACAAATATGAAACATAAGACCTTTGATGAAAAACATAAAACTTTGGTTAACAATGGAAATACAAGGAGTTTGGACGAAATGTAATGAAATGCGAGGGGAAATATCATACATGGTGGGACCCAATGTGGTGGAGGGCGGTTAGATCTGAGCCATTAGATCCCTAGATCCAATGGACGGTCAGGATCAAATCGGAGGATCGCAATCGGGGGGAGCAGGGGTGACACATTCAAAAAGTTCCGATTGCGATCGGAGCAATGTTGCGATTAAGTGCCAACCGACGGATCTGGAAGGGAATGGGAGGCTGGGATTGAATCAGGAGACAGCGAGGAAGGCTTGTGATTGTGATCGGAGGTCGAGGCGCGATTGAGCGCTGATCGTTGGATCTGGGAATCAGATCAACGGTCCTCATTCAGTCGGAGGGAGAGTGCGATCGGGGGCTACAACATGAGCATTGCAGGGGCCTATGATTTAGCGTTGACCGTTAGATCCGAAGGCCAGATCAACGGCTCACACTCAATCGGAGGGGCAGCACGATTGGGGGGATCAGGAGAGGACTTGCGATCGGGAGTTGCGATGACCGTCCGATCTGCGGGAGCATGGACGGCCAGGATTAAGTCGGGAGATCGCAATCAGAGCACAGAGAAGAAGGCATGTGATTGAGTTATGCAATTGCGATGGAGCGATTGGCGCAGGGCCGTTGGATTGGCGGGACAGATCAACGGTCAAGAATAGATCGGAGGGAGAGTAGGATCAGAGGATCGGAGGTATGGGCTGCGATTGATCAGAGGGCACACTTGAAGCATTGCGATTGCGATCGGGCGGGGGGCTACGATTAGCGCTCCACCGTCAGATCTCCGCGGAAGATCAACGGTGCGAAACGCATCGCCATACCTATCGTTATAAATACATCGCATCGGAGTTTCGACTATTACAAAGGATTTGTGCACCCGCCCGACTTCTGATTGCGATTAGCACTTGGGACTTAAGCGCTTGGTCCCAGCGCCGGGGCATGTGTGGGGAAGTGGTTTGAAAGGGGCTTACGCCTATATTAAGGTCGGATGGTGGGTTTTGGCCCATTTAAATGGAATTTGGAGGCCAAAGAAGGGAACGATAGAGGAGTAAGGGAGGAAAAAGGCCAAAAAAGGTTAGGGGAGGGATTTAAAGGGGATTTTGGGGAGATTTAGGAGGTAAGAAAGGAAATATAAAGGGAGAGGTAGTAGGAGCTAAGTGTGGGGAAATGAGAGGGAAAAGAAGGCCTTTAGGCATTTCTCCATAACAGAGAGGCTTTATGGTGGAAATCAGCAGAGGGGATTTCATCAAAGGATAAAAGACACATGGAGGCTTCAAGGAGACTGTGTTTTCAGAGGAAATGCATTCCTTGAAGGCTCAACAATGATTTAGCCCCCTATTTGCTTGTCAAAAATTTCATAGGGGGGCTAACAGGTCAAATCCATTTATTTGTGAATAATAAATAAATAAATGATTTATTTATCATTTTAAGGAAGTGGTTGAAGGATAATCAAATAAATAATGATTTATTTAATTATGTATGGGTGATTTAGTCATATTTAACAAGGAATATTATTTAAATAATATTTAAACAATTATTCCTAGAAAATAATAAGATAAATAAGGATTTATCTAATTAATTTCTTTGTTTTGGGTTAAACATGACCAGGAATAATAATTAAATTATTGTCTAATAAATTATTCCTTGAGGAAAATCAAACAAATATAGGTTTGTTTAATATTTCATTTTGGGGTTTCCTGTTTAGACCATAAAAAACCTAATAAATGTGTTTTATTAAGTTATTTTACATGGTGAAAGAAATTTTGCTTAGGGTAAAATTGGTCTTACATGGTGTACTTGGGTCCATCTAATGATAGTAGGTTAGATGACCAAAAAATGGTGTAACAGATTGCCCCCTAGCGTGCGAGTGTTAGGAGAAAATCGTATGACCGAAGTACGTTGTAAGAACTCAATCACCAGACATCAAAAAGGGAAGTCAGAGAGAGAAATGTGAGGTAGACTAATGTGTTGATGAACTAGACCCTGAGGAGATGAGACTTACAGGTGCAACAAGTCTCTTTTTATGAGAGGGTACTTGTGCTAAAGGCGGCGGGGGAGGCATACCTATGCCCGTCGAGACAAAGTACAAAAGAATAGTGTGTCCAGTAAACAAGGGACCGAACCATAAAGTACAGCCGGCATAAACATGAGCCAGATAAAAATACAATGAGGAATCCCACATACATGTTGTGCCTGGGATAACAGCTAGGACTTATACAATAATATCTGAGTACATGAGATAAAAATACAACCCAAATGCCTCCTATAAGTGGGGAAGGGCTCACAAAATCTGACTGATACATGAAAATCAAAGAGGCGCTGCAAGCGGATAAGGCCGAAATCAGCAAATATATGGAGCTGCATCGAAGGCTGCAAGGAAGAGGTCATCCGGGCATGTGGGGGGCGACCTGCAGGGCCACCCCCTCATGACGGCTGAGACATATCACACACACCCGGGAATCACCAAGAGTTGCTGCTGCATCACTGAACCATCAAGTATATAGATCTCAATCATGCTGAAAGGAGCTGGAGTGGAAAACAATCAAGTCAAAGGGAAATGAGAGATCTCTTTGCCTGATCCGAGGCACCAAACAAGAGTGGAAGCTGGAACCAAGGTACACCGCCCTCTAGACCTGTCTTCTGGAATGAAGGAGCTGATGTCGACATAAGGAGGTCTGCCATAGGTGAGGCAATGAGAGATCCTCAACTAAGGCATGAGAGAAAATAGTAGAGCGAAGGACATACTAATACCAATGATGAAGATGGAATGGAGGGGACTGAGTAGCGAATGGATGACTTCCCTTGCTAGAGCATAAAGGGCATGAATGATATGGCAGCGACTAACAAAATATCATAAGGGATAGGGGATAGTGGGACTAAAAGTCATAATGTGCGACACAAGAGAGAGACCAAGCAAGGAAGGATGAAGGACTATAGCGGGGTACAATGGGACTCGGGATAGACGCCATGAATGCGATGATGACTCAACTTGGATGCTCTAAACAAGGGAAACTTGATGGTGTTGCCACACAGAAAAGATCCCATGGGGGACCCGAAAAACATGAGTACAAGATGGTATCTCATGACGAAAATCGACACAAACAAAGACAAGCATGGAGGAAAAGTGGTGCCCCAAGTACAAGCGTTGTAAGTGAGGAAATTTGATTTTGGGGGGAGGTGAAGTGACCCATATTGGAAAAAATGTGTCGTGGTGAAGTATCAAATCACAAAAAACTAACAGATGCCTATTTGAGGTCTCGGTGAGAGCTTTCCAACGGTGCAGACAGTTTGTCAAACAGAGCTACGGTATGGTCGCAGCAGGTGAAAGAAGAAACAAGGGTTCGCTTTTAATAAGGCAGTTTTCCCTCCAAATCCACTTATTTTCTAGTGTTGCTGTGATGAATGTAGAGAGGAAAGAAGGCCCTAAATCTTGCAGCGAGCGTAGCGGAAAAACTGACCGTTGGAATTGGGATCCGTCAGTTGCAGGTAAGAGGCCTAACCTTACTCTTTCATTTTGATGGATTGATAGTTCAGTTTAGGGCCCAAAATCTCAGGAACAGACCCTCTTTGATCTCTATGGCTGGGTCGCACTTTTTGGGCCAAAATTTGTGACCTGGGAAGTAGGTTTGGAGCAAAAAAGTGTGACCTGTCCCAGGATTTGGCAGAAAAGTGCGACCTGAAGATGGAGGGGATTTTAGTGTTGCGTTAGGGCTGAGATTTTGTTTTTGTGGATGGTTGCAGTGTTTCCTATCTGTATGCTGACAAAGATGATGTTGTTGTGCAGATATGGCAGATATACGGGTCAATTGGAGAGAGAGAGACCTGGGTACATTGTGGTCAGAGATCCAGGCAGATCAGGGTGTCCATCATGTACTGGCCAGGTTTGGGGTTCTGAAGTTTTTGGAGAACCCTCTGATGAGAGCTGGGGAGCCCTTGTTGGCCTGGATTGTCAGTTATTGGGATCCAGATCATGAGGTCTTTATAGTGCAGGGGCACAGGATCGAATTGACAGTCCAGGATCTGTATTTCCTGACGGGTCTCCCGCCACTTGGGATGGTTGGAAACATGCAGCCAGTGTTACCGCGGGGGTGGCATATCATGGATTTTGTGGAGCAAAATTTCCGACCGGGTCTCCAAGTCAAAGGGAATCGGATACCGATCGGGGACCTAGAGAGATTAGAGACCCGTGCGGTGGCCGCAGCGGTGCTGCGGATCCTGGGCAACTAGGTGCTTCATCACATCACAGGGGGGAAGATGATGATTGTGGAGAGTGTGTTGAGTGGGACCTACTATGGGTGGGCCCAAATGATTTTGGTGTCGTTAAAACGACAGTTGTCACTCTGCAAGCAGCAAGTGAACCATGATTGCTCATATGGGACTTTATTGTGTGCCTTCTTCTTTGAGAATATCCCGACCTTATGACCTCGTATACAACTCCCAGATGGGGGCCCGAGAGAGCCCAGGATGCGCCGGTAGGGGCGACTACTGTGCAGAGGAGGAGGAGGGGCGGTCGGACGAGTGTTTCGACCTGAGTTCTTTGCCGATTAGGATCAGATGCCGTTATACATAGACGACTATCCCTATAATGGGATGAGTTATTGTGGGGATCCGGACCTACCACTTCCGCCTGGTCGAGTATGGGGACCCGGTGGTAAGTGACAAGTAACTACTCTTTTTTGGGCATGTTAAAGTTAGTGAATCGTAGATAGGGTACTGATTCATGTACTTTTGGTATGCAGATATAGCTCCGGTAAAACCGGCCGGATATATGGGACGACCGGCAGCATCTGGAGCTGCAGGTCCGAGTGGGTCGAGATCAGCGCATAATGAGGATGCGGCCACCCTTCTGAAGGACATCCACCGTAGATGCGAGAGGTTGCTGACCGGGGTGTCAGAGTGCGGGTGGCAAGACTTAGACGACCAGTACATAGAGCCATGTATTGGTCTACCCTCGGAATGGCGAGGTGTCATGTGGCACATGGAAATGGTTGGTCAGGGGATACGTGATCTACAGGCTGTAGGGGCAGAGCCATTGACTCGAGATCCACCAGATAGTGATTAGGTGTGGGACAGGTGGTGCCCCCTAGTGTGTATGTAGGGTCAGATGGTGTCCCTAGTTTTGAGTTTTTTGTAACATGCTATGGGCATGTCATATGTATCAGAGTAGATGGACTCTAAACACATGTTTTGAGACACATATTATGGATATGCATCTTTTTTAATGATTATGAATGTTATTGTCTTGTATGAAATGCGTGTGATAAATGCCAATCTAGAACATGGTTTGCAATGATATCTACATAGTGATTATGTTCTTGAGGTACATGGTTGAAAGTTATGGTTTCAAATTCACGTAGCAAGAGTTTCACTCATAAATATCATCTAAACAGCACAGGATTATGCACATGATAGACACCATTTAGTTGCATGACAAGAAGTAGGGAATCTAAACGAACATGCAGATGGAGGATGCGATGAGAGAGGGCATCGACTAAGAGACCATGCACTGCATCATATTCGACGTGATTGTTGGTGGCAATACCAATGTAGAACCTGTTGAGAGAACAAGGGCATGCAAGGGGGTAAAAATGGCCCAACCTGTCGAGGCTAGATTCCGGGAGTAACGACTTGCACCATCGGCATAACCGATATAGGGTAGGGACGGGAGGTCCTGCGGAATAGTGTGACAAGACCAAAAATGGGGGGAGGAGGAACAATGACGGCAGCATGAGTGTATAGTAGACATCGAGTGGCAACTGCTAGAGGGAGTGTGATGGGAAAGATGGCTAGGACACATATACAAACTAGATGGTGGTATATGAGGGCTATAGGAGGGGTGGCTGGGACTCGGGCTGCGGAGGTCAACAGAGATACGGGTGGTGCTATCCCGTGTATGGGTGGGAAAGATGAGGTCAAGGGTGGAAAAGGTTCCCAAGGAGGAATCCAGACGGGAAAAGAGGGGATGACGAGTGGAAGGGAAACCACATGACACGGAAAAGCTACCTAAATCATCCGTAGAGGAAGAAAGGCTCACATACGAATCGTCACGGGGAGTGACAGAAGAACAGAGAAACAAATGGTCAAATGATGTTGAGCCCAGGGTGGTCGCTGAAGGGGGGTCAAGAGAAACAACAGGGGAGGATTCAAAGGGAATGTTCTTCAAGGGTCTCACAGAGGATGATAGGTAAAGAATGGTGGTAGTAGACTCCGTCATCTGGACATCAGGGGGGGGATTTCAATGGGAGCGGGGGGATCCTCAAGCTAACCTGAAGCATACTGCGCAACTATGGGAGAGGAGGATTGATTTTTTTCAACCTCATAATCACAGAAGACTTCTAAAGAGGCACGATAATGCGTCAGGTGAGGACAATGGTGGGAGTAATGGCCATGGACAATGCACAAAGCACAGGGTTTGCTGGTGCGAATAGTTTTTTGGTTCTTGGTTACGGACAAGGACGGGAGAGAGGGGTCAGGGACCGTAGACTCAGGGAACATGACTTTAACCATGGGTTGAATGCGGGGAAATTCAAGACAAGTATGAGTGGTGTGACCGACGAAATCACACAAGGCGCAAGGCTTTGCGGGCGGAGGAGGATCCGGGTCGGTCGGGGTGACCTTGTCTTGGGATGCCCCCTTGCGAGCTTTGCCTTTCTTTCCTGGAGCTATCACCACAGGGGTAGGGTCCCGGGGAGGTGCGGGGGGTATGGTGGCAACGGAGGAAGTGAGGGGGACCGGTTGAACCGGTGTCAAAGAAAGATAGGGTTTGGGGTGACCAGGTGGGGTAGCGGCTGGAGGGTCAAGGTACCAGATGGGTATGCCCAGGGTCAGGTTAGGGAGAGAGAGGGTGGCCATGAAAAGGACCGTATAGACCCCGGGAGGGGGAGCCAGGAAAGGTATTTGACCAGCGGGATAATGACCAGGAGGGACGGCTCCGAGATGGTTGAGGCCTGGGGGAACCGACCCAGGAGGATAGAGGGGTTCAGGGATACCAGCTATAGGAGAAGGGCCAGAAGGAGGAGTTCTGGCTAGTTGAGATGAATGGCTAGGAGCGGGTTGCGGTTGGTGAGGTTGAGTCTGAGGTTACTGACTAGTTGAATCGGGTCTCTTAAGGGCAGCCCGAGACGATTGCATCATGCAAACATTCGATAAGCTGGGATCGGAGATATGAGGAGGAGGAAGACCAGAGAAAGTTCCAAGCAGAGAGGAGTCTTTGTAGACGTTGGGAGAGACACTGGTCAAGGAATCGGCGGTTTTCTTATTGGCTATAGAAAAGATGGTCATCTCCGGGGAGGTCTGAGACATTGGCTCATGATAAGTCAACTGGTCGATGGTGACTATCTTTCCATTGTGAGGAAAAGACATCTTACGAAAAACCACGGATGGGACAGCAGACATGGCATAGGTGTAGCTTCGCCCTAATAGAATGTTGTAGTCTAGAGGGGGGTCGATGACTTTGACGTCAATGCAAACAGTCTTTCCTGCAAGGGTGCTAGGACAATTACGGAAAAGGCCAATGGGCTGGGAGGCATGGCCGTCCCACGCTCGAAGGGTGATCATGGAAGGGGCCAACTCAGGAGATCCAAGTTGCTTCCAAACCGAAGCGGACATCACACAGGTGGATGCCCCCTCATCAATTATACACCGAGAAACGTTGGCATTCCGGATTTTGACTGGGATTTGGAAGGTGACGGAAGCAGGAAGAGGAGGATGTTATGATTGATGGGCGTCGAAAACAATCATTTGGTCATCGGCGGGATCTATAGCGCCCATGGAAAATAGCAGAGCCTTATTTTGGGAAGGGCACGACTGGAGGTGCTCCAATGTGGAAATGGAAACAGGAGATTGTGCCAAATCATCTACTATACTATACGAATGAGTGGCTCGACCAGAAGCAGTATTTCGGCGTAATGGTCCCTTAGGAATCTTGGTATGAACCTCAACTTTGGGTTGAGGGATATGTAAGGGACCATTGCATGTCGAAAGAGGCTCTGTAGAACCTGGAGAAGGGGACTCGGGGGCAGATTGAGCAGAAGGCTTGGGGTACTAGCGAGACCAAGTTTGAAGGTGAAGGTCGATGAGTGGGGATGGATCAGAGTTCATCGTGAGGATCTGGTAATCGGAGGAACCAAAAGAGGAAGGTTGAGTGGCGACCTGTCCGTCAGGTGGTTTGGCGGCCACGAATCCTTGCTGGGGGAAAGGATTAGTAAACACTACTAGTTGAGTAGTGGTCACATTAGGGGGAGCATGAGGGGAGGCATGCTGTCCTCGCAATGTAGCTTGAGACTCCCACATCTGCCGCATCTGTGGTAAGAGGAGACAATTGTGGGTGTAATGACCGTAAACACCGCAACACGAACAAGGCTTATTTGTGCGAAGAGGCCTGTCCGGCTTGGGCTGAGTGCCCTGTTGCTGGTTAGCAGTGTTAGGGTTAGTACCTTGAGGATTGGGTCCACGAGTACCAGGGGCCGATTGATTTGGATTGCCTCTCCGCCTTCTTTGAGAAGAAGGGCGATTAGTCGCGCCCTGCTGTGCAAATACTTGCCCTGGAGGGGGCTATAGGTGTTGTTGTGGGGGTGGAGGAGGCAAGGGAGGTGGAAGCGCATATGCTGGAGGAGCTGGCGCACCAGGCTGCGGATAAGGATAATGGTTAGGTTGGGAAACATTGAGGTAAGCAGGAGGTTGGGAAAAAGGATGAGGCATGCTGTATCCTGGATACATGCTACCTGGAGGGGGAAAAGTGCTAGAGGTGCTGGCCCCTCCCGTAGGGAGACCATAGCCCATAGGAGGTTGAGCATACGAATGAGAAAGGGCTCCAACGATATCGTCGGCAGAATGAGATGCCTGGGGAGGTCAGGAAGGATGGTATAAACATAACCAGACTGAGCATAGATCAGGTCATATTTCAAGGCTATTTGGAGGGCGGCTTCATCGGTTTGAGGGAAATGGGAAGTGACATCTTTGCCAATGGGAGTTAAGAGAGTGTGAAGGAACCAGTCCATATAAACCCAATCTTCGAAGGTGGGAGCTCGACATAAGCTCCTTCTTCTCCCCCATTCCTGGACATGAGTGGAAAGGCGGGTTGAAGAGGTTTGCTTGAAAGAAGTCAAAATCTCTATACCAGTATCGTATCGGAGAGGGAGTTGGAAATAAGATAAAAAGGCTTGGGCTATGGTCGCAAAGGTGGTATGGGAAGAGGTGGCCTGGTCAACATACCATTTAGAAGCTTCGCCGGTAAGCGTGTGTTGGAACAACCGAAGACAGATGGAATCATCGGTAATGGAATTGGAGGAACACCACATGTGGAAAGATCGGACATCGTTGGTTGGATCTTCTCCAGCAAGGCCTTCGAACTTAGGGATGTCGGAGGGGAGCTTGGTTGGCATAGCAGGCCAACCAACATCATGGCAGATAGGGTCATTGATCAACTGATTGAGATCGGGGAGGCTAAGGCCTACCATGTAAAGGAGCAAAGGTGCAGCCGAGGTAGTTCCTGTGGCGGTCCCGCTAGTAGTAGTCCTGGCATTAGGGCCAGGATTACCGCTAGTGTTAGGCCCTGGACCAGACATGGTGAAGGTGACAGGGGGAGAACTAGAAGAAAAAGGAGAACCCAATGAATCAGAAGAGGAGTCGGAGTGCGGACTCAGAGGAGGACTAACTCGTCGATGACGGGAGGGAGTAGGTCGACCGACCAGAAACTGAGGGTGAAGGCCAAGAAGTCTCCGGGATGCGCGCCTTGGGGGCGCAATGGTGACAACACAAACATGACATAGGTGTTACAGGTCAAAATACCTCCTCATCAGCTCAGAGGGGAAGACAAATATGGAAGAAGTACAAATACCTAAATTAAACCTATTTCTGCCAGGGTAACGCATATATAGAACAGAACAAGAGCGTTATAACGCAGGAAATCAGTACATTGGCCGCATTAGTGGCTAGGGAAACGCTCTCTTTACACTGGAGGGACGCGTTACTCATGTTTTAAGTTTGAATTGGGAAAAGAGCGCGGAGAATGATTTGAATCTCCGACTTTCCCTCACAAAGGAGTCAGTTCACAAAGGAAACTGTAGAAGCACCAGTTCATTATTGGTCATTGCCATGGGAGACTGAACTCCAAAAGAGGAAAAAGCATGGAGTTCAAGGAAACATGTAAGCCTTTTCCATTCCAAACTAGTGGAAAGAGAAGGGCAACAATGGCCTTCTCCCTCTCCTATAAGAAGGAGCTGAAGGCTCTTAATTGAAGGTCGAAGGATTGCTCAAGGTTCTTGTATACTTATGGAATAAAGAATAGTGTGACATTGTGAAGGCCAAGAGTCAAAGAGGCTCCTAGAGAGCTTGTTGACTTGGAATTCTTCACTTGAAAAAGAAGAGAGATTGGGAGACTGAGGAGGGCTTGGTACAACCGATGGTTGTAATCCTCCTTCTTTCAAAATCAATAGAACTGTGTTCGTTTTGTCCATTCAATGCTTAATATTGTCATTATTGTTTGAAAATTTACATAGTATGATATGAATGGCTCAGATGTGTATAATCTAGATGTTTATTGTATATTGATTTAATTGATAGGATACTTGTTATATTAGAAATTACGCGGGTGCTTTGACTGATTGCAGGACTCAGATTTGGAGCCGGTGAAGAAGGACTCTTGCTTCGCTGCACAGCGCTCTCCAAAGGATTCCAAGGCTGTCAAAGAGGTAATTCTCTATTGTATTCCTTCAAGTTATTTCAAGCTAATATGAACATGCTCATGCCATCTTTGTGAACAACATAGCTAATCTTACTGTCTGCCTCGGGCACCGGAAAGCCTTGAGAGGGATATTCGAAAACTGACCACCCAAGCAGTTTACCCTATAGCAGAATTGGCGACTCCACTGGGGAATTACCCCCATAGTTTCTGGACTATTTATTCTTTCCTTTCTTCTCTTCTCCTCTGTTCAAAGATCCTTCCGACCATTTTTTGATGCCCAGTAGACATACCAAATGCTTGCAGAGTTCAGTCATGTTCCTGTCTGGCCAACTGAAGAGCTTTTCCCTGGTTAACGTAACCTAAGAAGGCTATCGAGTGCGTTATAATGTGGTCTATGCTTAAATACAGTACGTTATAACGTTGTATTTTCTCACAGACAGAGCATTACTCAGCCAAAAACCTTGTTGTTCACTGTTGTGACTGTGTTTTAGCTGTAGAGTTTTTTGGCCACCAGTACCTTTCACCGACTGAATCCCTGTGCTTGCCTGCTAAAATGGCATTGTTATTTGTTTCTCTTATTTAGTTAGTGTGCAAAACATTTACTTTTTAAAAAGAGAAATTTTTTTTATTTTTTTTTATTTTTCTGCATCTAGCTGAGTTTATTCTGAAAGTTTTAGTTCACAGACTGTTAAAAGAGGTAGATAGAAGTCTGAATCTTCAAAAGTTGAGCTGTGTTATTTACATGTTGGTGCATGGATGATTGAAAAATAAACCTCTCCCTGTAGAAACACTCTTCATTGAATTTAATATTTGAGCATGTTTTGCATGGTTTCTTGAGTCAAAGTCTCACTATACTTCATACGTCCATTCCCCCTCCGCAAGACTAATAACAAAGTAAACTAAAAATAAAGCGACACTAAAATCAATCTAATTACTCTTTTTTGTGCTCACACAAATAGTAGTTCAGGCTAGGATCTTGGGTTAGGAAAGTGAGAAAACTACCCAAGATCTCAAAACTTGAAAACTAGAGTCATTAATGAGTGAAATCCTGCTGCACTCACATTATTGGGAACGTTCCTTTACCGGAGCTCAGCGCGAGACAACACTTGGGTGCACTAGAAGGTATCCCACCTTTGACTGCATCCTGTGGGTGTGTTATATATTGGGGTTCCCTTCGGGGATGTCGAAACTAGATCGGGGATCTAGGTATTCTACCCATATAGCACATTGTCCTTAACCGTGGACCCCCCTGATGATGTCTATGATTTGAGGTATCCTTAGTGGCCAAAATTTTAGGGACTTACACAAGGTGACTGGGACGGGCTGTCCTGGTACCTGAAACAGATGGACCCACTCTGTCTTCGGTCTTTAGGAGGGTACTCGTCTTCACGAGAGTGCTTACACCTATCGTCTGAGGTTCAGGTGAAGCTCTAGAGTGACCGTAACTGTACTTTCGACAAACCCTCTCTGTATACTATTGCAATACTGGATTTCATCACCAGTGAATGGTAGTACTCAGACAGGGCACCCTATTCTGGCTGCTTGCTGATTGTTTTTAGAAAGTCCTTTTTCTTTTTGTTAGGTGTGTGGTTACTGTCATTTGAGACTTCATAATAGATCACAATTTAATAAAATTTGTTAAAATCAAACCGGTCACCGTGGCGTCCCCTGACCCACGCCGTCTGTCTCGACGACAGCAAGGTCTACCTCCTCTCAACCTTGAGGAAGAACTGAACCTTGGTGAACCCGGGCCTTCTACGGAAGGGCAGTCTCCTCTGACTAATCTTGATTATCACATAGACCCTTATCAGCCGGAACTCCTGGAGGACCCTCTCACTGAAGGCATTGTACCTAATTACAATCTTCCGCTCACTGATCTGTTAGGGCCTGTGATAATCCAAATTACACCACACCGAGATATGTCTGCGGCAACACCAACATCTATTTCTCCACCGGCATCCACAGGGTCGATACCAATGGCAACCATTCCTGGTTCGCCACCATCCTCCCCACCGGTGGTCAGTTCTATTCCATTACTGGGTAACCCCAGTAGTCAACATACACCTACCCCCAATCCTATGGTTAACACAACTGTCAGTAGTTTACTGAACCCTTCGGCATCTACTCCTACCGTAACCACGTTGGGGACCATGGTAGCTCCTCCCACGAGCATGACTACTTCGGTGCCCTTTAGCAACCCTTTCGGTTGGAACCCTCTGTTGAGTTCAAACCCCCTGGCCAGTATACCAGGGGGCAGCGTTATCAGTACGCAGGTAGCAGGGAATATTTCTATTCCTATGCAATCCTTAGGACAAATGGGACAACCCATTGTAAATACAATCCCCTTAAGTGGTTCAAACATAGCTGTAGGATCTATACCGTTGCCAAATTATGCAAGTACTAGTATGCCTCCGGGAAACTCTATTGCATCCATTTGGACTAACCAACCCCAACCTCCATCTGGAGTGGAAGGGCACTTTTATGCTGGGGGCAACCAACCGTTTTCCCCTCAATACACTATGCCCTATGGACAGCAACCGTATGTTCCTACTACTCCACCTATGGGAGGTTTTTATCAAAGTCCCACTTACCCTTCTGGTAACACGTGGATGGGAGGACCCTATGGTCCAAGTAATCAGCCCATACTACCTTGGTTAGACTCGGGGTAAAATCCACAATTTCCTTTCTTGGAAAATTTGGACATACCCGACATCCATAAGCTGACGAACGACCCCATCAACCACAACCCGCTTTGGCCTCCAATACCGCATAAGATTCCTTCTGATATCCCGAAGTTCGATGGGAAACATGGGGACGACCCGGCCGCACACATCACTACCTTCCATTTATGGTCCATATCCAATTCCATGGTAGATGATAGTGTCCGACTTCGACTGTTTCCCCGCACCCTTACAGGCAATGCCGCTAAGTGGTACATTGAATTGCCACGTGCCGCCATCAATACGTTTGGCGCTTTAGCGACGGAGTTCTTAAAGAACTTCCAACTGCCAATTAGAGTGGAAACCGAAACAGAATTGTTAACATTCATGAATGGAGACGTAGGAGGAGGCTCGTCAAAGTGCCAATACTGGACCATCTCTTGGCCAATTGGTTTTGCAAGTCTCTTTTACCCCACATCTCTAAAGACATTGGCCTTTCAGGTGCGGTGACAGAAGATCAATGTATTCGTCATGCCCAACACCTGGATTTAATCTATTCACAATCCGGCATGCTTTACGATCTGCTCCCCCATGCCCCTGGTAACCCAAACCCTCCGGCTACTCAGAAAACCGGAGCTCATGCCGATGGTCTCGTTGGCGCGATCTTTGGTGTAGCCACCAATCAGTCTCGGGGGAAAACCTCCCAGCCATCCTCAGCTGCCACCACCCCCCATCAAATGACTCCTCTTCCTCCCGCTGAGATAAATTCGGTGCAAATCTCACAAAAACCTAGCGGGAAAAATAAGAAGAACAAGAAGAAAACATCTTCTTCGAAAGAGAAGTCGGATAATCAGAAAAACCCTAATCAGAAAAATGCTGCCAGAAATGACAGAGGAAAGGATAAACCCATGAAATTTCCTTGCAAAATCTGTGTGGAGGATCACTTGACATACAAATGTCCTCGGCTGCAGGAATGCACCGATTTTATTGCTAACAAGGATTCTGGGCGAACACCTGTCGTTCTTCACAACCCTTTCCCCAATCAACCGCAGCAACATCAACACATGGTTGACAATCCGCCACAACCCCATCAACGGGGCAACGGTGGTTCGTATCCTTCCGGAAAAGGACCATCTGCCATTTATGGCATCGAGAGTGTTGACCTTCAAACTCGTGCCAAGCTTTATGGAAATCCTACCATAGATGCTCAGGAACCTGGAACTAGTTCCAATCCACTGTCGCCCAACGATTTACATATCGAAAGACCTACTGTTGAACCTGTAATTCGTCCCCCCAAAGGGACACTTCGACGCACGACTCATAACACCTCTGCACATGCAGCCCAAAACTACAATATTGTAGAAGATTTGGTGCAGGCACCGTCAGCTATGTCTGCTCTTAAAGTATTACAAACCTGTCCAACACAAAGGAAAGCCTTACTTTCGGCCATCGGTGGAATAGATCCCCAAGATTCCATGCTAGCAATCTTTGATATGAAAAAGGCTAAACCTCACCTCTCACATCAACTCGCATTCCAGGTGCAGGTTGTGTCGAAAGGGAGACCAATCCATCGCACTATCATAGACGAAGGTGCTTCGACCTGCGTTATGTCACAAGCTTGCTGGATCCATTTAGGTTCTCCTACTCTAACCCCGCCATCGAATTCCCTCAAAGCTTTCGATGGCCACACTTTCCTACCAAAATGATACCTTGTTAGCTTTCCCATCACTCTGAGTGGGAAAATGGTAAACGTGGACGTTGAAGTCGTAGAGCGTCATCTCGACTATAATCTATTGCTCGGTCACAGTTGGTCTTATGCTATGACCGCCATCGTGTCTTTAGTCTTCCGACTCATCCTATTTCCATTGGATGGGAAAATAGTCACGGTCGATCAGCTATCCTTCTACACCTCTGATTATACCACTTTACTAAGTAGCTCTGTACCCCTAATAGGAGGTGTCCCTGACTCTTACGTCAGTATCGGTACCAGTCTTCTGAAGGCATCTTCCCTACTGGGTTGTTTTCCTCTACCGCCGCCACAGATCCCAAACACGGTTGCAATGATATCCACCTTTTCGAATGGCTCTATCGACCCATGGATCATCCCGGCACCTTCAGATATTGATTCTTATGGAGATCAGATGCCACTTTCACCGGTTGAGTTGGCTTATCAAGCCATCCAAAGCACATTTGAACCCTCCACTGATATGGTTTCGACCACAGGTACAAACCTCTCTCCCATAACAGTTCTCTCTAAGGATCTCCTCAATGAAGTCTGGCCTACAGATGAAGCTATTCGAGAGATCATGTCATTAGAAGAACGACCTTGGGGAGAGTTTCACCATCGCACTTCGACGATTGATTCGGAGGCGATAAAAACCGAAATCCCGTCTTCTGACCAATCCGAGATAGTTCCCTTCTCTTATACGACCGTTTACACTATCGATTCAGAAGGGAACATGGGTAATATTTCCAAGACAATGCTCATTGATATCTCGGTCAAGACAGGTATCATGGAAAATATTCCGTATTGCTTTTCAAATATCACACCTTTCCAACTTGCTTTCGGCCTAGAGGCAGTACTTCCGATCGAGTGCGAAATCCCATCACTCAAACTTGCCGTTGAACTCCTGCCTGGCACCACCGCCACAGAAGAGCGCTTGCTCTCGCTCGATCATTTGGACAAAACTCATCGAGATGCTACACTAGCACTCGAAGCTCACCAGCGCCGAGTTAAAGCTCAATACGAAAAATCTGTCAAGCCTCGTTCTTTCCAAGAGGGCGATCTCGTTCTACTATATGATCAAAAGCACGACCTCTTGGGGGCAGGAACACTCCAACCATTATGGCTCGGTCCTTACATCATTACTAAAGCCCTCTCAAAAGGGGCTTACGAACTACAGGACTGTAATGGAATTCCACTCGAGGAGCCCCGCAATGGGCTCTATCTGAAGAAGTATTTTGCCTAGTTTCGCACTAGGCATATGCTTTGTAATTTTATGTATATAAGTTTTGCCTATTTTATTTTGATGATTCTGGATTATTGTTTTTGGTTTAAGGTGTTTTTCTCATGTAATATTTTTCTTTCGCACAGATGTCATCACATTCGTTATCATACGTCGGATATGCGGATGGTGCTAGTCGTCACACTAGACACATTGCTTCAGCTGCTTGGGTTCTCTATACTCTTGAGTTGGACCTTCTTGGTTCCAGGGGATTTTCCTGGGTAACGCCACCAATAATGTTGCCGATTACATGTCAGTGATCCAACTCCTCACGGAAGTGGCATCTCGTGACATCTCCGATTTAGTGGTCAGGTTAGATTCCCAACTCATCATTATGAAGTTAAACAATTATTACTGTGTCCGCCACCCTGTATTGCTACGTTATTTTTTACGAGTGTGACTTTTAGAACGTCAATTTCAAACAATCACATTTGAACACATTCCTAGAGAATTTAATGCATTAGCCGATTCTTTGGCAAATTATGTGTTAGATTGGCATTTATCGCATTTATTGTAAAATATTTACTCATGAGTACATATATTTTTATCACATCAAAAATACATAAAAATTTAAAAACACAAATCACCAAATATATATATATATATATGTCATGTCCAGTACATAGTAAACATCGAAAAGAAAAATCTCCCAAAACTTGGGGTGTTTTACAAAATTTGGCTACACTAAGCCATGCTCTGACATTAATACATCTACTCCACCAGCTAGGCCTGATGCTCATGATAGCATATAACTTCTCTAGCTATCCTCCTCAGAGGGACTAAGTATCTCTCTGGCACACCCACAGTATGCCGCTACAGACGAACTGGAACCTCCCGCATAGGAAGCGGTGGTATACCCATACTCAGACCCTCCAAGTTCCTAGAGAGTTCATGTAAAATTTGGGTATCATCATCGTCGTCAGCTTCCGCATCCTCTAATGGTGCGCCAGCCCCGGGTAGCTGCAATCCTCGCCGTGCATAGCGAGGGGCCCCAACTGGATGGACAGGTGCCACATCTTTGTCAAGCAAGCAAAAGCTTCATGTCAAAACTAAATTTTCACCCCTTTTTTAAACAATTTTTTTTTTAAACATTCAAAAGCTAAAAACACAAAGAACTTCTTTAAAAAAACACTGATCATTGTTTCTTACCATCAGGCCCCCACTGGGTGCCAGGGGACAGGACTAACTCGGGATCGCCTGTGAAGTTCATCCCTGCATAGGGATAATCCTCAATCATGATGATATGAGAGTCCAGCCAATCAAAAAACCCCTCATCAAAACAGTGACGGACGGGACCCTCTCCAGTCCGTGGAAGCAAAGTGGCCCACCGAGCCTGCCTCGGCTCGCGTGGACCCAATGGCGCTGTAGGGATCCTGGGCCTCATCAGTGGTATCCGCTTCAGTATGAAAGAAACAATCAGTGTACCATACCCAAACTCCCTTTGAGTACGGGTCTTGCATGCAGTAAGCTCTGCTCGGACCCGACGGACCACACCGTCACACCAGTCAAAAACCTGAGGCTGCGTGCAATCCAAGGCTAGGAGCATCTGAGCCTTGGTCGCCACATGCTGACTCTTGGCACCTGCCAAGCGAACAATCATCCATAGTATAGACCGCAGAGGTCTCAGAGTCACCTGCGCAATAGGTATCCGGTTACTCACAGCCTGGGTGCCACGTATGCAGTGCGCATGGATCAAATCAGTAGTGGAACGAGGGTCAGCTCTAGACCCCGTCAAATTGGGCCTCACCCCACGACATGACAAACCGGTTAAAAAGTACACATCATCCTTTTTGATGGCGAGCTCATTGCCACCAATCCGAAAGACATGATGCCGTTCGTCCCACTGCTGGATCAGCCACCTCAGGAGGTCCTCTTGACCCCTCATCAGTTCTAAACGGGCATACTTGAGCAATCCGCACCTCTGGAGAGCCATTAAGCTCACTGCATCTGTCACCATCTCTCGTTCTTCTCGCTCATGCTCTCTGTCTCGCCAGATACTCATGATTAACAGCTGAACACCTGCAAATGCAACATTTTCAACCGATTAAAACTTGCCTGGACCACTTCAAAAATGGAAAAATTGAGTTTTTAGAAAGCACGCTGCACCTAACGCGGGCACTAGTACAAAACAGAGCGTTCTAACGTGCAAGACCTTCACGGGTTATGCGTTTAATGCGGCTATCATACTCCTGACCCGCGTTAGGTGCAAATATTTTTCTAGGGCCTCAAAATTTCCTAAATTTGAACCAGCAAAAACTAAAAAATCAACAATTAAATGATAACAGGAGGTTCTAGCTCTTACCTGGATCTCGTGGAATAGAAAACTGTTGCTCAGATTGACCGTAATCGTCAACTGGAATTTTCACCCCTTTTCCACTCCAGAGCTTCTTCACAACACTCAAAACAGTGAAAATGAAAGTCTTCTGACCTTCTTATAGAAAATTCTGGGGCATGACTCTCTTAAGTCAGTCAGCAAAGTCGTGATTTCTCGTTGTACACATGTCGCAACTCTCGAGATTTGGTACTGATGTTCTAATTAGGGATCAAGATTTATGAGCAGACATACTCATGTTTTATCGAGCATTCTTTTTACGGTATTTTTCTTGCTCGTTAATCCGAAAAACCTCGAGTTCTCTTCTTCGGACTCGTTAAACTTATACGAAGATGGCATCGAGCGTTATTTTTTTTTGGTCTTTTCTTGCTCTTTAATCCGAAAAACCTAGAGTTTTCTTCTTCAGACTCGTTAAAACTATGGAGAAGTATTGAGCATTCTTTTTAGGAATATTTTTCTCGCTCATAAAACCGAAAAAATCCCGAGTCGCCTTTGTCAGGCTTGTTAAACTATCAAGACAAAGAACAATGAGCCATTCTTTTCCTCTTTTTTCAAAGCTCTTTAAACTGAATAAATAATCGAGTTTTCTCCGCGTGACTCGTTAAAATTTCACGGAGGTATCGAGTTTTCTCCACGTGACTCGTTAAAATTTCACGGAGGTATCGAGTTTTCTCCGCGTGACTCGTTAAAATTTCATGGAGGTACCGAGTTTTTCTTTGTTGGACTCGTTAAAATTTCACAAAGAATATTGAGTTTACTTCGTCTCGTTGTACTCATAAAAAAATGAGGTAGACGTCCATTGAACATAGATTTCTCACTTTTCCGGATTCGATGGACTAACTTACGGAAAATGAACTGTTTCGGGCTTACTATTATCCCTTTTCCGTGCCCGATTATCAAGACATGACAAAGGTACCCCAATGGAGTCGTCTTTTACGACATTTTTCAGACTCTCTAAATATGAAAAATTCACCGAGTTTACTCATCTGGACTTCTTAAACCTAATCAGACAGGACATGGAGTTGTCTTTTATGACATTTTTCAGACTCTCTAAACATGAAAAATTCACCAAGTTTGCTCATCTGGACTCGTTAAATCTAATCATATGGGGCACGGAGTTGTCTTTCCTGACACTTTTCAGACTCTTTAAACATGAAAAATTCACCGAGTTTACTCGTCTGGACTCGTTAAACTTAATTAGACGAGGAAAAATTTGGACAAAATGGATACTACCTCTGTTACATTTCCAAAAAAGGTCGATTTTGCAGCAAAATTCTTGAACATGGCACTTCCCAGAA
This sequence comes from Pinus albicaulis, assembly GCA_034641835.2. NCBI lineage: Eukaryota > Viridiplantae > Streptophyta > Pinopsida > Pinales > Pinaceae > Pinus > Pinus albicaulis. The sequence goes on from CM076570.1 coordinate 1,173,108,849, forward strand.
AACTCTTTCATAGTTAGCCGAACCCTACCATCTATGAGTATTAGCCTTCAATTCCCAGTGTCCCTGCACCGGTAAAATCATAACACACTCTTTGGTGTTCAAACACACTTCAGATGCCTAGTACCTTGCTAGAGTGCCTTCTATTGTTCAAGCAGATCTCGCTATCTACTGCTCCTATTATCAACCAAACCGTTCATTATGCCAGAAATTATTTGTCTTCTGACGTTCCCATTTACTCTTCCTTATCTAAAATCATAAACAAAATCAGTTCTTTTCCGTTTTGTGTTGACTGATGTAGGACGCTTCAGTGCCTACCTTTCAACAAATCACTTCCTATCGACTTCAACATCTTATCTAGGAATTTGATCCAGAAACCCATCAGTACCCGGATACTTGCAGACATCAGTGGCAGGTATTCTTGTGTTTGATCAAGAGTCTTCATCATTGGCTCTTGGTCGAATGATTCTACAAGTGTTCGACTTCAACTCCTTTTATTCACACTCGCTATTTGTACTGGGCATCTTAGGGACCATCATCATTATCGGTGGCCACCTTCGCATCTGTTAACAGTTTTCATTATTGACTGGTAATCAGACGATTTCTCACATGTTAGATGACAACTCCTTCATTCACATGTTGAGAAATATGCAGTTTAAGTGAATCGACGGTCAAGACCTTGGGGCAAAGGCTACACCATTAAAGTTGTGTTCCCTTCCCCAAGCTGTGATATTGTTTATGGAGACAGCTTCTTCAGCCTGATCCTGTTATGACAGACACTTCCACATTGTGCCTATTGGTGGACAGATTTTTCATATCTCTATTCTAGAGAAATCATGTTGTTTAAGCTACTGAGCATGGGATATGCCCGACTCTAGGCAAATACTATATTTTCTGACATATTTTGTTGTTTCAAGTTTTCCTCAGTCTTTCAATCTCTCTATCTCTAAAAATTATAAAGTATTTTGGCCATCGTCTTCGTCTTTGACCTCACACTTTAGGGGGCATCTGTTACAAGTCAAAATACCTCCTCATCAGCTCAGAGGGGAAGACAAATATGGAAGAAGTACAAATACCTAAATTAAACCTATTTCTGCCAGGGTAACGCATATATAGAACAGAACAAGAGCGTTATAACGCAGGCAATCAGTACATTGGCCGCGTTAGTGGCTAGGGCAACGCTCTGTTTACAATGGAGGGATGCGTTACCCATGTTTTAAGTTTGAATTGGGAAAAGAGTGCGGAGAATGATTTGAATCTCCGAATTTCCCTCACAAAGGAGTCAGTTCACAAAGGAAACTGCAGAAGCACCAGTTCATTATTGGTCATTTCCATGGGAGACTGAACTCCAAAAGAGGCAAAAGCATGGAGATCAAAGAAACATCTAAGCTTTTTCCATTCCAAACTAGTGGAAAGAGAAGGGCAACAATGGCCTTCTCCCTCTCCTATAAGAAGGAGTTGAAGGCTCTTAATTGAAGGTCTAAGGATTGCTCAAGGTTCTTGTATACTTGTGGAATAGAGAATAGTGTGACATTGTGAAGGCCAAGAGTCAAAGAGGCTCCTAGAGAGCTTGTTGACTTGGACTTATTCACTCGAAAGAGAAGAGAGATTGGGAGACTGAGGAGGGCTTGGTACAACTGATGGTTGTAATCCTCCTTCTTTCAAAATCAATAGAACTGTGTTCGTTTTGTCCATTCAATGCTTAATATTGTCATTATTGTTTGAACATTTACATAGTATGATATGAATGGCTCAGATGTGTATAATCTAGATGTTTATTTTATATTGATTTAATTGATAGGATACTTCTTATATTAGAAATTACGCGGGTGCATTGACTGATTGCAGGACTCAGATTTGGAGCCGGTGAAGAAGGACTCTTGCTTCGCTGCACATCGCTCTCCAAAGGATTCCAAGGCTGTCAAAGAGGTAATTCTCTATTGTATTCATTCAAGTTATTTCAAGCTAATATGAACATGCTCATGCCATCTTTGTGAACAACATAGCTAATCTTACTGTCTGCCTCGGGCACTGGAAAGCCCTGAGAGGGACATTCGAAAACCAACCACCCAAGCAGTTTACCCTATAGCAATAGGGGGAAGAAGAATGATCAACAAACGCAGGGAGGTGCAAAATCAAGAGAGTACAATGTCAAAACAAGGGCAGATAGGTGTAGTGTCAATTGATTTTAAAGTCTTTTCCTGGCGGTGTAAACCAGGCTCTTCTTTGCTTAGGGTGAGTGTGTGGCATGTGTTAATTTTAATTTTTAAACCCTTTTCGTTTTGAGAGCAAGAGAAAAAGTGTGTTGCGTAACTGAAAATAATGCTGCAGAGAACATTATATAATGCGGAAATAACAGAAAATTAACAACTAATCAATGCATCGATCTAACCCAAAAAGGCGGGGCTCTCAAAACTAGTCTAACAGAGGGAAAAAATCTAGTCAAAACACACTAAAAATAGGCCAATAGATCTAGGGTCGAAAGGGACAGGGATCTAAAGGAGAAATCTGCTGGAAAGATGGGCAGAACAAAGCCAAGAGGTAGAGGCAAGGTGGCTAGAAAAAAGGAGGAAATCAACAAAAAGCAGATGGGGCAAGGAGGAGGCCCTAAAGGTAGATCCAAACAAATCTTCAGGAGGTGATTTGAAAGGGAGAAGAGCTGATTAAAAGAGATCTGAAAAGGAGGTATCAGATCTGGAAAAGGGGGAGCTGAAACTCTGAAAAAATAGACACCTGAAATAGATAAAAACTCTTCCACCAAAAGTGGAGGGTACTAAAGCCCTAGGGGGCTATTTTTCCACTTATATGAGAAAAATAGATCAGAAACAGGTCGAAACGAACTGAGACAGAGGCTAGAAAACCCTGACAGAAGCTTCAGAAAAACCCAGAAAAATTGCAGAAAAATAGCAGAAAAATTGGCAGGTCGCAGGTTCTGGCCTGTTTTCTGTGCATGTTGTAGATAATGGGCTGAAAAGTGCGACCTGGAGGTCCAGGTCATAGTTTCTGGGCTGAAAAGTGCGACCTGAAGCTCCAGGTGTCCCGGCGGCCGATTTCCGGAAAAGTTGCCGTCTCAGTTGCAGCTGATGTCTGTCACCTGCGCAATAGGGCCAGAAACACGTGGAAGTTAGAAATTTTAATGTTTTAGGGTTTTATAGGTGAAAAACAACATGAAAATAGGAAAAAAAAAAGATGAAAAGAAACCCTAGGGTCTGAAGTAGCTGGATATGCAAGAATATGAAAAACGACAGCGGTCGTAATTGAAAACCCATGTGGGCCAGTTGTTAGTATGAATCTTTTGTCGAAGTGTAAGAAAAAATACCACTTTAGCTATGCATAACTTATAGCCCTAACATCAAATATGGCTACCAATATCTTTAGATCTGCAGTTAGTTGATCAAGACAAGTGCTGCAAAAAAAACCAGATCTATGCATATAGAGACATTAAGCATTAAAAATAAGGTTTTCTTCCATACATCCAATAGACAAGACAAGAACAATTTTTGAAATAATTTTTTGTATTAAGGGCACCTGGGAGGAAAAAAAGAATATGTTTCCAATTCTCCTCAATGGGATGGGTTCTTGGAAGTCCCCAGAACTTCAGATCTAGCATTTCTCTCTCCTGTTGGTGTAGAAAACCCAGACAAAGATAGAACTCAAAGGGAGCTCACACAGCAAATAATGGAAAATATGACAATGATAATGGCTCAAAGTCAGACCAAGAGTTTAGATCCAGAGTGATCTAATAGGCAACAAAAGGTGAAGAATGGTAAGAGAAACCCTCCTATTTATAACAAAATATTGGGTCATTCTAGATCTTGGTGCATGATTAAAATAACATTAACCAAATCTAGATCCACCTTTTATGGAATATTTTATTATATTTGTTGGAGAGAAAAAGTATTTGACTTGCGTCAAATCCCTTTATTTGTGAATAATAAATAAATAAATGATTTATTTATCATTTTAAGGAAGTGGTTGAAGGATAGTCAAATAAATAATGATTTATTTAATTATTTATGGGTGATTTAGTCATATTTAACAAGGAATATTATTTAAATAAGATTTAAACAATTATTCCTAGAAAATAATAAGATAAATAAAGATTTATCTAATTAATTTCTTTGTTTTGGATTAAACATGACCAGGAATAATAATTAAATTATTGTTTAATTAATTATTCCTTGAGGAAAATCAAACAAATATAGGTTTGTTTAATATTTCCTTTTGGGGTTTCCTGTTTAGACCATAAACAACCTAACAAATGTGTTTTATTAAGTTATTTTACATAGTGAAAGCAATTTTACTTAGGGTAAAATTGGTCTTACATGGTGTACTTGGGTCCATCTAATGATAGTAGGTTAGATGACCAAAAAATGGTGTAAGATAAAGGATCTCTTTCTCTCAACTGATAAGTCATCTTCGGGTCAAACCCTTCAGGAAACTTATTTAATGCTGAGCCTTGTGGAGGTTTTAGATCTCGGGGAAGTACATTATACACACTATTAAATCTAGTGCAGTAAGCTTGTACACTTTCCCCTGTATTTCTTTGGATATTTTTATAATCGGAAAGTATTTGAAGAGGGTTTTTCCTTACTTCCCATTTATTTAAGAATGTCTGATGGAAGCTTTGAAGATCATTTATACTGTGGGGGGCTAAGCCTTTGAACCATTTTCTTAATTCTCCCCCTAAACTCTGAGCAAATAGCCTAAGCTTGACAGATTCATCATCAATTTCATTTCTGTCAAAGTAGTCATTCATCTTATCCACATGTTGTGATGCAGTTGTAGCATTACTGGCATCATATAATGGAATTTTGGACTGATAGTCTTGTGGAAGATTGACTAAGGGAAAATGAAGGACCAATGGGGCATACCATGCTGCCATGGTAGGAGGTGGAAGTGGATTTACAAGGGGTGGATTAACAAGAGGGAAAGTGGGCTGAAGTGGACTGGTTTGGATAGTGGATGTAGGATGTACAGATGTGGATGGACTAGGAATAAATTTCTGAGTTGATCTTGGGTGAGAGACACCTAAATTGAAAAGGAAATGTAAATCAGGTGGTGTTGTTTCTCTACTACCAGGATGTTCACTTGTTTCTAGGGATGAAAGTAAGACTCTGAATCTAGCCGATATAAATCATCAAGAGACCTAGTTCTAAATGGATTTCTTAGATCTACTTATGATTGTTGTAGACTACAATATTTTCAGGAACTGAATTAGCTCTCAAGGGTGATCTGAAAACAGTTGAAAATTTTATCTTAGGAGACTTCCTAAGGATATTTTCTGGGTTATCAACTATCTCAGGTGGGTTTGGGTCAGGGTAAGCTCTAGTATGAATCTTTTTAGGCGCCACTATGTTGTGTTTTTCCGACCCAAGTAAACAAGAAAAGTATAACCAGATATGAAAATATTTATGAGGTTAACTGATCTTATAAACATGAAAATTTTAATCCTAAAATCCTCTAACTGAGTTTAAATGATGTTATGATGATAATGGGTCTTCCTAATGGAGTCTTAAGGTCTGTTTAGGATTGTGGACTCACCAAGTGGAGGTTTTGATCTCCTTTTGAGGTAAAAGGTTTAATGGTCCACCACCATGTTTATTAAATACCAATCTAAAATATTTTTGGGTTTTTCCGAGTTATTTTTCAGTCCTATGGGTTCTAAAAGTATCCTCAATCTATTTCAAAACTTAGCTACGATTATGAGACAAAGACAGTCTACTTTTATGGCTAAGCTAGTTTATCCTTCAAGGTTTGATAAGCTCTTATTAGAATCCTAAGGTTTCCTTAGTTTTTCACTAATTCAAACAAGTTTTATCATGATTATTGTTTGCTTGGTAGTGCTTGAAAAGGGTTTCTTTTACTCACTGCACAATTTTCTTGAATGAAGGGTTTCCTGAGGTTTTAAAGGTACCTAGGTTGAAAAAAACTCAAAATTCCCCAGTGGGGTCACCAGAAATGTTAGTTGTTGGTGGCTCAACTGGTTAATATACCAAATGTTCTATGAAACGGATTTATGATATCCTATAATTACCTTAAAATGAAAATGACTTAGAACTCCCCAGTGGAGTCGCCAGAAATGTTAGGAATCTGTAATTTGCAAGATTGGAAAATACAAACTGCATAGAAAACACTATTTCAACCACTTTGTGATTCTAGGATCTAGCCCTCCTAAATTCGGAGAGGGATCTCTCCAATAAAGTGGAAAGATTGATTTATCTTTAGGGCTTTTGGGTAATCATATTAGGCTAGTTATGAAGCGCAAGGCTTTTTGTTTGTTTTGAATGGTTGAGCATGATTATTAGTTGAGTGGAAAGTCCTAAATGGAAAGAGTTTCAAAGAGGTGAAGTTGCAAGCAATAAGAACAAGCTTTGGCTAAAAATATAGATATAATGTTGGGTTTTAGTCCATTGGGCTATGGAGTCATAAAAAGGCTTTAATTGTGCAACAATTCAAGAGTGATCCAAGGGGCAAGTAATCTATATCACAAGATCTTTTGAGATAAAATGATGGAATGGAAAAAAATAAAAGTGTTGGAGGGGTGGAAACATATAATAATTTCAACTAGGATTTATAGTCTGTCCAAACAAGAAAAACATCTAAGCAATTGTTTAAAACCAACCAAAGGGCAGGGCTCACCATAAATCTCTTTGGACAAGCTCATATTAAAGATAACTCAAGAGACAAACAATCCAGTAATCCGCATAATTACTTTCAGAAAGGATGAACAACACATAAGAGAAACAAAATGAAACTTAAGATCAGATAAGATACTTTTAAATCTAGTCTGCTTTCAACATACGCTTAGGGAAACTTTTAGAATTACCTTTGGAGAAAGAAGCTAGAAAATAGGGCTCACCATCACTTTTCTAGTCTGACTTTAATGAGAAAATAATGAAAATAACTTTCAAGAATAACGTTTAAAGAAAACAGTAGGACGATGGAGCGCCAACATTCCTAACTTCTTAAATTGTATTGAATCATTCTTAAATAAACAAATTAGAGGAAAACATTGAGATAAAGCTTATCAGTCAAAGAAGGGTATTGTAAACAGTAAATTATAAATCTATGCTTGTTTTTCTTTATCAGAGAATAATGGAAAATATGGCATACATGAAAGGAAAAACAACAAAAAAGAAAGAAGCACTTCACTAGTGATATAGACCAGGATCCCAAGAAACAAGTATATTGAAGTCAAACCAGTTACATTCTTCAAGTCCAAGGTTTTAGTTCAGCAATCATGTTCACTTCTCAGCCTAACTTATTTGTCTACAAACAGAGCTTCAAGAGCCAGCAAACACTATTTACAAGTAGTAGTTTCGAGCACAAGTATATTTCAAAGTTCTGCAACCAACCTTGTTTCATCTTCTACAGAAGTATTTATAGAAGATATGAGGAGGTGGGATGGATAAATGATCTCCTAGGTTCAATTAATACAAATTAATACTTCTTGGTATTTGAGGGGCTCGATGGAGAATTTTACAGATATTTCCTCTGTATTAATTGATTTTACATTAAGAATTAAGCTCAGTGTCTAGTCAACTTAGTGTTCCTAAATTGATATCATAAATTGTCAACCAGGGCTAATAAATTGTTGAAGTGAAGTGCACCATATGTGCCTAGGTATCTTCTTCCTACTTCTTTGTGCTTAGTGTTTTTCTAGTGTTTTTGATTTTGTGTTTTTATGCTAAAGGGAAAAACTAAATTACTAGCAAAGAGAAGTTACTGATCACACTAAAACATAATAGAATCTACTCTAAACTATGAATGGTACTAAGAACAGAGAATGCTAATTCACAAATTGTAAAGCTGCTAAGAAAAGTAACTCATAAAATTAAACTTAGTCCAATTCATTTCATTAGAGGTATGTTGGAAAAACTTGAGAAAAGGATTAGTTTTGATGTAATGAGGTTCTCTTTAGTAAACAACAACTTAAAACATCACAGAGAAAATCTTATTCTTTGTTAGAAATTTGTTGGAACATTTTGAGAAAAGATCATATGTAACATAGTAAGGAAACCTATGCTAAAATAACTAATGACACTAGAATTAACTCATTTTGCAACTCAAAATGTTACTATTAAGCCTCATTCAAGGGTTAGAGATTTCTTGGAACAACTTGGGAAAAAGTTTGTTTGTAAAATTATGAGAATCTCTTACATAATTGTAGAACAGTCAAGAACTCAAACTGATATAACTAATTCTTGTTCATATGATAGTGATGTGTTAGAAAAATTTGAGAACAAGAGCAGCTTATAAAATAATGAGGGTCTTTTAAATCTAATTAACAGGACTGAAATGCAATGAACAGAACTGAATTAAAATACAATTAACTCAAAGTACTACAGCTAGATCTCATTCACGTGTTAGTGGTATATTGGAACAGCTCATGAGAAAAATATTGACTATAATATTCGATGTAAGTAAATGACATGAAAAATGATGCAAGATAATAAACTCAGAAAACTGCCTAAGTCAAGAAAAAAATAGAGTTAAAGGTCACTTATCTAGAAAATATGCAAAAAGCCTTTCGGATAGTAGGGGCCCTCTACCATCAGATTGGCACATGAATTCTTAACTCCTTAAAGTTGCTTCAGATCATGCATCAAAGTTATACTTCTTTCATTAGAAGAAAAATGCTCAGAAACAGAGTATCACAGTCTTTGAAAACTAACAACAAAACATCCACTAACTGTTTCTCGGTTCACCGAGTTATTTTTATAAGAAAATACATAACTTACATTGAGTAGAAATAGGCATAGATGTATTTTATAATCAAAATCAAACTAGAACTCCTGTTGAGGACTCATATTTTGCTGATGACACCTGCAGAGTCCTTATCCTTGTAGAAGTCTGCTTCTTGGTTTTGGCTTTGTCCACGTGCATAACTACTTTCAGATTTTTGTTGAGCCTTCGTGGAGGACAAGGAATGATGCAGGAGAGTTTTGGAGTCTAACCATATGCGTCTTTCCCTCAAATGACACCTGTAACCTGTTTAAACATAAATATGGCTACGGAATATACGACGAGCTACAAAATGACTGCATTTTGTAGCTAAGTTTGCTCATAAATCACTATGACAACAAAACCACAAAAGTATAATAACTCAGTCATTGCATGTATTCTTAAAGTGGTTTTAATCATTATTATTGATCTTTTAGGCCTATAAATGATAAAGGATAAATGGAATGAAGTGGATTTGGTGAAAAGAAAAGACATTTTTAGGGCTCAACATACCTCCACTGCAAACAATTTGCATGTCCTCATGCAATCAATCCATGTATTCTGAAACTTCAGCCAGGACATCTAGCTTCCTTTTTCTGCTTTGCTTGGTGTTCAATGGTATCCTAGGCTTCCTTATGACCAATTTGAATCTCAGATTTATAAGTGCCCTGTTCAATTTCTTGTTTTTCTTCTTCAGCTTCTCACTAGCCTTGTACAATTTTTCCATTTGCAGAGAGAGAGTTGTGTTCATGTCACTTTTCAGTTTGACTTGTTCCCTTAAAATTTCATTTTCATTTTTTATATGCCTATTGAGTACTTCCAATTCATATTTATCTCTTTTGAGCACTTCAATTGAAGATTCTTGTGGGCTAGGAGTTCTTTCTATGTTTTCTGAGGCTCTTTTTTCTAATGATTCAACATATTTATAGATCTGTTGTTGGGCTGGATCTACATCCGGAGTTCCTCTATCAGGATCTTCTTCATACTGGTACTCAGGAGATCTGTCAATTGGTGTCTCTTCATCTTCAATATCTATGATTCCTATTTTCTTAACTCCTGTCTTCTTCAATATGCCTTTAAGCCTATGACTTCTTCTCAGTTTAGATGGTCCCTCACCTTTCTTTTAGCTTCCTTTCTTATTACCTTTTCCTTTTTGAGTTGTTTCTTGATTTTGGCCAATTTTTCAGAGATAATTTCCTCACTATCTTCTTGTATTGATTTATCAGTTTTAATTTCAACAGATTTGGCAACTTTTCCCCTCCTGCTTCTTCTTACAACTTTTCCTTCAGACAGAGTTTCTTTAGGTTCTTCAAAATGTTTTCTCAAGAGGAACTCATCCCAACTGTCTCCTACCTTCTTCAAACGATGATCACTTAAAATTTTAACTAGGCCATGATGATATAAGGTGGTTTCTAAGAACTGAATCCTTTTTTAGACATTAGAAGCCATCCTTTTTAGGATATTGAGCAAGAAAAAGGGTAAATTTATCTCTTCATCTAGGAAATTCATCATAATTCGAATGTGATAAACATATAGGGTGCCAAATCATCCCTCACAGGTTATAAAATTTTGTAGAATTAGAAACATATTTCGCCATTTATTTTTCAAGGCTGAGCTAGGAATGCCTTTCTTGAAAACTGAAATTTCCATACTTGGTGTTTTTAGCATCTGTCTCCAGGCTTCATTATGAAATTCTTTGTTTTTAAACCATCATTCACCTTGCCTTGGAAACTCTGTTGCTTCTACTATGAAGGATTCCATGATAATGAACTTGACATCACCAATTTCAACCTCTGACCTGTTGAATGACCGGGAAAATGACTTGGTGACTTCCTTGTGAAATCCATTTAACTTCTCCAAAAACTTTAGCCATCCAACATGTTGTAACATCTCTTTAATCTGAGGGTAACCTTCTAGATATTTAGTTTTGATTGGCTCGGACCTTACAATAAGTCCCATTGCTTCTTTTCCTCAGCTTCAATTTACTGCTCTATTAATACTCTTCTGTTTGAGGTAAAAATGGCTGTAGAGGGTTGTCTCACCCTAAAGATGACTTCTCTATTTCTGCAGACATGAATTGGCTACGGAGAAATGACATTAAGTGGATATGGGATGAGTGAAATACGGTGAGGGTAAATCATAAGAATGATTGAGTTTGAGAGTTTTTCATGGAGTAAAAGACTGCGGAGAAATCTCATGAGGATTTCAAAATCATCAATGAATGTTTCGAGTTAATGACGTGACCTAATAGGTCACTTCAAGTACTGACCGTTAACTTCTAATAAATGATGATTTCATATGGAGCGGAATGGAAGGGATTTGTTCAAGGATTTTATGATAGGCTTGATCAATACGAATAATCAAAATAACTTTATGGAACATACATATGACTTAACCATACTATATCTTTCATAATTTGCTATCATAATAATTTCACACAATTTTACCTTAGCCCTTCTTTTGATTTTTGTTGTTTTAATATGCTTTGTCTTTCCTTTGAAAATTATTGATCTTTCAGTCTCCATAATCCTTTTGATTTCTCTTGCTGAAGTAGGTTTGCAGGATCAATTTGCTGCTGAACAAGTGGCTGCTAAATGGTTGGCTGCAGAATATCTGGCTGCAGAATATCTAGCTGCAGAATGTACATGTAAAAGCTTTGAGACATGGAATTAAATGATTTGAAATATGGATGGAATGAAGTATGAAATGAAATAAAATGGATCATGAAATATAGTGGAATGAAGCATGAATGAAGTGAAATATGATGGAATGAAATGGATCATAAATGTGGAGTGGAATGAAATATGAAAAGTGAGCCTGCAACTTATGATTTGTAATGCTCAATTACAAAAAAAGATCAATTTTGAAAATCTGAAATGAAATGAGATGGATCATGAAATGGAGTGAATGAAGTATGGATGAAGTGAGATATGGTGGAATGAAATGGATCATAAGTGGAATGCGATATGTAAAATGAGCCTGCACTTATGATTTTATGATGCTTATTTGTAGGAAAAGAACAATTTTGAAAAGCTAAAGTGTCAGAAGGATTCTTATTTTCACCTTATTTTTTCTGTATAAACATGCTAATCAATGATTAGTTTTCATGTTTATACTTTTTTTTTTTTAAGCATCTAATTTCAGAAAATACAATTAAGCTGATGAAGAAGAAGGATTCTTCTTCATTAACTTCACATCACTATTCTCTTGGAATCTCTTGACAAATTCTTCTCTTGAAAGTGGCTTATGATACAATTTCAATCTGTGACCATTTACAAGAAAAGTCACCTTATCTTCATCTATTTTCCTGATTTTTATTGCTCCATTGTCAAAAAAAATCACAATTTCATATGGCCCAAGCTAATGTGTTTGGAATTTACCTTGAAAATCTTTGAAATTTGAATCAAACAAGAGGGCCCAGTCACCTTCTTTGAATTTCTTTTCCTTAATGTACTTATCATGCCATCTATTCCTTTGTTGTTGGACTATATTTTTTCTCTGGACTACATCCTATCTGATCGCATCCAATTCATTAATCTGCTCCAATCTGTGCTTTTGTGCTTCTGTTAGATCAAGTCCTAGCTGGACTACCATTTTAAAAGTTTGAATCTGAAACTCTATGGGAAACAAGACTTGTTTTCCATAAACAATTTCATAAGGGGTATGACCTGTTGTGCATCTCCATGTAGTTCTATAGGCCCACAAGTCTTCAGGAAGCATGTCATCCCAATCTCTTCTATGCAAATTAACAGTCTTTGTTAGGATCCCTTCAATGACCTTATTAGTAGATTCCACTTGGCCATTTTCTTGCGGATGATAGGGAGTAGATTTTTTGTGTCTGAATTTTTACCTCTCTACCATTTGTTCCACTAGCCTTGATGTGAATTGAGCTCCTTGATCTGTAATAATTTCTCTTGGGACACCAAAACGAGTAAAAATAACCTCAAAAAAAAAATTAACTACAGATGCTTTAGTAGCAGAAAGTAATGGCTTGGCCTCTACCCATTTGGTAACATAATCAGTGCAAATTAATATATATTTCTTTTGTCTTGATGGAGGACTAATAGGTCCTACAAAATCTAAAGCCCATTTCTCAAAAGGTTCAATATGTACCTGAGGCTGCAATGGCATCTCACCTGAAGGAGAAGGTTTCCCTACCCTTTGGCAACTGTCACACCTTTTGACATACTCTTTAGCATCTTTAAAGAGGGATGGCCAATAGTATCCTAAATGAAGGATCTTATAAGCTGTCCTTTTATTAGCAAAGTGTCCACCACAAGGCTCATCATGACATGCCTTGAGGATCTTAGGCATCTCGTCTTCTCGAACACATCTCCTAATAATAAAGTCTGGACCTGTTTTGTATAACTCATTAGCAACCCATGAATATTTTGCACTCTCATAAATGATCTCTTGCATTCATAATTGAAGGAAATTTCCCTGAAATTAGATAATTGGAAATGTCAGCAAACCAAGGAGTTTGAGTATAAATTGCAAAAAGATATTCATCATGGAATTGATCTTCAACTAGAGTATTGTATTTATTGTTTTGGAGTCTAGATAGGAAATCAGCTACTGTATTTTGTTTTCTAGGCCTATCTAGAATGGTGATGTTAAATTCCTGTAAAAGCAATAACCATCTTATGACTCTACCATTAGTAATTGATTTTTTCATTAGATATTTAATTGCAGAGTGATCTGTGTGAACAAAAGTTTCGTAGGCTGTTATATAGTGTCTGAATTTATTTATGGCATGAAAAACATCTAAGAACTCTTTTTCAGTTACAGTATAATTTAACTCCGAAGGGGTCAAAGTTTTACTTGTATAGTAGATGGCATAAGGAATCAGGTCTTTTTGTCCCAATACAACTCCTAAAGTTGTATCTGAGGCATTTGTTGAAATGTGAAAAGGTAATTTCCAGTTAGGTCCCCTTAAAATAGGTGCTTCAGAGATTTTTGTTTTCGGGGTCTCAAAGGCTAACTGGAAATCAAGATTCCACTTGAATTCACAGTTCTTGGTGAGTAATTTGAAAAGTGGAGATGCTATCTTGGTGAAGTTTTCTATAAATCTTCTGTAATACCTTGTAAATCCTAGAAAACTCCTAACATATTTTTGAAAACTTGGAACAAATAAGTTAGAGACGACTTCAACTTTTGACTCATCAACTCCAATCCCATCTCCTGAAATGTGATGCCCCAAAAAAATCCCTTCAGTAAACATCATGAAACACTTCTCATGACTTAGTGAAAGATTTTCTTCTTTACATCTCTTTAAAACTTTTTCCAAGTTTGCTAAGGCTTCTTCAAATGTGTTTCCATAAACTGTGAAATCATCCATATATACCTCTACACAATCATGTATTAGATCTGAAAAAATTCCTAGTACTGCCCTTTGAAATGTTGCGGGTTCATTGCATAGTCCAAATGGAAATACTCGGTAAGCATAGGTACCCCAAGGACAGGTAAATGTGGTTTTGTCTTGATCTTCCAGTGCTACTTGGATTTGATTATAACCACTAAACCCATCTAAAAATGAGAAGTAATTTTTGCCAGCTAATGTGTCTAACACCTGATCTATGAAGGGTAAGGGAAAATGATATTTAAGAGTAGCTTTGTTTAATTCCCGGTAGTCAATACATACCCTCCATTTACCATTTTTCTTTGGCACAATTACCAAAGGAGAAACCCACTGACTATCTGAAATGGGATAGATAAAGTTGACATTTAACAATTTCTGCAATTCTTCTTTAACAATCTCCCTAAGGTTTGGATTCATCCGTCTCTGAGGTTGTCTAATTGGTTTACAATTTTCCTCTATGTAGATATGATGAGTGCATGTCTTAGGGCTTATCCCTTTCATATCAGTGTACTCACATGCATATGCAGAAGAATGTTTCTGTAATATTTTGACTAGCTTTTCTTGTTGAGATTTCTCTAGGTTCTTGTTTATGTTTAAAGTTTTACCTGGAAATATCTCAATTGTAGAGCTGCCAAATTTATCCATGGAGTAAAGAGACATCTGTCTTGATGTTAAAAACTCAATGTTGGATTATTCTTGAAATTGTTCATGTTTGTATTCCAAAGAGGATTCAAAATTTTCTAATGTATTTAGAATCTGGCTATCTTCACTAATTTCTGAAATTGTGAAGAGAGGTTGTATGTCTTCTTCATCCTCAATCCATTGAGTATCATCTAACTCTGTAATTGTTTTTGCTGGAGGATACAAGGTAAATTTCTTGTTTGAACTACCATCAGAGATGTACATATCACCGGATCTACAACTAATGAAAGAAATAGTTGTAGCTAACCAAGGTCTTCCTAATATAATAGGATGTCCTCCTAGATTATTTTTAGGAGTTAGGATCATAAAATCCACAGGGTACTCCCAAGAATATAAGGACACTAGAATGTATTTTATTACTCCATCAGGTTTAATCACAGATCTATCTGCTAATTATAATAATGTGGGTGTAAAAAGAAGATTAGGAAGTTTTAGTTTATCCATGATTTGTCTACTCATGATATTGATTGCTGCTCCTAAATCAATAAGTGTGTTTTGGATCTCTGTTCCATTGATGTGTATTTTAACAATTGGATTTCCTAGGTCTAGATACTTTGGAATAGAAATCTTACCCATCATGATGTCTTTTATTTTTCCTACCAGTTGAATTTTCTTTGTCTCTTTTATTCTTTTCCTATTTTTTTCATGCTCAACTCCTTTATTGTCTTTGCTAAGATTGGAATTTCCTTGATAACTTGTAGTAATGGGATCTTAATACAGACATTGCTTAGCTCATCTAAAAAATAATAATTATTCACCATAATTTGTTTCTCTACACCCTTATCAATTTGTAATATTTCTGGAAAGGGAGATGTAGAGGTGAATATTGATGGCTGCTCTAATATAGGAGTTGAAATTTTTGGCTCTTTTTGTTTTGATTTTTCAATATTTGGGTCTTGAAAAGATGTGCTCTCTTCGAGAATTTTACTTACCCGTAGAGAATATTCCTCAGAGTTGTTTTTCTCTTGTATGATTATAGCAGGTTTCTTCTTTTCAAGTATTCTTCCAGACCTAAGTTGAACATCATTAAGGTCTAAAGGAGTAATCAAATAGGTTGGAAACTGTTGACCTTCTATCATGTATGTGTTCTGAGGATTTTTATTGTTGGGGTTTGGTATAAGTTGGGCAGGAAACTGATTTTATTTCTGATGAAATGGTAATGGAAGTGGTGGATTTTGATGTTGTGGATTTTGTTGAGGAGGAAAATTTGGATATGGTGGATAAGATGGTGGATATTGATAATACTGAGAGTATCTTCCATAGGGATTTTGTGCTCCTTGTGCCCAAGTTTGAGATTGATTTTGGAATTGGGGCCAAGGTTGCTGCCAAGAATTCCAATTTGATGGGGGTTTATTATACATCTGATCATGGAATCCTTGTGTTTGAGGTCCTTGCTAAGGCTTCCTAGAGACAAAATTGAGAGATTCTATGGAATTTGTAGGGGTTTCTTCTTGAAAGAAAAATTTAAGATGAGGAAGTGAAGGAAAACTCTTGGTATCATGTTTTTCTGAACAAATTACACAAGTCTCTACTATTTTTTCATCCAAAGGGCACTCTCTCAAGGCATGCTTCTTTCTACATTTGTGACAAAAGATTGCTAAGGCATCAGATTCAGCTTTTTTCTTGTTTTGTAACTTAAGGGTGTCTATTTGTTCACTAAGACTCCCTAAAATTTCAGATTTGAATTCATCAAGCATATGTCCTATTTCTGCCCTACTTACTGTCCCAGAAGCAGACTTACTTGCCCTTGAAAGAGTACGGTCTCTTGGTCCTTTTAAAGTTTTATATTTCCCTCTTGAAAGGTTGATACATAATTCAGCTATTTCAGGTAATGTGAGCTGAGATATATCTCCTTTTCCCATCATATTAAGGATATCTAGCCATTCATCCCTAATTGTCTTCAACAAGAGAGCTTTCAAAGTATCTTGGTCTAAGTTTTCTATTTTTTCTCTCTTGATGTTATAGTTAAACCTTTCCAACAAATCTTCCATATTTTCATCCTCTTTTTGTATCATTTTAAACACTTCCTCCTTATGGTTGATTGGCATACAATAATCCAAATACCTCTCTAGAAATTCATGTTTCATGTCTTCCCATGTCCTAATAGAACTGTTGATTAAACTCATAAACCATTTTAATGCTGCTCCTTTCAATGTTGAAGGGAATAGTTTAAGTTTTTGGGCATCTTGTAAGTAATCATAGTTTCTACATAGGACTTCAAATTCAAATAGGAAGGTTTCAGGATCTTCACTTTTGAGTCCATAAAATTTTGGAAGGACAGAGAGTGAAATATTTTTCATAGTTGCATTGGTTTCTTCATCTACTATAGGAAACCCAAAATAGCTTCCCATTTCCCTTATACCTCTTCCTCTGCCTCCTTCTTCACCTCTACCTCCTTCTCCTCTACCTCTACCTCTACCTCCTCCAAATAGTGTATGCTCTCCATTAAAGACTCCTCCTCCCCCTTCTTCTTCCATGGTTGATTCTTTTGTGGAAGTGGAAAATATTATGTCTCCAGCAAGGGTCCTTGAATCTTCTTCTAAGACAGGTTCAGTGGATGAAGTGGAAGGTATTTCTGATGGAATATCTGATCTTAAGTCTTCTGGAAGTCTATGGTCAATATAATATGGAATGTGGGTTTGAGTTGGAGGTGTGCTACCTCTTGGTCTTGGTGGAACAAGTGGTGTTCTAGGAATCAAGCTTCTAGTTCTTATAAATCTACGTTTTGAGTCTCTTTCTCTATGCATATCATTGTTTTTGGGAGGTAAGAAATAAGGCTACCTAGTTACACTTCCCCGGCAATAGCGCCAAAATGTCTAGTCAACTTAGTGTTCCTAAATTGATATCATAAATTGTCAACCAGGGCTAGTAAATTGTTGAAGTGAAGTGCACCATATGTGCCTAGGTATCTTCTTCCTACTTCGCTGTGCTTAGTGTTTTTCTAGTGTTTTTTATTTTGTATTTTTATGCTAAAGGGAAAAACTAAATTACTAGCAAAGAGAAGTTACTGATCACACTAAAACATAATAGAATCTACTCTAAACTATGAATGGTACCAAGAACAAAGAATGCTAATTCACAGATTGTAAAGCTGCTAAGAAAAGTAACTCATAACATTAAACTTATTCCAATTCATTTCATTAGAGGTATGTTGGAACAACTTGAGAAAATGATTAGTTTTGATGTAATGAGGTTCTCTTTAGTAAACAATAACTTAAAACATCACAGAGAAAATCTTATTCGTTGTTAGAAATTTGTTGGAACATTTAGAGAAAAGATCATTTGTAACATAGTAAGGAACCCTATGCTAAAATAACTTATGACACTAGAATTAACTCATTCTGCAACTCAAAATGTTACTATTAAGCCCCATTCAAGGGTTAGATATTTCTTGGAACAACTTGGGAAAAAGGTTGTTTGTAAAATTATGAGAATATCTTACATAATTGCAGAAAAATCAAGAACTCAAAATGATATAAATAATTATTGTTCATATGATAGTGATGTGTTAGAAAAATTTGAGAACAAGAGCAGCTTATAAAATAATGAGGGTCTTTTAAATCTAATAAACAGGACTGAAATGCAATTAACTAACAGGACTAAAATGCAATGAACAGAAATGAATTAAAATACAATTAACTCAAAGTACTATAGCTAGATCTCATTCATGTGTTAGTGATATATTGGAACAGCTCATGAGAACAAGATTGACTGTAATATTTGATGTAAGTAAATGACTTAAAACATGATGCAAGAGAATAAACTCAGAAAACTGCCTAAGTCAAGAACAAAACAGAGTTAAAAGTCACTTATCTAGAAAATATGCAAAAATCCTTTTGGATAGTAGGGGCCCTCAACCATCAGATTGGCACATGAATTCTTAACTCCTTAAAGTTGCTTCAGATCATGCATCAAATTTATACTTCTTTCATTAGAATAAAATCTCTCAGAAGCAGAGTATCACAATATTTGAAAACTAACAACAAAACATCCACTAACTGTTTCTCGGTTCACCAAGTTATTTTTATAAGCAAATACATAACTGACATTGAGTAGAAATAGGCATAGGTGTATTTTATAATCAAAATTGAACTAGAACTCCTGTTGAGGACTCGTATTTTTCTGAAGACATCTGCAGAGTCCTTATCCTTGTAGAAGTCTGCTTCTTGGTTTTGGCTTTGTCCACGTGCATAACTACTTTCAGATTTTTGCTTAGCCTTCGTGGAGGACAAGGAATGATGCAAGAGAGTTCTAGAGTCTAACCATATATGTCTTTCCCTCAAATTACACCTGTAACCTTTTTAAACATAAATTTGGCTACGGAATATACGACTAGCTACAGAATGACTGCATTCTGTAGCTAATTCTGCTCATAAATCACTATGACAACAAAACTACAAAAGTATAATAATTCAGTCATTGCATGTATTCTTAAAGTGATTTTAATCATTCTTATTGATCTTTTCGGCCTATAACTGATAAAGGATGAATGGAATGAACTGGATTTGGTGAAAAGAAAAGAAATTTTTAGGGCTCAACACTCGGTGGGGAGTTTTTTTTTACTTTAAGGCTCTGTGTCATCTCTGTAATAACTCAGCAGATATTTTGCAATAATTTCTTTGGCTGAATTAACTGTTCGGCTGTCATGAGGTAAATATCCTCTGTTCTGGTCACTACTCGGCTTCTGTTGAATGTTGTGAGGCTATAGGTGGCATTAGGTAGCTGAGAGGAATCAATTATCCTCTGATGTGGTGGTGGAGGATTTCTCTGCCTGATAGATATTTTTGGTTTTCTTTAAACACTATTAATTTTCCTTTAACTCTGTGTGTTGGGCTTAATCAGGCGTAAACTCTGTCTTCTGCCTTTTAACTGTGTTTAATTTAGTGGATTAGGCTTTTTCTTGTTGATCTTAGCCATAATCCACCCAAACTGTGTAATTAAACTTTAATTCTTCATCTCTGGTTTGATTGGGTCTTCAACACTGATACTTTTTTATTTTTTTTAATTATGTGTGTCTTGTTGATGTGCAGGTGCATAGAGGGTTCTTATGGCATCAGTGCTCATGATGTACTGATGAAACGTGATATGGAACCCCGCAGATGAATATTATTTAATGCAATGAAGACCAAGAGGATCGTCATCCCCAGTTTTCACTTTTCCCTTAAAATATTCGATGAAACATTTAAAACCTGCATAAACCAACAAAAATTAGAAAATCCTGCGTACATTTGGGTCAGACTGCTTCAGAGGCTAGGATTAGAATGAGGCTGTTGGATGAATCATCCAACGGTGGAGATCTGCATGCAATGGTAAAAAGGGAGGCGGTTTGGAAGAATGGTGGAATAATTAAGTTAGGGCTATTAATCTTACAAGGATCAACAGTCGGGAGCAGTAACAATAATATAAATCGAAAGGGTCACTTTATATTAAGATAAGCGGAAAATGTGAAAATAACAGGTTAAAAATCCTTGGCAGAGGTAAAATGCAGAGGAAGGAAATTCGGGGTTTCTGAATGATCATCGGCTATGGGATAAGATTTTCCCTCAAGATCAATGGTCAGGATTGATTTATGAAGGCCTGTTGAAGCCCCAAAAATTGGGTCTACAACAAGGGGGATACCCACCCGGTCCGGACCTTGGTTAGCAGCTCCTTTTCCGTTTGGTGTAGTGGGTCCGGCTGGGGATAAAGGGACCAGTTTCCCAATATGTGTGTGTGTGTTTGAGAATTTATATTTCCTTTCTAAAAATTTCCTAAGTGAAATGATTTTATTCTATTTCTAATATAATAACATGCAATTGTATTCTAATTAAACAGAAATATTTAATTCTAAACTAACCCGGGATGTAATATTTCTATTATGTGATCTAAATTGATTTCAAATAACAATTGGTAATAAAGATCATTCAACTGTTATAAGAAAATAATTCAATAAAGATGAACCACTTTGTATAAAAAGTTAGACGAAACAGTAGTGAAAAATATATCACATAATAAGCTATTCATACATTAAGAATAAATAAATAGCTATCACCGTACAAAAGTGCCAAATGATAACTCAAGCATTCAAGCATTGATATACAAATAATTGAACATAAATATCACTTTAACACAGAAGAAGAAATAGTTAGGAGATAAAAGTACCATTTATAACTAGTTATACTCATGAGCTTCAAGCAATAATGACTTATCTCTTCTTAATCCAACATCCACTAAGAGTACAGAAGTGCAACATCAGTAGCAGATATTAAACGCAGATATCAATAAATCTTGTTCCATTCATTCATCAAAACCTCCTCTGAGGGTGAAAAAGTGCAGGTTTTGAGGACAAGTTTTTGAAAAATTTCAGGACCCTTCTCTAAATGCATGAGAAGGGTTTAAATACTACTAAATAAATCTAAAAATAATTAATTACAAAAATGTAGGATACGGTTTAAATGATCATCCTCTTTTTAGGCAAAAATAAAGCAAAACTAATACTAAATCTAAAATTAAAACTTAACAACTAACTAATTTTGGATCTGTTCTTTGGAATTGCAAGCGTTCAGCATTGATCTGAGAAGAATAGGCTGGCCGACTTCAGACTTTAACTGTCCTGTGAAAATGGAATAAGCAAGAGCTAGCGCCATCTTCTCGGTAGAATTAATGATGCACTTGAGAGTCATACACTGGCAGTGTGGTTTTACCAGACATGCCCAGTAAGAATCCCAATTTAACTTTGTTAATCCTTTAATCAGTTCTTCCTTTTCTTGGGCTTTCTGTTTCCAGTCTATCTGCAGTTGTTGTGCTTTTGGTAGGTACCCTAGAGTAGTTTCAGAGATCATATTTTCCTTGTGTAAATTTTCATTGATACAATCAACAATATTGCTGGCTGTTGTGGCTGCTTCTTCTGCCGCTTTCTCTACCTTCCTGATCTGTGCATCCCAATTATTAAAAAGTATTTCTTTGTGATTTTCATTAATTATAGGTGCATCTGCTCTTTTCCCCTCCTTTGTATTTTTCCAAGCCAAATAGTCAGTAACTCTTTTATCAGTTAAATCATAATCATGTCGTAAGTCTATGACATGTTTAGTGATTTTATCACTTTCTTCAGAATAAGAGTTCATTCTAATATTCTTTGACATAAAATTTCTTGTTGTTGCAGTAGTTGGTCATTTAAGGAAATAGACTCTGTGATAAACTCTGTGAGCTTGGGATCATATTTTTGCATCTCTTGCATAACCTGTAGCTGTTTCTCTTTTTCGACCAAACTGTTCTGATATTTAATCTGCATTTGTTGAAAATCTTGTTGTAATTTTTCAAGTTGTTTCTGAGCTTCACTGTCAACATTGGCTTGTTGTATCTGTTTTTGAAATACCTGTACCTGATCTTCTTTCTCATTCAATAATTTTCGTACCTCAGATGCTTTGTCAATGGCTGCAGAGGCATAAGCTCCTGTAATCTGAGATAATTTAGTGAGATTTTCAATTGGATTAGTAGTAGGATCTTGCCATAGAACATCTAGGTGTTCTACATCATGAGAGGGCACATTTTCTAATTTCCTTTTCTTCCTTTGTCTTCTTACCACTGCCTTGTGTTGTGGACTATAAAACACATCAAGAGGAGGAATTTCCTCTATCTTGAGCATGAGTTCAGAGGATGGGGTTATGGGAATATGTTATGTTTCTGAGACATTGGTAGTTACTCCTGTGACTATATTTATTGTTGTCTATACATTGCTCACAGGTGTCTGTGTGTTTTGTGCTTCAATATTAATCAAATCATTGAATGTTTTCCATTCCTTATCTAATTCAGTTCTGACTGGTGATTACTGTACAAGGAGAGGGGGAAGATTTAACTGTGGAGAGGTAGAAATATGTTGCTGTGAGAGTTCTTTAGACTGGGCAGTATCCCTTACTGACCCTTCACTTTTAGAGTGTTCAGAGGTTTCTCTTCCAGAATTTGACTTAGACCTGTTTGTATCTGAACTTCTACTGAGACTGATACTAGGAGTTGGTTCCCTTATGGGTTCCAAGCGTAATTTATCCAAAGGGATAGTAGTTAGCCTCCTTTCTCTGTACATTTTGAAATCTTGAAACTCTGCCGGAGGAAACCGTATTTGAGCCGAATGTAGAATATCTTTAAATGTGCCTTTTTCTTGGAACATGTCATCAAAAATATCATCTTCTTTAGAAAATACTCTTACCTTGACTACAGTAGTGAAATTTTTAACAATATCCTAGGGGTCGAATGATCTTCTTGGAAACTTGAAAAAATGTAAACATGTAATGTTGTTTACTTCTTTAAATGCATGACCAACATCAAATAATGAAAAGGCCCCACAACCCATAGGAAATTGTGGCCAGATGGCCTTCTTTTTATCCTTCAAATCTTTAGTCAAACCTCCTTCTCCACAAGTTTGATAAGCAATTTCTCAGGCGATGAGTTTATCAAGAACATACAATGGTAAAACGTGAGGGGAAGAAAAACTTCCAAAAACCCTAACATATGTAGACAATTCTTCTCCAAACCATCTCGCAACAGGCAGGATGTCTACCTCTGCTTCAGGAGAAAACCTTGGAGCATCTTTATCATACAATATTGTGTGCAGGGGAAACATGATGCCATGGCAAATCTTGTAAAAATAGGGAATGAACTATGAATCCAAAAATTATTTGTGATAAACATGAATGGGTAGGGGATCTTGAGTTGTCCATTTCCAACCCATTAATGGAAACTTAGAAACATAACAGATTAAATCCATCACATAAGCAGATAAATAAAAAGGAGGATAAATACTCTGAGAGACAGTCTGTTTAGATCGGTAATTCAAAATAGCCATGGCTAAGTTGTCAGATAATATTTTAGCCCAATCCACGATAGTAGCATTAACAGCAGCATTCAATAACAGAAGCCATTCAGGTGAAAATTTATTAATGTCTGGCTTTCCAAAAAGCCGACAGAGCATAGCAGCAGCAAAGAAATATGGATAAGTGAGAGAACCATTACTATACATACTGTGTTTATCTTTCTTTAGTGGTTCATCTCTCCAGGACCAGTCGTTGGTGCATTCTGCCAGGTTTTCATTTTCTTTGGAAAACTTCTCCATGAACTGTTTGTTATAAGTTTCCTGTGGCTCCGGAAAATGATACATAAGCTTCAAATGTTTTGGAGTAAATGAGCCAATGAGCTCTTGACCCTGAGTATTGAACTGTCTGTTCGTAATATCAGTGCTATCTAGCACCCATTTAACCATATCCGTGTATGGAAGAATTCTAGGTCTCGCTACTATTCGGTGAAAGAATGAATAAGCTAGCTCTGTAAGAGATGCTTCAGAAGACCCATGTGAGCCTGCAGTAGCCGTAACCTCCATTAATCTGGGGTTCTCTTCTTCAAATATATTATACATGCCCTCCCAAGTAGTGATACCAGCGTCTTTGTTGCAGGTGGTGTCTGTGTATAAGGACGTCATTTCTTTATCTTCAGAACTTAGAGCTTTGTCTTTCTTTCCCATAATACTCTGAATAATGCTTTGTATAGTTCTCAGCTCTTTGCTCCTGTAGTTCATGAATTAAGTGAGAATAATGATAGAAAAAGGTGACGGGAAAGTTTTAAATGCTGAAGACGTATGAAATATACTACCTTACATGAAACATCCCTTTGATCAGAACGAAACCATTTCTCATTAATGAATGACAACCAATTCATTAATTTAACATTAAAGCGCATAACTGGGTCTTGATTTATGGAAATATTTTTTCGTGTAATGAGCCTTTCAAGATCTACGATGAGGAAATCTACAATTTGCTTCGCAATATCGCAATATCGCAATATCGCATGTCGCAGTCTCGTAGAATCACAATAGCGCAATATCGTAACATCGCGAAATCGCTATATTGCAATATCGCAAGATCGCAAGACATAATAGATGACAAACATCCATTAATGAATTTTCCTGCGAGATGCAATTTGCGATATATGTTATCGCACATTGGTGATTTGCGGTTTTCAGCATAAGATATGACATTCTAAGCATGTGATGCGATGAATGTAATTTCGCATCGCGATCTCGCTATTTTTTGTGTTCTGTTTATAAAGAGGCATTCATTACCTTTTGCGACGTGATATTCCTTAAAGAGTGATTTTATTCTATGCTATCATAAAACTTAATTTTTTTAGATTTTTCAAGGAATATTTTCCTAAGTTTATGATAGTAAGTTTAAAAAAAAAAAAAACAAGTTCTAAAAAGAAAATATATTTTTTAGATTTTTTGTATAAGGGTCCCCATTTATTTAGTATTAGTGATAATGCTAAATAAAAAAGTGAGGGTTGTTGCTGGCCACAACAAGGCCCTTGGTGAATGGCGGAGGGCGATAAAACAACGCGAAAAATGATTTGGGACCATTGATCTGCAGAGATCAATGATTAAGGAGGAACACGATAGATAATAGTGAAAACAGGGGAAAGTGGTTTCGGAGGAGAAAATCGGCAGTATCGCACAACCAAAAGGGGAAAAGTCAGTTTTCACTTTTCCAACTCGATATGCATTCCCGCTTGACATGTGGAATTTGAATACCGCCCATATCGCGTGATTTTGGGGAATTAACGCCTGTGCTTAAAGTTACGCGATATGGAACGTCAGCCGTTAGATCTGGGGCCTCAGATTGAATAGTGGGGAGTGAGTGCGATATTGATAAGATGTGCAGGCAGAACGAGGTGGGGGCAGAGAAAGGTGGTTTTAATCTGAGCCGTTAGATCTAAGATTGGATGGCAGAGATCAAATATGAAGGGAGGCAGGACCCACGGGATTCGGGCCTGTCGGGATTATTTTGGGTCGTTGGATGGAATAGATCAATGGCTCAGATATGATCTGTGGGTTAAATGAAATAATACAAAGGTGAAGAATGGATTAATATGGGCTATTGATTTGCAAATATCAACGACTGAGATTAGTCGAAAAAACATTACACACTGGGGTATATTATTTTTAACCAAAGTCGGGAGGAAAGATCTAGACCGTCTGATCTAGACAAGTGGACAGCCCAGATGCAATCGGAGCTTTGTGATCGGTAGGGAAATGGACATGGGAGCGCTGAAGCGATTGACTTTGGGCCATCGATTTGCAGATCAGATCGATGGCGAAGAACTCATCGGGGAATCGCCAATCGGAGATTGCGAATAAAATATTAAACTGTGCCAATGGATTTCTCCGATGTGAGATGGCGCAGACCGTTTGATTGGTTAGAAATCAATGGCGGAGGATAGGTTTCGACCAATAAACAACAGAACCCTTTATAATACATGAAAATAAAAATTTTTCGAAATACAAAGGTTTTTTTATTTTGGGGAGGGGTTATATATAAGGTTAGGCGCCTGATTGCGGGGTCGCTTGGATACATGAGAAGGATAAAGGGACTGGGGCTCAAACATATCTAAAGGGCCAATCACAATCGGGAGAAAGGAGTGGGATTTTCAATCTACCCATTTTAAAACATCTCCGATGTGAGATCATTTTGACCATCGATTGGCCTTTTGGATCGATGGTTCTTATCATTCAGAACATTACACCGGCAGGTTTAATTAAAAACATAGGAAAAAAAGGGGTTTTATGAATTTACAAAGAGAAAATTCGATCGGGATGGGTTTATTCATAGGCTTAAGCACCTGATTGCAGGCCTTTGGTTTTGTGAATGAAACAACGGATCAGGGGTAAAATATAAAGGGGCTCATCGGATTGGAGATTTTGTAAAGCCCAAAATACTTGCGCGCATCAATTGTTTCCGATGCGATAAGCTCCTGATGGGTTTAGCACCTGGTTCTAGGGCGTGGGCACATGTGGGGAAGTGGTTTAGGACTTAGCCCAAAGGGGCTTAAGCCTATAGTTAAAAAACTTATTTTTTATGAGATTTTCAAGGTTTTTACATGGATTTGGGGGTTTCAGTAAGGCTGAAAAGTGAGTTTTAAACCTTGTAAAAAGGGATTTTATGAAGGGAAGAAAGAAATATATGAAAAATAGAAGAATTTCATGGGGGAAAAAAGGGGTAAAAATGGAGGTTAATTGAAGTGAGAAGAGGGTTAAAATGGGATTTACACAACAGTATTTTCTTTATGAAAATAGAAAATTTCAGCATTTTGAAAGGGAAACAATAGTGAAGGTTAAACAGAGGGCATGATGTATTCATAAGGCTTCAAGAGATAAAAAATTTAGCGATAAAACTTGTTTCTTGAAGGCTCCAAAAATGATTTAGCCACCATTTGATATGAAAAATTTTATTGCTGGCTAACAATACCATTGTTTATAGTTTGCCAAAGAGGTATGTTCTGATCATGCCCTTTGTTCCTACTTAAATAGTTGTTTTAAAGGTCTTTATAGTTGTAATCATAGATGTGTTAGGTGTTCCCTCTTCTATGACTTCAATTATCAGTGAATCTTTTATGTTTTCTAGTTCCTTTGAAATAAAATCTTTGAGGAAATAGGGTGTTCCCCGAATCTTAAATTTCATTTTAAAAGTTGTCTTGAAATCATTATTTGCTTAAAGTGTGGTTGGTAGAATTCATGGTTATCCCTGTCTGTCAAATGCCTCTTTATGTTCAAGTTATGTTTTTAAGTTCCCTTTGTTGAGAATTCAAGCTCTCTTTCAAATCATTGATGTCCATCTCATTCACAAAACTAAAGGATCCTGTGGCCAAGATAGATTTTCCATTTGATATCTCATATCTATTGACGAGTCTATCATAAACCTCTCCTTGACTCCATTTCCCAATGAATCTGATACTTATTCTTTCTATCGATACTACTTAGACCTTTCATGTTCTGTTGTGACAATCCAACCAAACAAACACCTGCACTTAATAACTAGTCTAAAATCAATACTTAAAAGCAAACAAGATAAATCTTTGCAAAAAAACTAATTTGAGAGATCACTCTCTGAGAACAGGAGGACTAGATCTTGGAACTCTAAATATTGGCTCTGATGTTGTCTTGTCTTTTGGTTAGCCAATCTATCAAAACTCAAGAACCCCAACAGAACCAAGGTGGATTGTTATGACAAGGATATTGAGTGCTTGGATGAAAATGGGAAACAGAGAGTCTTACAAGGAAAGAAGAAAGAAACATCAGTAAGAATGGTTTTAGTTATTCAGGAAAAGCGCAGTCGCAGGAAATGGTGTGTGTTATTTTCATTACATATCTATAGTTTCAAAGGTAAAGAAGTTGAGGATGCATATTCTATGAGAAGGTATCCAGTTCTACATCAGTTTCAAGATGTATTTCCCACATAGATCTCATAGTTTTCACCTCACAGGTTAGTAGATATTTCTATTGAATTGGTACTAGGGGAAACTCCAACATCAAAATCACCTTACAGGATGAGTACACCAGAGTTGGTAGAGTTGAACAGTTGAAGGAAATGTTGGAAATTTGATACATTAGGCCTAGTGTATCTCCATGGGGTGCACCAGTATTGTTTGTGAAGAATAAAGATTACACTCTCAGGCTATGGATTGATTACAAGAAGTTGAACAAAGTTACCATCAAGGACGGGTATCCACTAAGAAGGATTGATTATTTTTTTTATGAGCTCGAGGGAGAATCAATGTTATTGAATATTGATCTGAGATTCATATATCATTAGGTATGTATCAAAGAGAAGGACATCTACAAGAAAAATTTCTGGACTAGGTTCGGCCATTGTGATTTTCTTTTAGTTCCATTTGGCTTGAATAATGCTCCATATACATTTATGTGTTTAATGAATAGTGTGTTTCACCCTTATTTGGAAAAATTCATTATTGTGTTCAATGATGACATACTAGTATATTCTAAAAATGAGGAAGATCATGCGAATAATTTTGCAAAAATGTTGAAATTATTGAGAGAGCATCTGTTGTATGTTAAGCTTAGTAAGCGCAACTTCTTTCAGACTGAGGTACTTCACTTGGGACATGTTGTCTCCAAATAAGTCATGACAGTGGATCCAAAAAAGGTAAGGACCATCACGGAATGGGTATCCCCTAAGATTTTAGAAGAGGCGAGGTCATTCATGGGATTGGTGGGTTATTACCATAGGTTCATCAAGAACTTATCACATATTTCTTATCCTATTACATCATTGTAGATGAAAGGTGTTATCACTCATAAAATGTGAAACATTACTTGGTGGGGTCATACAATTCAATTATTAAAGGTCTCCTTAAGCCTTTCAGGTTGGTATAGGAAAATTTCATATTTTTTAACATGTTTAACCTATCCTAAGATTCAAGGCCACCTCCATTTAGGTCATATAATGTCCCATTAGTCATCATAAAGTGTCAATTTCATTTTGTAATATTCCCAATTAGTCCTAAGCTAATCGGAATATTCATTTTTGTTTTCTTTCTTTGTTTAAAGAATAAAAGTGTAAATGAGGTCCATAATACTCCTAAACAATGAATAAATCAATGCCAAATGTGAAAAAGGCTAAATCTTGGATATTTAAGCAAGCACCCTTAGGTGTGAAAGGGGCTGGATATTTTGCCTGGGTCAACCTTGACTAATTCTACAACGTTGTCATGGAGGAGTGGCCATCAATGAGGCACAACACAGTTCTAGTTGGAGATGCCTTGTGTGGAAGGAGCAATCTCATTGAAAGTGGTTTAGGGTTTTGCAAGATCTCATCTTATAAAATAAAGGGGAAGGTAGCATTAGAAGGTTATTGAATGATATGATATTTTTTGAGTATATGGTATATTTAGACATATCTCATTTTTTTTTTGTTTAGCTGATAATAATGTTGTTTAGCATTGGGTGTTCCTGATCGGGAATCCCACCACTTTCCATTGAGTGATCTCTTGGAAGAGTCTTGTATTGCATAGTCCACTATCTGGTTAAAGGCCAAGCTTCTTCTTCCAAGTACAATACAGATCCTATTGAAGGTTTGGTTGTCTTTGAAAGCTGCAGCAAGTGGATGCTAGATCTATTCAGATCTAGATCATTTCAGTGCCCTTTTTTAGTGGGGGAGACTTCTACTTCCTTGAGAGAAGAGTATTGGAGTGTTTGTGCTTCATTTTATTATCTTGGTATGTGGCTAAACATTTTCTATACCCTACAGTGCAGTTTTTCTTCCAGATCTACGTTATTCCCGTAGGTGTTGTTGCAGGGTCTTTTGGCATACCATCTGTAGATTTGGTTTTGAAGTGTTGGGGATCTGCCCTTCACTTTGGAGATCCATTAGAGGAGATCTATTCCTTGTTCATATCAGATATTATTTGCATACTTATGAATATCTGAATATTTCTACAAATCTACAAAATTAGATCTCAGATATGTTTCATGTACATGGTGTAAAGCTGAAAACCCCAAGGGGATTTTGAAGAGGAGCCTATACAGTGTATGGATATATTATAAATCTGAAATTTAATGAACTTATTTGATCTAGATCTAATTTTTAATCTACAGCATGTGGCAGTCAATAAAATAATGCTGTGAAGCAATTTAAAGTCTATACATATGGTTGCAGCACCTCTTTTTGAGGATTTTCTTCTATTGGTGACTTGTATTTCCAGTTATGCATCTTATGGGCCACATTGTACATCTATTTTTCTGTTGTAAATACATTTTAAAGGTCTCCTTATTTTCCTCATGTTGTATCTTAGATAAACTGCATTATTTTCCTGCAAATCTACTTTCTATTGTTGCATTCCCCATTTGGGAATATTACAGCGGAATCAGAGCATCATCTTGGAACAACCTGTGCTTTCTAAGAAGCCAATATTTATTCTGAAGAAGAATAACCTCTTACTGATAGAGAGAAGAGGTATCTAAAGAGAAGATAGAAGAAATTTTATTACAAAAATCATGATAAAGACAAGGGTAAATCCCTTGTATCTAGAAGTGAAGAAGAAAAGGATTTTCCTAAGATCCTTCTTAGAGCCATGCAAGATATTTCTAGAGAGATCAAAGATATGAGATTGGATAGAATCAAGGAATCCCATAAAGGATTTCATCTTGGAGAAAGCTCTGGCATGTCTCACCACTGGAATGATCAACTAGTGCATCAGCCACAAGTTTCCCAATGCTCTACCATGCCTACATTTTTTACTGTGGGAAATGAAGGGTTTCAAGAGAAAGAATCCCTTGAAAGATATTTTGAAGAATATGAGTTTTAAAATCATAGATTCAAAGGTAAATTGAGTTTTTAGGAGTTTTTTCACATTAAGGACAAGAGAGAACCAAGGCATCATCATAGAGGTGGTGGATTCATTCAGAATCATGAACGGCACTACACTATGGGTAGATTCTTTTTACCCAACTTTGATGGGTCATTCAAGTGTTCTGCCAAATATTGGGTAGAAAAAATTGACATCTACTTTCAGTTGAATAGAGTTCCAAAAATGGAAGCTATCAAGATTTCAGCGCTGCACCTTGAAGGTGAAGTACATGAATGGTGGTTCCATGGATTATCTACATTGGGTCATGCCAATGTGACTTATTATTCAGAGTTCACTAGAAAGCTGTTGGAAATATTTGATAGAAGAGATCCAAAGGCACCGTTCATGAGCCTTGCAAAGTTAAAACAAACAGGTAATACAAAAACTTACATCTCTAAATTTTTAAGACTTTCTGTTATGGTTCCTGATTTTTCTGCAGCAAGAAGGGTGTACATGTTCATAGATGGTTTAGATGAAACTCTTCATGGGTTGGTTAAGTATACCAAGCCCACTACCCTACATGATTCTATTGAAAGGTCTAGAGACCTTCAAGATGCCTTACCTAAAGAAAAGGAAAACTTTCAGCATAAGCCCTCTTTTCCTTCAAAGGGAAAGGAAGAAAAAGTTGCCCCTTCAAAGGAGAGCTCATACAATGAACCTCTTGATGATGATGTCCAGAGATAATTGAGGAAGAAGAAGCTTTGATTCACTTGCTAATAATCATGGGAACCTAGAGATAGATGTAGAGTTGGGAAAGCACATTACATAGAGGTCTTCTCAGATATTGATGAGGAAGAAGAAGATGAGCTAAGAAGAGGTCACAACGCTGACATTGCAGGAGGGATAGCCAACACCATCAGGAGATGGGAGTGTATAATTTTCTCCTATTGGAGGGGCTCTTGCATATTTGAGAGGAGTACCTAAGTACTTGACCTTAATATTTCAAGGTTCCATATTGAATCAGAGGGTTTCTATATTGGTTGATAGTGGGGCTACCCACAATTTTATTGATGCCCAACTAGTGCAAAGGAGGGCAATACCCATTGATGCTTTTGATATATTTTCTATTTTGGTCCCAGGAGATAGAACAATGCAATGCATGCATTATGTCCCATATTTATCAGTTTCCAGGGAACATATACATTGGTTGATCACTTATTTTTGGTTGACATACTTGACACCAATGTTATATTGGGTGTTCAATGGTTGATTACATTGGGTAAAGTCACCACCGATTGGGAGGCTTTGCAAATGAAATGGGTGGACAAGAAGAGTGGTAAGCCTTAAATGATCAGAGGCATGCATACATATCCCTCACATACCACTTCCACACAGAAATAAAATATGGATTTGGGCAGTGGAAACAAGGACCTTACAGTCCCATCTATCATGCTCATGAGGTTGCTGCATGGGACACTATTATCTAGTGGAAAACCACCTGGGAGGCCACCTGATTCAGATTTTGTGGGAGAAATATTACAACATTATGCTCCAAGCATAGATCTAGGAGGGATGGCAGCATTACAAGACAAAGATACAACACCAGGAGTATTGGGTAGGCTCAAGGAGGAGGATGATCTTCTCCCAACATCATCATTACCCACTCTCATTTCAGATTCTACGCTGTGGGAGGAGAAGAAGGGAAGGAATGACCTTCCAACGTATACCTTTGGCATGGGAAATTTCAAGGAGGAGAGAAGCCACATGACAGATATTTCAGTTGATAGATCATCAGCGTTGTCATTGTTGGATAGTGTAGATCTATATTAGAAGTCCCAACTGTTGGTGGATTACTGCAAGGATCTTCACACATATATGATACTTGATGACCAGCTACGTGAAGAGGGCTATTTAGTCCAATATGGAGTCATCTATGATCATGGTAGGATATTATTGTCTAGATCCTCCAAGCTCAAGGAGAAGTTACTACAAAGCGCCTATGAAGAGTTCTATTTCAGCCACACAATTTCCATGAAGATCTACCATATCATTATGAGGAGCTTTGATTGGGAAGGCTTTGGAGGAGAACTACATCATAATTTTCAAGAATGCATGAACCATGTGTATTTCGTACAACAACATGACTCTATGATAGATTTATTTCAGCCATCTCTTTCTTCTTTTGAGAGAGGAGATATATCTATACACCACTCCATTTGTTTGAGGAGGATTGTTGGTGAAGAGCATACTGATGTAAATAATGTTTTATTTTCTGATTGTATGTGTTATTTTACCATGTATATGCATGCCATGACTCCAATGATGATTTTTTTACCTTATAAACTTCATGGCCAACTTTGGGCCAAAACTATTTCTGAATATGGCCACTCCCTTGGAGGAAAAAGGGAAATTTTGCAACATGATGGGTGCTTTCCTAAGGCACCAAATATATGTCACACCTTCAACCATGGGGAGATGATATGGGAAGAAAGTAAGTGTTTGAGAAACCATTTGCCACATCTTGATCTAATGCAGTCTGGAGATGGACTGTGTTGGTTCCACATGTGGGACTATGACCCACCTCCATATGCAAAAATTGTTGTTTTCATATCTGTAGTTTTGATCCAATACATTGATGATATACTTGTAATTTTTATGGGAATTTATGGAGGGAGGAGGGAAGGTATGTATGTGCCCTATGGGATGGAGGCTCTCCATTTACCTTATGCTACATGTTTCAGGGAAAGCATTGGGAAAACCATGTTTGTTTCATGTGAACATTGTCTCCTTATGGGATGGACTATTTGCATCTCATGAGAACCTTGAAGGAACAATTCATGGAGGGATGGATTGGTGAAAACTTAGTTTATATATAAATATTATCACATGTTGGTGTCACCAATGGAGGAGGAGAAGAGTTGCATCACTCACCTTGTCAGTTGCCTGAGGACAAACAACATTTGAGAGGGGAGGACTATAATATTCCCAGTTAGTCCTAAGCTAGTTGCAATATTCATTTTCATTTTATTTATTTGTTTAAATAATAAAAGTGTAGAGGAGGTCCATAATACTCCTAACATAATGAATAAATCAATGCCAAATGTGAAAAAGACTAAATCTTGGCTATGTAAGCAAGCACCCTTAGGTGTGAAAGGGGATGGATATTTTGATTGGGTCAACCTTGACTAATTCTACAGTGCTATCATGGAGGAGTGGCCATCAATGAGGCACAACGTCGTTCTAGTTGGATATGCCTTGTGTGGAAGGAGAAATTTCATTGAAAGTGGTTTACCGTTTTGCAAGCTCTCATCTTATAAAAGAAAGGGGAAGGCAACATTACAAGGTTGTTGAATGATATGATATTTTTTTGAGTATAAGGTATGTTTAGACATACATCATTCTATTGTTGTTTAGCTGAGAATAATTTTTTTTAGCATTGGGTGTTCCTGATAGTGAATCCCACCTCTTTCCATTGAGTGATCTCTTGGAAGAGTCTTGTATTGCATAGTTCACTATCTGGCTAAAGGCCAAGCTTATTCTTCCAACTACAATGCAGATCCTGTTGAGGGTTTGGTTGTATTTGAAAGCTGTAGCAAGTGGAGGCTAGATCTATTCAGATCTAGATCATTTCAATGCCCTTTTTCAGTGGGGGATACTTCTACTCCATTGGGAGGAGAGTATTGGAGTGCTTGGGCTTCATTTTCTGATCTTATTCCCCCCTTAAACTTGACTTGGGGTTTCTTGACTAAATCCAGCCAAAATTTCTAAGTGAGACAACCCTGCTCACTCTAGCTCTTCCACCGTCAATTTTTTTTTTTTTACCTAGGTAATTGTTAACTTGACATTCCCCCTATCACCTAGATCTAACCTAGAATTTACCAGTGATTACCCAGGGGTACGCATGCCATACCAGGTCTTACAACAGTATGCCCATTTACATGTAATAAATTAACTCCATTATAATAATAATATATATTTTTTTTGTTTCATTGTTACTGTCTTTGTACATATGAAATCAATGTCCATATAAAAAGAACCCATCTACCGGATTACATGGGTCACCAACCTCTATAACCACCAGTCCTCTAGGATTTCTCTTCAGATACATGGTTCATCAATTAATTAATCCACATGCACACATCCTCTCTCATTTTGAGAAACTTTTCTCTCCTAGCGCAGTGAAATTCAATGGCTCCGATACCATTTGTTAGAATTTACCGGAGAAATAATAAATTTACTGAGAGGAACAAAAAACCATAAAATAGCTAGCAAAAAACATAAACATAAACAAATATGTTTATCCAGAAAAACCCCCAAATCTGGGGCAAAACCAAACCAATGAAATTTCATTAAACATTGGCCAAAATTGTGGTCTATCAAACCAGGAGGTAACTCCTCAAATCAGAATGTGTATTAGCTGAAGAATGTACATGCATTTATACATGGAGGTGAGGCTATTAGGATTCATATCCCAATGACTCTTGGCCTTCCTTATTTCCTAATATTATTTATTATACAAAATTACATATCCACACCCATCCCATAGGATTAGGTGTCAACATTACCCCCTTTAATCCGAAGGGATGTTGGTGAGCCCAAGCATTGATCTGAACTTTTCAAACTTTTCTCTTCCGAGTGCTTTGGTGAAGATATCAATAGTTTTCTCATTTGTGGAACAATGATGTAGATGGATGGTTTTGGCCTGAACATGATGTTGAATTAGATGGTACTTTGTATTGATGTGCTTTGTTCGATCATGGAACTTTGGGTTCTTGGCCAAGTTTATTGCAGAATTGTTGTCGATCATGAGTTGTGTGGAATACATTTTTTTCATCTGCAAATCTTCCAGGATTTTCTGGAGCCAAACAATTTCCTTTGTTGCTTCAGCTGCTACCACATATTCTGCCTCGGTCGTGGAATCTGTTGGAACTTACTGTTTGCGTGATCTCCATGAGACAGCTCCTGATCCAAGACTCATGGTGTAACCTGTAGTAGACACCCCTATTTCTTTGTCGCCATCAAAGTCTGAATCAGAATATCCGATCAAGCTGAAGTCACCCACCTGTGTATATTTGAGTCCAAAGTCTTGAGTCCCCTTCAAGTACCTTAACACTCTTTTTGCAGCAGACCAATGTTCTTCACAAGGTTTTTGCATGAACCTTGAGAGGATTCCCACAGCAAATTAAATGTCAGGTCTAGTGGTGGTCAGATAGATAAGACTTCCTATAAGCTGTCTATAATTAGTTGCATCCTCAAATTCCTTCCCTTCAATAGATGTGAGCTTCAATTTTTGTTCCATTGGAGTGGTTAAGGGATTACAGTCATCCATGCCAAATTTGTTCAAGAGATCTCCAATGTACTTCTTTTGAGAAAGGAATATAAATTTAGGATGTTGAATTACTTCAATACCCAGATAGTAATGAACATGACCCAAATCAGTCATTTCAAAACCTTTCTTCAATTCTTTCTTTATGGATGAAATATAGCTCTCATTATTCCCTGTTATCAAAAGATCATCTACATATACCACAAGATATACAACTGTTTTTCCAACTTTCTTAACAAAAAAAGTTGCATCATCAAGATCAAAATGTTTGAAGTCAAGTTTCAGAAGATGCTCGGTTAATTTCTCATACCAGGCTCGTGGTGCTTTCTTGATTCCATACAAGGATTTTACAAGTTTTCAAACTTTGTGTTCTTGACCCTTTACCACAAATCCTTCTGGCTGGGACATATTAACTTTCTCCTTTAGATCTCCATTCAAAAAAGTTGTTTTTACATCCATATGATGGACTTTCGATCCATTCTGAGCTGCTAGGGCAAAGAGAGTCTGGATGGTGGTCCATTTCGTTGTGGGAGCAAAGGTTTCTTCATAATCGACTCCTTCCTTTTGTGCAAAACATTTTGCCACAAGCCTAGCCTTGTGCTTGTCAAGTGAGCCGTCTGCTTTCTACTTGTTCTTATAGACCCACTTACAGCCAATTGGTTTTGTTCCCAAAGGCGAATCAACCAGCTTCCAAGTGCCATTCTTTATCAAGGCATCATACTCCTTCTGCATCGCTTCTTTCCATTCATCATGAGAAGCGGCTTCTTTGAAGGAAGTTGGTTCATGATCTGTAGACAAACTCAATTCAAAGTTATAAGCAATATCCATATCAACAGGAGAATCAGAATTATCTACATCACCTTCGATTTGTTGAGTGGAACTTCTTGTTCCTGTTTTTCCAACCTCATCGGGATGAACATTCTCCAGTGTCTTTGTCAGCCATTTGGGAGGACCTTTCTGAGATGGCCCAGGCTGGTCATTTCACTGAGTTGGGATTGATTCAAGATTCAATCTCCCAATTCTGTCAATCACATCATCCAATGTGTCATCCGTGGTTGTTTCTTCATGTGGGGGAGAGAGTGCTTCAGGACATGATTCCACAGTTTGATTCAATATCGGAATCCCCCATTCAAGATGTGGAATCTGATTATCAAATTCTTGGAAAGACTTTGCATGTGTGAATCTATCCAGGTGATCAAGTTACCGCTCAACAACCTTGTCACTCTTGGAAGATTCAAGAAATATGACATATCTTGCTATTACAAATTTCTTATTTTCTTCATCATAGAGACGATATCCTTTGGAGGTATTGGAGTACCCCAAGAAGATACATTTTCTACTTCTAGCACCAAGTTTGTTCCTTTGACCCTTGGATATCAAGGCATAACAGGTGGACCCAAAGACCCTGAAATGCTTTACCGAAGGAATGTGGCCATGCCTCATTTCAAAAGGAGTTTTGTTTCTAATTGAACTTGAAGGACACCTATTATTTATGTAAACATCACATAGAACTGCATCAGCCTGAAACATCAGTTTTACATTCTTGAAAAATAACATGGAGCGA
The DNA here is from genome assembly GCA_034641835.2 of Pinus albicaulis. NCBI lineage: Eukaryota > Viridiplantae > Streptophyta > Pinopsida > Pinales > Pinaceae > Pinus > Pinus albicaulis. Next base: position 1,173,146,628 of record CM076570.1, read on the forward strand.
ACCATATTTAAAATAGTTTTGTTCATTCTTTCAGCTACACCATTCTGTTGGGGATTATATGGCACAATTGTTTGATGTTTGATTCCATGTTGACAAAGATAATTTTCAAATTCGTTTGAAGTTTATTATTTTCCATTATCAGTACGTAGAGAGCCAATATGTGTTTGTACATCATTTTCAATCCATGCATGAAAATTCTTGAATGTTTGAAAAGCATCAGACTTATTCTTCAATAAGTAAATCCAACACACTCTGGTGTAGTCATCAATAAATGTCATCATGTATTTATTTCCATTTGCAGAAGAAATAGGCATAGGGCCACATAAATCTGTATGAAAAAGCTCAAGTTTTCTATGTGCTCTGGAGTGTGAATCATGAAATGGTTGTTTGCTATGCTTTCCTAGAATACAAGCATCACATTCCTTAGGTTTTCTAGGAATTGTAGGCAGTCCATTAACACCATTTTTCTTCAAGAAACGAAGGCTTTTATAGTTTAAGTGTCCAAATATAGCATGCCATAAAAGACTTGATGGGAATGTACCTTCATCATGATGTGAACTGAATGCAAAGTTTTGAGCATGAGCAGATGAACCTTTCAGCTTCAAGAGTCTCCCTTCTTCTATTCCCTCCATGACAAGTGAGTGATATGATGCTTTTCTGACCTCTGCCTTGCCATCAAACAAGTGAATTGAGTGTCCTTGCTGCCGGATTTCGACCAGGGACAACAAGTTTCTCTTCAACTCAGGGAGGTATAGAACCTCATGTAGGATATGATCAGGAAGACCAGGCAGTTTAAGCCTGACTGTGCCAAGCCCTGATGGCTTGAGTTTGGATTTATCTGCAAAATATACTGCTCCATCAACTTTGTCAGTGAATTCTTCAAAAAAATCTTTTCTAAATGTCATGTGACATGTTGCTCCTGAATCTAGCAACCAATCATCTCTCCATGAAGTAAATGAAACTTCAAATAAGTCTTCATTTACTCCATTGTTACAATGTGCTAGAACATAATGAGCTAATTCAGGTGCTTTGCCTTTGTCTTTGTCATTAGTTTTACCTTTGTCTTGATTTCTTTGCTGCTCAATTTTCTCCCAAGCTGTTCTGCATTTGGATGCATCATGTCCATCTTTATTGCAACGTGTGCAATGAAGATTGGATTTGTCAGATTGTATGCCCCCCCTTTCTGTGAATTTTCTTCTTCCTCTTCCTCTTCTGCCACCTCTTCCTCTAGATGAATCTGGAGCATGAATCTTTTCTCTATGTGCCAAGTATGCAGCCTCTTCGAAAGATGAAGGGACTGCCATCTTCCCAAAAGCTTTCTCTCTTTATGCAAACTTTTTCTCAAGTGTATCAAAGGTGATATGCTCAAGGTTCCCACTTGCTTGCAAAGACTCAAGATAATGTGAGTAAGTCGGAGATAATGCCTTAACATATGCTATGAGAGGTATGTCCATTTTTACACCAGTGCTATCAATATCCTGCATGATCGATCTAACTTATGAAGCTAAGGCAAGGGGATCATCATTCTTCATTTCAAGAATGAACAACTTAATCATCAATTGAACATTTTCTAATTCTGAATGTGAGTCATAGAGTTCTTTTCGCTTGCTCAAGGAATCATAGGCATTTGAGAATGATGAAATGTGGCAACTCACCTCTTCATTTACGGAAGCTGAAATCAAGGCATAAGCCTTGCAGTTCTTGTTTTCCCAAATGGCGAGCTCTTTTTCTGAAGTGGGCTTTTCTGGTGGATTTCCTTCTTGTCCTTCACAGATTCCTCTCCACAACTCATTAAAAATGAGTGTGTGTTTAATCTTCCGATACCATTCAAGATAGTTCTCTTTGTCAGAGAGAACCACCCCAGCAATAGAGATGAGAGAATGCATTAGTTTGCTGGAAAAAATTCTTTTGAAGAGGAAAAAATTCTGCTAGAAAAACTTTCAATTCTGGAAATTTGCTCAATTAAAGGGGACAAAAACTCTTGCTAAAAATACACTGAATTCTTCACCAAAAAAAAATATATGTATATTTTTTTTGTTTGGAGAAAAAAAATGTATTATATGGTTGGGGAGGGGGTGGTATCATATGAAGGAGATGGAATATAATATGGTGGGGGGCTATAATATAAAGTGGAGGGGGCGGTATTAAAATAAGGTGGAGTGGTATTAAATAAAAGTGGAGGGGGCGGAAATATATCGACAGACATCAATAACAACATTTTATGAGGGCATAAATGGTATGGTGGGAGGGGCATACCACAATGATATTATAGGAAGAGACAGCGGGCGGTGTATATATATGAGTGAAGTGGTGTATATATAGGATAGATTTGAACGAGCTATGGATTGAATGACAGGCGGTGGTATGAAATAGTGGACAGAGGGTGGTGTTAATGAACATATGGGTGTGAGCAATTATGTATGCAGGGATGAAGCCCGCGTGGAGTAAGCAAGCATGTTATGTGAGGTGGTATTGAATATATACACCGTGTATTGTGTCAAAGACAGCGTGTTATATGATGCGGATAGTGTATTATTCTATGGACAGTGCTGGTATATTGTGTGGAGGGCGGTATAAAATAATGGAATGAGTGAATGACGGTGCGTTGTTATGATAGTCGGACAGTCGTTGGTAGGCGTTTTTATAAGCGGTAAAATTGTGCCTGGAGGTGGTAAAACTGTTATGAATGGTGGGTAGTAGTGAGTGTTAAAACAGTGTTATGTAATGTGGAGTGAGCAAGTGAATAAGGAAGGGAGCGCAGGTCGATGAGGGAGATAGCGTAGTGGACTGAGGGGTCGAGGGAAGAGATGGGTAGGGAGTGTTAGCACAGGTCGATGAGGGAGAAGGAGTGTACCATTGAGTGTGAGCAGTGTATGAGAGTTATGGAGAGGGACAAGATTTATGTGGGAAGGACGAGAGGCCACGGGAACGAGAAGAAGGGAGGGCGCAGTCGAATGGGGAGTTGAGTTGAGTGAGAAGGCGTTGGGAAAGGAGAGCGTTGGAGAGAGGGAGGCTGAGAATCCGTTACAAAAAAATTTGGAATGGCAGAGTTGCAGGACTGCAGAATTGCAGAGTGGCAGGGGGCGCGGTTGCGAGAATCGGATGTGAGTCTGAGAATCTCCGGGCGCAAAAAATAGGGCGGGCAAAGATTTAAAAAAAAATGAAGAATTACGGCAATTTAATAGGAGAGCGGGGATGAAACTATTGTTAAAAAACTGGTAAAAGAGCAAGGGAATGAGGGTTACACGAGGAAAAAATGCCAATGAGCAGGATGGCTAAAATGCCATGTCAAGCCGAGAGTGGCTCCTCGAGTAGGAGTGTGTGATGGTGAAGAATGTACATGCATTTATACATGGAGGTGAGGCTATTGGGATTCATCTCCCAATGACTCTTGGCCTTCCTTATTTCCTAATATTATTTATTATACAAAATTACGTATCCACACCCATCCCATAGGATTAGGTGTCAACAGTCAATCCATCCAAGTGAGCCTTCACTGCTCACCTCCAGGCCTACATTACAATGAAGTATTCCCAGCCTTTTATAGGCTCAATTAAATGCAATACCATGGGCTAAAAAACCATGGGTGCACAATACCATGTGCCCCAAAACCATTACTATTTACCCTAGTCAACATTGACTCTATCCCGAGTCAAGATTACATAACATTGGAAGAGTCTTGTATTGCATAGTCCAATATCTGGATGAAGGCCATGCCTCTTCTTCCAACTACAACATAGATCCTATTGAGGGTTTGGTTTTCTTTGAAAGCTACAGCAAGTTGAGGCTAGATCTACTCAGATCTAGATCATTTCAATGCCCTTTTTTAGTGGGGGATACTTCTACTCCATTGGGAGGAGAGTATTGGAGTGCTTGGGCTTCATTTTCTGATCTTGGCATGTGGCCAAACATGTTCTATACCCTATAATGCAGTTTTTCTTCCAGATCTGCGTTATTCCTGTAGGTGATGTTGTAGGGTCTTTTGGCATGCCATCTGTAGAGTTGGTTTTCAAGTGTTGGGGATCTTCCCTTCACTTTGGAGATCCATTGGAGGAGATCTATTCCTTGCTCATATCAGATTGGATCTGCATACTTCTGAATATTTGAATATTTATGCAGATCTGCAAAATTAGATCTCAGATCTACTTCATGTACATGGTGTAAAGCTAAAAACCCCGAGGGGATTTTGAAGAGGAGCCTATATAGTGTATGGATATGTTATAGATCTAACATTTCATGCACTTATTTTCTCTAGAAATAATTTGTAATCTACAACATGTTGCAATCAATAAAATAACGTTGTGAAGCAATTTCCAGTCTATACATACGGTTGCAACACCTCTTTTTGAGGATTTTCTTCTATTGGTGACTTGTATTTATAGTTATGAATCTTATGGGCCACATTGTATATCTATTTTGCTACTATAAATACATTTTAAAGGTCTCCTTATTGGCCTCCTGCTTTATCTTAGATGAATTGCGTTATTTTCCTGCAATTCTACTTTCTATTGTTACATTCCCCATTTGGGAATATTACACATTTCCCAAGCATTTAAATTTAAAAAGGACACTTAAGCTACTTTTACAACTTTTTGTAGCATTTTATACATTGAAGTAGCAGTTTTCACTATGAAACTGCCTAGTAGTTTCATAGCGAAGTTGTCAAAAGTTAAACTAGCTACATTGTGAAAAACTATTTTCCTGTCTGTCTTGTCAAACTCGATGCAAAGTGTCAGTTCATGATTGGAGGAGTTAGGGTGGAATTCATTTGAGTCTTTTAGGGTTAATTCAAAGGTACAAAGTCACGTATGAGGACATCATTACCCTTTTTAACAAGAATGTGTCATGATTAAGGCATGAGTTGTCATTTAAACCATCAAAACCTTACCCAATTAGTATTTTGTCATACTCCGTTTTATCTTTGCATGTAATTGGAGTTTTGGAGAGCTGCTTCATCTAGACAAGAAGGTTGCTGGAAGATTCAAAGGTTGTAGGTGTCATCAAGCAAGCGAGGCTGAGAAGATATAAAGCCACCCATGGCTGTAAGGAAGAAAACAAACAAATGTGGTTACTGCCACATGTATGAGCCCATGGATATGAATTTTCTCAATGAAGATCCAACGACCATGGACATTTTCAGAAGAAAAGGTTGCTTGCAATTCTGTCAAAGATTGCAAGGTTTTCATCTACAAGTTTCCAAATTTTTTTGCTGCGAGCTTCACTGGAACAACATCAAAAGTGGGAATCCTAAACCTAATGATGGCACTAGACAACATTTCAACAACAACATGAATACGTAGAGGAGGAGAGAAATGGTTTAGAAGCATCAAATTCAAAATGCAGGACTGCAAAGAATTCATCAAGCAAGAACACAGTGAAATTGATCTTACAAATGCTATCCCAAGGAGTTTCATGAAGGACAACTATTCAAGGTTGTTGATGATCTTTTAGAAGTATTTTACCTGTGAAGGAAGGTTTCACATGGTCTACTCCTACCACCTCATAATTCTATTGCATTTCATAGGTAAGAGGCCACTTGACTTGAATTCTTATTTATATATAAGCTTAGGGAAAATGTCCGATAAGTTTCAGATCAAGAAAGAAGGCAATGAAACTTCTCTTTTTCATCGTGGTTTGATTAAGCTATTGGTGTTAGAGGAATTGAAGAGAATAGGTAGAGATTGGACTTCCTTTATGTTCATAAGTGGTTATGAAATGGATTTTGTCACTCCTAAGAGAGCCTCCAAACCATGGAACATTTCATCACCAATTGAGGAAGAGGAGGTTGAAGAAGGGAATATATCATCTCCTCCAGAACTAGTCATCATGGAGGTAGAGCCTTTGTAGAAGATTGACATGCCTAAAACAACACCTGAAAAACAAAAGCAAACAATCAACAAACAAGGTAGAAAGAGAGTTACTAGGAACCAAATAGTGGCTAAAGGAAACTTAGAGGACACCTTGCATGCAATTGACATTGAGGAGCCCATTGGTCAACTGATTGTAAATGAGGAGGAAACACCACAAGAGTGATAAGGTAAGATGGAATATGCATTAGGAGGTTCATTACATGCAGAGAACCCAAATTTTGCAACCGGAGATCAGTTTTTGAAGGTAATGAAGAAAGGATCAATGACCTGATTTTGCAGGCCAAGGTCTCACCTGAAGTAGTATGGGTGGGTGCTGGAACCATGTTTCCGCACCCTGAGAGAGAGTAGGTAATGAAGCAAATCAGTGTTTGCAATTATCAGATCTACACAGAATTAGGATTTTCGCAGCGTTCTTTAGCACATGACCATAACACAACTATCTGATCTAATAAATATATTCGCATCCACATGCATATCGCAAAATATCATCATATAAAACTATAATCTCATATAATAATAGATCATAGAGAACATATACCAGAAACACAAATAATTTCGCAGCTTACAACAATAACATAGATACATACACAGCTTAATCAGATAGCACAGATTCACATCAATAGTAAACACAGTAGATCTAGATAGCACAAGATACTTTGGCTATAATTCACATATATTATTACCAAGAACCCACTTACAACCCAAATTACCACCTATGCACACAGCCAACAAGGTTCGCACATAGCAGGATTGAGGATCTCTGCACACACAGCCAATAGGAGTCCTTACCCAAACAACCCAAAACAGATCTAACACTTCACACGTAGCATCTGTTCAATTATTTTCTATCTCTAGACTTTGAACTAATCATCTATTTATATTCACTTAGCCTACGTTATCCCGTGGTCTGCAAACCAAGGTCTGCAGACTCTAGGTCTACCCTTTGACCCATTACAATGCATTCCAGGCTTTGACCCGCCCCAAAACCCTATGTTAGATTAATTAATACCAAAATTATATAATATTGTACAAAATTCACAGCTTAGGGGACCCTATCCCAACAGTCCCCCAACACAATCTTGTGACTCGTCCCTAGTCACTGTGGCTGTGGGGTCTCCACTTGTGCCTTCAGTAGTGTGATCGCATCCACCAGTGGGGGCAGCATTCATTCAATCTGCACAGCAGCATTCTAGGAAATATCTACCAACTTTTGTAAATTTGGTCCCTTTGTAGCAGCGATGACACTTTCCAAGGTATGATTCAGCTGTTTTACTATGATTTCGACATCCTGTGAGAGCTTGAGCGCTTTTTTATCCCAAGGCTTAAGGTGGTCACTGAGAGTCTTCATTTTCTGGCAGAGCTCTTCGATTTCATCTCTCAAGGTGTGGCTAGTACACAATTGTGCCAATTGTTGAGTAGGGACCAGGATAGGCATTGTGGCTTCCAACTGCTGAAACTGTTCTTCCTTCTGCCATAGCTCCTGATTGATCTCGTGCAGGAGAGGATCGCACTACACTTTAGTCCATAGTTGCATTGCTATGTCCAATATTTATGCACCCTGAGCGATCTGGCTGGTGATGACAATAGTGGCCTCTGTAACCAGCACAGCTCGCTAGGCTCTTACCTCTGGTGGCATTTTTGGTTGCAAATTGGCTTGCAAGGCTGCATTATATTGTCCCATTTATGCTCAGACTACCTGGATTTCAGTCCTCAAAGCCTGCAGCACTGCAACAAGCCCCTCAATATTAGCCTGGGGGGTGGAAGAAGCTGGGATATCTTTAGTAACATCTGTGCAAAACCTACTGATTAGGTGTTCTAACTCTGTTTGTTGCATGATAGTGAGGGTACACGCAGCCTGTGCCTAGGACACCTCTGCAGTTTTTTCCTTAATGGTCTGCTCATTTGTACTAAGCTTTTGATGCACTTAACAATCCCTGTGTTGAATTTCTTTGAATAGAGCGGTGTGGAGTACCTGCAGTGATCTGTGTGGTAGCCTGCCTAGATCTAGTTGTACCTCTGCACAGGCCTGGGCTTGCGCACCTAAGTTGGGTGGAATCATCATGAGGGCTATGCCTGGTAGAGGACAGGGGTGAATTTCTGCTGTAACGATGACTCCACTACTAATCGTTGAGGCTGGACGTGTCTGAATCACACTGGTGTTTAAGGTATTAGTCTAGATTTGCAGAGCCCAAAGCTTAGCCTGGAGTGTATCAATCATTGCTTTCTTCTGCTCTTCCAAAGCTAGCCATCAGTCTAGGTCATCTTCTATTAGCGTAACACCGGTGCCGTGTTTCGATCATTGAGCTCATTGCTTCTTTTGAGGCCCTTTAATAGGTTCACCCATCCACTTTGTACCCCAGGGGGAGTTAGCACCTCCCACATCCAACCCTTCTGTGCTCAGATCTGGCTGCAAATCCGTTTGTGTTTCTAGTTCCATGTCCTTCCAAGTGTTCTTACCCTGTTGTTAATCTTTCTACGATCTTGCATACACTTCCTTCCTAGTGCCCTTGCTATGTTCGCTGGCTTATTTGGCAGTGGTAGGTTGAGTGACCTTTGTAGCACTCGTTCCTGTGGTTCCCGTCATACCTTATTTGAACCCAATCTTCCATTGTGGAGGCCATGTTGCGATTAGGCAGTCAATGTCCTCATCCGCAACCATGTATGGGAGTGACACCCATGCTACGTTCTTGCGACTTCTGACTTGGACGTTATGCATAGTGACCTAAAACGTCGTGATTCTCTTATATTTTTTATATACTACAGGTGACAATCGAGGCCGGGAGTTGATTGCTACAGCTAGTCCACTATGAAAGATGACCCAAAAGAATTGATTTTCCTCAATACGCTACACATTCTTGGAGTCCCACAAGTTCGTGTATCACGCCCCTTCGCACATATCGGGTGTGAGCTCGAGGAGGACTGAATATTTTGGGGCTTCCCATGTGACAAACGCAATGAGAAGCAGTAGCAAAGAGTAGAAAAATGCATGCCCCTGATCCTGGGCTTTGCGGACATTTTCCAAGAACTCATTGCAAAAGTGCTGGGCCCAATTGAAGAAAACCCCCTTTTCACATTGGCTTGCCAGCTGAATTACATATGCAGGGACAGTGGCAGCCTGAAATTTGTGCATCAACTTGCACGCCAACAAAAATTTACCCATCTACATCGCAGGCTCACTGATGGTGTTGATCATGAACCCCCGAGTGTTCCTTTGCACATGGTAACTCACGTACTTTTTCAGCGATATTTTTCTCATACTTATTTCCCACACGCAGCATAGGGTCTGGCCCTTCCATGGGGAGGCCAGTAATCAAATGAACAAGTGCGGTATCAATAGGAATGTGATCCCGAATCCACAAGCTGCCATCATGGACCTGTAGGTTTTAACCCTGTACAAAAATTATCCGCAAACGAATCTTAAAAACAGAAAATAAATAATAGCAAGAGCATAAAACATAAAACAGATAAACACGGAGATTTTCCCCTAGATCCCAAATCAGGACGACTAGCTTGATTTTTCATTATGTTCCTTTTAGTGTTACAACACATATATATACATGCCGAAGCATACATAAACCCCAATCCATTAACCCTGGATTAGAACATAACTATAGTTCCCTTGACCGGATCTACAAAATACCTAGGGCTGAAAACCATCATGCCCCAAAACCATGTAAAAACCCATGCACAAAACCATGGGCGGGTCCACCCACTAGAAAATAAGGACCAAAAAATTTTCCAGGGCACTGCTGCGGACCCCGAAAGCAGGGGCTACAGCCCCCCCTGTGACCCCCTCGACGTTGCACCCAGCACAATGTACAAGGGGGGATATTGTCCCCCTTGTTACCCTCCCATGTGTGATTAGTCATGAAAATAATATAACACAAACCCAACATTCTCTCACTTGTTTTTTTCTTTCTGCAGGGGGCCATAGGAGAGCTGAGTCATTAGCCCAGATTTGAAACACCCATTGTTTCTCTACACCAAGAGAACTTCTGAGTGCTCACAGACTTTGTCAATGCATCTGCAAAATTCTTCAAAGTGTCCACATTTACCAGTAACACCCTTGTAGCCTCAACCATATATCTCACAAAGTGATATTGAACATCAATGTGCTTTATCTTGAATGATAAGTAGGGTTCTTAGCCAAGAAAATTGCACTTTGGCTATCACAGTCTATCCTTATAGCTTGCTGCACCAACCCCATACTTGAACACAATCTTTGCAACCAAACTGCTTCCTTGCTTGTATGAGTCGCTGAAATGTATTCTACCTCTGTAGTTGAAGGAGCCACTACAGACTTTATTTTACTCATCCAACTAACTGAACCTCCAAATAGGCTAAACACATACCCACTTTTAGATCCTCTTTGGTCTAGATCTCCAGCCCAGTCAGCATCAACAAAACCACGAATTTCCAACACTCTTTCCAATCCTGGCCTTCCCTAGTAGCACAAGCCATATTCACTAGTGCCACGCAAATGTCTGAAAACCCACTTCACTTTTGTTCAATGCTCCTTCTCTAGGTTTGACATAAACCTGCTCAATACTCCCACTACATGTGCAATGTCTAGTCTAGTACATACCATTACATACATCAGGCTACCCACTGCACTTGCATATGGAACACGGGACATATCCTCCTCTTCTTCTTGTGCCTTGGGACATTGTTCAATAGACAGCTTTGTACCTACAAGAATCGGAACATTCAATGGTTTACTATCATGAATATTGAACCTCTGCAATATAGTCTTGACATACTTCCTTTAGTTTAACCAGAGCTTCCTCTTTGCCCGATCTCTCTTAATTTCCATGCCCAAAATATAGTTTACTGCACCAAGATCCTCCATGTCAAATTTGGAGAACAATTGGGTCTTCAAATCTTGGATAATTTCTTTTTCATTTCCAATCAACAACATATCATCCACATACAAGACCAAATAAATAACATGGTCACCAATTAATTTAAAATAAACACAGTGATCCTCCTTGCTTTTGGTGAAGCCAAGTCCCCATATATAGGTATCAAATTTCTGATACCACATCCTTGGTGACAATTTTAACCCATACAAAGGCTTCTTTAACCTGCATACCAGCTCTTTCTTCCCCTTCACCATAAAGCCTTCAGGTTGTTTCATGTAGATCTCTTCTTCCAGATCTCCGTGAGGAAATGATATCTTCACATCCATCTGTTCTACCTCAAAATCAAATGTAGCAGCAATAGATAAAAGTAATCTAATAGAAGTAACTTTGGCAACAGGAGAAAAAATATCACCAAAATCAATTCCCGAAACCTGAAAATAACCTTTTGCTACCAACTGAGCTTTGTATTTCTCCACCTTGCCTTCTACATTCATCTTCTTCTTAAACACCCATTTTCTCCTAATGGGCTTTCTTCCAGCTGGAAATTCCACCAGATCCCATGCCTCATTTTTATGCAAGGATGCCATTTCATCAACCATGGCCTCCTTCCAGAGTTTTCCATCCTCTGAATCTACTGCCTCCCTGACTTTTCTGGGATCATCATTAGTTATAGTTAAAGAAAAAATTGAAAGAAAGCAGATGGACTATACCTTTCTGGTTGTCTTCTTTCCCGAACTGATCTTCTGACATCTGGAGTTTGTGGCTCTTCCTCTTCTGAGTCTTCTTCTGTTGTAGAGTCAGATTTATCCTCCTTTAGCTCAAACTATATCTTCTCAGGTTCCTTTGGTAGGACTTCATGTTTAACAATATCTCTCACCTCTCTAAACACCACATCTCGACTGCACACAAGCTTCCTTGTTTCTGGGTTCCAAATCTTGTAACCCTTTAAACCATCCTTATACCCAATAAAGATGCACCTTTCAGATTTATTATCCAACTTGCTCCTTCTCTCCTTTGGAACATGTACATATGCATCACATCCAAATACTCTTAGATGTGAAAGAGAGGGTTTCTTACCAGTCCATACCTCATGTGGAGTCTTATCCTCCAGTGCTGATGAAGGTGATCTGTTAACCAAGTAACATGCAGTCTCCATTGCCTCTGCCCAGAATTCTTGTCCTAACTCGGTACCACTGAGCATGATTCTTTCCTTTTCCATCAGTGTTCTATTCATTCTTTCTGCAACTCCATTTTGCTGAGGGGTGTATGGAGTAGTCTTCTGTTGTGCTATACCACACTTCTTACATAACTCTTCAAATTCCTTCTTTCAGAACTCCCCCCCATTATCTGTCCTCAACACCTTTATCTTCTTCTCTGTATGGTTTTCCACCAAAGCCTTAAATTATTTAAATCTGTTAAAGACTCCATATTTCTTCCCCAATAAATATATCCATGTATTCCTTGAGAAGTTATCTATGAATGAAACATAGTACACAAACTTACCCAATGATGGAACTGACACAGGTCCAAACACATCACTGTACACAAGCTCTAATATCTTCTTTGCCCTCTTAGCACCAGAAGGAAAACTCACCTGATTCTGCTTCCCATATACACAATGTTCGCAGAAATTGAAATTGAGAGAGCTATTAGAAATACCTTCTACCATACCATTTCCATGCAGTATCTGAAGGCCCTTCTCTCCAATATGTCCAATCCTTTGATGCCATAGCATTGTCTTTTCTCCAGAGACCACTAGGCTTTCCGCTCCACTTTCAGGAAACACAGAACTTTTGCACCCAACAATTGCAGTGCTACCCTGAAGCTTGTATAGAGTTCCAATCCGAACTCCACGCATGAATACTAGTGCTCCCCGAACCATCTTACATGTATCTTTCTCGAACACTATTTTTACACCTACATCATCCATCTTGCTTACAGAAATCAAATTTCTGGCCAATGCAGGAATGCGCAGAACACCAGGAAGTGTTCTAATCCTTCCACGTTGTAGCTTCAGCTTTAATTTTTCATATTCAATGATTCTAGCCTTCCTATCACCCCCTAGGAAGACATCACTGCCATCATACTTCTCATACTCGCAGAACCACTCCCTATGGGGAGTAAAGTGAAAAGATGCACCCGAGTCAATCAACCATGGCTCATGATCTACATGTTTATTTGAAGAAGAAGCAAAATACACATCCCCACCTTCATCCAAGGTGGTTTTTGCCTCTGTAGAAGGAGCATCATCAGATCCCTTTCCCTTCTCAGGAGCTTTAGATCTGTAGTCCTTTTTGTAGTGCCCTTCCTTTCTGCATTTCTAGCACACCTTTACAAAATTTCCAGGAGATTTAGATCTCCCTCTATATTTAGATATCCCACTCGAAACCTTATTCTTGTTTCTATTTTGGGACCTTCCTCATACAGATAAGGCATATCCATTCAGACCCTCCATATTTCTCTATCTCATTTCCTTCGACAGCAAGGCTGAGACAATATCATAAAAATTCAAGGTAGTTGTATTGCTACCTATTGCAGCAACTAGACTGTCTCATGACTCTGGTAGGGAACACAAAAAATTAATGCACTTATCTTCATCTGATATTTTAATATCAACAGATGTAGCCAACTTACCACGGTATTGAAGGCATTCAGATGCTCTGTCACCGAGTCTCCATCCTTCATCCTTAGATTATACAGCTTTTTCTGCAGGAAAAATTTATCCACCAGAGATTTAGATTGGTACAAAGTCCCTAGCTTGTCCCACAAGGTCTATGTTGTAGCTTCTCCAGATACATTCAACAATACTGAATCTGAGACACACGACTATATTCTGCTCTTTGCATTCTGATCCAGTTTCTTCAAGTCTTCATTTGACATTGTCGTTGGTTTAGTACCTAGATCTACCATGATCCACTGGTCCTTATCCACTAGCAGTTCCTCCATCTTGAGCTTCCACAACTCAAAACTATGACCATTAAATTTATCGATCTCTATCTTCTTGCCGCTCGCCATCTTCTTTCACTGCAAGAATCGATCTCGCAGATCTCCCACTAAACAGGGTCTACCTCAGGCCCGAGAAAGAAAAAAAAACCCTTAGCAGCAAAGGCGTCCCCTTGAAGCCAAAACTGCTCTGATACCAAATGTAGGTTTTAACCTTGTACATAAATTATATCTAAATGAATCTTAAAAAATAAAAATAAAAAATAGCAAGAGCATAAAACATAAAATAGATAGACACAAAAATTTTCCCCTGGATCCCAAATCAGGATGACCAGCTTGATTTTTCATTATGTTCATTTTAGTGTTACAACACATATATATACGTGCCGAAGCATACATAGAACCCAATCCATTAACCCTAGATTAGAACATAACCGTAGTTCCCTTGACCAGATTTACAAAATACCAGGGGCCGAAAACCATCATGCCCCAAAACCATGTGCAAACCCATTCACAAAACCATGGGCGAGTCCACCCACTGGAAAAGAAGGACCAAAACCCAACAGGACTAAGGCAAGAATTTGGCACACTAGTTGGTCTGTAATATTGTAATAGCCAAAATGCAACATCCTCTACAGCTTCAAGAGCCCGGAACCAGCCAACCCGTGCACCCAGTGCATAGGGATGATCTTTATCCTATCATCTTCCAATATCCCTTCGATGTATAGCTCAGGTGCTAGCTTGGGGAAGGCCTCCAAATTGGCCAGGTCATGGTTGTCAAATTTTATCTCATGGAGCTTTCCAAAGGGTTCTCCAATGATGGGGACCTCACCCGGGGTCAGTGGAATTTTTAAATAGGTGATTAGGTCATCGATATTCTTTGGCATGCGTGTCGAGGCCCTGTGAGGCTGAACAAATGGAAGTAGCCAATTTATTGGTTCAGCCATCTAGGCCTTTTCCTGAGCAGACATAGGTATATTTACTGGCCCAGGCGAGCTTGCCTGGCTTGCTGCTCATGGGGACTTCACATTTTGGGGAGAGGTTCAGGGCCAATTTCGTGGGTTCCCTCGATCCTTGAATTTTTCATTTTCCCTTCTACTTTTCCTTGCTAGGAGTGGACATAACCTCCTCCACTTCGGGGTGGACTTCCAGTACTTCCTTTGATTCTTGCTCTGTCGAAGTTACAGGCTGTGAGGATTCAGCAGGATTGGTAGCCATCATTCTGCCGTAGAAAATGAACTTAGGGTTGCTACTGTCAGAGGGTGTAGGGTTCTCAGACATGAACAGAATGCATCAGGCACAGAAACTCTCAAAGCACAAACTTTCCAAGGAAAAACTCGCAAAGTACAAATAGTTCAAGAGATAAGAAACCCTTTTTTGATTGATTCTTTTGGTTTTATATCCGTGGGGATCAAGCAATGTGTGGATGAGGAAAATGAGAAACTTAACATCAAGGAAATAGTAAAAAATCTTTAGAAATCATCTCATTAAATGACAATCGCCCGCTCCTTCCAACGGTAAAATTTTATTTTTACTCGATTTTACTGTTCCAACGGCTATTTTTTTCACCTCCTATGCGCTCAGTGCACACCTATGCTCCCAATGCACCCCTATCCTCTCAGTGTACCTCCTATGCTCCCCGTGCACCTCCCGAGACCTCTAAACCTGCGACCAATCCCTGCTCATCTTCTGTCTTATACAGCTACTCTGGCCATATATTCATTTGATCTAGTATGGTTTGAGCTTGCCACCATTGAAATATCCCAGTACCAGGTCACCGCGCAGGGTAGCCAACTGGACAGCCCCCCCATCAGTGATATCCTTGACCATATAAGGGCCTAGTTGGTGCTAGCAGAACTTCCCCGGGTACTTCGCAATCTAGCTATCATGGAGCAGGACCAATTCGCATTCCGTGAATGTCTTTTTCCAGATATGTTTGTCATGCCATGATTTTTCCTGATCCTTCTGAAGTTGCTGATGGAAGTTAGAAATGAGTCAGTATTCTTCTAAAGCCACCAGTTGTGCCAACCGTTCCTCCATGATATCAGGTTCCGCCATGTTTGTAAAGGCTGTGATGCGCAGCCTAGGAACAATATACTCCATCGACATGATGGCTTCCTTCTCATAAACCATCCGGAACACTGTCTCCCTTGTCAATTTCTTGCATGTGGTGCTATAGGCCCAAAGGAATGATGGTACATGCACATCCCAGTCGCTGCAATCGGCATTTCAGACCTTAGTCAGTGTGTGCTCCAAGATTTTGTTGAAAGCTTCAACTGATCCATTTGCCTTTGGATGATATGGGGTAATTTTTGCATGGTGGATCCAAAATTCTTCAGTAAATGCTTTGATGGTGGCATTAACAAAGTGCATACCTCTGTCACTCATCAAGATCTTTGGGTAGCCAAACCTAGTTAGAATATGTTCAAAAATGAAGTGCGCAGCAGTATCTGTAGTACAATCCTTCACAACTTGTGCTTTAGCCCATCGAGTCACATAGTTAGTTGCAGTGATGATGTAGCACGCACATGTCTTCTTTCCTCGTGGGTTGATAGGCCCAAAAAAGTCGATGGACCATTTTTCAAATGCTTGTAGGGCCATTTTTGGTTGCAAGGGAATTTCATCTTTGCACGATGGCCTTCCCAGCCTTTGGCACATATCACAGGCTTTTCAATAGTCGTGAGAGTCACTATGCATTGTAGGCCACCATAGCCCAGCTCTCAAGATCTTCTGTGCCATTACTTTCCCTGCGTAGTGTCCACTTGCTATGCCCCCATGAGCATCTTCTAAGATGGTTATACAAGTGTCCTACGATAATGGTAAAATATATTGTGCGAGTGACCAAATCCTTCTTTTGTTGTACCAAATACTCCGTAGGTGCCATCCCCGTAGTCAATAAGTGAACGATGTCAGTGAAGTGTGAATAAAATACCTTAATAGTGAACAGCTACGCATCAGGCAGTCCTTCTTCTAGGTTGGTTAGCTCCTCACCACTTTCGATCCAAGATAGGTGATTCAGTCCAACATTCAACTTCCTTGGCTTTATGATGATCTCAAAGTCATATTCTTGAAACAGCAGGAGCCATCGGCAAATATTCCCCCCCAATAGAGGCTTATTCACTAGGTACTTCAAGGCTGAGTGATCTGTGAACATCTTGAAATTCCCAACCAATAGGTAGTGCTGTTACTTCTGCAGTGTGTACACCATGGCTAACCCTTCACGCTCAATAGTGGAATAGTTGCACTCCACACTAGAGAGCTTTCTACTAGAAAATTGTTACAGGTCAAAATACCCCCTCATCATCTCAGAGGAGAAGAAAAATATGGAAGGAATACAAAGACCTAAATTAAACCTATTTCTGCCAAGGTAACGCCTCTCTATAACAACACAAGAGAGTTATAACGTAGTTGATCAGTGAATTGGCCACATTAGTGGCTAGGGAAACACTTTTTTTACACTAGAGGGCAGCGTTACCCGTGTTTTAAGTTTGAAACGGGAAAAACCCACAGGCAATGATTTGAATCTCCAGCTTTTTCTCACAAGAGAGTTAGTACAAAAAGGAAACTGCAAAGCACTGATCTCTTATTGGGAATTTCCATAAACAACTGAACTCTCAAAGAAGGAAAAAGTAGGGAGGTTGGAGAAACATATTTCTTTATTCTATTCAAAATTGGTGTAAAGAGAAGGGCAATGATTTTTCTCTCCATCTCCTATAAAATGGAGTTGAAGGCTCTTTGTTCAAGGTCGAAGGATTGCTAAATTTTTTACATACTTGTGAAGTAGAGATCATTGTTGTAGTGTGAAGGTCAAAGGTCAAAGAGGTTCATTGAGAACTTGTTGATCAAGGCATCACCACTTTGAGAGATAGAGAGATTGGAAAGCTGAGGAGGGCTTGGTGCAACCGATGGTTGTAATCCTCCTTTTTTATAAATCAATAGAACTGTATCTGTTTTGTCCATTCTATGCGTCGATATCATCATGATTATTTAATCACCTATATAGCATGAGATGAATGGCTTAGATGTGCATAGTTTAAATTTTTATTATATATTGACTTAGTTGATAGAAGATATATGTTATGTTAGAAATTACGTGGGTGCTTTGATTGATTGCAGGACCAAGATTTGGAGCCGGTGAAGAAGAACTCCTACTTCATGGCCTGGAGCTCTCCAAGGGACTCCAAGATCATTAAATAGGTAATCTTCTATCTCATTCTATCAAGTTGTTTTAAGTTAATATGAACATGAATATGCTATCTTTGTGAACCATACAGCTAATCTTACTGTCTGCCTCGGGCACCGAAAAGCCATGAGAGGGGTATACAATAACCAACAACCCAAGTATTTTACCCTACAGCAGAATTGGAAACTCTGCTGGGGAGTTTCCCCATAGTTTCCAGACTATTTCTTAGCTCCTTTCTTCTTTCCTCTATTCACAGACCCTTCCAACTGGTTTTTATGCCTAGTAAACATTTCAAAAGCTCGCAGAGTTCAATCCTGTGTCTGTTTGACCATCTGAAGAACTTTTACCTGGATAACGCTACCTCTGTAGGTTTTCTAGTGCGTTATAATGCTACCTATGCTTAAATACAGTGCGTTAGTCTCTGGATTAATGATGTCTTTACTCAGAGACAGTGCGTTACTCAGCCAAAACTTGTTGCTCACTGATGTGATTTTGTTTTAGTTGCAGAGTTTTTTGGCCATCAGTATCTCTCCTTGAATGAATCCCTGTGCTTGTTTACTAAGCTGGCATTTCTGTTTGTTTACTCTTGTTTGAAAATTTAGTGTCAAAACCATTTACTTTTTAGAGAAGTTTTTTTTTTTTTTTTTTTTTTGCATCTAGCTGAGTTTATTCTGAAAGTTTCAGTTCATATACTGTTAAGAAAAGGTAGATAGAAGTCTGAATATTTAAATTTGAACTATTCTATTTGAATGTTAGTGCATTGATGTTGAAAAAAAACCTCTCCTTGTAGAAATAATCTTCATCGAATTAAATATTTAGAGCATATTTTGCATGGTTTCTTGAGTCAGAGTCTCATTACATTTCATACGTCCACTCCCCCTCCGCAAGACTAATAATCAAGTACACTAAGAATCAAGCGATAATAAAATCAATCACATTACTCTTTTTGAGCTCACACAAACAGTAGTTCAGGCTAGGATCTTGGGTTAGGAAAGTGAGAAAATCACCCAAGATTTCAAAACTTGAACCTAGAGTCATTAACGAGTGAAATCCTACTGCACTCATATTATCGGGACCGTTCCTTTACTGGAGCTCAGCACGAGACAACACTTGGGTGCACAAGAAGCTATCCCACCTTCAACTGCATCAGGTGGGTGTGTTATATATTGGGTTTCCCTTCGGGGATGTCAAAACTAGATCTAGGATCTAGGTATTCTGCCCATATAGCATGTTGTCCTTGATCATGTGTTAGCCCCCCATAAATTGTTTGACAAGAAAATAGGGGGCTAAAATGTTTTTGAGCCTTCAAGGGATGCATTTCCTCTGAAAACACATCATCCTTGAAGCCTCTTTGTGCCTGGTGTCCTTTGATAAATTTCCCTCTGCTGATTCCTGTTGCAAGCCTCTCTGTTTATGAAGAAATGCCCAAAGGGCCTCCTCCCCTTCTTATTCCATTCCCCTTTGTCCCCCCTTCTACATCCCTTTTGTACCCTCTCAATCCTCCCAAATCTCCTTTATATCCTTCCTCTACCCTTTGCTTAGCCAAATTCCCCCTTATTCCCCCTATCATTACTCCTCCTTGGCCTTAAAATGCATTCAAATGGGACAAAACCCATTCTCCACTTTGTAATAGGGCTTAGCCCCTTTCCGCCAGCCCCTTTAGCTATTTCCCCATGTAGACGAGCACTATGACCGAGCGCTACCCCTTAAAGGTGCTAATCGCAATATAACACATCGCTCCCATCGCATGTTTGTTTTAGCATTCCAATCATCCATCACAAATATTTGCGATGCGATTAATCGCGCCACCGTTTCATCGCACCATCCGATCCGCCCAATCGCATAATCACATTTTACAGATGTGTGACCCTTCGCCTCTCCTGATTTCTCCTCCATCATCGGTCAGCCTCCAAATCGGACGGTTGGCACTTCATCGCACCCCCCTAGTCGC
Source organism: Pinus albicaulis (assembly GCA_034641835.2). Lineage (NCBI taxonomy): Eukaryota > Viridiplantae > Streptophyta > Pinopsida > Pinales > Pinaceae > Pinus > Pinus albicaulis. The sequence goes on from CM076570.1 coordinate 1,173,166,437, forward strand.
CTCGCACTTCCCAATCGCTTCCCCTTCCTCGATCGCAATTAGAAGCTATAAGTGTGCATCCCTCTCATCTATCGCGATTGCAATTCTCTGACTAAGCCTTGACCTTCCATTGGGTCTAAGATCTAACAGTTGATATCTAATCGCCATTCGGATCCGGCTGGGTCCCACCTCATCACATTTCACTACATTCCCTTCACACTTCTTTTTATTTTGTTTGGAGTCTAAAGTCTTATGTTTCACGGTTATTTCGCCCACTTTCATATATCATTCCGCTGCTCGACCCCCGCCGTTGATCTTCGCTCCCAGGCCGCGATCTCACGGTCCACGCTGCATTCTACCATCAAACCCTATTATTCGTGAGTCTTCACTAGTTCATTACATTTTATCACCATTGTTTATTGAAAGCCACCTTTCTGCCGCCGTGCTATCATATTTTTCGCCCTTCGCTCCACCAGTCTTCCATTGCATTGATTGTCTACACACAGTTGTGAGTTTCTGCAGAGTACAAGAGTTGAAATGCCACCATAACTACACAGTATGGATGCAGCAGTAAGTTTTCCACTGACAGAGGCAAGAATTTAATGAAGGGCAGGTTTCCATGCCAGAAGAATGTCTTCTTCCGAAGAAGGACGGATTGCCCATACTGTTTGATTATATGCTGTGCTCCAGAGGAGATCCCCGCTCGGAACGCAGTCCAAGGATATCAGAGAATTTGTTGCTCAAGTATGGTGGACCATTCCGTTTTTCATTGCCATTTCGTTTATTCACCAAGGGTACCACAAAGTACATCGATCCAGAATGCATCATATACTTATCTGGAATCAATGAAGCCTGACGAAGATCGTTCTTTTCTCCAAAGAGTGCCAAAAATTAATGCTCAGAGTTTAAAACAGAATGGGCTTCGTCCCTCCCCTTCTTTTCTAAGTTTAATGTTATATTTAGTGTTCTACCTATTTCCTCTGCTCTTTTTTAGCTATAAAAACTATGATAAAATTGTTGTAAAGGTTGTTGATGAGATAGCAAAGAGGTGCAAGCAGTTTCTCTTGAGATAATTTCTATGTGTATAGACGTAAGATAGGCTGAGGAAGATGTATTCAGACTGAATGACCAAGCTATTGTCTATGTTGTACCTGATTGGTGTTGATGTTTAATATGATAAGCACATTTCATTGGATCCTGATCTAAATTTGCGGTGATGTTTTTCTATCTCTCTGTTTATTTCCATTTCATTTCATTTCTTCTGGCTCGCATCATAAATTTGGCATAAGATTCACCCTTGTTAGGTGCCTTATGTTGCTTCTCTCCCAGCCCTTTATGTTTTCTGCTTAATGTGTTTAATCTAAAGATTGATTTCCATTGTTTTAACCAGTATAGTGGATGTTGTTGCCTACTTGCTGATGTATGAATTAACGAAATTTGTTTTATATGTTCTTGTGAGGATATAATGGAATGTGTTGAGAACACGGGGAGGTCTAGAACCCTGTATCTTCCTCACTAGGATCTTTCCATTCTGATTAAGCCTTTCCAAGTTCCCTTGTGCTCCCTCTGATTTTGTCCAAGCAGGTCTGGAGTTAAATGACCTCTGACCTGATCTATAGATGGGATTAGTTGGTTCTCCCCCCTTCACTCTCGGTCCTTAATGTCCCATACCACCCTATCACTTTAGGATCCAAGGCTTTAGATGACTAGCCCAACTGAAAGCTTGCATATTGATAGCAAGTAAATCCTTTCTTGACTCCATTACCCAATGGACTTGTTTTTCTCTGGATTATCTCTCCTTTGCCTTAATTCTTCTTTGCCCAGTCCTGTCTCATGATGAACTCTTCCTTCCTGATTCCCAACAACCGAACTCTTAATCAAATAAACAAACCCTGTGCATATAACTAGCCTAAAATCATAACTTAGAGCCTCAAAGACATACACCTTGACTCATATAGAGAGATCCCTCTCTGGACCTAGGAGGGCTAGATCCTAAGGTCTGAAAGTGGTTTTGATGTTGTCTCATCTTTTGGTCTTGCCAATCTGGCCAAACACGGGAACCCCAACATAATGGCGACTCCACTAGGGATTGAGTGCATTTCACCTTAAAAATTCTTAGGCACTCATAGACCCAAGATCTCTGGTTAGATTGGCAGTCACGTTGCTGATGGTGGACAGCAGCCTACTTCAAATAGTCAAATTCATCCACCTGGCGACTCCACGCTCCATAACTCCCAAAAGACCAAATGACACCACTAGTAGAAGACTCCGAACTGGTTGAGAAGAAGCAGTAGCTTTCTTTGCATAAGCATGAATCCAAACATGGACAGAGATACAAATTATGATGCTCTGTGTAATCAATTGAATGAATTAACAGAAATGTTTGGTAAAGTGCTGGAAATGTACATGGCTAATCTGAATGCGAATGAGGATTATTTAGAATAGCCCATGCATTTCCCAGAACAAGAACAAACCCAAGACCTAGAGGATGAGCAAGACATGTACGATGCTCAATAATCCATAGAAGACAAAGAGGAAAGTGATCAGGAACTGCCTGATTGCTTACCTATGTCTTGTGTTACGCTGACCCGAGAACATCAGGACCTAGTGGAAAAAGCTAATGGGGAACACTGTCTCGAGGAAACAAGAGACCATATAGAGGGGGAAGAATCTGATGTAGAAGAAGAGGCTCGAGTTAACATCTCGCCTCCCAGTCAGCTAACACAAGAGAGTGAGGACTTCTGTTCTTCTGGCCATGATGAGAGGGAAACCCCTCCTTTGACGGAAGAAGAGTTTGAACGGATATTAAACCAGCAGCCCATCTCAGGAGTCTTTTATGGAACACACACTCTTGTTCCTTCGTCTTATGAGTTTGATGATACAGATCTAGAAGACTCCTTTGTGGTTCAAGACGAAGAAAGATCTGTTGAAAATCCAGAAGGTTTGGTGGGTGACATTGCTTACGGTTATGATTTTCCTATTTATGATATGTTTGATGATAAGCGTTTTCAAATGGAGGCCGAGATTGCAAGACCATCATCCTTAGATTCATGGGAGGAAGATCAGAGCCGGAAATTTTAGAGAAGTAATGAAACCAATCAGCTTATCTATGATACTGATGGGGAGAGCTATGATGGTATAATAGCATATGAAGATTCTTCAAATCTCCATTCTTCTCTACTACAGATCATCAGTGAAACTGGAGACCAGCAGCCTTTCCTTTCAGAAGAAGAGGAGGAAAGAAAAGAAGAGATTCATGAGCAAGCTGAAAGCAATGAGCCTTCTTCTGAAAAAGAGGAAGTAATGCAACAATCCCCTGCTCAAGAATACATAGACCTTCTCACAGAGCTCAGCACCTCAGAGCAGAATATATCAGAGCTCCAGGAGGAAAAAACTGCCATATATGATGAGTCCTCCAGTTCAGAAGATGAAGAGGATTCTCTTCCTCAAGAGAGTCTTATCCTTGATCCAGTGGAAGAAGAGGAAGTCCTAGTTGAAGCCTGCCTACCAGATATTCATAACCAGGTATCATTTCATGATCCTTATGCACATTTCCTGCACACATTTGAAGAAGGATCAAAGGTATTTTTGAGCAACATGTTGCAAACAGAAAGAAATTTTTTCAAAGCTGCTATTATGGAACAAAAAGAGTGGGAGTTGCCCTGCCTATCTAGCCTGCTCAAGGACTTGAGCGAGAGAGACCACTCATGGGATCATTTGATGGACTGGTTACATTGGAAGACAATGTTTGTGAGCTAGACTGTAAATATTTCAGTTAGAGTAGGGTAGGTAGGAAAATCTCAATAAAGCTCAGTGTGTGAGCATGTAGTTAGTTGTTTCTAATCTCTGCAAAGTCCAGCAAGTCAGACAGTCTAATCCTAGCTTGATTGTTTTCAATTTATGTCTTAGAATGTAGAGAAGAAGTCTGCTAGACAGTTTAATCCTAGCAGATATTGGATTAGGTAGAGAAGCTATGAGGCCAACAGTCTAATCTGGTCTCATGGAGTAATAAGGGTAGAAATAGAATAGGTTTATTTTCCTGTTTGAAAAAAATTGATGATGAAAAGGGTCTGCAAGTCCAAACGCACCCCAGAAGAAAAATGTTAGGACTTTAGTGTGCGTAGGTAGATGTATGGGAGAATGTTACTACTAATGTAATGTCTTCATGGTTTTTGGCAGTCGATTAAAGAAAGAAATGGATGTGCCAAGCAGCAGGCAACTGGCCCACACCAAAGACCATTCTCTGGATTCTTGACTCCTTCAAGAAGAACTCATCCCCATGTGGAGCCACTGTTAGCCCCCCATAAATTTTTTGACAAGCAAATAGGGGGCTAAATTTTTTTTGAGCCTTTAAAGGATGCATTTCCTCTGAAAACACATCATCCTTGAAGCCTCTTTGTGCCTGGTGTCCTTTGATAAATTTCCCTCTACTGATTCACGTTGCAAGCCTCTCTATTTGTGAAGAAATTCCCAAAGGGCATCCTCCCCTTCTTATTCCATTCCCCTTTGTCCCCCCTTCTACTTCCCTTTTGTACCCTTTCAATCCTCCCAAATACCCTTTATATCCTTCCTCTACCCTTTGCTTACCCAAATTCCCCCTTATTCCCTCTATCGTTACTCCTCCTTGGCCTTAAAATGCATTAAAACGGGCCAAAACCCATTCTCCATTTTGTAATAGGGCTTAGCCCCTTTCCGCTAGCCCCTTTAGCTGTTTCCCCATGTAGCCTAGCGCTATGACCGAGCGCTACCCCTTAAAGGTGCTAATCGAAATATCGCACATCGCTCCCATCGCATGTTTGTTTTAGCATTCCAATCATCCATCGCAAATATTTGCGATGTGATTGATCGCATCGCAAATATTTGCGATGTGATTGATCGCATCGCAAATATTTCTGATGTGATTAATTGCGCCACCGTTTCATCGCACCATCCGATCCGCCCGATTGCATAATCGCATTTTCCAGACACGCGACCGTTCGCCTCTCCTGATTGCTCCTCCGCTGTCGGTCAGCCTCCAAATCGGATGGTTGGCGCTTCATCGCACCCCGCCAGTTGCCTCGCACTTCCCAATCGCTTCCCCTTCCTCGATCGCAATCAGAAGCTATAAGTGTGCGTCCCTCTCGTCTATCGCGATTGCGATTATCTGACTAAGCCTTGACCGTCCATTGGGTCTAAGATCTAATGGTTGAGATCTGATCACCATTCGCCTTTGGTTGGGTCCCACCTCATCGCATTTCAATGCATTCCCTTCACACTTATTTGTATTTTTTTCGGAGTCTAAAGTCTTATGTTTCACGGTTGTTCCGCCCACTTTCATATATCATTCCGCTGCTCGACCCCCGCTGTTGATCTTCACTCCCAGGCCGCGATCTAATGGTCCACACTGCATTCTGCCATCAAACCCTATTATTCGTGAGTCTTCACCAGTTCATTACATTTTATCACCATTGTTTAGTGAAAGCCACCTTTCTGCCGCCGCGCTATCATATTTTTCGCCCTTCGCTCCACCAGTGTTCCATTGCATTTATTTTCTACACACAGTTGTGAGTTTCTACAGAGTACAAGAGTTGAAACAACGCCATAACTACACAGTATGGATGCAGTAGTAAGTTTTACACTGACAGAGGCAAGGAATTTAATGAAGGGCGGGTTTCCACGCCAGCAAAATGTCTTCTTCCGAAGAAGGACGGATTGCCCATACTGTTTGATTATATGTCGTGCTCCAGAGGAGATCCCCGCTCGGAACGTAGTCCAAGGATATCAGAGCATTTGTTTCTCAGGTATGGAAAACCATTCCATTTTTCATTGCCATTTCATTTATTCAGCAAGGGTACCACAAAGTACAGCGATCCAAAATGCATCAGAGACTTATCTGGAATCAATGAAGCCTGATGAAGATCGTTCTTTTCTCCAAAGAGTGCCAAAAATTAATGCTCAGAGTTTAAAACAGAATGGGCTTCGGCCCTCCCCTTATTTTCTGAGTTTAATGTTATATTTAGTGTTTTACCTACTTCCTCTACTCTTTTTCAGCTATAAAAACTATGAGAAAATTGTTGTAAAGGTTGTTGATGAGATAGCAGAGAGGTGCAAGCAGTTTCTCTTGAGATAAGTTCTATGTGTATAGACATAAGATAGGTTGAGGAAGATGTATTCAGACTGAATGACCAAGCTATTGTCTATGTTTTACCTGATTGGTGTTGATGTTTAATATGATAAGCACATTTCATTGGATCCTGATCTAAAGCTGCGTGATGTTTTTCTATCAATGTGTTTATTTCCATTTCATTTCATTTCTTCTAGCTCGCATCAGAAATTTTGCATAGGATTCACCCTTGTTAGGTGCCTTATGTTGCTTCTCTCCCAGCCCTTTATGTTTTCTGCTTAATGTGTTTAATCTAAAGATTGATTTCCATTGTTTTAACCAGTATAGTGGATGTTGTTTCCTACTTGTTGATGTATGAATTAACGGAATCTGTTTTAGATGTTCTTGTTAGGATTTAATGGAATGTGTTGAGAACACGGGGAGGTCTAGAACCCTGTATCTTCCTCACTAGGATCTTTCCATTTTGATTAAGCCTTTCCAAGTTCCCTTGTGCTGCCTCTGATTTTGTCCAAGCAGGTCTGGAGTTAAATGACCTCTGACCTGATCTATAGATGGGATTAGTCGGTTCTCCCCCTTCACTCTCGGTCCTTAATGTCCCATACCACCATATCACTTTAGGATCCAAGGCTTTAGATGACTAGCCCAACTGAAAGCTTGCATATTGATAGCAAGTAAATTCTTTCTTGACTCCATTACCCAATGGACTTGTTCTTCTCTGGATTATCTCTCCTTTGCCTTAATTCTTCTTTGCCCAGTCCTGTCTCATGATGAACTCTTCCTTCCTGATTCCCAACAACCAAACTCTTAATCAAATAAACAAACCCTGTGCATATAACTAGCCTAAAATCATAACTTATAGCCTCAAATACATACACCTTGACTCATATAGAGAGATCCCTCTCTGGACCTAGGAGGGCTAGATCCTAAGGTCTGAAAGTGGTTCTGATGTTGTCTCGTCTTTTGGTCTTGCCAATATAGCCAAACACGGGAACCCCAACATCATGGACCCCCCTGATGACGTTTATGATTTGAGGTATCTTTATTGGCCATAATTTTTAGGGACTTACACAAGGTGATTGGGATGGGCTGTCCTGGTATCTAAAACAGATGAACCCACTCTGTCTTCGGTCTTTAAGAGGGTACTCGTCTTCATGACAGTTCTTACACCTATCGTCTGAGGTTCGGGTGAAGCTATAGAGTGACCGTAACTATAATTTCGACCAACCCTCTCTGTATACTATCGTGATACTGGATTTCATCACCAGCAAACGGTAGTACTCAGATAGGGCACCTTATTCTTGCTGCTTGTTGATTGATTTTAGAGAGTCCTTTTTTTGTTTTTTAGGTGTGTGGTTACTGTCATTGAGACTTTATAATACATCACAATTTATTAAAATTTGTTAAAAATAAATAGGTCACCGTGGCGTCCTCCGACCCACGCCGTTTGTCTCGACGATAGCAAGGTCTACCTCCTCTAACTATTGAGGAAGAACTGAACCTTGGTGAACCCGTGCCTTTCATGGAAGAGCAGTCTTCACTGAAAAATATTGATTTTCACATAGCCTCATATCATACGGAATTTCCAGAGGACCCTTTCACAGAAGGGGTTGTACCTCATTACAATCCTCCACTCACTGATCCGTTAGGGCCTGTGATACTTCAGATTCCACCATGTCAAGATATGTCTTCGGCCGCACAAACATCCATTTCACCACTAGCATCCACAAGGTCGATGCCAATGGCAACCATCACAGGTTTGCCACCATCCTCCCTGCCAGTGGTTAGTTCTATGCCACTACTTGGTAACCCCAGTAGTCAACATATACCTAATCCCAACCTGACGGTCATCACAACTATCAATAGCTCACCGAATCCTTTGGGATCTACTCCTACCATGACCACGTTGGGACCCACGAGTGTGACTACTTTGGTGCCTTTTAGCAACCCTTTCGGTTGGAACCCTCTGCTGAGTTCAAACCCCTTGGCCACTATACTAGGGGGCAGTGTCACTAGCACGCAGGCTGCAGGGAACATTTCACTTCCCTTGCAGTCCCTAGGACAAATGGGACAACCTATTGTCAATACTATTCCATTAAGTGGTTCAAATATAGGTGTAGGGTCGATACCGTTGCCAAACTATGAAAGTAGTGGCATGCCTCCGGGAAAATCTATTGCATCCATTTGGACTAACCAATCCCAACCTCCATCTAGAATGGGAGGGCACTTTTATACTTGGGGAAACCAACCGTTTGCCCCGCAATATAATATTCCCTATGGACAGCAACTATATGTCCCTACTCCTCCACCTATAGGAAATTTTTATCAAAGTCCTACTTATCCTCCTAGTAACACATTGATGGGTGGACCCTATGGTCTATGTAGTCAGCCCATACTGCCTTGGTTAGATTTAGGGAAAAATCCACTATTTCTGTTTTTGGCAGCTTTGGACATCCCCGATATCCATAAACTGACTAACGATCCCATCAATCACAACTTTCTTTGACCTCCAGTACCGCACAAGATTCCTTCTGACATCCCGAAGTTCGACGGGAAACAAGGGGACGAACGAGCTACACACATCACTACCTTTCATCTATGGTCCATATCCAATTCCATGGTGGATGATAGTGTCTGGCTTTGACTGTTTCCCCGCACGCTTATAGGCAATGCTGCCAAGTGGTACATTGAATTGCCACGCGCCGCCATCAATACGTTTGGTGCTTTGGTGACGGAATTTCTAAAGAACTTCCAATTACGAATTAGATTTGAAACTAGAACGAAATTTTTAACCTCGCTGCACTAAGACACGGCCACCCACATCTCCGATCACATTCATGAATGGAGACGTAGGAGGAGGCTAGTCAAAGCGCCAATTCCAGATCATCTCTTAGCCAATTGGTTTCGTAAGTCTCTCTTACCCCACATCTCTAAAGACATTGGCCTTTCTGGTGCGGTTACAGAAGATCAATGCATTCGTCATGCCCAACATTTGGATTTAATCTATTCACAATATGGCACGCTATATGATTTTCTCCCCAATGGCCCTGGTAACCCAAATCCTCCGGCTACTTAGAAAACCGGAGCTCATGCTGACGGTCTCGTTGGCACGATCTTTGGTGTAGCCACAAAATAGTCTCGTGGGCAAGCCTCCCAAACATCTTCGGCTGCCACCGCCCCTCACCAAACGAATACTCTTCCTACTGCTGAATTAAATTCTCTGAAAACCTCACAAAAACCTAGTGGGAAAAATAAGAAGAACAAGAAAACGACATCTTCTTCGGAAGAGCAGTCGGACAATCATAATAACCCTAATTAGAAAAACGTTGTCAAAAATGACAAAGGGAAGGATTAACCCATGAAATTTCCTTGCAAAATCTGTGTGGAGGACCACTTGACATACATATGTCCTCGGCTGCAGGAATGCACCGATTTTATTTCCAACAAGGATTCTGGGTGAACACATGTCGTTCTTCATAATCCTTTCCCTAATCAATAGCAGCAACATCAACACATGGTTGAAAATCTGCCACAACCCCATCAACGGGGAAATGGTGGTTCATATCCTTCTGGTGAAGGACCATCTACCATTTATGTCATTGAGAGTGTTGAACTTCAAACTCGAGCCAAGCTTTATGGAAATCCTACCATAGATGCTCAAGAACCTAGTACTGGTTCAAATCCACCACCACCCAAAGATTTGCATATCGAATGGCCTACTGTTGACCCTATGATTCATCCCCTCAAAGGGACACCTCGATGCATGACTCATAGCACCTCTATAAGTGCAGCCCAAAACTACAACATTGTAGAATATTTGGCGCAGGCACTGTCAGCTATGTCTGCTCTCGAAGTATTACAAACTTGTCCAACACAAAGGAAAGCCTTGCTTTCGGCCATTGGTGGAATGGACCCCCAGGATTCCATGCTAGCTATCTTTCATATGGAAAAGTCTAAACCTTGCCTCTTACACCAACTCACATTCCAGGTGTAGGTTGTGTCGAAAAGGAGACCAATCCATCGCACTGTCATAGATGAAGGTGCTTCGACCTGCGTTATGTCACAAGCTTGTTGGCTCAATTTAGGTTCTCCTACCTTAACACCGCCGTCAAATTCCCTCAAAGATTTCGATGGCCACACATTCCTCCCAAAAGGTTACCTTGCTAGCTTTCCCATCACTCTAAGTGGGAAATTGGTAAATGTGGACATTGAAGTTGTAGAGCACCATCTCGACTATAATCTATTACTTGGTTGTAGTTGGTCTTATGCCATGAATGCCATTGTGTCTTTGGTCTTCCTACTCATCCTATTTCCATTGGATGGGAAAATAGTCACGGTGGATCAGCTATCCTTCTGCACCCCTGATTATGCCACGTTACCAAGTAGCATTGTACCCCTAATAGGAGGCTTTCCTGACTCTTACGTCAGTATTTTTACCAGTCTTCTGAAGGCATCTTCCCTACTGGGTTGTTTTCCTCTCCCGTCGCCGCAGATCCCAAACATGGTTGCAATGATATCCACCACTTTGGATGGCTCTATCGACCCATGGATCATCCCGGCACATTCAGACATTAATTCCTACGGAGATCAGATGCCGCTCTCACCGGCCGAGTTGGCTTACCAAACCATCCAAACCACATCTGAACCCTCCACTGCTATGGTTTTGACCAAAGGTACCAACCTCCCTCCCATCACAATTCTCTCTAAGGATCTCCTCAATGAAGTCTGGCCTACAAACGAAGCTATTCGAGAGATCATGTCTTTAGAAGAATGACCTTGGGAAGAGTTTCACTATCGCGCTTCGATGATTGACTCGGACATGATAAAAACTAAAATCCCATCCTTTGACCCACCTAAGATGGTTCCCTTCGCTTACACGACTGTTAAAATTATCGATTCAGAAGGAAACATGGGTAATATTTCTAAGAAAATACTCATTGATATCTCGGTCAAAACGGGTATCGTGGAAAATATTCAGATTGGAGCCAATTGCAATCCTGAGGAAATTGCATGCTTCACATCCCTTTTCAAGGAATTCCGTGATGTGTTTGCTTGGTCTTACAATAAAGTTCCCGACATAGATCCTTCTATTGACGAGAAAGAGATCAAGAAATTTCAAGCATTATTTTTATGGTATTTTTCTTGCTCGTTAATCCGAAAAACCTTGATTCCTCTTCTTCGGGCTCATTAAATTTACATGAAGAAGCTTCGAGCATTATTTTTACGGTATTTTTCTTGCTTGTTAATCTGAAAAAACTCAAATTCCCTTCTTCGGACTCATTAAACTTATACGAAGTTGATATCGAGCGTTCTTTTTGTATGGTCTTTTTCTTGCTCGTTAATCCGAAAAACCTAGAGTTCTCTTTTTCAAACTCGTTAAAACTATGAAGAAGCACTGAGCTTTCTTTTTAGGAATCTGTTTCTTGCTCATAAAACTGAAAAAACCCCGAGTTGACTTTGCCGGGATCTTTAAACTACCACGACAGAGAGTAAGGAGCCATTCTTTTCCTCTTTTTCAAATCTCTTTAAGCTGAAAAAGCACTGAGTTTTCTCTGCGTGACTCGTTAAAATTTCACAGAGGTAACCAAGTTCTCTCCGCATGACTCGTTAAAATTTCGCGGAGGTAATCGATTTTTTCCGCATGACTCGTTAAAATTCCATGGAGGGCACCGAGATTTTCTTTGTTGGACTCGTTAAAATTTCACAAAGAGTACTGAGTTTACTCCGTCTCCTAGTACTCATAAAAAAATTAGGTAGACGTCCATCGAACATATATTTCTCACTTTTCTGGCTTCGATGGACTAACTTACGAAAAATGAACTATTCCGGGCTTACTATTCTCCCTTTTCCGTGAGTGTAGAGGCTAATTTGATTGAGAAAAAAACAAGATTGAGATTTGAGAAGAGGGTAACATATAGAGATGACACTGTAGCCTCCACATCTATCCCAAATTATGACCGCATATCCAAAAACATGGAAAACCTACAAAAAATGATGGAAAAAATGGTTGTCACAGTTAGTAACCAAAATAGAAATCAAAACCATAACTAGAACCAGAACTTTAGAAGGAATAATACCGCTCCCAACGGACAAAGAGAATCAAATCAGCAAGTTATTCCCCAATTCCAAGAAAACTTTTGTTAGTATGAATCTTTCATCGTAAAATATCACTTTAGCTACGCATAAAAAATAGCCCTAACATCGATTATGGCTGCAAAATATATTTAAGTCTGCTGCACAAATTCAGATCTAAGCATAAAAGATATTAAGCAGATAAAATACAATATGGATCCATGCATTCAATGGACAAGACAAGAAATAATAAAATAATTTTTATATTATATTAAAGAATGGGGCACCTGAGAGGAAAACAAGAAAGGTGTTTTCCAGTTCTCCTTAGTGGGATGGGTTCTTGAAAGTCCTCAGTGTTTCAGATCTAACATTTCTCTCTCTTATGGGTGTAAAGCAACAGGCGTAGAAGTCAATGGGAGTTCACAAAACAAAATGGAAAATGGTGACCAAGAGTAGATCCAAAGTGATCTAATGCAATGAAGGTGACTGATGAATGGGGAAAACCCCCTATTTATAACAAAATATTGGGGCGGTCTAGAACTCAATGCATGAATAAAATATTATTAATCAAATTCTAGAAGTACCCTTTAGGAATATTTTATTATATTTGTTGGAGGGAAAAGGGTTCTTGACTTGGGTCAATTCCTTTATTTATAAATAATAAATAAATAAATGGTTTATTTATCATCTTAGGGAAGCGATGGGAATATAATTAAATAAATAATGGTTTATTTAATTATTTATGGATGATTTAGTCAAATTTAACTAAGAATATTATTTAAATAATGATTTAAATAACTTATTCTTAGGAAATAATTAAATAAATAAGGATTTATTTAATTAAGTTCCTTATTTTGGGTTAAATCTGACCAGGAAATATAAACAAATAAGTTATCTTATGTGCTGAAAGAATTTTTACTTAGGGTAAAATTGGTCTTAAATGGTGTACTTGGGTTCATCTAATAATAACAGGTTAGATGACCAAAAATTGGTGTAACAACTTTCTTGATGAATATGAGGGAATCATAGAAGAGTCTGAGGGAAAAAAAATTAACATATTTGAAGTAGAAAACTCAATCCACAACTATTCCACAGAAGAAGATCAGCCCTCACCCTCATATTGGGATGAGGAAAGGTTCGAATCTGAGGATTACAGGTTAGGATTTGAAGATGCCATCATGCAGGTCAGAGAACAATATGAACTTAGAAGCAAAAAGAGCCTAGACACTACCAAACCAAAAGCTTCTAAGGTTACCATCAAGAAAAGGCCTTAGAAAACTTCTAAAGTGACTGTTGAAAGTAACAAATCAACAGCTGAGAGTTATGAGAAGAAAAAATAAAAAGATAACCAAAACACTGATTCACAAAGTCTACCAACTAGTAGCACTAGCACTGTAGTTAGTGCTCCTGATAAAACAGTTCCTAAGCCTATACATAGTGAGAACCAGCCCACTGATTCTGCCACTAAGGTGGTGGCTAACAAAACAGAGTTGAAAGTCCACTTTCAATTTGGAGAGTGAGATTGCAAAAATTAAAATCTCTGTCCCACTCTCTGAGCTGGCCACTCGGGATGTATATAAAGGCCAAATTGTGAAAGCATTAAATTTAGATGAGAACAGTGACACTCTAAATCTGAGTGATGGTCAACCAGCCCTTCTGTTCAGTCAAAAGATAGAAGGAAAGTTTCAGGAAGGGGTAGTGCCACCTTTTTATATCAGTCTCAATATCCACGATAAGATCCTCCACAATGCAATTCACGACTCTAGGGCATCACACAACCTAATGCCTAAGGTAGTAATGGAAAGGTTAGACCTAGAGATCACCCGACCCTACAAAGACTTATATTCATTTGACTCTAGCAGAGTAAAATATCTGGGCCTAATCAAAGACCTGTGTGTAAGCCTTACCCAGATTCTAGGAAAATGTATGGTCATGGATGTTGTGGTGGAAAATGTGCCACCTAAGTATGGTATGATATTGTCGAGGTCATGGGGAGCCAAGATGCAGGGTACAATGAAGATGGCTGGGGCCTATGCCACAATCCAAGTCTTTAGCCAACCTAGAAGACTGTATAGAGAGGCACAAATGAAATTCCTGGTCAGTAGCCCCGAAAAACCTGAAAATTCACCTTTATACTTTGTACACACGGATCTTGACTCCTTCATCCGTTGCAATGATGAATCTTTGGAGGAGTCAGGATTAAAAAATAGAGATACACACGATGAAATAGAGCCCATGGACTTTAACATAATGGCTACTCTAGACCTTGAAGAAAACGATGCAGAAGCCTATGAGCAGTGCACCAAAAATGAAACTCAAAGTGAACCAGAAACATAATGCAGTTAGCTGATTAGTCACCCTTCACACGTCCCTACACCACATTAAGAACGAAACAATGGTAAACCTGAGAACGAACCTTTATGGGAAATGAATTTCGATGGGTCATGCACCAAGAGAACTGCAGGAGAAGGAGTGTGCATGCATAACACAGAGAGTGACTATGTAGAGAGCCACGCCTGTAACCTGCACTTCAAATGTACAAACAATATTGCAGAGTATGAGGCTCTTATCCTAGGCCTGAATCTGTTGAAAAAACTAGGAGCCCGCAGGATAGCCGTGCATGGGGACTCTGAGTTTATCATTAAACAGGTGAATGGTGAATACATAGCGAAACATCCTAGGTTGAGAGCATACAGGAATGACGCTATGGATCTATTGAAAGCCTTTGTAGAATACGATTTGTTGTTTGTCCCTAGGAGTCAGAACGCAATTGCAAATGGATTAGCATGCGTGGCTAGTTCATATAAAAAGCCTCCCAGCAACCAACAAATCATCATTTAGACCAAATTTAGACCTGCAGTGTCGGATAATGAAAAATATTGGCAGGTCTTTGAGGGCGATAAGCAGATCGAAGATTTCTTGATTGGCAGGAACGAGTTTGAATTTTCTGATTCAGAATCTAAATCTAACAATAGTTGCCTAAGTGAAGAGTCCTCAGATGAGGAAGAACCACCCTGTAACATAGAAATAAACACTTTAAATGAATAGATTGAAAATCCAAACGAAAAATGTAAAAACATAGATAGTGAAGAAGTAGAGGTGTTGCAGGCCAAAGATAAGAACATACCCCGAGGTCTGGCACCTTTAGAGGAACTTTTTGACTTTGATGATGTAGCAAAAAATCCCACTATAGAACACTTAGACTCTGAGGTGGAGGAATGCAACATAGGCACTGAAGATAAGCCCAAGATGATCAAACTAGCCAAGTCCCAGCCTGCAAACATGAAAAAGAAATGCATTGACCTATTCAAGGAATTCATTGATGTGTTTGTCTATAGCTATGAGGACCTAAAGGCCTATGAAAAAAACATCATACAGCATAAAATACCTATGAAAGAAAATCAGAAGCCCTTCAGATAGAAACTCCGAAGGATAAACCCAAAACAATTGCCTGCAGTTGAAAAAGAGATTAAGAAGATGTATGAGGCAGGCATAATAGTTCCTGTGAGGTTCTCTGATTGGGTCTCAAACCTAGTGGCTGTGAGAAAGAAAACAGGGGAGATCAGGCTGTGTATTGATTTCAGGAATCTTAACAGAGCCTCACTCAAAGACAATTATCCTTTTTCCAGAATGGAACACATCCTTCAGAGGCTAATAGGCTCAAAAAGGATATCCCTACTAGATAGTTTTTCAGGTTACAACCAAGTTTTAGTACTCCTAGAAGACCAACTCAAGACAAATTTTACCACTCCATGGGGCACTTTTATGTATGTAAATATGCCTTTTGGACTGATGAACACTGGTGCAACCTTCCAAAGAGAAATGGACATAGATTTTTTAGATGAAATAGGACACTTCATCATCATCTATCTAGATGAGATAACAGTCTATTCCAAGACTGGGGAATAACACCTAGAACACCTAAGAAGAGTGTTTGAAAAATGTAGAAGGTTCGGTCTATCATTGAATCCTAAAAAGACTGTATTTGGGCTACAAGAAGGAAAAATTCTTGGCCACATCATATTTGAGAAGGGGATTAGGATATACCCACAAAGAGTTGAGGGAATACTGCAAATCACACACCCAAGGAATATCAAAGAGTTACAGTCCTTCTTTGGGAAAATTAACTTCCTCAGGAGGTTTATTCCCAACTTAGCTGAACACCTTAGGAATATGACAAACATGTTAAGGAAGGGTGTAGGAGTGAAGTGGACTATTGAGGCTAAGAAATCTTTTGAATCAGTGAAAATTGCACTCACCTGGGCTCCTGTCTTGATCAGCCCTGATTTCTCAAAGGATTTCCCCATCTTTTCATTTGCCTCTGAGCATACAATAGCTGCAGTTCTGCTGCAGAAAAATCTAGAGGGAATGGAATAGCCCATTTCTTTCTTCAGCAAAGATTTGAGAGATGCACCCTTGAAATACAACATAATGGAAAAACGGGCCTATGCCTTGGTAAAGGCATTGAAAGACTTTAGGGTGTACATACTGCATTCCCACACCATAGCCTATGTGCCAAATAGAGTAGTTAAAGACATCTTGTCCCAAGACCTAGATGGGAAGAGGGGGATTGTTGTGATCTTAGAATATGACATTGAGATAAAACCCACCAAACTGATTAAAGGTTAGGGCTTAGCTCAACTAATGGCTGAATCAAATCTACAAACCCTTGACATTAACATGATAGATTCCTTGGATGAGCAGCAGGGATTGCCTAATCCCACTCTTGAGGAGAAGTTTCAGAGCTCTCCTTGGTATTCTCACATTTTGTATGTGCTTACACACCTCAATGCCCCTCCTGAACTATCAAATACCAAGGCCAGATTCTTAAATCTAAAATCCAGAAGCTACTGCATAATGAATGAAGGATTATACTGGAAAAATGCAAATGGCCTATTTCTTAAATGTTTGCCTGAATCTGAAGCAGAAAGGATGAAACAAGAATTCCATGCAGGAGAGTGTGGAGGCCACCTGAACTAGAAAACCACTGCAAAAAAAATACTCAGAGCTGGCTACTATTAGCCTACACTCTTTAATGATATCCACAAGATGATAATTGCCTGCCACAAATGCCAGATTTTTGAAGGCAAAAGAAAGCTCCTCCCCTTACCCCTACAACCCATCACTGTTGAAGGTCCCTTTATGCAATGGGGCCTGGATTTCATAAGAGAAATTCACCATTCTTCTACTGCACAACACAAATGGATCTTAACAGCCACAGACTACTTCAATAAGTGTATAGAGGCCACACCTACTAGGAATGCCACAAATTTAGTCATTATTAGGTTCCTAGAAGGTCATAACCTCTCTCGGTTTGGCTGCCCAAGGAAAATAATCACTGATAATGCTGCTGCTTTTGGATCCAAGAAAATGGTTGATTTTTGTCACAGGTATCAAATAGCACTCGGTCATTCAATTTCCTATTACCCACAAGGTAATGGCTTAGCTGAATCATCAAACAAGAGCCTGGTGGCCATCATCAAAAAGCTACTGGAAGAGAACAAAAAGTCATGGCATAAAAAGTTAGTGCATGCCTTGTGGGCTGACCGGCTTACAACAAAGAAATCCATTGGCATGTCACCATGATATCAACTTGTCTATGGAACAGAAGCAGTGTTTCCTACCAGCCTTGGAGTACTAGTGATTAAACTTGTCCAAGAAATTCAGATAGAAGAAGATAGTAGGGTGAGAAGGATAGACCAAACCATTCATCTCCAGCAAACAAGGGAAGAGGTCTATAAAAGAGCTATCAGAGTTCAGGAAAATATAAAGAGGTTGTTTGACAAAAGAACTAAAGTATGTGACTTCAAAATTGGAGATAAATTTCTGAAGTGGGACTCTGGGAGAGAAGACAAAGGAAAGCATGGCAAGTTTGACAGTTTGTGGCAAGGTCCCTACATCATCCAGGCCATTGTGGTTCCAAATGCCTTTTTTCTACAAGAGTTAGATGGTACAGAGCTGTTTGGGTGTCTTGTCAATGGCAGGATGCTCAAACACTACTACTGCTGATTTCCAATTTCCAGTTTCCATTTCCATTGTAAATACCATTGTTGTGTTTGTTTTCAAGAAAAAGAGAAAATGTTTCAAAAAGAGAAAGGAGAGGTTCAGACATTCTCAAAACATGAACCTCTGAAGTGAAACATATTGGCTCTAACATGATCAAAACCTGAGCCAAAGAAATAA
The DNA here is from genome assembly GCA_034641835.2 of Pinus albicaulis. Lineage (NCBI taxonomy): Eukaryota > Viridiplantae > Streptophyta > Pinopsida > Pinales > Pinaceae > Pinus > Pinus albicaulis. The sequence continues at coordinate 1,173,184,771 of CM076570.1, forward strand.
AACAGTTGGTTCTAACATGTTCAAAATTTGAACCAGCAAACAAAGTAAAGAAAGGGATCAACTCTAACATGCCCAAAACCAGAGTTGAAATGAAGAAGAGAAAGTGACTCTAACAAACTCAAAACTTGAGTCACAAAAGAAAGAAGGATGCGTCAAAATTTCAGATTTCAAGCCTTCAAGATTTTGTTTTCAGTTTTCTGCGAGTTTCTGTCCATGTGCAATTGTCTTTATGCCTTGGATCTACAGCAAACTAGACTGTCTAATCCTAGTTTGACTGTTTTAAATTTCTGCTGTAGAATGTAGAGAAGAAATCTGTTGGATAGTCTAATCCTAGAAGATATTAGATTAGGTAGAGAAACATGTGACGCCAACAGTTTAATCTGGTCTCATGGAGCAATAAGGGTAGAAATAAAATAGTTTTATTTTCTTGTTTGTAAAAAATAAAATGATGTAAAGGGTCTGCTAGCTCAAATGCACCCTAGAAGATAAAATGCTAGGATTGTAGGGTGGGTAGGTAGGTTGTTTGGGTAATGTTTCTGCTAATTGATGTCTTCACAATTGTGGCAGCTGAAAATCAAAGAAGAAAGGTGGCTCAAGCAGCGGCATATGGCCTACACCAAAGATCATTTTCTGAATTCTTGACTCCTTCAAGAAGAAGCCATCCCCATGTGGAGCCACTGTTAGCCCCCTATAAATTCCTTGACAAGAAATCATGGGGCTAAATTTATTGTTGAACCTTCAAGGAATGCATTTTGTTGGCAACACATCATCCTTGAAAACTCTTTCGTACCATCTACCCTTTGATTATTTTCCTCTGTCATTCCTAAGTCAATAGGCCTCACTGATTGTGACAAATTATGCTCCTAAAGGATTTCTTTTGCCCCTTGTACCTCTACAGAATTCTCCATTTCATCCCTTTTTCCCTTTTTCAAATCCTCCTTTTCACCTCAAAAATCCCTCCCTTAGTCCTCCTAAACTATCCCAAAATCCCCTCTAAACCCTACTCACACCCCTGGTTTGTTCTATTTTCCCCTTTTCTCCCTTATCGTTACCCTTTATTGGCCTGAAAATGCACTAAAAATGGGCCAAAAACCATATTTTCCATATAAGTGGGCTTAACACCTTTCGACCCTAGCCCCCTCAGCCTTTTCTCCACGTGACCTGGTTGCTAGAACCAAGTGCTAGCCCGGAGAGCGCTTATCGCAGATGGATATTGGGCACAATATTAACCGTCGATCTGTACAGATTGGATGGTCTTCGCAGATCAGCGCTGCCCCCGTGGCCCACTCCATTCACCCCACCGATCGCATCACAGCCATCTGTTTAACCCACCGAATCGACGGTCAGAAGTTCAGACGCCCCGGTGGTCCCCACGCCAAAGCACTGTTTCAACCTGTCGGTTTCCATCACACCGCTTTTCGGAGGGCGGGCGGTATTTTTCGTTTCTGAGCGATTCCACTCACCACCCGACACGTGGCACCAAGCACTGTTTGAAAACTACCCCCCATCGTGCGTTAAATTTCGGCGTTTTTCCCGGCGTAGTATGCACATGCACCATCCAATCTAGAGCTGCCCATCCAACGGTGATCGCGCCACGAAGTTGCTTAGAAATTAGCCCATGGCAAACACGACCCCTAGCCCACTATCCATCACCACCCGATGCATTTTCAGTCGTCGATCTCCTCCTGAGATCGGATGGTCCGAACTAAATCCATGCCCTGCCTTTGACCCGGTCCCACCACATCACTAGTCCACGTGTTTACATCACGTTTTCATATGTCCCCTATATATTTCGTTCAAAGGTCAAATTTCAATTATTTGCATTTAAACTTTGCCACAGTCCGCCAGCTTTCACTAGACCATCCTCCATGTTTCCTCTGCATTTTTTCCATCACCCAGCACTATTCCGCCATTTTACCAGCTGCACAGCCATTCTCTTCGTCCCGCTGCATCCATCCTCCCCATGCATGGTTTTCTTAATACGTTTTTGTGTTTTGTAGGGTCACAGGTTGGCGGAAAACCGCCACGATTCACAAGCACCGTTACAGTGACACAAAGCTCAGTGAAAATGAGGATCAGAGCCTGATAACACAGAGAAGATCCTGGGAAGGTACTGGAGCATGATTTTCATTAAAATATAGATTTTAACTATACAAAACCCTTCCAGTGCCAGAAAAGCTCGGTTTTTCACTGATAGAGACAGTTTGAATTGGCAAATAGTATCAGTACAGAGTTAGGGAGTTCTTATACACATCATCGAAAATATTAAGCCTTAATCCAATTATTCAAAGGTAAGGTACCAGAATCAAAGACCCCGTGGATTTCTCAGAAGGTCCAATGCACAGAAAACAATACTATCAGGTTTTCACATTAGCATATGGTTCTTTCCATCAAGGAAGAGGTGCACATACTATCCCCATTCTATATCGTGTTCCTGAGGAAATTCCAGCCCTGACAACAGTCCTATGCTACCAAAGCATTTGTTATGTAGTATGGCGGACTTCACAGTCATTTATTTACCTTTTTGTTTATTCACCAAAGTACTACAGAGTACTACAACCAAAGTACATCAGAGGCATACCGGAGTAAATGGAAGCCTGGAGAAGACCACTCTTTCACCCAAAGAGTGCCATAGATAAATGCACAGAATTTAAACAGAATGGGCTTTGGCCCTCTTTCTTTTCTGAGTTTTAATTCTTCCTTTAGTTTTTCACCTACCTCCTCTTCTCTCTTCAGCTATAAAATTCATGGAGGAACTCATTGTAAAGGTTGTTGATCAGTTATCAGAGAATTGCAAGTTGTTTCTTTTGAGACATAGTTCTCTGTGTAAAGTTGTAAGATAGGCTGAGGAAGATGTTTTCAAACTGAATATCAAGCTATTGGTAATGTTGTACTTGACTGGTGTTTCTCTTTAATATGACAAGCACATTTCTTTGGATCCTGATCTAAAGAAGCGGTGATGTTTTTCTATCTCTCTATTTGTTTTTTACTTGCAGTTCATTTCATTTCTACTGGCTCGCATCAAAAATTTGGCATAGGATTTACCCTTGTTAGGTACCCTATGTTTCTGCTCTCCTTTCCTTTATTTTTTTGTACTAAATGTGTTATCTAAGGGTTGATTTCAGTTAATTTAACTAGTGTAGTGGATGTCATTGCCTGCTAGCTGATGTATGAATTAATGAATCTGTTCTTATATGTTCTTGTTAGGATTTAATTGAATGAATTGGGAACACTGGGAGGTCTAGAACTCTGTCTCTATCTCACTAGGATCCTTTTCAATTAATTGAACCTTTCTAAGATCCCTCAAGCTAGAGGCTGAAGCATTAAGAGTTCAAAGTCTCTCTCTGATCTCAGGTCTTTAACTTTGTGTTCTAAACCTTAGATGTTTCTTTAGTCTTTGGATTTTAAATCATAGATGTCCAATGGCATGCCTTGTCCCTGGATCTGATTTCTAAAGGTCACCTTGGAGGTTTCCTTGCTTTCACCTTCTCTCTTAACATTTAATGCACAATCACCTTTAAGATCTAATGCTTTAGATTAATAGCCCAACTGAAAGCCTACATATTGAATAGCAAGTAAACCCTTTCCTGACTCCATTGCCCAATGGTCTTAAATGTTCCCTAGAGTATCTCTTCTTTGCCTAAAATCCTCTTTGCTCATCCTTGTCTTATATTGAACCCTTCTTCCTTGATTCCAAACAACCAAACAAACAATCAAAAAAACAAAACTGAGCCGTATAACTAGCCTAATATCTCAACACTGAGCTTCAAAGACATAAAACCTTTTCTTATATAGAGAGATCCCTCTCTGGACCCAGGAGGGCTAGATCCTAAGGTCTGAAAGTGGTTTTGATGTTGTCTCATATTTTGGTCTTGCCAATCTGGCCAAAACATGGGAACCCCAACAACCACTTTGAGAGATAGAGAGATTGGAAGGCTGAGGAGGGCTTGGTGCAAATGACGGTTGTAATCCTCCTTTTTTATAAATTAATAGAAATGTATCTATTTTTTCCATTCTATGTGTCGATATCGTCATGATTATTTAATCACTTATATAGCATGAGATGAATGGATTAGAAGGGTATAGTTTAAATGTTTATTATTTATTGATTTAGTTGATAGAAGATATATGTTATGTTAGAAATTACACTGGTGCTTTGATTGATTGCAGGACCAATATTTGGAGCTGGTGAAGAAGAACTCCTGCTTCGCTGCCTAGAGCACTGCAAGGGACTCCAAGATCATTAAAGAGGTAATCTTCTATCTCATTATATCAAGTTATTTTAAGTTAATATGAACATGAATATGTTGTCTTTGTGAACCATACAACTAATCTTACTATCTGCCTCGGGCACCTGAAAGCCCTGAGAGGGGTATACAATAACCAAAAACCCAAGCATTTTACCCTACAGCAAAAATGCAACTGGCTGGTCGACACCCTCCCCTGGATACGTAAGGATAACTCTTAAGGCAATACCTAAAGTGTCAACATGAACATGAAAAACCTTCGCCCAATCAGGGAAGATGAGGATAGGGACATAAATCATCTTCTCCTTGAGTAAGTCAAAGCTTTACAGACACTTGTCGTCCCAAGAGAATGAGACATCCTTTTTCAGTAATTTTTCCATGGGCACTATGATCAGTGCGTACCCTTGAATAAACTTTTTATAGTAGCCTGTGTGTCTGAGGATAGAGCACAGTTGCTTCTCAGTTGTAGGAACTGCCAGGTTGATGATCACCACCACTTTAGCAGGGTCAATCATTAGCCCCTGTCGACAAACTATATGGTCCAAAAAGATCCCAAATGGTACGCAGAATATGCACTTCTTGATATTCAGGGAGATCTGGTGTTTTCTGCAGGCATCCAACATCAGGTGCAGGTTCGAGATGTGACTCTTTACTAACCCAAGGACAGTCCAATCATCAAAATATACCTCCAAGAACTTGTGGATAAATTCCTTAAATACTGCAACTACTACCCGTGAGAAGATCGAAGGGAAATCTTGAGTCCAAATAGCATAATAGTGTACTGAAATGAACCCCATTCAGTAGAAAATGTGGTCTTGCTGTGATCCTCAAGTGCGATCCTGATTTTATAATAGCCTGAGAACCCATCAGTGAACGAATATGCCTTCTGGCCCCCTACGCTATCACGGATCTCACCTAAAAATGGAATAGGAAAGGGATCATGCATGTAGGCAACATTCAATTTGCGCAAGTCAACACAGATCTGTATCTCTCCCCTAGTATTTTTTTCTTGAACCACCATAGGGCTTACCCATTCTGACTGTTCAACTGGTTCGATGATACTTGCGGTGAGCATTTTGTCGATTTCTTCCTTGACTTTTTGTTGGTACTTGGGGTTCAACCGACAAGGGAACTACTTCACCAGGCACGCATTTGGTTTTAAAGTGATGGGCATGACTCCTAGGTCCCCTATGATCCCTTTGAGTTCCAAAAAATTCGTCGGGAACAAGTCTTGGTACTCTGTGAGGAGCTGAACAACTCTTCCCACTGTGTCATCCTCCCAGTAGTCCCCAATTTTAGCTAACTTAGGTTGTGCCTCTGTGCCAATGTTGACCTCTTGTAGCTTTAGAGGCTTTGTGGTATCAACAGTCTACAGCAGAGGTCCCGTAACTGCATGCTCACCCTATGGCTATGGGATAAATACATTTTGTGGATCGTCATCGCACTCTTCCAAAGATAAATTGAAGCAGTTAAAAATATATTGCATCTGTTTTTCCCACGTTGGTGCCCCACATGTTGCGAAAGTGCATGATTCATCAAATACTAAGGCATCAATGTCCTGCAGAGCTTCATCAAGTGCCTCCATTCCTCTTATCAACCCAAATGTCCCTACAAACTCATCCGTCAGGGTTTCCCAGTGGTGGGTGCGTTGGTGTAATTCTACGTCTAAGTACCATGTGGTTAGGATCGGCCCTAAGGTATGAATGAACAGATGGACTCATTCCTCCATAGTTCTTTCGGTCCACTTTTCCATCCATGCAAATAAGTGCTCACATGGGTCCCCTGGCCCCAAGAAGGTCTTTATGCGTAGGTGAACCGGAGGTTCAAACCATAAGACCATCATATCGTGACATTCTTCCCAATATTGGAATGCCCCCTTATGCATGTTCCACCACCTTGAAGGAGTCGCGCGCATGGCGAGATTAAGGGCCCATAGCCTTTGTTCCCCTGGGACTTATACTTCAAAAGTTCATAAAAACTCCTTAGTGCTGCCAGAACCATCAAAGTAGGGAAATTATCTTACCTTTGAAGAAATGCATCGGAAGTTCTTCGTGATCCCAAGGCAGTGTAGTGTAGAGACATCATGTAACCAATTCTACCAATTTTCAATCTCTCCATCAAAATTAGAAAAAATGTCATTATCCTTTTCCCAGCAGAACACACCATTAGCTATAGGATTGCTCCAATCTTCATCCAAAGCGGTCAATTTGTAAATGTGATCCATATCCTCTTCTTCGCACATCGGTTCTGTATATCACTCGCCTTCCGCAGGGTCTAGTGGGACTATCACCCTTGTACCCTCATTCTCAAATACCATGCTTATTTTCTTTAGATTGATAATACCTACCATATCTATATTCAAATATAGTCCTAGAAACATAGGGTAAGGGTCCACATCCTCAACAATCTGGATTACTTCAAATTCGGCACGTACCTTAACTCTCGCAATGTCTACCACAATTTTTGACAACCTCCCTAATGGTATGATATTTTGCTAGTTAGCCATGCGCAGTTGTATAGTAGACCATTCTAGCTTAGGTTCACCCATCTACTGCCATGTCTGCTTAGGCAGGACATTCGCATCCAACCCCAAGTCCAAGATGACTTGTTCCATCTCATAGTTTCCAATCTGTGCAGTAAGTTGCATTTCTCGACCAGTGTGCCTCTTATGCTTGTATACTTTGTGAACATCCTTAACTGTTGCTGGAGGATCAGTTCTTTCCATGCAACTATCTATCAGCGTCAGAATATTTTCTACTGCCTTCTGGTTGTACAATAGCTTCATACATGCTTGCAAAAATGGTTTATCTTCACCATCTGCTCTTAGGTGCGTTGGGGTCTTGGAAGTTGATGCCTCGTCTGTCGTAAAGTCATTGCAGGCTACACTAAATGTTTCCTTCTCTTTCTATAGGTCCAAGCTTTCCTACTTAACAACTACCTTTTGGATCAGAGATTCGGTCGCATATTTCTCCTCAACTCGTCCAGTAGCCATGCCATTACACGTTATGACATTAATGCTTGGCCCTTTGCCGCATGGTTCAGCTGCAACCCTCTGCACATTCTGCTTAGGTGTTTTTTGTTTCTCCTGCATTTTTGCTATCAGAATCAGGAAGCCTTTAATCACATGGTCCAGCTGCATATAATACCTACAAGATTGTCGCGCGGGATTTGGGAAATCTCTTGCGAAGTGCCCCACTTCTCCATAGTTATAAAAAATCAACTTCTCTCTTCCCCGACCTATGATTCAACCTCTTACTCATCCCCTGCCCCTGGCCGGGGAGCCCCCTATTCCTGCGAGGGATCTTGGTGAAGAAAGGTCATCTTGCACCCTGTATAGGTTTCCCCAGTCTATCATTAAGTCATAAGTCTAGAAATTCTATTCATCATGACCTATTGACCGACAAAATATACACCATTGTTGCTTCAATTCTTGAACATACACACCAAGACGGGGCGAGTGGTTGGTATCATGCATCCAGCCTTACACGACAATAATCACACCACAACCTCAGTCCACTTGGTCCCACAACCTCCCTAGGATGCAGTGGACTGGGTCCCCTAGCCTGGATGTAGTCTGCTAGCAGTGGGCATTGATCATTAGTATGGACAGATACCCTACATTGTATGCACCATACATTTGGGCTAGCTTCTTTCCCTCAGTATTTTCATAGATTCTAGATTTCTATGTGCATCGCTTCTAACTTTCCTTGGATTTGTTGTACCCCAAACTGAGTATCATCCCTCGGCACAGATTCTAACTTCCTAGCGATCTCCAAATATTTTTCCTACGATTCAATGGCCTTCTGACCCATAGGTCCACGTAGGTGTGGCAACAGCATAGCGATGAACTACTCCTTGTGTTGCCTATCATCATATAGAAATTCCCCCTCTCTGATCACCTTTTTAGTCATTGGTCAGCCTCCCATACAGACTTAGAGGCCCCTTGCTTGAAATATTTTAGGTCATTCACTATCTGAGAGTAGGACTTAGGCTTCTTGAACTGTTGTTTTATGGCATCTGTAATGCCTTGAATGGTCACATTCACATGCTGAGCTACGTATCCCATATACCAATCCAGGGCTCTTCCTTCGAAGGTGAGGGATAGTTGCGCCCTCTTTACCGCATCGCTGGCCACATTCTACATATTCCATATTGACTCTGTAACAAACCAAAACTAGTCCATATCTTCATCCCCTACACCTTTGAAGGTGGGTAGCTTCATGTGTGCGGCCATATCTACTTCTAGGGATGGCGGCGGCAGAGGTGTGGGTGAGTTCTTGCCCTATGTGGATTCAACGGTGGTGTCGTAGGAGGGATATTTCCTACGTGCACAACCGGTTCTCCTAATGAGTTGTAGATGGATATGTCCCCTTCTTTATTGACACTGTAGTATTTACTACTTCTAGTTGTACCCTCGCTTTGATCAGAGCTCATTCATTTGGTGTGGCTGCACAGGATGTTTTTTTTGCACAATAATATCTTAATCAACAATGGAAAAGTTTTCAAGAAATTACCCCAGAAACCTTTGAAGAAACTCCGCCCTGCTTCAGAATAGGATACGAACTGATCAATTGTGAACTCTGTCACAAACCCTTCTAGCATGCTATCTACCTAGTGATTGACTGTACGGGTGATGGAATTTTCAGTCTTCTCCAATTGTTGGATCAACTCTGGGGTCCACTGAGTGATCCGCTCATCCCTCCAGCACGTCTGAAAATCTACAAGTCGGGATAGAAACTCTTGCAGCTCATGTGCGAAGGTTACAAAAAAAAATTCATATAATTTCATAAAAATATACCTATTATCCACTTCTCAATTGTTAGCTTTGTGCTGAAATTCTCTTTTACAGAAAACTCTTGAATCTGTCTTTTGAACCAGTTTTCAATTTCTAGCTTCTTAGGTCTCCAACATTCTTGTGGCATTACCCAATCTCTCTCTCAAAATGCTGCCAATCCCGGAAACAAAACCATATGTTGGCTTGAGGGGTCCTGACCCAAGTTCGGAGGTTAAGGTTTTCCAATAAACCCTTATACTACTGGCCTTTTCGAAAATGACCTGCTTTTACAGGTCAAGGTCTCACCCAAAGTGGTATGGGTGGGTGTTGGAACCAGGTTTCTGCACCTTGAGAGAGATTAGGTAATGAAGCAGATCATTGTTTACAATTACCAGATCTACACAGAATTAGGCTTTTCTCAGGGTTCTTCAGCACATGACCATAACATAACTATCCGATCTAATAATTATATTCGCATACATGTGTGTATCACCAAATATCATCACAGAACACTATAGTCGCATCTAATAACAGATCACAGATAACTTATACCAGAAAGACAGATACTTTCGCAGCTTACAACAATAACACAGATACATACACAGCTTAATCAGATAGCACAGGTTCACATCAATAGTAAACACAGTAGATCCAAATAGCAAAAGATAAAGTTTGACTATACCTCACATATATTATTACCAAAAACCCACTTACAACCCAAACTACTGCCTGTGCACACAACCAGCAGCATTCGCACAGAGTAGGACTGAGGATCTCCATGCACATAGCCAGTAGGGGTCCTTACCCAAACAACCCAAAACAGATCTAACAGTTTGCACATAGCATCCGTTCAATTATTTCTTATCTCTAGACTTTGAACTAATCTTCTATTTATATCAACTTAGCCTACGCTATACTATGGTCTGCAAACTGTGGTTTGTGGACTCTAGGTCTACGCTTTGACCCATTACAATGCATTCAGGGCTTTGACCTGCCCCAAAACCCTTGCGTTAGAATAATTAATACCAAAAATATACAAAATTCGCAGCTTTAGGGGACCCTATCCCAACAGCTGGGTGATCATTGTAAATACTACATCTAACTATGTGTTTGATTTTTAGTGGTGTTGTTGAGGTATATGTGTGATCGAACACCGAGGATAGTGTTCCTCAAGAGGGAGGGTTATGTAACATTCCTGGTGAAAATTCCATGTAATAAAGTTAAAATAATAACCATGGTTGATGGGACACGTATTCCTAAATGAATGTTTGGAAAAATATCCTAGTGCGGGTGTTCATATGGTTTATTATGGCTAAGGAAATTGGAAAAGGCAAAGGAAAAGGCTTTGTAAAGGAAAAATGGCATATTTGGAACATTTATTTATGAAAATAATGGTGTAGGTTTTTACCCTATAAAAAAATTATGTGTAAAAAAATTATTAAAAAAATAAAATAAACAATAGCGAGAGCATAAAACATAAAAAATATATACACAAAGATTTTCCCTCGGATCCCAAAACATGACTACCAGCTTGATTTTTCATTACATTCAATTTAGTGTTACAACACATATATATACATGTCGAATCATTCATAAACGTCAATCCATTAACCCTGGATTAGAACAGAACCACAGTTCCCTTGACCGGATCTACAAAATACCATGAGCAGAAAACCATCATGACCAAAACCATGTGCAAACAGATGAAAAAAACCATAGGTAGGTCTTCCCACCTAATATACGGTCCAAAAAAAATAATTCCCGCGGCGCTATCGCCCCCCTATGACCCCCCTGCTACACCCGACACAAGCATAGTGGTGCTACTGCCCCCCTCTCATCCCCTGCTATGTGTCTAATTCTAGTCATGGAAAGAATACAACATGCACCCAAGAAATGGAAATTAGGAGAAAATGGAGATGAAAGGTCAGAGGTTGCATGTGAGGAGGAAAATAATGGAAAATGAAGAAAATAGAGGCCTAATCTATAAAAAGGCTTATGAGGATCAGTTGGTACCTTTTTTCTGTGCATTTTTGGAGCTATATTATTATTCTCTCTCACTCATACTCTTGAGCACATAGATTATTCTTGTAGCACTCTTGGAGAGTGTGGCATACTTGGATATTTTGATCAAGAAGGAAAATTAAAAGCATGAAAGTGCACGAGGACATCAGGAGCAACATCTACAATAAGTTCTGAGTGTGTTTACCGAGTTGCATGTATGATTTCCTCACTAATTTTGGCATGCATGGTATTGCATGTGGTTTATTGATTATGCTATGTCATTGGCACAAAGGATTTCTTGGATTGAGAGTGTATTTTCCTAGCCTTGCCATTTCCTTGATAGCCATGGTGATTGTGAGTTTATTTCCATTGATTATTTTCTGGTTGGTTCTCGTGTTTCCTTTATTTGTGGGTTGTGTTATTATTTCCTAGAGCCTTGGTTGGACAAATTCTCCAGAGCTTGACGGATAGCTATTGCATTGAGTTACTATTCCTGGAGCCTTGGTTGGACAAACGCTCTAGAGCCTTAGGTGGGTTGAGTTACTAGTCCTGGAGCCTTGGTTGGAAAAACACTCTGGAGCCTAAAAATTACTAGTCCTGGAGCCTTGGTTGGAACAAACGCTCTAGAGCCCTAGATAAATTGGGTAGATACCAATCCATGATGGTTATGAGTGTCCGACTATGAGGTGTAATCACCGATTACTGCTCCAATTGTGATGTGGAATCACTGGTTGAGGGTTGAGGCGGGTTGGCCTATAGATACATAGTTTGGTTTTGATTGATGTGTTTGATGAAGTCCCACATTCATGCTTGTAATATGGTACAGGGGTGAATGGATGAAGTGATATTTGGCTCAGCCATGTCTATGGTCGGGTGGAATGTGGAAATCCCAAACTTGGTTGAATTTTTCTTATGGCAATAAGAGCTATTTTTATGAGTAATTATTCTGGATATCATGTGGATTTTATGGCTGATGTCTCCTTCATATTTCTGTGATTAGTATGTTTGTTATGAGCATGTATTATATCAGAGGTGATGTATGTTTCTCTCCATGTTTTTACTTGAAAATGAATGGAAAATGTATCTTGGTCAAATAGATGGTAATGCAGCAAATGATGTATGGGAACAACGCTTCTTAGTGATTCTCAAATAAGTATGAGACCCATATGCTTATATATCTTGTTTACACCTCTATTTTACATGTTTTTGATATGTTTGTCGAAATTCTTGTCATGGCTAGCATTTTTCGGGTTGAGTTCTTAATGATATGTTTCATTCTAGATCATTTTCTTGTTGTCATTTATCATGTCTAAACTTTTCATGAAGTGCTGGGTAGTAACATGGGTTCTAGGCCTAAAAGAGTGGTTCAAGTCCAAGGGACATTGGAACAATCTAAGGATTTGGGTCCATGGACACTAGCATGTTGTGTTATTCCTGTGTCTGCAACCTTCTGGACGCTAACTTGCAAGACTATGTCTGCATCTATGGCTCAAGGAGGTAAAAACATCAGTGTGCCCCAGGGGTAAGATTGTTCAAAGGTTGGGTTGGCTCTGGGGGGTGTTAATGTTGATGTTTAAGGTCTGTTTTATCTGTTTCTGTCATTTCCACTTCCTTAAGTTCACCTACGATATTTAATCTCATAATAGTGGCCTCTCATCACATGTTTAATCTAGTTGGTTGGTTAATTGGGTAGATGTGGGAAGAGGATGTTACACAAATCAATTAGGAAATAATATATACAAATTGTTACATGCAAGTATTCCTGTAGAATTTGATTGATCCAACCTTTCCTTGCTTGATCCTTGCTTTCATTTGCCTTCCTTTTCCTTCCTTTTCTTTCTTTCTTTTCCTTCTCCTCTTGGTTCTCTTCTCCTCTGTCAAACAAATTCTAAAACTCCACTGACCAAAGCGATCGACTGGTGCTCTGATGTCTTTTTATTCTTGATGCCTCTAATTTCTTCATTTTGCTTAATTTTCCTTGAATTTCCTCCTCACATTAATCTTGTGACCTTTCACCTTCATTTTGTCCTAATTTCCTTTATTTTCATAAAAAAAAATGCCAATTAATGTCCCTTTTCCTTTTCAAATAATTTTCAATTTCCTTTGTTAATTTCCCCTAGCCATAACAAACCTAATGAACACCCACACTAGAATTCTTTTCCCAAAATTCGGCTTGGAATAAGTGTCCCATGACCTTGTTCTTATTTTTCCTTTATTAACTTTATTACATGATATTTCAACCTAGGGATGTTACAGACCCCTCCCCCTTATGGGAACACCATCCTTGACATTCTATGACACTTAAAACTAGTAAGACCACTAAAAACCAAAACATATTTGCCATGGAGCTTTATAACTTATCTCATTGCAGTATTTACAATGAAGCGTCTTCTTAAGAGAAAAGCCATCATGAAAAACATGACAACATGACAACCATATTGCTTCCTGGAGCTTTATAACACAACTCATTACGATATTTACAATATCAAACACATATACTTATGCATATTTTATTCAAACTACAAATAATCATACTATGTATGGCGCTTTATAAATCCAACTTGATACAATATTTACAATAAAATACACATATATACATATTCACGTTATCTCTAAACAACAAATAAAAGGATAATATGCCTGCATATGCAACAAGATAATCCAAAGGCTCATACCTCCACCCTCAAATGTAATACCATGATTCACCTCCTTCCTAGGAAGTCTAGAATCCACTGCCAAAGTTAGACCTGTTAGGAATCCATAATTTTAGCAGATTGGTAAGACTAAAAATGTAGAAGCAACATTATTTCAACCAACTTTGGGATTCTAGGATCTAGCCCTCCTGAATCCAGAGAGGGATCTCTCTATGAATGGGTTCAAAAGATGTGATCTTTTAATAACTGAAAATTGTGATATTAGGCTAGTTATGAAGAGCTTGGGTTTTGTTTTGTTTGTTTTGGTTGGGCAAGGACATGATGAAGGTGAAGGCAGTTTCAAACTGAAGGGTGAAAGTGTTTGTTGGTGAAGGAATGATTTTGCTGACAGAAAAGCAAGGACAGTTTTAACCCATTGGGCTATGGAGTCATAGAAGGATTTTAATTGGACAACAAGGTTCAAGCAGGATCCATGGGGAAATTCACTTATGTCACAGGATCTCTTAAGGTGATTTTATGGAATGAAACAGATAGGAAATGAAGAACAAACAAATGAAGATATAGTAAAATAGCCTGAGATCAAGTAAGTTCTTTTAAACTATATTGCTTCAGCATGTACTTAAAGAAAAACATGAGAGTATTCTAAGATCAGGTTAATACCTTTAAACTAGCCTGCTTTTAATTTCTTTCAGTTGGAAAACATTAAAATACATTTGAACAACTTAAGATCAGGTAAATGCCCTTAAACTACCCTTCTTTCAGCATATTAAAAAAGGAAACATAAAAGTATTCTGAGATCAGTTTAGTGCCTTTAAACCAGCCTGCATTGAAGTAACTTTAATAAGAGAACATTTACAAAACAGTTGAAAATATTAATATTAGGTAAATGCCTTTAAACTACCCTGTTTTCAGCATATTCAATAAGAAAACCACAGATAATAGTGACAAAGAGCAATTTAGATCAGGCGAGTGCCTTTAAACCAACCTGCCATAATGTACTCTTCAAAGAGAACTTTTAAATGAAGAAAACATAGACAATAAAGCTTTCAGTGAGAGTAGGGTACTGTTGAAAATAAATCCTAGCTCTATGTTTGCTGCTCTTTATCAGAGAAAGTGAACAAAGTGGAAACATTAAACAAAATAACAATTGACAGTGAGGAACATATCACCATTGACACAAATCAGGATCCTATAAATCAGTAGCTTGTATTTGATGTTCGAACCAACTACAATCAGCAAGCCCAGTGGGTCTCTACAACTTCGAACTTCCCATATCAGCTTATGTATCTTTAAGTTGCAAATAGGGCATCAGTAGCTTCAGAATAACTATTACATGCATTCAAATATCCAGAGACCAACATTTACTCATCTTCTACAGAAGTATTTATAGAATAATGAAGAGGTGGGAGGATTTATCGGGGGTCAAGTATCATTAATTATGTAATCAATGCAATCCCTGGCCTTTGGGAACCAGGCAAGACATAAGGTGGGAATGTAATCATTTATAACTCTGCTTCATAACTCTGTTTGTGTCTTTCGAGGCCTAATGATTGAAAATATTTGCTTCTGGACTGTTCTTTAACCTTTAAAATAACTTTACCGACAATTTGGAGATAAGACCCTTGATTAGTATTATTTTTTCGGCAGACTTTGATTTTCTGTGAGGCTGTAGGTGCCTGATCAATAAATTCAGCTTCTGATTGAATATTTTGAGGCACAGGTGGCATCGTGATACCTAAAGGGATCAATTTGCCTCATTTTGTGGTAGTGGAGGCGTTCCTATTGACAAGACCCTTCAGATTTTCTTTAACCTGTGTTTTGAATCAGGGATTAGGCTTTTGATAATCATTCTTAGCCATAATCCCCGGAAATCTGTCCATTAATCCTCTGTTCTGGCTCGTCCTGGTCTTCGGCACCGATACTCTTTGACTGTACCCAATTCATGGCTTTCTTGCTAGTGCACAGGGCTGCGCAGGGTTTATGAGGCATCCATGTCTGAGGAAACACTGATGAAATGTGCATTTCCACCCTGTGGATGATTTCCTTTGAAGAATCGAAAACGGGAGGGTCGTCACCCTCCGTCTTTGAATCTTCTTTAAAAATCACGAGAAAATGATTTAAAATCCTGCAAAATACAAAAACCATTATAAAACCCTGCTTTTATAGATTAACTGCTTCAAAGGACGAGTGGAGGGAGCATGGTCGTTGGATGGCATCATCCAACGGTCAGGATCAATCAGGAGAGATTGTGGAATGGGAAAAAGAAGATTGAATTTGAGTCGTCGATTGCGCAGAGATCGATGGTCAGGAGCAGAGGTTGAAAGTCAAACGAAGGAATCGGGCGATGATTTGTGGGTCGTCGATCTGCAAATCAGATTGATGGCGGAGATTCCGTTGCCGCATGTACGATAGCCCGGTTATTGTGTCTGCATCTTCGTTAACCATCGGACAGCTTCGGAAATCGATCACTGATGGATGAGTGGGCCCAGATTGGACGACGCATAGTAATATCGCTGGGCATCCTCGTCCGAATGATAATGCGCGATGGACGGTGGTTTCCGAAAGAGTGTCCAGGATGCGTGTCACGTGATGTGTGGAATCACTGGCCATCAGGCGAAAACCGCCCTCCGCTCGATGGTGGTGCGATGAAAACCATAGGGTTTTTGGAAAACGGCGCACGGCTGGAGGCGCCCACGGGGAGATGAATTCTACACCGTCGGATCTGTGGATCAGATCGATGGTGTGGAGTGGCTAAAAATTCACGCCGGCGGAAATACTATAAAATAATTAAAAAACCCAAAGTTTCGAATAACATAAGGTTTTTTAATATTTTTCAGACGGGATATGTATTATGTGGCCGGGCGCCCGATCGCGGGGCCAAAGGTTATATGAAGGATAATGTGACTGGGGGTTAAAGAGGAGGGGGATAATCGCATATCGGGGGATCGGGTATAGAATTTTCAATCAACCCATTTGATTTATGCGATGTGATGGGCGCTGGGACTTTAGCTCTTGGTTTTTCTCAAAGAAAGCATGAAATCTGGAGTTTATAACAAAGGAGGCTGATTGCATCAGGTTCTAAAGTATATAGGCTCATCGCATCGCAACTTTAGAATATGGTAAGACATGTGCACTTGGATATTTGCGATGGGATAAACACCCTCAGAGTTGGCGCTTGGTCCCAGGGTGTAGGCATATGATCGAAAGTGGTTAAAAACTTAGCCCAAGGGGGCTTAAGCTTTATTGAAAAAAAGATGATTTATCGTTTTCAAAGGGTAATTGAGGGTTTCTATAGAGTTTTAAAGGAGTTTTAAAATCTACAAAGGCAATTTTATGAAGGGGAGATGAGGGAAATAGAAAACAGAGGAAAATGATGGAAAAAGATGAAGGTTAGTTTCTGAGTGTAGGAAGGGGAAAAATGGGATTTTGCAGCAGTCTTTGTCATGGAATTCAGCGGAAATTTCTGAGCTTGAAATGGGAATATCAATGAAGATTGAAACAAGGATATGATGTCTTCTAGAGGCTTAAAGAGATACACTTTTCTATAATGAAACTGTTCCTTGAAGGCTGAACAATGTTTTGGCCACCTTTTGATGGGACAAATTTTATAGGTGACCAACAGTGGCTCCACTTGGGGATGGTGCCTTCTTGAAGGCATCAAGAACTTCAAACTTGCATTCTCTGGGAGGCTGACCTGTGCGACATCCATTATGTTCTCTAGGAGGCTGCCTTGTGCCTGATCCATTGGGCTGTCCTTCCTTTGCTGGAATGATCTTAATCCGCTCTGAAAACATGTTAGCAGCCATGAAAAACAATGGATCTTCATCAACATGCTTTCTACCTACCCAATCCTACTGATCTAACAGTTTTTCTTCATTAGAGTGCACTTGGATTGGAAAACTCTTTTCACAACGTTTTATTCTTTTGAAAGCAGGAAATCTAATCTATTTCTACTCCTTATTTCTCCATGGGCTTAGATTAAGTAGTTGAGCCCATATGATTCTCTACCTAATCTACTAATATGCTAGGATTAAATTGTCCAACATATTTTATTCTCTAAACTCTAAAACATAAATTTAAACAACATTCAAGTCAAGATTAAGTTGTTTGACTTGCTGTGATCTATGGCATAAAAACAAGCCGCACATAAACATTTATTTTACAGAAAATTAAATCAAAATGGAAGGCTTAAGATCTGAGAATTCAAAGTACTGCCTTCTCTTTTTACAGCTCTGTTTTAACTATGTTGGAGCTTCTTCTTCTTTCTTTCTGGTTCAGATTTTGAGCTAATGGGAATCAAATCTTTTACATCCTTTGACTCAGAAAATAAAAAAATTTAAGTCATTTCTTTTGGAAACTTAGGTTTAGGTTTTGTTCATGTTTGAACCTTTGATTTCTATCCTAATCTATCTATTGATAAGCCAATATTAAACAGTTTGGAAAATCAAATTCACTATCCTATCAGCAGAAAATTTAAAACTAATTAGTCAAGATTAGAACATTTATTCTTTTAGTATATTCTTTAGGTGGCATTAGAAACTTACTTTCATATTTTCTTTCTCTTCTTTTTTTTAAGTATGGAGCTGCTTCCTTTCTTGTTTTCACCTGCCCCTCTTTTCTTTCTTTTTTATTGTTTGTGCTTTTTCTTTTATGATCTTGAACAAAAACAGTGAGTAACTATAATGGAAATGAAAGCTTTAAAATCAAGCTACTTAGGTATTAATGCTTAAGTACCTTGCCATTTGACAGGACCCCAACATATAAGCATATCTAACTCTTGTGAAAAAATTAGGATTGACGGTGGGTGGATGATGTGAGACCAACACAACAAGCCTTAAAATTTCATAATATTCTATATCTCTATTTTACATAGTCCATTTGAGTACCTTATCTCCAATGTTGAAAACACAAGCCTTTGTTCTTTTGTCAAACAACTTCTTTATGTTTTCTTGCACCTTCTGAGCCCTATTGTAAACCTCTTCCCTTGTCTGCTAGAGATGTATTGTCTGACTGATCCTCCTAATCATGTTGTCCTCTTCTGACAGTATTTCTTGGATTAATTTTATTATTGGTACATCTAGGCTGGTAGGAAACAATGCATCTGCTCCATAAACAAGCTGGTAATGGGACATTCCAATGGAATTTTTTGTGGTCAATTTGTCTACCCACAGAGCATGCACCAACTTGTTATGCCATGATTTTTTATTCTCTTCAAGCAGCTTCTTGATGATAGTCACCAAAATTTTATTTGATGATTCTGCCAACCCATTACCTTGAGGGTAGTAAGCAGTAGAATGACCAATTGTAATCTGATACCTATGACAAAAATCAATCATCTTTTTGGAACAAAAAGCGACAGCATTATCAGTAATAATCTTCCTAGGGCATCTGAATCTAGACAAGATATGGTCTTCAAGGAATTTTATAATGATAGAATCTGTGGCATTCAAAGAAGGGATGGCTTCAATCCATTTCGTGAAATAGTCAGTGGCTGTGAGAATCCATTTGTGTTGGGCAGACGAAGCAGGATGGATTTCCCCTATGAAATCTAGGCCCCACTGTTGAAAAGGAGCTTCAACAGTGATAGGTTGTAATGGTAAAGGAAGAAGTTTTCTTTTGTCTTCAAAAATTTAGAATTTGTGACAGGAAACTATCATTTTATGGACATCCTGGAAGAGGGTGGGCCAGTAATAGCTAGCTCTAAGGATTTTATTGGCTATGGTTTTCCAGTAAAGATGACCTCCACACTCTCCTTCATGGAATTCATGTTTGATCCTTTCTGCATCATCTTCAGGCAAACATTTAAGCAATAAACCATCAACACTTTTCCAATATAAAAATTCATTTAAAATGCAATAGTTCCTAGCTTTCAACTTTAAAAACCTTGCCTTTGTCTTTGATAAATCAGGAGGAGCATTAAGATTTGTAAGCACATACAAGATATCAATGTACCAAGGTGAGTTTTGAAACTTCCCTTCGACAGTGGGAGCAGTTAATTCTTCCTGTTCATCCAAGGCATCTACCATGTTAATGTCAAGGGCTTGTAGATTAGATTCAGCCATTAATTGAGCTAAGCCCTGACCTTTAATAAGTTTGGTGGGTCTCATTTCCAAATCATACTCTAATATAGCAGCAATCCATTTTCCTCTCTTTCCATCTGGGTCTTGTGACAAGATGTCTTTTACCACTATATTAGGTACATAGGCAATGATGTGGGAATGTAGAATATACACCCTAAAGTCCTTTAAGGCCTTTACCAAAGCATAGGCATGTTTTTCCATTATGTTATATTTCAAGGGTGCATCCCTTAAAGCCTTGCTGAAAAAAACAATGGGCTGTTCTTGTCCCTCTGGGTTTTTCTGCAACAGGACTGCAGCCACAGTATGCTCTGAGGCAAAGGAGAAAATAAGGAACTCTTTTGAAAAGTCTGGGCTGATTAGGACTGGTGCCCGGGTGAGTGCATGTTTTACCAATTCGAAGGATTTTTTGGTTTCTACAGTCCACTTCACTCCTACTTCTTTCTTGAGCATATTAGTCATGTTTCTAAGGAGCTCTGCTAAATTGGGAATAAACCTCCTCAAGAAGTTAATCTTTCCAATAAAGGACTGCAATTATTTTATGTTCCTTGGTTGGCTAATCTATAGTATTCCCTCAACTCTATTTGGATCTATTTTAATCCCTTCTTCTGATATGATATGGCCGAGGAGTTTACCTTCCTGAAGGCCAAACACTATATTTTTGGGATTTAAAGATAACCCAAACCTTCTACACTTTTCAAGGACCTTTCTTAAATGTTTTAGATGCTCTTCATCGGATTTGGAATAAACCGTTATGTCATCAAGGTAAATTACAATGAAGTGCCCTATCTCCTCTGAAAATGCAATGTCCATGGCCCTTTGGAAAGTGGCCCCAGCATTCATTAATCCAAAAGGCATTTTCACGTACATGAAAGTGCCCCAAGGAGTGGTGAAAGTTGTCTTGAGTTGGTCTTCTGGGAGTACTAAAACCTGGTTATACCCTGAAAAACCATCTAACAGAGAAATCCTCTTTGAACCAACTACCCTTTGTAGAATGTGTTCCATTTTGGGTAAAGGGTAATTGTCTTTTAGGGAGGATCTGTTAAGGTTTCTGAAATCAATGCACAATCTGATTTCTCCTGTCTTTTTCCTCACGGCTAAAAGGTTAGAAACCCAATCTGAAAAACTCACAGGTACAATGATTCCCACCTCATACATTTTCTTGATTTCCTTTTCTACTAGAGGCAGTTGTATTGGATTTATTCTACGTAGTTTTTGCTTAAAGGGTTTCTGGTTTTCTTTCAAAGGGATCTTGTGCTGGATGATTCCTGTATCGTAGGCTTTCAAGTCTTCATAGCTCCAAGAAAACACATCGAAAAACTCTTTAAATAGGTCAACATATTTCCTTTTCATGTCTGGTGGCAAGGACTTAGCAAATTTAATCATTTTTGGCCGATCCTCGGTGCCTATGTTGCATTCCTTGACCTTAGACTCTGCGTATTCTACGGTCGGCTTCTTTGCTACATCGTTAAAATAAAAGAGGTCTTCTAACGGTGCTAGCCCCCTAGGTATGTTCTTGTCTTTTGAAGACAATACCTCAATGTCTTCTTTTTCCATGTCCTTGTATTCTTCAGTATGAGTGTCAAGATTTTTATGTAACATGTTGATTTCTGCGAGACCAGATGGTTTTTCTTTTTCAGGGGACTTTTTTTTTAGGAGATTTTCATCAGATTTAGAATCCGAATCAGATGACTCAAATTCGTTCCTACCCAGTAGAAAATCCTCTATCTGTTTGTCACCCTCAAATACCTGCCAATATTTTACATTATCTGGCACCGCTGGTCTAAACTTAATTTGAGTTGTATAGTCTTTGGTTCCAAATGGAGTTAAGCACGTTCTAGCTGAAAAAGCTAAATTGTGTACTGCAATATTTCTTTTTCTTGGAACAAAAATCAATTTGGACTCCTCAAAAGTTTTTAAAAGTTCCATGACATCATTTCGATAAGCTCTAAGTCTGGGATGATTTGCATTATATTCCCCATTGACTTGCCTAATGATCAATTCAGAATCCCCATATACATTGATTCTTCTGGCTCCTAACTTTTTCAAAAGATGTAAGCCTAAGAGAAGGGACTCATATTCTGCTATGTTATTGGAACATTGAAAGTTTAATTTGAATGAAATGCATTCTGTGTGGTTGTTTTCAGTGTTAGTAATCCAGACACCTGCACTAGCATTGTTTTTAGTGCATGACCCATCAAAATACATACTCCACAGAGGACTATTTTCGGTTTCGTCTTGGTTATTGTCCCCTTCAATCAATGTGCTCAAAGGTTGTTGTGAAATCTCGGCACTTAGTTGTATTTGTTTCACCTCCTCGGGTTTGTCATGAAGCGAAACGTGAAGGGCTATCGGTCGTTTGTCATCTTGGCTTGGTTCACTCTGGTCCGTTGTTTCAACATGCTATTCCAAAGTTTCTCTCTCATTTTCTTCCATATCTAGAACTGCATTTATTTCTAGATTAGGGGTCTATAACTGTTTATCCGAGTCACTTTGTTCTGGCTCTGGCTGTTTTGTGGATTCATTATTGCAAAAGATAAACGAGTCCAGGTCAGTATGGACAGAATACATGGGAGAATTTTTAGGCTTTTCTGGGCTACTGACCATGAATTTAATTTGTGACTCACTGTGTAGTCTTCTGAGCTGGCTAAAAATAGGAATAGTAGCATATGTCCCGTCCATCTGTATGGTACCTTGCAGCTTGGCACCCCAGGATCTTGACAATAACATGCCATACTTAGGAGGCACATCAGCCACCACAACATCCATCACCATGCACTTGGCTGGGATTTGGGTCAAACTCACACAAAGGTCTTTGATCAGGCCAAGGCACATTACTCTATTTGAATCAAAAGAATATAAATCCTTGTAAGGTCTGGTTATTTCTAATCTAAGCCTTTCCATTATCACCTTTGGCATAAGGTTGCGCGAGGCTCCAGAGTCATTCATAGCATTATGCGCGATCTTGTCATGAACATTAAAACTCACATAAAAGGGAGGTACAGGTCCCTCTTGATATATACCTTCAATATTAGGACCAAAAATGAGCTCTGGCTGGTCATCATTAAGATTGAATGAGTCATTATAATCCTCAATTTTTAAAGCCTTCAAAATTTGGGTCCTATATACATTCTGGGAAACTAACTCAGTCAAGGGAACATAGATTCTGATCTTTGAAATTTCCTACTCTAGGCTGAAAAGAATCTGGTTCTTTGATGAACTTGTCTTAGCCTTACTATCTCCCAGCCTATGAGCAACATCAGCTTGCTGATTTGTTCTACTCGTTTTTGACAAAATGGTCTTAACAGGAGTACTAGCTGAAGTGGTAGTACTACTAACGTCTACACTATGTTTTTCATTATTTTGAGTGCCTTTCTCTCTATGTCTATTAGAATTCACAGATGTTGTTTTATCCTTTTGTTTGACAATTTTAAGCTTGGTTGTAGTGTTGTTTTGTGAAGATTTGTCAGAGGTTTTGGTGTTGGGAGTCTTTTGACTGGTTTTGCTTCTAAGGTCATATTCTTTCTGAGGCTCTATGATAACATTTTCCATGTCCTGAAAATAACTTACATTATCATCTTGGGTTGTCATCATAAGGGGTATGAAAACCTTGTTCCTTATCAAAATGAATCAAAGTCATCATTATCTACTCCATGCTGATATCATCTTCCTCATTATCTCCTCATTTAATCAATTTATATAGTTTTGATGAAAGGGGAGGGAGGATCACATTGTCTTCTATAGGCTTGCTTTGAGGTTGGTTCTAAAATTCTGATTCTGGTTCTTGTTTTGAAGAGCAGTTTGGTTTTGACTTGCTTGTGCTCTCTCAAGGATGCTCATTTTCTTCATCATCTCCTCCATCATTCTTTCCATCTTCACAAAGGCGGAAGGAGCAATTTTCTCCTCAACGATACTCTCTTTTCAGGCTTTAATTCTTGCC
The DNA here is from genome assembly GCA_034641835.2 of Pinus albicaulis. Taxonomy (NCBI): domain Eukaryota; kingdom Viridiplantae; phylum Streptophyta; class Pinopsida; order Pinales; family Pinaceae; genus Pinus; species Pinus albicaulis. The sequence continues at coordinate 1,173,208,464 of CM076570.1, forward strand.
TTCTCCATAAGTGTCTGAATCTGGCTGCAGAAGACACCCTTTGCATATCTCAAGAGTTGCAAAATCTCTCTCCTCAATTTAGAAGGCCATCTCAAGATGTAATCCCTTTAGGAATCTTTTTTAAAGCTTCATTTTGTGGAGTGTTTATCGTGAAAGTGCATACACACTATTGAATCTAGTGCACAAAGCTTTTGCACACTTCCTTCTTGGCGTTGTTCTATGAGAGTCTTTATAGTCGTAAAGGACTGAGAGGGTTTTTCTTACTCCCATTTGTTTACTGGGTATGCAGTAGTGCTTCCAGGATCGCGTATACTATGGGGGTTAATAAGGTGAACTATTTCTCACTTCTTCCCTAAGTCACAAATAACCTTAACCTTCGACTCAATCATCGATTTCATTTCCCTCACAAAGTAGTCATTCATCTTATCCACATGTTGTGATGCAGTTGTAGCATTGTTAGCATCATATAATGGGATTTTGGACTGATAGTCCTGTGGAATATTGAATAGTAGTACAAAAAGGACTAGGGGAGCATACCATGCTGCCATGGCAGGAGGTGGAGGTGGATTTATAGGCGGGTTGGAAAAAGGGAAGGTGGGCTGAATTGGAGTGGTTTGAACAGTGGATGAAGGATGAGTAGATGTGGATAGAACAACAGTAGATTGCTGAGCTGATCTTGGGTGAGAGACACCTAAATTCAATAGGAAGTGTAGATCAGGTGGTGTTGTTTCCCTGCTGCCAAGAGGTTCACTTGTTTCCGGGGATGATAGTGAAGACTCAGAATCTAACTGATCTAAATCAACAAGAGACCTAGTTCTAAATGGATTTACTAAGTCATCTTGAGATTGTTGTAGAGCTGAAAGATTTTCAGGAACTGAACTAGCTCTCAAGGGTGACCTGAAAACAGTTGACAATTTAATCTTAGGAGACTTCCTAAGGATACCTTTCTCCGCTAAGCACAAACTATCATGTGGTCTATCACATGAGGTTTTAGGCATGAATCTTCTAAGAGCTCACTATATAGTGTTATACATAGACCCAAATAAACAAATGTGTCTATTCTGCATATTAGGCTTCTTGAGAGGTTAATCTCATTTGTTTACACAATCTTAATTTGCTGGCCTCTTATCCCGCCAAATAATACTAATGACACCAAGGGGCCTTCCTATGATTCTACAATCACATATCAGGAGTCGCCATGGAATTTTTATCGTTTTTAGAGGGAAAGGTCTCACTGGCCCACCACCATGTTTATTATCACCAATCATATTTTGCCTTTCTCAGGTTATTTTTTCGCTGTGTGGTTTTAAGAATATCCTATCCCTGTTTCAAAACTTAGCTATGGGTATGAGACAAAGAGAGTGTACTCTTATGGCTAAGACAACTAATTTTTCAAGGTGAGATAAAGTCTTAAGAGAATCCTAGGGTTTACCTAGATTGTCACTGATTCAAACAAGTTTCATCATGATTACCATTGCTTTTGGTAGTGCTTGAAAAGGCTACTTTTTACTCACAAAGGTTTTATGAAGTTTTTTCTAGGGAACTCAAACCAGAGATTGACTGAGGGCATTCACCAGATACGTCACCCCATGAAAGGGGATGAGATCCGGAGGCTACCTGGCCCTTTCCAGACTCTGTCTAAGAGTGTGGGAGATCACAAAAAAGATATAGGGTTTGGAGTCCCCAGCGGAGTCGCCAGAAATGTTAGGAATTTGTAATTTTAGCAGATTGGTAAGACTAAAACTGCAGAAGCAACATTATTTCAACTTAACTTGGATTAATAAATTGTGATATTAGTTGATTTATGGAAGAGCTGTTTATTATTTTTTTGTTGGGAAAGGACATGATGAGGGACACAAATCAGGAAAATAAGTCTTCACTAAAACATTTCATTGACAGAAGGCAAGGACATGAACTTTCACAGGAGTCATACTGATTTTAATCGGGATGTTGCTGTCTAAGCAAAGATCCATGTAAGTCACTGAGGTCAAGATCTCTTGAGGTGATTTATGGAATGGAACAGATAGGAAATGAAGAACAAACAAATGAAGATATAGTAAAACACCAGATCAAGTAAGTTCTGAACTATTGTTTCAAGATGTACTTAAAGAAAAATGAAGAGACATTTGAGATTAGGTTAATACTCTTAAATCCAGTCATTGAATCTATTTCAGCTAGAAAACACAACAGATCATCGTGCCCAGATTAGGTAAATGCCTTTAAACTACCCTGCTTTCAGCATATTCAATAAGGGAAACATAAAATTATTCTGAGATCAAGTTATTTCCTTTAAACCAGCCTGCATTGAAGTACTTTTAATAAGAGAACATTTACAAAATAGTTGAAAATCTTAAGATCAGGTAAGTGCCTTTAAACTACCCTGCTTTCAACATATTCAATAAGAAAACCACAGATAATAGTGACAAAGAGAAATTTAGATCAGGCGAGTGCCTTTAAACCAACCTGCCATAATGTACTCTTCAAAGAGAACTTTCAAATGAAGAAAACATAGACAATAAATCTTTTAGTGAGAGTAGGGTACTGTTGAAAATAAATCCTAGCTCTATGTTTGCTCCTCTTTATTAGAGAAAGTGAACAAAGTGGAAACATTAAAAAAAAATAACAATTGATAGTGATGAACACATCACCATTGGCACAAATCACGATCCCATAAATCAGTAGCTTGTATTTGATGTTCGAACCAATTACAATCAGCAAGCCTGGCGGGTCTCTACAACTTCAAACTTCCCATATCAGCTTATGTATCTTTAACTTGCAAACAGGGCATCAAAAGCTTCAGAATAACTATTACATGCATTCAATTGTCCATAGACCAACATTTTCTCATCTTCTACAGAAGTATCTGTAGAAGAATGAAGAGGTGGGAGGATTTCCCAGGGGTCATGTATTATTAATTATGTAATCAATGCAATCCATGGCCTTTGGGAACTATGCAAGGCATAAGGTGGGAATGTAATCATTTATAACTCTTCTTCATAACTCTCTTTTTGTCTTTCAAGGCCTAATGATTGAAAATATCTACTTATGGACTGTTCTTTAACCTTTAAAATAGCTTTAACGACAATTTGGAGATAAGACCCTTGATTAGTATTATTTTTTCAGCGGCCTTTGATTTTCTATGAGGCTATAGGTGCCTGATCAATAAATTCAGCTTCTGATTGAATATTTTGAGGCACAGGTGGCATCGTGATACCTAAAGGGATCAATTTGCCTCATTTTGTGGCAATGGAGGTGCTCCTATTGACAAGAACCTTCAGATTTTCTTTAACCTGTGTTTTGAATCGGGGATTAGGCTTTTGATAATCGTTCTTAGCCATAATCCCCACAAATCTTTCCATTAATCCTTTGTTTTGGCTTGTCCTGGTCTTAGGCACTGATACTCTTTGAATGTGCCCAATTCATGGCTTTCTTGCTGGTGCACAGGGCTACGCAGGGTTTATGAGGCATCCATGTCTGAGGAAACACTGATGAAATGTGCATTTCCACCCTGTGGATGATTTCCTTTGACGAATCGAAAACAGGAGGGTCGTCACCCTCTGTCTCTGAATCTTCTTTGAAAATCACGAGAAAATAGTTTAAAATCCTACAAAATACAAAAACCATTATAAAACCCTGCTTTTATAGGTTAACTACTTCAAAGGACAAGTGGAGGGAGCGTGTTCGTTGGATGGCATCATCCAACGGTCGGGATCAATTTGGAGAGATCATGGAATGGGCGAAAAAATATTGAATTTGAGCCATCGATCGCACAGAAATCGACGGTCAGGAGCAGAGGTTGAAAGTCAAACGGAGGAATCGGGCGATGATTTGTGGGCCGTCGATATGCTGATCAGATCGATGGCGGAGATGCCATTGCCGCATGTACGATAGCCCGGTTATTGTGTGCGCATCTTCGTTAACCATCAGATAGTTTCGGAAAGTGATCACCATTGGATGAGTGGGCCCAGATCGAATGGTGCACAGCAATATCACTGGGCGTCCTGGTCCGAACGATAATGCGCGATGGACGGTGGTTTCTGGAATAGTGTCCAGGATGTGTGTCACACGATGTGTGGAATCGTTGGCCATCGGGCGAAAACTGCCCTCCACTCGATGGTGGTGCGATGAAAACCATAGGGTTTTTGGAAAATGGTGCACGACTGGTGGCGTCCACGGGGAGATTAATTCTGCACCGTTAGATCTGCGGATCAGATCGATGGTGTGGAGTGGTTGAAAATTTGCGTCGGCAGAAATACTATAAAATAATTAAAAAAAACCCAAAGTTTCGAATAACATAAGGTTTTTTAATATTTTTCGGACGGGATATGTATTATGTGGCTGGGTGCCCGATCGCGGGGCCAAAGGTTATATGAAGGATAATGTGACTGGGGGTTAAAGAGGAGGAGGCTAATCGCATATCGGGGAATCAGGTATGGAATTTTCAATCAACCCATTTTATTTATGCGATCCGATGGGCGCTGGGACTTTAGCTCTTGGTTTTTCTCAAAGAAAGCATGAAATATGGAGTTTATAACAAAGGAGGCTGATCGCATCGGGTTCTAAAGTATATAGGTTGATCGCATCGGGTTCTAAAGTATATAGGCTCATCGCATCACAACTTTAGAATATGGTAAGACATGTGCACTTGGATATTTTCAATGCGATAAACGCCCTCAGAGTTGGTGCTTGGTCCCAGGGTGTAGGCATATGATCGGAAGTGGTTAAAAACTTAGCCCAAGGGGGCTTAAGCTTTATTAAAAAAAAGATGATTTTCAATGGTTTTCAAAGGGTAATTGAGGGTTTCGATAGAGTTTTAAAAGGATTTTTAAAATCTACAAAGGCAATTTTATGAAGGGGAGATGAGGGAAATGGAAAACAGAGGAAAATGATGGAAAACGATGAAGGTTAGTTTCTGAGTGCAGGAAGGGGAAAAAGGGGATTTTGCAGCAGTCTTTCTCATGGAATTCAGCGGAATTTTCTGAGCTTGAAATGGGAATATCAATGAATATTGAAACAAGGATATGATGTCTTCTAGAGGCTTCAAGAGATACACTTTTCTACAATGAAACTATTCCTTGAAGGCTGAACAATGTTTTGGCCACCTTTTGATGGGAAAAATTTTATAGGTGGCCAACAAAACCTTCATCCAATGTCCATCGTTATGTTCCTTGTGCTACATGTTCCCTCAGTGAATATTTACTTGCTCATTGTTATAGGGCGCACTCCCATTGTGCTTCTAATTCCATTTGTTAATGCTAATGAACAAAACAAACCCATCGTCCAACCTTCCCTTCTCTACTACACAATCCATCAGCAATCCAGTCACCCCCATCTATGTAGTCACTCACCTCCAAGTTCCTAGGAATCCCCCTTTGCCAGGTGATCCATCCCTTGGCAAGGCTTCCTCACATTAGAAGATACAGAATCCAAGGAATATTCTTTCCTCAAAACCATCATACCGGTCATAGCATGTGGCATGGAAATCAATGGACACTATTGGATACCAATGTCCCACAATGGCCCTACTCCTAAATGTTTTACTAACATACTGCTACCTGTTCCAACTCCTTTTTCCATTGCTGCTAATTCTTGCAGTCAGTTTCAACCACCCAACATACACATTTCCATGCTTTCTTATACCAAGAACATAATTTCCATTAGACTAAAAAGGAATTTAAATAAATTCAAATCATACCTCATTAGTGGCTCGTCAATAAGGTACACTTGAAATTATGTTTACTTCCTATCACAACAAGTCAAACTAGTTCTTTGATCAAATCGTCATGTATAAAAATATCACATCTGGTTAGCTCAACCCACAAACATCATAATGAAAATCATATATCACATGTAACCATCATATTTAAAATTCATAGATCACATGCATTATTAAAATATGAAATAAAATTTCGATACTTATCTTTCAATGATTCTTTGCTTTTACCTTTGTTCTTTATCCTTTTCGTATACACACTAAACCAATTTCCAAACCAGAAAATCACCAAGTAACTTTTCTTTAAGTAACAAAGCAATCCAAAGACTAAAATACCTCCTCCCTCAATATTAGAAACAAAGGTATCCGGAGACTAAACTGCGTCAACCCTTAATATCAACGACAAGGGCATCCAGATACTAAACCACCTCAACTCTCAATAACAACAAGGGTATCTCGAGACTAAACTGCCTTAACCCTCCATATCAACAACAAGGGAATCTAGAGACTAAATCACCTCAACCCTTAATAGAAATGACAAGGGCCCAAAGAGTCCCATACATGTTTGGCTCAACAAACCGTATAACACATACACATACACAGTGTACAACAAAAAAAATACACCAACACCCAATGTACAACACGACACATATACCTACATACAGTATAAAACATGACACATACACCTACACTTAGTGTTAAACACAAAACATACACCTACACCTAGTGTACAACACCGCACATACACCTGCACCCAATGTACAACATAATACATATACGTACACACCGTACAGTACCACAAATGCACATGTCACGATACAATGGCTAAACAATGCACATACACAATACCACATGTGTGCAACACAACATGTAAAAAATGCACATAATACCACATGTACACAAAATATTTGTGACATGCATGTAATACCACATGTGCAAAACAAAACATGCATGACATGCACACAATACCATGTGTATAAAATGTAGACAATAATACATGTACACAGAACCACATGCACAAAATATACACAACACCACATGTACACCACACCACTTACACAACATTTACAAAACCCCACATGTACACAACACCACCTACACAATGTGTAAAAAAATCACATGTACACAATACCACCTGCACAATGTGTATACAACACCGCATGTACACAACACCAACCCCACAACATTTACAAAGCACCACATGCACAGAACACCACATGTACAACATGTAGACAACACTATATATACACAACATCATATGTACAACATCTACACCACACCACATGTACAGAGTACTGCATATAAAACATGTACACAACACCATTTGTACATAGCACTGCATATATGACATGTACATAGCACCATTTGTACCCAACACCGCATATGAAACATGCACACAATCCCATATATGAAACATGTACACAACACCATATGTACATCATGTACAAAAGATTCAAAATAGTAGTATTGGACATCCATAAACCATACTTTCTCTACCAGGAAAACCTACTTCTGGTGTATTTTCCACTATCCATGCTTGTCCCAACATGTCACATATCACACTACTTTCATTCCACTTTGTATCTTGCAACATTACCTGCCATATCATAAAAATACACATTGTACAATCACATAATATTAAATCATATCCACATGATACTGACCTCATATATATGTCAAGGATACTTTGCCACTTGATTCCTCGTGAAACCATGAACGTCTTCATGCCATTCACACCCATAAGGAATCATTTATCCAAAAGCATGATCCCTGAAAATCCTATTAGACAACAACATAGATAAATACATATATACATATATAGACATCATCATAACCATTATCACAACAGACATACCATATATCATAAGGTCTAGGTTAATATAACTCTCTTTATTCATGCATTACATTGAGAACAACAGTTCCCAACATAGCCAAGTCATTTGATGCTTGAAATCCACTTACTTTCCCTTTCTTGGTTACCTTTCTCATGATTATCCTACCACCATCCATTTATCCCAATGTACCCTTATACATGCACCAAGCTTCATGCATGTCTTTCATTACCTATTGGGTACTACAAAGCTCTCCCGAGCTCCATCAAATTTATTCTTTCTCCAACCAATTCCCAAGGCACTCAAAACATAAAAGTCGCGAACAAGAAAAAAAAAATAATAAAAGAATGGAAAGCAAAAAAAAATACAACTCCACAAACAAAGTGGTATCACCATGCACCAAACACAAAGAAAACTGCAAATAAAGCACAAACAAATCACAAGCACCAAAAGCACAAAATGAGTAATAGATGCCATGAGGAAACCCCATGGTTCCCAACGCTTCCAAATCAAATCTGAACCGGAGCCTTCTTCAATATTCCATGGCAGACTCTTTGCCATAAAATCCCCCACATCATACTTCCATAAACACATAACTATTAGTGTATAAATAAATATAATAATATACTAGTTACTTTACATTATATGCCAAGAATGTAACCTTGTAACTGAACACATCCATACCATCTCTCAAGGGATTCTAATTCCCTTGAAAAATATGGATATAACTATAAATTATCTAACATACCTATCAAATATATGTTAATGAATCTAGCACATATCCACATAATCTCAGACGAAATCAAGGTGTGATATTCCCAAATGGGAAAAGCAGGAATATAGTGCATAAACATGGAAATAACAGTGAATAAATCAATACACCATTACATGATACAAGTGTACAACCATATTATAAAACATATCAGCAAATAATAGGCACAATATCTTGAGGATCAAGTCACTCAAGCAATACAAAACAAGCCTCTACTAAGAAAATATGTCAATACATGAGAAATAGTTGTCATACTAATTCCATGAGCCAAGACAACGTAGTTTTAGGGCATAAACTACTACATAAATAATATAACAATGTAGATATGTTTTTATATAGCTCAAAAGGTATTGGGGCTATAGATATATGCTCCTAAACACATTTCCAAGACAACCCAGGAAGGGTTTCCTGAAATATCCAAAATGAAAAAATGTTGGAATGTATCCCTAGGGCTGAATTGCAGCTGAAACTAAATCACTGGATGGAGGTGGATGAAATTGATATATAAATGAATAGATCTCCTCAAATATATCCTCCAAGTGAAAGGTTGATCCCTTCCTTGAAGATCTCACCCTCCAAATCAAGCATTGAATCCTCCACTGCAGAGGCTCACTAGAATAAAGCAATCAAAGAGGGAATATGCATTGTAGATGATGGAAATAGGTTGGCCTAGTGCCAAGATAAGAAATAAATCTCAATCACCTTCCGTGCTGATCTCCCAGGGGGAAGAATTATTCCTCCACTCAAAATCTAGCTCAGAAATTGGGTTTCTTAACCCTCCACTGCAACACCTTGCAACACAACACAACTCTGAACAGAAACTGCACTGTAGCTAAAGATAGAAGCTTGGCCTGATGCCTAGATGTGTATTATATAGCTCAATACTCTCTCTTGAGTAGGATGAGTGTGGTATTACCGCTTGGGAACACCCTTGTACTAAAAATTACAGCAGACCCTGCTAATCAAAAAGAGCATGCATAGAAATGTCACCTGACAATTTCCAGTTCTAAAAAGATCAAAATCAATAATCATCTAACATGCCTTCTGTTAACCACCTATGAATTTTTTGACAAGAAAATAGGTGGCTAAATTTTTTTTGAGCCTTCAAGAGAAACATTTCCCTTGAAAATATTTCATCCTTGAAGTCTCTGTGTGTCTTTTGCCTTTTGAACAATCTTCATTGTTGTTCCCATGAAAAAGCCTCTCTATTTGTGGAAGAAAATGCTCAAAAGGCCTCCATCTCCCCTTATTTCATCCCCATTAAGCCTCTATTTTCACATCCGTTTTCCCCTTTTAAATTCCCACCTAATTCCCTCATTAACCCTCTAAATCATCCTAACCTCCCTTTAAACCTTACAATTGCCCTTTGTTTTGTTTAATAGCCTCTTTTTCTGCCTACCGGAACCTTTCTCTAAGCCTAAAAAACATTCATTTATCCTTAAAACACTTAATTTTCATTAAGGCATTAAGCCCTCTTCGGCTAGCCCCTAACCACTTCCCCACATATGACCCATGCCCGAGACCAAGCACTTAAGCCCCGGGTGCTAATCGCAATCGGGACTTCCAATGTGCGCCCTTTCCTTTGTTAACTTAAAAAAGTTTCGATGCGAGAAATTTTGTTCTATCAACCGCGGGCTCGGTTTGAGGCGTTGATATTTTAAGATCTCATGGTCAGCGCTAACTCCACGGTGTGCCCATCGCCTCTTCCCATTTGCCCCTCCGATTACCTATGAGCCATTGATCTTCCTGCTAGATTCGACAGCCCTGGCGCAATCGCACATCGCAAAAGGTCCAATCCCATGCATTGGCCCCTCCCGATTTGCGAGCCCTGATTTGATCTGAGCCATCCATCTCGCATGATACAACGGTCCAGATTACACCACGCCCGCTCATTTTCCCCCCATCTTCCCCCCTCTAGTCAAATATCTACCATTGATTCCCTGCTGATCCAATGGCCCTGGTGTAATCGCAAGATCAAAACTCAGATTGTTGACCCCCTGCCATTTCTCCGGTGTGATTATATCTCCACCGTTGATCTCTTTAGATCTAACGGCTCTCATTATACTCGACCTTTCACTTTGCCCCTCTGCCTCGGATACCTCTTTTTGAATCTCCCTCATCCATTCTAAGATTCGATGGTCTGCATTTAAACCGCCCTCGGCCATTCCCCACCATTATTGACCGTGCATCTTTCCATAATGCGCACCAACCTCCACCGTCAGATCTCATCACTCCACATCCAATAGTCATCATGCATATCGCATTATTCTAGCATCCAGGCTTTAACATTTCAAAATCGCATGATATAAGCGATTTTGTTTTGCCACGCGTCATGCAGCAACATATATCGCATTTTTTTGGGCGGGTTTCAAAACCATTCTATTGCAGCGTGACACCGGTGGTTTTTCCATTTAAATCACCTTTCCCCCGAAAGCTCCATCATTAATCTCAGTCGTCCATCTAATAAGATCAACGGCCCATATCGCATCGCATTTCCATCGGCCTCCAGTCATCGGAGCCTCCACAGAGTTTCATCCGAAGATCCTCCGTCGTTGATCTCCTCGTGAGATCCAACAGTCCGCAATTAAAAACACCCTCCGCCCTTCGGGTCCCACCTAAAGCCTCCAATACCTTTCATTTTACCCCCTTTTCTTTGTATTTCACCCAAATGTTAAACTTTGGGTTTTAACACTAAAATATTATTTCTCCCATCTAACCTTTCTCCATCACCCAATCCCAACCGTTGATCACCTTTGCCTTATCTAATCGAACGGTCTACGACTTTCTTTACCCCAAACCTTCATCAGGTCATCCTTCCACCATTTTGCACCGATTTTTTCCCACTTTCCAACTAATTCCACCATCCCAAAGGCCTCCACAGCAATTTTCCATCACTCCCCTGGATTTCATAATGTGTTTATTGTACTGTGTAGGGATTACAGAGTGATGAATTCACTCTGTCTCTGCAATCACAGTCACTGTGACTCAGAACGCAGAAAGGCCATTGTTGAAGCGACAGAAAGCATCAGTGAAGGAAATTAAGGTATTTAAGCTTGTTATTGAATACTTAGTGCTCTAATCCCGTGTTCGAAGGAATAAATATGAAGATTGAAGATCATGAAGATGAATAAGCGCTTAATGAAGCCTAAACACATGAAACAAGCCATATCAGTGTGGTAATATCAGCAACACACTTTTTCTCTAGAAGGACACCTTCCTGCAGAAGTCTCCATGCCTCCTCGAGCCCATAGAAGTTATTTCACTGACAGAAGCTTCTAAAGTTGTAAGGACCGCAATTATGGAAGTATGGAGAGACCTAAAGACCTTTAGTCACCTTAATTGCTTCAGAAGACAGAACAGAGTACCTTACAGTCAGAGAGTATTTCAAAGAGCATACCTGGAGTTATTTTCCACCTGACGGAGACTTCCAAAGCAGCCTAAAAATTACATACAGTGATGTAGAGCCATTAAGTAGAGTGGGCATGAACATTTCCTCCACTCTGTCTTAATGAATCAATTAAATGTACATCTACTACTACTGTTATTCATTCTCCTATAAGAATCCCTGAAGAATAATTTGTAAAGGTTGTTGTTAGTTGCTAGGGATTCAATCGACTGTTAGAACAATTATTGGGGAAAGTAGCTTAGTAGTTTGTAATTTAGTAGGCTGGGAGGAGAAGTTTGGACTGTAAGCAGCCATTGAGCTCAGAGTATGTGACTGGTTTTTCACATCAATTGAACAAGCAAATTTCACAGGATCCTAGTATATAGTACGGGTGATGTTTTCCTTACTTATTTCATGTTTAATCAAACTGTCCATTATTCTCTGATAAGAATCAGTAAATCGGGCTTAGGATATACCCCTGCATGGTACCTTAAGGCCCACTTCTCTTCTTATCTTTGATTTTTTCTGCTGATAGTGAATCTAAGAGAAATTTCATGTAGTTTAGCCAGTTAAAGATGTTGGTCTAGCCCATGCTTACTGATGTGTGAATTCGGGGTTTTTTGCTTAGTTTTTCTTGTTGGGTTTAAGCTGGAAGAATTGGGATACTGGGGATTTAGTGTAAGCCCTGTCCACTAGGGTCCTTTTCCAACAATTAGCCTTTCTAAGATCCCTTCGAGTGAGTGTTAAAAGCATTGAAGGTTAAAATTCCTTCTCTGATCTTAGGCATTGCTCTGTGTTAAATCTTAACTTTGTTTTTCTTTGAGATTATGCTGAAAAAAGGCCTGGAGTTAAAGGAACTCTAACCTGATCTTAACCTACCCTGTGTGCCTTCATTGAGAGTTTCCTCTGAGCATGTCAAAGCAGGTTTGGATTTAAATGATATTTGACCTGATCTCCACACTGCAATTGGGTTTATTTCTTTCTTTCACCTTCACTCCTTAATGTTCCATTCCACCATCTATCTAAAATATCCTTTAGTATATATGACTTGCCCTATGGAAGGCCTTGGTTAGTTGTTATGCAAGTAATCCCCTTTCATGACTCCATAGCCCAATGGATTGACACTTTCTTGACCTATCTTCTTTTGCCGAAACATCCTGTTGCTTTGTTCCTTTCATTCCTTTCTTAGTTAGTGATCTCCAACCCAACAACCAAATCATTAAAAAACCCTTGTGCTTCATACCTAGACTAATATATCATTTAGAGGATTTCAAAGATATATCATTCTTTGTATTTATAGAGAGATCCCTCTCTAGATCCAGGAGGGCTAGATCCTAGGATCCCAAAGTGGTTTTGATGTTGTCTTGTCTTTTGTTCTTGCCAATCTGGCCAAAACACAGGAACCCCAACACCTTCTATGGTTGTTTATCCCTTACTTATATGCATTGTGAGTCTTCTCACCTTGGGTCCCACTCATTAAAGACACTACTCTCATGCAAAGAGTCTCCAACCAAAACTATGTTGTCCCTCAATGAATGCCACTCCTCCATGAAAACGTTTTTGATTTGGTCAAAGTTGACCTTGTCCACATGCATTAGCCCCTGTTCACACATGGGGGTGCTTTATCGAACTATTAATATGATCCATTTTCACATTAAGAGGGATTTTATTCCTACTAAAGATATTTATGGGTCTCCCTACCCACTTATTCATCTATCTAAATGTAGAAATTAATAATATTGTGATGTATTTCCAGACTCTCCTAATCTAACAATTATATGCCACTATTAAATACAGAGTCCTTCTACTTAAATCTTTTCGGAAATTTAATCACCAATTTCAAACACATGAAGAAAAATCAATCGCACATAACACAGTTTTTTTACCGGGAAAGCTTAAAGCTAAAAGCCCCAGCTATCATATATTATGTGTATCATGGATCATGAAAAAATGTCATACAAAACTCTAATCCAAGAGCTCTCAGTACCATATACAATCGTCTCACATTTTCATACAAAAATTGGCATAAGCATGCACTAATTTACTTCCTCTTGATAGCCTGCCTCCACTGCCCAATCCCTGCTGAAGAAGATCCCTGAATGAATTCGATCTTGCCTTGCCTTGACTGCACAATCCTCATTGTAAGCTCTAATGTGTGTGTAGATGCATTGAATGCACCACTATAGTCACAACCGATATTCAAATGGACCTTTTTACCAATCGCTCAACTAGGTCTCCACTAATTCTGACATGCAAGTAGTTAACAATAGTATTTCTTCAGTTGCATGTGAGACACTACTTGTGAATTAATTAAATAATTAATTCACTCATCTCTCACTAGTCTATCTTTAGTTACAACTAGTTACAACTAGCACAACTAAGTTTAACTCACTTAACTGAGTTAAACTAAATAACAACTCACATAACTACTCATCCAACTTAGTTACAACTTCGAATCACTCAGTGATAACTCATTCCTTCTGCATGTCCCACCAACCAACCTTACAACTCAAAATTCCTTCAGTCAACTGATTTTCCACATCAATTAACTAAATTTAAGTGCTTCAAGAGAATAAATTATTATTTATTGTCCAATTATTATTAAGAGTTAATAATAATCGACATGCGATCTAAAAATATACTTCGCCCATATGTCTAAAAATATAATCTCATCTATTTTTGTAATTTGATCAACCATCTACAAATAGCCTCCTACTATAAATAGAATATGCTCAAAATTTCTAAAAATAGACATACACCTAAAAATAGCCTATGGGCCCCACCTAGTGTAGGTGCTTAATTTTCACTAGGATCACCATCTTGTTGAATCTCAACTCTAAATGACAAAAGAAAAAAATAATATTCCAATTAGTTGCATTCTAATTTAGAAATAGTACAGTCCTCCCCTCCCAAATGTTTCTTGTCCTAAATCAACTGCAAGGATAGAACTAAAGAGCCTCCTCTCCTCCTCCTGTAGCATCCTCATATGATAAGCTCCTCCAATGAACAAGATTTTATCTCATCAATAAGTCTCCAAGTTGCTCCTCCCAAGTGTACAAGTTAGATTTTGGTGACAATCCAAAATAGCTATCATCATGAGGAAGTGGAATATCCATGGAGGAAACTATATGTTGTCTAGAGGCCTTCTTGAGACATGGAATGTAAAATATATTGGGAACCATCATTCCCATGTGAAGCTTCCAACCCCAAGCTATCATCCATACAAAATGAGTCACCTTCCAAAATGGCAACTCATAGAAAATATCTTCCACCTTTGGCTCTTCCAATTTAGGTGGGCTGCATAGTTGAACATGATGGATCACCATCCATCCATGTTGTATCTCTCTCCACTTATGATAGGTGTAGAGTTGTTTCTGATCTTAGGCTACAATAATGTTGCCTTCAAGAGGCAAAAAGGCAACTGGATCCTCAAATATCCTCTCTCTAGTGTCATAAATCATGCTTGCCCAAACCATCCCATATATGATGAATAGTGCATCATCACCATATGGCATCAAAATGAGAAAGATACTGAAGTTCTCATGTAGTTCTAGAAGGTACCAACAGTTTCCCAAGTGGTCACAATGGAGTTTTGATAACTGTTTTTTCAGAACAAAATATGGAAAGTTGTCTCCCAACAATTTGCTAGTTGTGTATTTCACCTCATCTACTAGAAAATATTAAATGGCATTATGAACCAACTGAGCATACACAGAATAGCACAACACTTTCCCAAAGCCATACAATAAATGGCTATCATTAGGGTAATTTTGAGGTCTAAAATGGGCCTCCTACAAAAATGTACAACAAAAATAAACTTTATAAGAACCAATAGGATTCAAGATGATGATGTCAACCATGGGGGATGATTCACCATTTTTAAAGTAAAAGGGTACAAAAATTAAAAAATAATAAAATAATAAAACTACTTTTTGAACTCATATTTTCAACTTATCTCCCAAATGTTTTACTCAAATTTCGAGTGAGAGTACTCGTTGGATGCAAAATTTAATTCCTTATCCAAGGAGTACCCATGTTGCATACTTTTGATGGACATTGCTACACGAAAAATGAGTTATACATAGAAACACATGATTGCAATCACGTTTTTCATGTATTTATCATTTTTCATGTAGAAGGATCCATCGAAAGTATGCAACATGGATACTCCTTGGATGAGGAATTAAATTTTTCATCCAAGAAGTACTCCCACTCAAAATTTGAGTAAAAAATTTGGGAGATAAGTTGAAAATATGAGTTGAAAAAGTATTTTTTCCTTTTTTCCCTCTAAAATTTGATGATGTCATCAAAATTTATTTTATTATTTCCACTATTATTATATAATTTCCTTAGGAGGCCCATTTTAGACCTCAAAATTCCCCTAATGCTCCATCACTGATGTTGGTCTTAAAAAGACCATGGAGCCCAAATAGAATCTTGCCCTCTTGTGGAGTAATTCATTGTATATAAATGGTAAGAGAATGAAAATCCTATGTTAGATGATCAATAAGTGAAAAAACACAACTATTACGATGTACTGAGAGTAGGATGATAACGAGATCCATAGATGATCTCTCCCTAGTGGTCTGATATGTCTCCACAAAACTTTGGTGAATGGAAAGGAATGAACCATGTGCTGCATGCAAAGCCTTATTCTTATGCTTAGATATCCAAGTCAAGAAGAACATATCATGGTAATAGCTATCTCCATCCACTACTCCAACACTCTCATCTCTTACTAGCCCATCAAGTGCTTCATACATGAAATGATCCTGGAAACACTTCATCAACAAACCCAAGCTCCCAAGTGAAAACGTTGTTGGTATTTGTAATAAAGCTCCTACCATCTCATAGCTCCATTCTTTGACATGAAAAATTCCAAAGTCATCTACCATAATGCTGCTATATATGGGAGATTCCTTCCATAGTGGAAGTACCTCCTAATCCTCCAAAGGTAAGGAGTAGCCCCTTTGCACCATGATGGTGCTACCATCTACTCCCACAACATCATGCAAAGTATGGGAGAAAATCAGCCCATAATCTCCCAAGAGTATCCAAAGCAACAACAACCCTTTTTGCCTCCTTATCTCACCATCATACAAGTCATGGAGTAACATCATGATGAGTGACTTGTGGAATGCCCCATACAACCAAAGATTCTGCTGCCATAACATATGGGTGCCATGTAATGCCTCAAAACATAACATACCTTTTGACAAAGGATATGTCACATGATGGCCAAAATCTTTCAAGAGTAGCCAACACAGCCATGCCTCCTGTTTCCTTGTGTCATAGATATGCAAGTGGCTCAACAACCCCTTGCTCACCATCCATACCCATTCATTCAAATGTGGGTGTCTCCTACAATGCTCCACTTTGGTACTCCTCCAATGGAGAATTCCATCCTCCCAAATCATATTTCTATATTTGTACTTCATGCGATGTTAAAGTACAACCTCCTGGAGATCTTCAAATGAAGACCACTCATTAATGACCAAGTTGACCCCATAAGGATCCATATATGTTGTAGGTCAAATCTTCTCATAGAGTTGTGAAGTGCTCATCAAGAAGGGTCTATCAAAATAATGGGAGATTTCATCCATCATAAGATGTCCTCCGTCAACCATCTGCCTATCCACTGCTACACATGTAGAATGGTCATCAGAATGTCCCAATACTATTTGGGCCCCAACTCATCACTGCTGCTCAATGACAACGCTGTTGATCTCCATGATTGTGCATCTGCTGTCTCATGATCATGCTCAATGTTGAACATATAGTTTTGCATAGGATTGTTTAGGATAATACTCATCCTATCCTCTAAAAATATACACTCCAAACCCAAGAGTTTTGTGCAGCTCAACAATGACATACCAGGATGAATTTATATCTCCTCCTTGATCCTGTCAAGGGTCCTCAATGAAGTGATAGTCTACTGCTCCAAATCAACAGTGTGTTTGGACCCTAGGTCATGCCATGGCATGTCCCCACAACCTTCCATATGATCTGATGAAATAATAGAAAGTGGAAACATATGCATACCTTGGTTTTGCTTGGGAACATATTGTACTGCTACAAGGGTTCCTCCCACCGGTGTGATGACTTCCCAAACTATTAATGATGATGGTTTCTCCTCTGTGGCTGCACCAGTGCTGGTATAAGTCTCCTCTTCCCATGCATCTCCAGATTAGTGCATGGGACTCTAAATGTCAAGATATCAAGACCACTTTGCAAAGGTGCAAGTGTTCTTTCTCCTGATGCAAGTGTTCCTACAGCAAATGATGGTGGAAGTTTCTTCTCCTCTGATTTCTTCTTATCAAAATTCTTGATCAACCTTTGAGTAAAATCTACATATACATTCGCTTGTGCATGAATCAAATGGCTGAACCACCAAATGTTTGGTTCACCCTCAAGGTGTAGTGCTACCATCTCAAAAAATTCTCTCTCTACCACTTGGTGTAGCAGGAACAATGCATCCAACTTCATTCCCGAAGCTCTTGTTGTGCATGTGTATGACCCATCAAATTTGGACAATAGAAATCTATTGTTGCAAGGTCTTATTTCTTCTTTGAGCTGAATGAATTGTGGGAGAGTTAGGTTCTCTTTGAAAGACCTTGATTGCTATTTGTATTCTGCAAGATACTCACATAGAATCTCATGATCTAAGTGTCCTCCATCTCCATGCCTTTTGTCTTCTTCTTCAAAATAAAAGGGCATAGTATGTTTCTTTGGAGCTCTATGAAATACCTGTTCTTTCTTCTGCTGATAGGAAGTACAAGGACCTTCCTCATCTTGAAACCCTATTGTGGATTCATTGCTTTTCTCCACTTTTATTTTCTTGACCTCCTTGGTGAGGTCCCTCGTAGATCTGAAAAGAGATGAGATAAAACTCATTCCTTCCATCATTCTGATCTCTTTCTCCTTATTCTTATTCTCCTGATAGCATAATGGCTGAGATCCACAGGCTAAGCCAAGATTATGCTCTGATACCACTGTAATATTCCCAAATGGGAAAAGAAGGAATATAGTGCATAAACATGGAAATAGCAGTGAATAAATCAATACACCATTACAAGAGACAAATTTAAATCCATCTTATTAAACATATCAGCAAATAATAGGCACAATATCTTGAATATCATGTCACTCAATCAATACAAAACAAGCCTCTACTAAGAAAATATGTCAATACATGAGAAATAGTTTCCATATAAATGCCATGAGCCAAGAAAATGCATTTTTAGGGCATAAAATACTACGTAAATAATATAAAAATTTATATCTGCTGCTTTATAGCTCAAAAGGTATTGGAGCTATCGATCTATGCTCCCAAACACATTTTCAAGACAACCCATGAAGGGTTTCCTAAAATATCCAAAACGTAAAAATGTCGGAATGCAGCCCTAGGGCTGAATTGCAACTACAGTGAATCACTGGAAGGAGGTGTTTAAAACTAATATATAAATGAATATATCTCCTCCAATAGATCCTCTAAGTGAAAGGTTGATCCCTTCCTTGAATATCTCACCCTCCAAATCAAGCACTGAATCCTCTGCTGCAAAGGCTCACTAGAATAACACAGTCAAAAATGGAATATGCGCTGTAGATGATGGAAATAGGTTGGTCTAGTGCCAAGATAATAAATAAGGCTCAATCACCTTCCTTGTTGATCTCCCAATGGGAAGAATGCTTCCTCCACTGAAAAACTAGCTCAGAAAGTGGATTTATCAACCCTCCACTGCAACACCCTACAACACAACACATCATTGAATAGAAACTGCAATGCACTTGAAGACCGAACCTTGGCCTGATGCCTGGATGTGGACTATACAACTCAATACTCTCTCCTAAGTAGGATGAGTGTGGTATTCCCACTCGGGAACACCCTTGTACTAAATGATACAACAGACCCTGCTAAACAACAAGAGCATGCATAGAAATGTCAGCTGGAAATTTCTGGATCTAAAAATATCAAAATTAATAATCATATAACATGCTTTCTATGGTTGTATTGCCCTTCCTTATATGCATTGTCAGCCTTCTCACCTTGGGTCCCACTCATTAAATACACTACTCTCATGCAAAGAGTCTCCAACCAAAATTGCATTGTCCCTCGATGTATGCCACTCCTCCATGACAACGATGTTGATTTGGTCAAAATTGACCTTGTCCACATGAATTAGCCCTTGTTCACACATGGGGGTGATTTATCCAGCTATTAAGATGATCCCTTTTCACATTAAGAGGGATTTTTTTCCTACTAAAGAGATTTATGGGTATCCCTACCCACTTATTCATCTATCTAAATGAAAAACAAAATTAATATTCCAATTAGCTACATGCTAATTTAGGAATATTACACAAGGTTAATAAGACTTACTGTATTCATGCAAAACACTCATTTAATTATAATTGTGGTTTCCAAACATAGCCACAAGAATTATCACCCAATTTTGTTCTTTTAACTATTACCTTTTTGTGATTCAGTCTTGCTATGTATTGTCACTTCACCCAACTGTTAGTTATATAGACTAATCAACTATTTCCTTATTGTGCTAATATGAAGCATGTTACCCTACAACTATTCACACATGTCAGTAACATGTTCCAAATATCAAGACATCAAATCTATTAATTTTGAAATCAACCTTTACCAAAACTAACAACCATGTCATAATCAATAGTAAACTCACAATCATTAATCATAATTATAAAACTAGCACCCATTTGCACTAATCCAAAGAATTAAATTTTGCTAAAAAAAATTAAAGTACCCAAAATATTTCGAAACTAGTGTCAAATCATAGTGTTCGACATTCAAATTCCAACGACACTTGAATTGCCTCAATTTGATGTCGTATGAGAAAGTTATTATGTTCTGAGGTTTTTGGTCGATAATAAAAAAAATTCCAGGTGGGCAGACTGGGTTGCTGATTGGGTAGTTTGTATTTTTGATATCATGATGATGTAAACATGTGAACTGGATGTATGAGACTAGCCACAAATCACCACATGTTGGGATCATACAGGGTGAGTTGGTGAATCTGATTGGTTCTTTTTGTTTTGGTGGCCCAATGGGAAGATGCCACATGGCCCAACTAGAGGCTGCCATGTGGAACCTCAAGATTGGATAAAAAAATGTTATGATGGGTCAGATGGCCTCAACAGAGACTGAACGGGTGACCTGCCACAAAAAACTCCAATGCTCTACCAAATCACCTACGGGTGGTTCTTAGCCATATACTTATTTTCACCTATTTAAATTTTAGTTATGGTGTGATAAGGAGGATGAGTCGGGCAGAGATCCCCAACCCTCGATCATTTACCCTCCATAGTACCCTGACACAAACTGGTGTATGGAGCAATGAAATGTGGGACTAGCCTCTGTTCATATTACCCCACAATACCACCGAAGGAAATGGAATCAAGGATCGGTGGATAGGGCTTGGGGACTAGCCCCAACCCTTGGTCATGTGCATTCCCACTAGACCAAGAGAAAGTTGGAGTGGAGGGCTTAGGGACCAACCTCTTACCCCTGTTCATGAAATACCCTACGAGACTGAGTGCATTTCAGAGAGGGCTTAGAGGAGGGGATGAGCTATAGGCCATAGCCCCAGGTCCCATTACCATCCATGCGACCGGAGATAGAGAAGAGGTAAGGACTAATCCGATGGGGGTGAAGTTTGGGGTCTGGCCCCAAGTCATTTGTTTGATGTGTGACCTTAGGCGGAGGTTTGGGAGCTAACATGGTGGGGGCAGGCGATTATCACTAACCCCCAACCACATCAATTTCCATATGACCAACAACTCGACGATAAATGTGCCAACGCCGGCGGGGGCGGACTGTTGGCCCAACCCCTGGCTTTATGGCACGCCCATATGGCCTTATTTTTGTGCCTAAGGGGTTATTTGGTGTTTAAACTAAGTGACAAATTGTACCGGATGCAGATGAAATTGTCGCCTCCTGAGCCGATTAAAGGGAGAAAATGTCGCTCTCTTTGCAGGTTCATCCAATTTGGAGGAAAAATAGTAGAAGAAACTTGGGGAGAGCCATAATTGGATCCGTTTCTGGCCCTTTTTTTAGCCCAATAAGAGTCGAGATAGGGGATTTTATGAATTTTGAATCCCATGGAAGCCTTTATTTATTTATTGGAGCACTTCTAGAATGAATTTTTGCAGGTTTGAGTCTTAGGGTGTCGGTATAATCAATGTTTTGAAGCATTTTTTGAATTTTTTTGAGCATGGAGAGGACCTTGTATGGTTTTTCCAACCTTCATATGATATCTGTAGCAGCTGTGAACTCTACGGTGTAATTCATATTTGTCTTTTATCGTTATGTCGTTCTTAGGAAATCTCTCTTTTTATAATTTGATGTGCAGTTCATGTAAATGTTATTCTCATTTTTAGATGGAGTATAGGGTCTTGATGTGAGATCCTTTTTTCTTTCTGATTGTTTCATGAGTGACTATAGGTGGTCATGCTTTTTAGAGTGAGAGTTATTTGCAGGAGAATGTTTCCTTGAAGGGGAAACAAGCCACTCATTTTTTCAACACATTTCATGTACTCTTTTACCATTGAAATCTACGGAGCAGTACAGATGTGTTAACATGCCTAGAGATGTATTCCAGGAGGGTTGAAATCAGTCGAAAAATTCTAATTTATCTCTCTTAATTTTTTCCTTTATTATTTAAATAATGATATGTTACTTGTTTAAAGTTTACATGAAAACTAACTCATTATCCTTGAAGATACCATAAAATTTGTCTACATAAGACCCATTTTATTTCCTTGGAAAGTGTTAGAGGACGGTCATATTTTAGGAAGGAGAATTTCTCCTCCAATTCTAGATCAATTGGTATCATAGTTGGTTATGACCAAGTTCTAGGTATGGGCAAGAAGCTGGAAAGTATCCAAGAGCTAAAGGAGATGAACTGGTCTCTTCAAATGGAGAATGTTGAATTGAGGATATTGCTTGAAATAACTGAAGAGGAGAAGAGGAATATGCATCTACAATTGTAGTATGTGCTTGAGGAACAAGTTGGTGAGAGTTCCACTCTAGTGGAAACAAAGAACTCCTCCAATATGAAGCCACTTTGTGGGCATGGTCCAAACACAGGATATGGACCCTCTGTGGAGAATCATGCTTGTGAAATTTGTCAACATCTCAAAGATTCTCATTATGTGGTTGTTGGTAAAACTAAGTGGCTTGATTAATCCTCAAAATTTTCATCAACATATGAAGCAAAAAATATGGGTGGAAAATCTAAGGAGGTAATCAACATCTCTAGTTTAAATCCTTTAGTTTATGTTAATAACACATATTTTGCAACCTTTGAGAAACATAATAAAGGCATTGGTATGAAGGTGCTAGCTCAGATGGGTTATGAAGGAGGAGGTCTCAAAACCAATGGCCAAGGTATAACTAATCCTATCAAGGTTAAAGAGAGACCGTGATATCAAGGATTGGGTTATGGTCATAGAGAGTTTGGAGAGCGTTCTAAATTTTTTGAGGAAAATAAATCATCCAATGATGATATGTCACACCAATATGGTAGTGATAATGGTAATTTTTCCCCCAAGATATATGAATATTTCAAAGTAATTTTCATGTCATCATCCAGTCCTCATCATCAAAGTTACAACCTAAGGGACATGTATAATTGCCATGGGAATTTTCCAAATGTTGGTAATTTTGATTATTTGTGTGGCCTGTGTCCTTGCATGTTTTGTGATGCAGTTAATCATTGCTTGGCTAATTGTGAGCAACAAAAAATGATGGTAAAAATAATGGACCAAGATATTGGCATCAAACATGAAGAACCTCCCTCAAATTTGAAGAGTTCCTTGTAGATGGGAAAGAAAAAGTACTTTTGTACCTATTGTAACATGAATTGGCATGGCAATGAAAGATGTTGGAAACTTCATCTATAACTTTTTCGCAAGAAGGATAAAGAGATTATTCATTACAATGAAAGGAAATAAATAGGTGGAAAAGAGGATACTGACATAGTTCCGAAGGAAGCCTTCAAATCATAACAGATGCATAAAGAGAACCCATAAGCCTAGGAGAGGCAAAGATTGGGTATATTGTTTTGTATAGTTTGTTGCTTTGTAAATTGTAAATTCTTGTTGTTCATTACCTATTTTGGGTACTTTTTAAAGTGAAACAAGAATAATCACTACAAGTATGTTTTTCATTGACATGTTATGTTGGCTTGTTTATGAGTCCAATTATTTGAGGACTTTGTGGATGAACATGTGTATGTCATCCAACATGTCTACAATTATGTCATGTACTCATCGATACAAGTGTTTTAAGATGAATCTTGTTGTGAATAAAATATTTGATAAATATTGTACAATAAATGACTTTTTTTTGTGGAAAAAGCCAAATGTGTCATTGAATTATTGCAACCAAATTACTTTTGTGTACAAGTGTAGTTTGGGGACATTAAATAAAAGTTTGAAACAGTGCATGAAAAGCATTGAGTTCCTTCTGATTTCCAAGATGGAAAGTCAATTTTGTCTTCATCAAAGGAGGACTTCAAGATGAAGTTGTTTGAGCCATGAAATATGGTTTTGGAGAGAATGTTCATATTCCATCCATGAATTTTTTGTTCCTACATGGTTATAAGAATTGTGGCTCGATTCTTGACAGGAACGCGAGGACTTCACATAGAGGATAACTGGAGTCCCTTGATTTTATCTTGAAGGCACCAATTGAAACAAAAAATAAAATATTGAGATTAGGAAAGTTATGAGATTTTTCCTTTTTTTTCTTACCAGGAGAAGATAAAATTTTGTAGTCCAAAACTTCCTAGTGGGAAGGTATGATCCAGAGATCAAAATTTTTTTTAAAAATGAAAGTAATCGCAATATTTTAAAACCAACATCAAGTAATAGTGTTCGCCATTATCATTCCAATGACACTTCAATCGCCTCAATCTAATGTCATATGACAAAGTTATTATGTTTTGAAATTTTTTGTCTACAACAAAAGAAAATGCAGGTGCAAAGACTTGGTTGTTGAATGGGCAGTCAATATTTCCTATATCATGATGAATTAATCATTCCAACTAGGCGTATGGAACTATAACTCACCACGTGCTAGGATCGTACAGGGTGAGTTGGTCAAATATGATTCACTATTTTTGTTTTGGTGGCCCAATGGGAGGCTCCCACATGGCCCAACTGGAGGCTACCAAGTGGCACATCCACACAGGCTAAAAATTTGTTTATGGGTCAAATGGCCTTGATAGGGATTGAACCGATGACCTTCCGCAACAAACTCTAGTGCTTTAGCAACTCGCCTACAAGTGTTTCTTACACATATACTTCTATGCACCTATTTAAAGTTTAGGTATGGAACGATTGCGAGGGGGGTCATGCAAAGAGCCCCAACCCGTAGTCATTTACCCTCCACATGATCTTGGCACAAACTTCTAGATGGAGAAATGAAATGCGCACTAGCTCCTAGTCGTATTACCTTATAGGACCAATAGCAGAAAGGAATTGATGGCTTGATAGATAGGGCTTGGGGACCAACCCTAGCCCTTGGTCATGTGCCTTCCCACCAGACTAAGAGAAAAGTTGGAATGGAGGTCTCGGGGACTATCCCCTGCCCCCTAGTCATGAAACACCTGATGGGACCAAGCACATTACGGAGTGGGCTTGGTGGAGGGGGTGGGTTGTAGGTCCTAGCCCCAAGTCTCATTTCGTTCCATGCGACTGGAGGCAGAGAAGAGGTAAGGGATAATCTAATGGGGGCAGAGTTTTGGGTCTGGCCCTAGGTCATTTTTTCAGCATGTAACCACCAAGAGATGTTCAAGAGCTAGCGCGGTAGGGGTGGGTGGTTAGCCCTAGCCCCCGGCCACATCAAATTACATACGACCAACAACCCGACGCGAAAGGTGTCAAGGTCGACGAGGGAGGACTGTTGGCCCAACCCCTGGCCTTATGGTGTGCCCATGTGGTCCTATTTTTTCACCTAAGGGCTTATTGGGGATTTAAACTAAGCGAAAATTTACACTGGATGCAAGTGAAGCTGTTTCCTCCCGAGTTGATTAAAGGGAGAAAATTTCACTCTATTTGTACGTTGATCGAATTTGGAGGACGAATAGCAGAAGAAACTTGGGGAGAGCCATAACTTGATGATTTTGTGGCCATTTTTAGCCCAATAAGAGCCTAGATAAGGGCTTTGGGCATTATAAATCTAATGGAAGCTTCTATTTACTAATTGGAGCACTTTTAGAAGGAATTTTTGCAGGTTTTATTCTTAGGGTGTCGGGTACAATCAGTGGTTTGAAATATTTTTTGAAGGTTTTTGTACATTGATAGGATCTTGTAGGGGTTTTCTAGCCTTCATATGATATATGCAGCAGATGTGACTTCTATGGTGCAACTCATGTTTGTGTTTTCTCATTATGTATTTTTTAGGAAATCTCTCTTTTTTTACTTCATTATGGAGTTGATGACAAGTTTTTCTCATTTTTAGATGGAGTATAGGGTCTTGATGTGAGAATTTTTGTCTTGTTTATTGTTTAATGACTAATTGTGGTGGTCATGCTTTTTAGAGTGAGAGTTATTTGTAGGAGAATGATTCCTTGAAGGGGAAACATGCCACTCATTTTTTAAACACATTTCATGTACTCTTTTAGCACTAAAATATATGGAGTGGTCTAGCTATGTTAGCAGGCCCGAAGATGTAGCCCAAGAGGGGTGAACTCTCTCACCAAATTATGATTAGTCTCTCTTCATGTTTTCCTCTATGAGTTAAGTGATGATATATTTCTTATTTAAAGTTCACATGAAAACTAACTCATTATTCTTGAATATACCATAAAAATTGCTTACATAAGACCCATTTTATTTCCTTGCAAAGCATTAGAGGTTGGTCATTTTTTAAGAAAGAAAAGTTCTCCTCCAATTCCATATCTTGCACTCAAGTGCATATCAAACATCTCAGTACATAATGTGTTAGTACAATCGTCTTAAAACAATATCATTCCTTCATGAAATATTATACACACATACTCATATCTTGCAATTAATCAAACATCGAGACAACTTGTAAACATAGCATGCTAGATAAACCAAATTGATGACATAATCAAAATCATACCTCAATATATCTCAGGGGATGTTATCACATTTTCACAATCCAGTCTATATTATTATGACACAAAATCACAAATATATCAACTCATACATGGATAACATAACCATAACCATCCACACATGCACAATACATATAACACCATTATATAAATTCAATTACCATAATCATCAGGTGTATGACCAAAATGCATACAACAACAAGTTACTATCATGCATTCCTATCCGATGCATGTACATATGTCCACATTGAACAACTAACATCTATCATGCATGTAACCATAACAACAATAGAATAAGAGACATGTCCATAACCATAATACTTATACCAATCATTAACCAACATATATGCATGTCCAACATACAAATCGACATGATGATCTGCACTCACCCTAAGATTTAGTGTTGCAACATAGCTCTGATGATCTTCATCTCTTTCTTAATATCACCCAACAGATCGACATCATAACATGCCAATATCACCATGATTACATATAATACATGCTGTAATGCCACTCTATAACCACCTCCTCCCACATTTACCCACTTTCATCAGTTTAACCAGGGAAAACATGAGCTTAGGGTCACTATGATAATACTTGACCTCCTACATGACCTTAAGGAAATGGATTCGAGAACTTAAGAAATCATTAACCTTCCTCAGGTGCTACAATACCTCCAAGAGTTACCCAACCCCTCCAAGTGTCCAACCCATCAGCTAACTCTCTTTTTCACTCACCTAGAGCCTTAATCTCTCCCCTGGCAAGGCATTCCAATGACAGTAAGCTTCCAGTGACTCACATAGGCTTGCCTGCTAGTGACTGTGAACTTTTCTAGCATGTTCTATGCCACTAACCTTGTATTTTGAGCCACTTTTTCAGGGCTAGGACTCTATCCTTTGCCCATAACTAAAAAATTCCATAAATGATAAATGACATAGAAAAAGGGCTTCCAAACACAAACTTGAACCAGGACTTGGGCTAGCCCCTCCTAACCAATATTGGCATTCCGTCAAACACATGATAAACATGTAACCTATAGTTCATGAATACATAAATGAACATAGGGATATCAAAATTATCTGAGGTTTAACAAGAAGGACCAATGCCTTCTCAGAATAGCTTTCATAACACCAATTAGGTCATGCATTCATTAACCAAACATTCATTAATGAAAATGAGATAAGATCCATACTTAGATCTTCCATATAACCATGCCTATAACCAACATATAGCCAGATAAATAACAATATTAGAACAACCATTAAAGACACACAATAAAAATTATAATTACTCATCAAGGACAAGATAAACTTAGCTCTTATTAAGAAATGCTAAATACAACCAATTCAGGTACTTCCACGAACCACTCAACCATAGATTGGGTTGAACCAAATATTTATTTCATCCAATAAACCCCATGCCATATTCCAAGTATGAATGTAGGATCTCATGGGATATACCAATCCATAAACAACCAAGTGAATCTATAGGTTAAACTACCTCCACTCTCACCCTACCTTCATCTCACCTAAACTGATCCTGAGATCACAAAACCAAACCAAAATTGGATGCACCATAATGCCTTCACCATCCCTTGAGGAATTTTCTTGTCTCCAACCACATTTTGAGGGCTTATAAGAGAAAACCATATCCACTCCTAACCCTTAGGATTTTCCTGAGACCACCTTACCCAAATCCAGAACCTTTCGAAAATTGAAATCTCAACTGAGAATTAATCTGATCACACCATGGCTATCTGGAAATGGAAAGGCAAAGTTAAAACCACTTTCAAAACTGGACAAACCCACCAACATCAAAGAAACCAAATACACACATGTGTATACCATGCATGCCAAAACCAGCTAGAAAATCATACATGCAATCTATTACCTCCAAGTATTCCCGCTAAAGTTGCTTGATCCAACCTTTCCTTGCTTGATCCTTGTTTTCCTTTTCCTTCCTTGTCCTTCGTTTGCTTTCTTGCTTTTCCTTCTCCTATTGCTGCTCTTATCCTCTCTCAAACCAATTATGAAACTTGACTGACCAAATCTATTGACTGATGCTATGATGTCTTTTTATTCTTGATGCCTCTAATTTCTTCATTTTCCTTCAATTTCCTCCTCACATGCAACCTGTGACATTTCACCTTCCTTTCCTCCTAATTTCTTTTATTTTGATAAAATAAAATGGCAATTAATGCCTATTTTCCTTTTTAAATCCTTTTCCATTGCCTATGCTAATTTTCCATAGCCATATTAAACCAAATGAGCACCCACACTAGGATGTTCTCCCAACATTCAACAAGGAATAAGTGTCCCATGACCTTAGTCTTATTTTTCCTTTATTAACTTTATTACATGAACTTTTAACCTAAGGCTGTTACATTTGGTGTTTCCACCCATCACCAAGATGTGATGAGATGAGCATGCCCACACTTGGCATAATGGATTGGGATGAGATGAGCATGTTCTAATGGACAAGGATGAGTGTGCCTATAAGAAAATCATGCACATACAACACAACTAAGACTACACAACCATGAGATGCATGAAACTAGAGTGAAAGATCTAACTGAAGATTAAGTCAGTCGAGTCACGGAGCATGGGACATGGTAGTGCGAGACCACACACAAAAAATTTGGACTACGTTAAACAACGTAATAGTCGAATACTTGGCCCAGGTGAACCGAAGTGTTATAACCCTTCACATTACACATGAGTTTGTATATATACTTGAGAGGAGGAACAAGTGAATAGATATGACAATGATGAATAACATAACAACATAACTTCGTAAGGGATTCACATAGCTGCAAGTCAAGAACCGCAAGTCACACAGTACACTTTACATTGTTGTGTCATTCCTGCCTAAATAGTGTAAGGTAGGATGGGTTTAATGCTTAGGAAAGGGTGTAGTTCATTGAAAATTCTAATGAAGAGTGTCACGAGTTTGAAATTTTGTTGGGAGTCGACCCAAAATCCAAATAATAGGTACCACAGGTCCAAGGAAGCAGACCTGTGGGTCTGGCTTGCCACCCAATAAGTGGACAGGTTGAGTGGACCCACCTTAAGGGTAAACGAAGTGCATTTTTGGAGTTGTATTTTTGGGATTTCGAATAGGGGAGTGGCTCAAAACCCTTCTCCCATATCTTGTAATAGTTTTATTGTACTTCAAATATAATTTGTGGTTAATTATAAAAAAATTGTAGGTATGAACCTCCACCATATATCACTTGTGCACTTGTTACACGGTTTTATTGTTGGTTCATGATTATGTCATTATATGGATGTAAATGGTTGGTGCATGTTATGTTGATGGTATTTGTAATATTAGTTACTTGTAATTTTGTTACAAGAATTACCTAAATACATATTAAGTGCAGTGTAGAGGCATATTCCACGTGTTGTACTCTCAAGTTGGTTGCACAATTATTCAGAAGCACGATGGTTCCACGCACTCAAAAGATACGAGGTGCCTTAAATCATGGGAATGCTTCTAAGGCATGAAATTGGGACATAATAAGGAGGATGTAAAATATCATTCATGCTCAACATCCATGATGGACATTAAATAAAAATATATATTCTAGCTCTTTTTCTCATTGTTGAAAGTGATCCTAGAAAAATCCCTTGAACATTGTGTTCACATTTTTGGTTTCCTATAGCAATATTTTCATTTTATACCAATGTTTTTTTCTACTAGCAATTTTACATAGGGTTTCTAGAATTATTCTATAAAAAACAAAGTTTCGTTGGAAACATGAATCTTTCAAGTTTAGACAACAATCTTTGTAAATTGTTGTGCACACCATGAAACATCACAACATTTTAGAATACACCAGAAAGTACACACACATTTAAACAAGTTTTAAATTACTGTTTTTTCATATAATATTTTAGTAAAATCACAACATTGCTTCATTGCAACAATTTTAGCTCTTTTTTATTTGTTTTAGGGATTTATGTTTATGGGTTTTTTGATATGGTAAAATGGTTTTAGATTGTTGAGAAAATGTGTTTTATGAAATAGGGAGAGGAAGAAGGCTTATTTAAACATGTTTAAATGAAGGCTAATGAGATTCAATAGAGGAACTCTAATTTGGAAGGGAAGGTGCTAAATTTCTAAAGCAAAAGTTTCATGTTTATCTAGATAACATGCTTTCTCTTGGTCTCTTTTTTTTGTTTTAATTTTTTTTTTTTTTAGTTAGAAAAATAGTGATTGTTTCTAGTAAAGGTGGGTGTAGGCTTTGAATAACATGACAACCAAGAAAAAAAGAGGTGTATTTTGTAAGTGAAGTAGAAGGGAAATTATATGGCTTGAAAGATGTTTCAACCACTCAATTTTTTTTGTATTTTTTTTTTGTTTAATTTATCAATCATTCTCCAAAAAATAACTTTTTCTTAAGATGTGGGTATATTTTCCTTTCTACATCGAACATTTTTAGTTTTTTGGAATCCATTTAAATTAAAATAGAGAAAAACAATCCTATAAGATAGTGCTCCTACCATGATCAGGGGAAAGATAACAGATATTTTGTGATATATATTTAAGACAATCCGTGAAGATGAAAAACATTAAATTGATGTAGGACTTGTTTCTAGTCATTGTAGCCCCCTGGTCAAATCATTTTTTATTTTTATTTTTAACAGAATGGGTAAGGATTTGGATTAGAATTCAGTGCGGTTACAAGGCCAGTACCTTTACATATTCAATTGTGTCATCTTCTTTAGAATGTTTACATGTCCAAAAAGAGCCTTTCCTCCACTTGTAATTTCTATTAACTATAAAAATAAATTGATATTTTCTAAAAACCTTCTAGAAAACACCTAAATACAAAATATATTTGCAATACATAATTCTAGAGAGAAAATTATAACTAGCCTAAGCTTGACATACCAACTTTAGTGTTTTTTCTTCGCTCCACTCCAGGTGCACTTGAACAAGTGTGTCTTTTTGTTCCTCCTCTTCCTTTAATTCCATGCCTACACATGGTCTTTCTGCTCCTTGGTTGACTTTTGGCTCCAACCTTTTCAGTCCTATATCCAAGATTTCTACCTTTGCTTCCATTATTTCATAGAGCTTGTCAATCTTCCTTAGAAATAACTCATATTTTTTATCTAGCAATGATAGATGGGCCTACATATCCTTTGCTTCCATTTCAATTTTTTGATTGAGAAAGGTCAATATATACTCCATTGTATTGGTCAAAAGATCAAGCTCATGACTCATTCCTCCTACCCTTTACCAACATGAGTTTGAGAATTGAGCTCCATTTTCCCGCTTGCTCCATGAATGATATTCACACCTATTATTTCCTTCTTCTCATCATGAAAACATGAATAGTGTAATTATAAAATAGCAGTGGCCTTTTTATATATCATTTAGCGTTGAATTTCAAATCCCTTCAGTCGATGCAACTATTCATAGCCTTTAACAAATCATCTTACCACATTCAATTTTTCATCCAAACATTCCTCATTTATTACTTCCTTGGTACCATATTGGATTATCGCCATTAAAGTGTCACATCATAAGCATGTTATCCACAAATTTACAATGAACTTAATATTGTGCAGGCTTCATTTGTAATCACGATGAGGGATTCCATGCCACCATATGTCCAACTTGTGAAGATCATGTGGCAACCATAGATAGTTTTTATTATCATTTGAGATATCCATTTTATTATCAACATTAATGAACAATTGTCAATTTGATAAAGTTGCAATTGAGTGTTTCAATTCCACCAAAAATATGTTGAAATTTGAAATAAGAAATAGTGAAATTGGAAACTAAAAAGGACAAAAATTGACCAAATATTGGTGTGGGATTCCAGTCACACATAAGTGAGGAATTAAATTACACATTAGTGCTAAAAGTGGGCATCTAATTTATTTTTCCCTGAAATAAATTCGAAAATAAATTGTAATTTCATCTCATAATAAATTGTATCAGTTAACTAAGTTATGAAGACTAAGTTAGCTCAAGAATTTCGATTTGAGGGTCTAAGATGAGGCATGTAGAGTGATCCTAATATTTTGGGGGTCCTGTTGCAGTTGTAGCACTAGTGTGGTGTGAGTATAATCAATTAACTCAAATTAATTGAGTTAAAATTGGTTTAACTAGTTCTAAATGAGTGATGAATTATTGAGAGGTCCAGTGAATTAAATTAGATTTAATTCACAAGTAGTGATCAATAAAATAACTGATGATTTACTACTAATAGTTGCATGCATGTAAGTTTTGATGAAGACCCAGTTGAGACAAAGGTTAAAGGGAAGATAACTATCAATTGTATTATTAACAAATTTCCCAAGCACAATTATCAAGTCACAGGAATGCCATGATGGATTTCATAGTCAAGGAAGGTATATTATCCTATTTAATAGGTATTAATTTCCTATGGATTGCGTGAGAAAGGCTGGGCTAAGAAGGGGCTAATAATTGGCTAAGTGTTGTTCAATTTTTGCTGTGAATTGCTAGTCAGTTTTGAGCAGGATCAGGGTGAGACAATTGGTAGAGTGCAGGATTTTCTTGATGTGAGAAAGCATTGTATTGTTTCATGATGATTTGACTATGTAAAATATATGATAGAGGGATTTTGAGCAGTTTCTTTCCCCAAGAAAATATTGTGTTGTGTGATAGATAGTTTCCTTTCTCTTACTTGCATGTGATTGAGCGATCATGTTTTATATTCAAAAAATATAGTAGAAGGATTCAATATATTGTTTTAGTACATTACATGATCAGATTGAATCCATTGATATAGAGTTTCTATATAATTTAGAAAAAATAAAGGACATAAATATTCATTTTTCTAATGAAACTCCCAGTGAATTCCCTTATCATCTTTTCCTCCGCTAAGATTTTTATGACTTATCTAAATGTTAATGTCATTAAATATGGTAGAGGTTCAAATTTTTTATTTTTATGGTATTGAACCAACATCCTTTGATACATGAGAGCTAATTTATTGGCCAATGCAATGGTTGTTGTGTTCAAGTGTCCTTTTATATGGTAGAACTCAATTATCTCAAAATTCCTTAATTGCATTATTATTCTTTGCAATTTTGGGGGATTACCAGGGTTGCATTTTCCATTTAGTTTGATCACTTGTTGAATAAATATCACGGAGTCCCCAAAGACCAACAATCAATGTATTCTCCTTGCAATAACTAATTCAAGGTCCTGCCATAGGGCCAAGTATTATGCCTGGTTATTAGTGGCGATACTAAAGCCCCATGCATATTGAAACTCTTTTTTTACATCGTGGCGAAAGGTAACCCCTCTTGCTCCGGCCTCTCCAGAGTTATCTTTGAACGCATAATAAAAAATAGAGACAAGTATTTCTTTCTTATCCTCCATTTTAGAAATTATTGACATCCATTCTTATACAAATGACTTGGCAATGATTGGTTTAAGGTTGATGCTACCAACATGACATGAGACTTTTCCTAATTTTATCCAATACCATTCACTGGGTGAAAAATCCTCCATATAAGAAGAATTATAACCTTAAGTTGTGATGGATTCAAATATTAAATTCAGTGATTTGATTACAATCGTGGATGAGTTAGGACTTTTTCCTTTGAACATGGCATTATTGCGAGCTAACCACACATACCAGCATAGATATTTAGGGAGATCCATCCAACAATGCACTAAAATTGAAGAGGCTTTCCTAGTCCATAGGATTTTATTTTTCCATAATCAAACATATCAATCTTGCTATTCAAGATGCTTGCAATAGGGACAATTTTTTCCAAGTCATTTTTCCAAACTTCCAGAGTGAATGTGTACTTCCTAAATACATGGGGAATATCTTCTTCCTCCATTTTTTAATGGATGCACCTTGACGACCCATGTATATTCCTTTTTCTGAGATTCTCTACATCAAATTTTTCCCATAAACCATTATTGAACATAATATGTTTATTTTTGGAAGGTTGTCCTTATGCCATATTTTAGTCCACAGTTTACATGGGGATTTTTGTGGTAATTATTGTTGTGGATTCGACGCACGGGTGTATGAAATCGCACGAGCTTAGATAGTGTGGTCTACTCTCTAAACTATTGGTAACATGTAGAATGTGGGGGGAGCTCAAAAGCATAAAACTTAATGGAAATAGTATGCTGAAGTATGCTCTAGTTAAACTAAAAATAAAATCACAAAACAAGCTATATAGAGAGTTCCAAACAATAATAATGCAAATGATGGCTCAGTGGCCTCTTCTTATTAAATGTTCGGAATAAAAGGAAATATTACCCACTTTCCAAAGGGCCCCTAGGCAATGGCTCTAGGTCTCAATGCAAGGATGTTTGCCTTCCAATTTCTGCCTCTGATGCACTCTAACTCTCTCTCTCTCTGCTGTGGTGGACTAAGATGTTGGGTGGCCAACTATCAAGTCCTCTTTAGCTCCAGCTCTAGGTCACACACAATGTTGGTGTTGCTTGGGAAAATTTGGCCAACATAACCTTATGATCACCATTTTTTCATCTCTTGGTAGGTTTATATAGGTGAGCTTCAAATCCTCCTTCCCTCCCTTGGTAGATGATGGATGGTGACCCAAGGGAGAGGTGTGATTCCATTGTGTTCTCAAATATTCTTTTGTGTGCTCACATAATGTCTAAGGAGGTGCTGGTGGCTGTCCTTAGGCGGCTTTCACTTAAGGAGTAACTGTCCTTTTCTTGTTGTGGTCCCAGAAAGTGAATTTTTTCTATTTCCAGGAATGCATGCTTATCTGGAAAAAAGGTGCACAGAGGGTGCTCTTCTCGAAGGAAAAATTGCACATTTGAGCATTTATGACTAGTTCAAATCTGATTTTCTCAAAATCTTAGAGATTTTAAATACTTCTTGACTCCATAATGTATTCTTGTCCTGTAAATCCTTGGGCTCAACATTAATTGATGTCATCTTCTGTTGTATGATTTTCCAGTGCTAATATTTTCCCCCTAATGTCTGAGGTCTAGGAAGAACTGTATATCCGAAATACATTATAGTTTCTTTTCTGTATCATATGCAGAGAGAGAGAGAGAGGCCTGCGTGTATTTTTGGAATTGACAAAATCTTGCACCGTTTCCGAGATAAACATGGCCTAAGGGACCCCATGCAAGCAGAAAAAATATACAATATATTTACAAAATTTCAAGAAGGCAGGCATGTCCCATGCTCGTGATTTTATGGCTAGTTAAACAAAATTGACAGATACATGCGTTGTCTGCGCCACTACTGTGGTAGTGATGCTGGTGGTTGTTGATGACGACTGCTTACACCCTCAGGGGAAGTTTTTCTTTGACGATAGGTGGAATGTGGTACCCATATGCAGAGTTTTGGTATGGCATATCATTGCGCAATGTATGCATATGTATTGGCTAGGACATTCCCGTGTAAGCATTTTTGTCAGAGACGTTTATAAAGGCACGGGTCTTCGACGGATCTTGTTCAAAGTGCAATGGTTGTAAGGTATGATACCATCATGACATGAAAGCTTTTGTTGTAGTCGAATGTCAAGAGGATCGATGACATCTATGGAAAATGATGTCTCCCACAGTGCCAGCCGAGGATACCCCCTTGCATGAGGAGGGGTCATCCAAGGTACCGCTTCCTTTTTGGAAAAGAGGTGTTGAGGTTGACAAAAAGGAAGCCTTAACTGAACCATGATGGGTTTAACATAGGCATGTTGGTGAGCAGTGGCTGAAAACAGATGATGGGGATTCAGTGGCCCGAGGTCGAAGTATAATTAAGTAGCTTGGCGATAGTCATAGGTATTTCTGAAGGAAAAATCCTTGGATTCGGTATGATTTCCAGGGCGGGTGTGAACTGACTATGATTTTCATAATGGTGCGTGCATAGGGGGGTGAAATACTTCGACCAAGGGAGATGGGGGACTGCTTCCATGGGAGAAAAGGTGAAATATGAGGGCGAAGTGGTGAAGGGCATCGCTTTCAGTCTTTGTACACTTACCAAAAGAATAAAATAATGGGGTTTCGTTTGTACAAAACACAGAGACGGGTGCCCCAAAACATGAAAGAGGGTCATTCACTAAAGGTGTGAGGATGGTGTTTTGCTGGGGGTAGGGGTCCCATTAGTTGGTCTCATGTGTGGGGTTGATGAAGCGGAAGATTTCATAGATGGGGGTATGCTGATGGAGGTATGGTGGGCCAAATGCGGTGTGCGGAGGTGTGCTTTCAATATTCTTGTATAACCTGATCATCCGGGAAGGGGGTTGAGTTTAAATGGGGAACTTGACCTTATGCATGATATGTGGATGGGCATGAGGTGTTTCCTGGACTAAAATGGTATGGCCATGGTGTCACTTGTGGGGTGATGTATGGTCTACTTTGGATGATGATCGCTATGGAGGGGAAGCTCTACCGACCATCGCATATTTTTATCATATGAAGGGTGAGGTGATGATAAACATGGTTGGGTATGAGGACCCTATGGTTTATTTCTAATGGATAAATGATGTCGAGATATGCACAGTTTTCTGGGACTCTACCATGTTTAGGGTAGAATGATACTTTCTCTGGAACTTTCAGTGGATGGTGATGTGAATGGTTTGTGGGTTATTCCTGCGAAAAACAACTACCTCAAGTGAAAGCATTTTATTTTCATCCAATATTTATTGAAAAAAATTAATTTTGGAAAGGAATATGGGAGGGTGCATACTTGTCGACGCTTGAAAAAATATTTCTTCAGAAAACGAATGTGGGGCATCACTTTCATTCATCATGGTAGGTGAAAATGGTGCATGGTATCACAGTGCTGATAGAGTAGATAGTGTGAGATTATACACTACTCGATGTTCTTGATGTGGATACTTGGAAAGGGTCAGTTGTGGACCAAGTAGTCTTCTGCTTCCATTTTTGCGTCGTAGGTTGAGACTTGCCTCCCTTTTTGGTGGGTGGTTGACTTAATGCCACTCTAGCTGCTCTCAGCTTGGGGATATGTGCACACTTAAACTTATGATGAAAGTGTGAGAAAATTTGACAATAAGTGCGTGTGATTTTCTCCTAATTAGAGAGAAGTTTTTTAGGGAGAGGCGAGATTACATGGAGACAATTTGCAAGGGGTTTGAGTTCTCTGCATTGATTGACGCAGTGATCATTCATGTCACATAGGCTGTATTTTATCCTAGGCTTTGCCTGGGGTGCACATGGCTGGTGTGTGGTCTTATCATGCTCGACACACCATTGTGCTGGTCGGGATGTTGGGTCGACGATGTATCTTTTATGCCATTCTTGGAGATCGCTCACCCTCTTTTCTACAACATTTATCATGTCGATAGTGGGTCAGGGTCATGAGACATAAGTACAATGTCGGTCATAATGATTACCCTGACATATTAGGCAAAATATCCATGATATGTGGGTCCCATCGTGCTTGGTCTGAGGCCGGGCAAGGTACCATCGTCACAATGCTTCTAAGTCAGGGTAGTGGACTAATATATGGTCCATCTGCTTGCATAATGTGCATGTGGGAGGGTTTCGTGAAGTGCCTTTAGGGGTAACTATGGGTTCCTCACTAGGTCGTTCTTCAGGTGACAAGAACATGATAGACCCGCTCATCTCCTCTGCTTGCATCATGGATCTACCGATGGATTCAACATCCATATCGTCTTCTTGGGAAATACAAACTATGGCTGAGAGGAGGCTAGCAAGGGCTAGCCGGAAGCGAGGTATGTAGTGACAATCCTCCAATAGGTGATTTTCGGTGCATAACGGGCATGTGAATTTTGCTGACCGTAGCCCTACATAGTAAACCCTTTCGATTGGATACCATCTGTGAATGAGTTCCAATGCAGCACACTCTTTGAGTTAGTGGCCACGTTCATCGCATAGCATGGAATGTATAATAGGCATTACTGGGGGGCGCTCTATGTATCGGTGCTCCTCTTGTAAGTATAGGATGGTACGCTTCTTGTTATTGATAGACTGGGTGCGGGGATCCTCTTGATAGGATCGCTCGATCGTGTGTAAGGTGTCCCTATACCATGGTATTTATGTACAATGGTGGGTATAATTCCCATAGGTGTCATAGAGGGCGCATGCGTGATTGGTACACAGTGGTTTGCCTGTACTTTTGGTGGCAAGTTCCTTTTTACAGGAATGCTATGTCGAGGTGTTTGCCTTGCAGTCGAGGAGTGGTTTTAATTCATCTAACTCCGGGCATATGAGGGTAGGGTGTCCTGTGACATCACATATAGCGTAGGCTGATGACTCCCTTTGCATGGTGGGGGTCACCACTTTCTTTCCTTTCTTGGTGATTTTCTTTATCGTGGTCACCAGTTTCGCAATGGGAATTTCGCTTGCTGAGGTGGTTTCGACTGATGCTTGGGTGGGTTGGGACTCCTCGGTACTAGGGGGCTTTAACCCAAAAACAGTAACATTTGTAGCTAGCGTTCCTAGAGGAGGAATGAGATACC
This sequence comes from Pinus albicaulis, assembly GCA_034641835.2. Taxonomy (NCBI): domain Eukaryota; kingdom Viridiplantae; phylum Streptophyta; class Pinopsida; order Pinales; family Pinaceae; genus Pinus; species Pinus albicaulis. The sequence goes on from CM076570.1 coordinate 1,173,247,710, forward strand.
ACACTGGGAATTCCAATGATATATTGGGTAATACCAGTATTGCCAAGACCTGCTGAGAGGTGAATCCAGGAGCTGGGTAGAGGAAAGGAGTTTGGGAGGTGGCATAGACTAGGGAGGCTAAAATAGTTGATGCCTCGATGTTGTTACTGCTTGAGTCTGTGTCCTGAATAACATCAATGCTTGATGTGGACATCATGCATACTAGGGCCCCTGTGGCATCGGGAAATACCTCAGGGATAATGGGAGGATATCCTAGGAATGACCCTAGGACAGACGATGGTTTGAATTGGCTAGGGCCATATCCTTGATACCGTAAAATACCACCTGTGGTTGTATCTACATAGGGTAGAACCATATCTGTGTTGGTCAAGGGATGCTTTTCACTGTGCGTCATCTGGTCTACTGTGATGATATGATCCTCTTGGGGGAACATCATGATGCGGAAAATGGAGGATGTTATGGCAGACATGGCGTACATGTAACTCCACCCAAGGAGTATATTGTAATCCAAGTGAGTTTCCAAGACTTTGATGTCTATGTGGACCAAATTTCCAGCTAAACAGACCTATACATTTTGGAAGAGACCGATAGGGGTCGAGGGATGATCGTCGTATGCTCTGAGTGTGATGACGAAAGGTTTGAGTTTGGGGGCTCCTAACTTCCATCATACATTCTTTGACATGATGCATGTGGATGCACCCTCATCAATGACACATCAGTGAATAGTGATATTCTGTATCGATACTGGTATCTGGAAGGCGACCATGGAGGGAAGCCGAGGGGTGGCTTTGTCTAAGTCAAAATCCATCATGCACGTGTTGGCAGAGTTGACGATGCCTAATGTGGAAAGTAGGGCTTTTTGTTGCTTTGGGCACGATTGTAGTACTTCCAATGCAGACATAGCAGCAGGAGATTGAGCTAAATCGTCTATGATGCTGTAATTGTGGGCTGCTTTGGAGTAGCTACCTGCTCGCCTATTAGGCCCTTTTACCATTTTTGGCAATGGTTCCAAAGGAATATTTGGAATGGTTAAAGGTGAAATCGACGTGTTCATACTAGCCCCTGGCATACTGGTGTCTAGTGGGGTGTCGTAGCTGCGATTCCAAGTTTGGAAAAAAATTTCTTCCCCAACCATGCAAATTTCATGGTTGTTTTTCCCGAAATTTTCGGGGTTTTGCTGCTGAGTGCTGACTGTTCCTTGATGGGGGAAGGGTTCTTGCATAACCGTAGTTGTCTGGGAAGATCCTCCTTGTCCTTGGTTACTCTGAAGCTTTTTAGCTCAGGGAGTTCAAGACAGTGGTGATCATAGTGCCCATCCTCACCACATATTGAACAAGAATGGTTTGTTCATAGAGGTGGCCTTTTGCCTTGCTTTTGGGCATTGCTTGGCTCGTAGTTTTGATTTCAGTTGGACTTACCTCTAGCCTGGGATCATGGTGGGCGATGTTGGTTGCTGCCCCCCTATCCAGGGTTCCCTTTGGGTTTGTTTTTTACCTTTCTCTTAACCACGTTAGGAGGATAATTCTCCTGATCATATTGGTGTGGTTGATTTTGGGACGGCTGCACAAAGTTCACCTATGCATTGTTTTGCGTAGGTGTGTTATGTGCTTTGGACTGAGCATATTGTTGTCCCATGTTTGCACCTAGCCGTTGGGGGGGAGTTCTTCCATTATTTTTTCTTCCTGCATACTAGGTCCCCTCAACCGGAGGATAAGGTCCTCCTTGGTGATACGCTGGCGCCCTATTAGTCAAATTTTGTTGTTGCATATGATGAATTTGAAATCCGAGTTGAGACATGTTTTGGGGTAGACCCATGTGTGTAACCGGGATTCTGACTATTGCTGCCTAGGTACCCTTGGGTCATTGACCCAATAAGTCTGTCATGGGGCATTGGGCAGGATATTGTATATGTATTCTGATTGCGTGTAGATCAGTTCAAGTTGTTGGGATTTATTTATTGCATCCTCTTCGGATGTGGGGTTACGTTGCGCCACATCCTTTGAAATCTCCACCGTCAGAATTTTCAAGAATAAATCTAAAAGGACTCGGTCGTCAAGTTGTGCTTTTCATAAACTGCGACACCGTCTCCACTCGTGGAGATGTTCTGAACTATGGGTAGAGGGAGATTGTCTAAAATGAGTCAGTAACTCCATTCTCGAATCGTGGTGAATGCATAACTAAAACTATGTGAGGAACATGGTAGCAAGGGCGCTAAATTTTCTATGTGAAGCAGGGGGTTGCTCTATGTACCATTTCACGGCCACTCCTGTAAGAGTGCGTTGAAACAACCTCAACCGAATAGTATCGTCAATGATGTTATTTGATGAGCACCACAGGTGAAAGGTCATTATATGATTTTCTGGGTCTTTCGCTTGCTTGCCATCAAACTTTGGTATGTCTGAAGGGAGCTTCGTGGGCATGGGAGGCCAATTGGGGTCATGTGAAATGGGATCATTGGTGAGCTTGGTCAAATCTAGTAGATTTAATGCCACCAATAAGGGTGAATGGGAGGTTGACGTAATGGAAACATGTGAAGACACAAAGTTCTGGTTAGAATGAGGGTTAGTTTGTGACGTACCCTGTTGTGAATTTAGCTGGCTTCCCATATGGGATGCACTCCTCTTCCCCCCAGGGAACGAGGGGGAATAGTGTGCAGTGTGGTGTTAAGAGACTGACTAGGGTTCCCAACTAAGGTTTCTCCAAGAAAGGAGGAACCAACCACTATGGTAATGTTCCGTCTTTGACGCCTAAACGACGAAAGACGTGGAACCCCTCCCAGTAATGGGGGGAGGTCCAAAAGATGCCTGGATCGACAAGGTTCTGTTGGAACCATTTGATTGTCAACCAGGTTAGGTTTTGGAAAAAACCTTTGAGGGGATCGAGTCTGTGATCATGACAAATTTATGGCCACATACATAAAACAAAGCAAAAATGAAATGAATTTTCCTTTAACTTAATCTATGTGATCAATCAAGAATTTTTTTTTTTGCTTGTTTATGCATGATACTCAAAATCCTAGAAGACTTAATACATCCTCACACACTCAAAAGTAACTGGGCGTTGAAAGGATTTCTTGTGAGTGCTCGCACAACGTCTCGTAAGAGCTGGCAACACCCCCAGTCAGCCGAAGAGAATCAACCAAGGTAAGGATAGAGGGTTTGGCGCTTTCCTACACCGTCACCTATAGGTTAAAGGGTTCCCTAGTTTTGGCCACTAAAAACCATCATCCCACGTGAACATTCGAGTCTTGGGCTTCTTGGTAGTCAGCTAATAGTACCGAGTATCAGCCGGGTTAGGTAGCCCCAAATGATACCACACGCACTGCACCTAAGCATAACCCCCTCTGAATTGGGTCTCTGCCACGCTCGGGTTTTCTTTTCCGTGGGCTGATAGGTGGATTTTAAATCTCCCTAAAAACAAAACTTATATGTTTCAATGTGAAGTGTGATCAAGGCGGTTTATTTCATGCCTACACCCTTGATCCTAACTTAATCTATAAATTCTCTTGTGGCCCCTGTGGGGAGAATTTAATGAGTTGGTTTAAGTTATTTTTAGGTGGATTTCTTTTCTTAGTGGGTGAATGTGTGTGAGCGTATGGTGAAAAATCTCATAATTTGAACATATGGATATTGGTGATCCTTTACAAAAGTCCCCTAGTTAAACTATGTGACGTTGTCCATTGCTCAAATAGAAAGAATTTGTGGATAATGTGCCGTTTCCAAAACCTCCTAGTTAGTATATGTGAGTGACTAAAGGGAGATGGTGAATCACAAATGTAGAGTGTTCATATGCTTGTCTAGGGTCACCAAATGGTGTAAAGACAGTAGATATTACTCGCTCTAATTGGTGATTCAATCCTAGAACCGCAATTTCCTAAATGCAAAAATTGAATTTAAACTAAACAATTTTTACACTATCATATGCATATGTGGCTCTGAGCCACTTACTTGGACTAGTTAAGCTAAGTGTGCATACCAAAATGTGAAAAAAACATAAATTGTTTAGAAAGCAATGGTTAATTTTCCCCCTACTTAAACTATGTGAACACTTTTTGCAAAAACCAACTTAAATGAAAACTAACTAAATGCCTACAGAAAGCAGCAAAAAATGAGTTCTCAGAAGCTGTGGGGTATCAACACAGGTGTTGGTAGATACATTAGGGGCTGCCCAACACACTTACAAGCAGAAAAACTGTAGAAAATAGGGAGAAAAAAATTCTCTCTACAATTTTCGGGCAAAATCCCTTGACATGTGCACCTTCCTGCGCGCAGGTCACTCCTGAATGTGCACAATGTGCCTCTATGTGGAAAAACTACAGACAAAAATCCTACAAGTAAAAATATTAGAAGCTTCCTTCTTCAGTTTGTCACCTCAATGAGTCTAGGGACTGCAGGATGGGTCAGAGGACTATCAACTCCACTCTAGCATAGACAAAGGGTCTCCTGCAAAAGATGGCACAACCACATAAACTTGAAACAAGTCAGCAGAGTCACCAATCCTATTGTTGTGGATTTGACGCATGAGTGTACAAAAACGCACAAGCTTAGAGAGTGTGGTCTACTCTCTAAACTATTGGTAATAGACAAAATGTGGGGGGAGCTCAAAAGCATAAAACTTAATGGAAATAGTATGCTGAAGTATGCTCTGGTTAAACTAAAACTAAAAACACAAAATAAGTTATATAGAGAGTTCCAAACAGTAATAATGCAAACGATGGCTCAGTGGCCTCTTCTTATTAAATTTTTGGAATAAAAGGAAATATTAACCACTTGCCAAAGGGCCCCTAGGCAATGGCTCTAAGTCCTGATGCAAGGATGTTTTCCTTCCAAGTTCTGCCTCTAATGCAGTCTAATTCTCTCTCTCTGCTGTGGTGGACTAAGATGTTGGGTGGCCAACAATCGAGTCCTCTTTAGCTCTAGCTCTGGGTCACACACAATGTTGGTGTTGCTTGGGAAACTTTGGCTAGCATAACCTTGTGATCACCATTTTTTCATCTCTTGGTGGGTTTATATAGGTGAGCTTCAAATCTTCCTTCCCTCCCTTGGTACATGATGGATGGTGACCCAAGGGAGAGGTGTGATCCATTGTGTGCTCAAATATTCTTTTGTGTGCTCACATAATGTCTAAGGAGGTGTTGGTGGCTTCCCTTAGGTGGCTTTCACATAAGGAGTAACCATCCTTTGCTTGTTGTGGTCCCGGAAACTGACTTTTTTCCATTTCCAAGAATGCACGCTTATCGGGCAAAAAGGCACATAGAGGGTGCTCTTCTCGAAGGAAAAAGCACGCATTTGAGAATTTATGACTAGTTCAAATATGATTTTCTCAAAACCTTATAGATTATAAATACTTCTTGATTCCATAATGTATTTTTGTCCTGTAAATCCTTGGGCTCGACATTAATTGATGTCGTCTTCTGCTGTACGATTTTCCAGTGTTAACAGTAATTTTTAAATTAACACTTCATAACCTACTTTGACAAAATAATTTTTCTTTTGGCTGTCTATCCAAGTTCGTTGATCTAGTTTTGAAACTTTCAATGAGTAATTTATTAAAATATCCCATTAAGGATGAATATTGGGAGGAAGTTCTAAACATGTCCATACTATCAAATGACCTTGCTAATTCCATTGTTATATGTCTACAATCCTAGTATACTCTATTGTCTTCATCAAGTTCATTAGCTACCCGATTTCCATGCTCTCTACCATTAACACAACAAATGGGATCTGATATTTCCACAAATTTATGCGAGAACCATTTCCAAATTTCCATCCTAAATATTCAAAATTATGGGGCTCGTGACCTTGCACAACTTCCATATTTTTTAACATTTCCTTGTCCAATTCACATTCTCTACTCTTAGAAGATTTATTTTATGGAAATATTTCCACAAAATACCTACTTCTTCTGTTACTTTGAATCAGAAAGAAGGAACCATACTATTGTTTATTCTAATGCAATATTCATGAATTTGGGGTCATTTATTTCTATACCACCACAAATTTTAGGAACAAAAATAGTATTCCAATTAAACATATGAATTTTTTTACATTGTTTTTACCTCCTTGGCAAAGGAAATTTCGTATGAGACCACCTATCTAATTAATTACTCCTTTTGGAGTGAGGATAAAAAAACCCATGTAGATAGGAAGAGACACGAATACTAATTTTATCAATACAACCTTACCTACTGCATTTAGCCAATGTGCCCCCCATGATTAGATATTTTTTCTTGATTTTTTGCAGGATTTCATCCCAAACTTCTGTGTTTGAAGCTCCCAAAGTGATTGGAACTCATAAATATTTAAATGATTTCCATCCAATTTCCACTAGAAATTATAGTTCCTTAGGAATCGCTCTTAATATTGATTCTGAATATTCCATCCATAAATTTGACTTTTCCTTTTATTCACCAACCCACCCAAGAGATTATTACACAGTAATTTGTCACCATGCTCATTTTCCCATCCTTGATCCTGAAATTCCTTGTGACAAATCCTGTGTAATTTTTCCACTATGAGAAAATATGTTAATACATCCCATGAAGATCCAAAGAAAACTACCTTGGAATATTACAAAAGAAACTTGGTCAAATTCCTAGCTTCCTAGGTTAGCGCTTTTCCTAGTGTCATGCTTGCACTGATGTCATATCCATAGTTCTGTCATAGCTCTGCTAGTGCCCTTATTTCTTGTAAAACTGCGTGATCCCTTTCTGGCAGTGTTTCCTCAAATAGAGGAGAAGCTTCGACCTCTAGAAGCTCCAGGGAAGAGAGTTGGTTGTTAAATGGTACTGATAGAGTCGAGCTCTCGGATTTTAGAGCTTTTGTCTCATCCATGGGGGTTTATCCCTTATAAATTGGGCCTTCGTCCTCCTTTCATGGGCTCCAAACCTCTTCTTCCTTCCTATAAATTCACATCCCTCATCTGAACAATGTTATAGCTTAGTTGGTCATTGGCGTGCTAGTCTGAACTCTCGTTCCTTTGTATCCTAGCATCGTGATAATGCCTAAGTGTTGGGGAGAAATAACTGTTTAGATCTTTGGTGAATCACTCATATTTTGACTAAAGGAGGCCTCCAAAAAAATGGCCTGGTTTGTAATATCTTCCTTTTATAATTATCAATAAAAACCTCTAATGTTTTCTTTATATATTTGTCCAATTCTTTATGCAAATATTTTGTTACTCCTTGATCTTCTATATAGCCAATGTTTATGATTATTATGGATTGGATTACGTTTGTTGTTGCCTCTTTATCATACGCAGGTATTTGTGTGCCATCAGTAGCAGGGATCGAGCCTAAAAGGATCATGGATCAAGGTCATTGTGTTAGTGTGTTTAGCACATGAATGTACCAAATCACACCTGCTTAAGAGGGGTGGTGTTTCACTTTTAAGTTTTTGGTCATAGGAAGAAAATATATGGAGTCAAGAAAGTTAGTGGAACATGCTAAAATATAAACATACTAGATATAGAAATAGCATGCATATTAAAACATAAAAACTAAACTAAAACAAATAATACACGAGCTCTAAATAGAGTCAAACAACTTCAATAATCCAAATGGTGGTGCTTACGTCCCCTCTTATTGAGTGCGGGTAGGAATGAAGGATGAAACTTTTACCTTGTTTCTAAGGGGCCCTTAGAACTAGGGAGCTCCAAGTCCTGATGAAAGGATGTCTTTACTTCCGAGCTACCTTGGTGCAAAGTCTCCCTCTTTATACTGTGGTGGATTGGAGTTGTTGGATGGCCAACAACTGAGTCCCCTTAATATTTTCTCTGGATCACACACTACTGGTATTTCTTGGGGAAATTTTGGCCAACATAACAATGTGTTCTCAAATTTTTCATCTCTTGGTGGCATTTTATAGGAGAATTCAAATCCTCCTTCCCACTCTTGGTATATTGTGGATGGTGACCCAAGAGAGGAGGGTGATTCCATTGTGTGCCACATTTATTCCATTGTGTGCTCCCTTGAGGTCCTAAGGAGACTTGGGCGGTTGTCCTTAGGCGGCCTCAAGTGTGGGATCAATGTCCTGGAGTGGGCCTTGTGGTCACAGAAAGTGACTTCCACCATTCTTAGGACCGCGCATATTTTTGAGGAAAAGCTACGCAAAGGTGCGCGTATTGAATAATAGTGTGCTCAAAGGCGCATTTATCTAGTTCCTTCAGTGCACAATTTTATTTTTCCTCTTAGAACTTAGAGATTTTTAAATACTTCAGATTCTCTAATGTCTTTCAACCCTGTAAATCCTTCTTCCTAACATTTAATAATGTCATGTATTTTCTTGTCTGATTTTCCAGTGATAACAGTTGCCCCCTAATGTGTGAGGTCTAGGAAGAACTGTATAGCCAAAATACATTATAGTTTCTTTTCTATGTACTATGTGGAGAGAGAGAGAGACCTATGTGTAGCTCGGAGTTGGAGACACCCTCCACTGGGTCGAAGAGTGACCATGTCCTATGGGATCCCTAGAAGAAATGGTATTATACAACATATACAAATTTTCTATGAGGCGGGCATGTCCCATGCTCATGATGCTTTGGCTAGTTAAACAAATCTACTTGACAGATATAACTTTTGTCTGTGTCACTAGTATGGTAGTGATCTGCTAGTTGATGATGACAAATGTTGACACCCTCATGGGATTTTTTTCTTTGAAAATGGGTGGAATGTGGTACCCATATGCATAAAATTTGGTATGTGATATAGATGCGCATTATACACATAGGTGTATTGATGGGACCTTCCCGTGTAAGCATTGTTGAAAGAGACGCTTATGAAGGCACAAGTATTTGACGAATTTGATCAAAGTGAAATGGTTGTAAGGTATGATACCATCTTGACATGAAATCATATGCTCCAGTAAAATGTCAGGAGGATCGATGACATCTGTGGGAAATGATGTCTCCCACAGTGACATCTAAGGATTTCCCTTTTGTGGAGAGGGGTGATCCAAGGTACCGCTTCTTTTTGGAAAAGAGGTGTCAATGTCAAAAAAAAGGAAGCCTCAACTGAATGAGAGAGTCACTGATATAGAGGGTCAGGATCCTAGATGTGATGGGTTTAACATAGGAATGATGGTGAGGGGTGACTGAAAGCTGATGATGGGGATTGAGTGGCCCCAAGATTGGAGTATAAAAAGCAGCTTGGAGATAGTCATAACTATTTCTGATGGGGAAATCCCTGGAGTTGGTAGGACTTCTAGGGTGGGTATATATTGGTGATGAATGTCATGGTGGAATATGCATGAGGTTGTGATACTCTGACCAAGGGTGACTAGGGACTATTACCATGGGAGAAAAAATTGATGGATGGGTGGGGGACATAGTGTAGCGTTTGCGGTCTCTGTACACTTACCAAAATAATAAAATAATGGGGTTTGGTTTGTACAAAACACCAGAGATGGGTGCCTCAAATCATGAAAGAGTTCGCTTATTGATGATGTGAGGAAGGTGGTTTTGCTGAGGGTGGGGGGCCCATTGGTTTGTCTCATGTGTGAGGTTGATGAAGTGGATGGAAAATGTCATAGATGGGCTATGCTGATGGAGGTATGTTAGGCCAAATGCGAGGCATGATAGTGCACTTTCGATCTACTTGCAAAACCTGGTCGTCCGGAAAAGGGGTTTTATTTTGATATGTGAAAACTTGACCTGATGCATGGTGAGTGAATGGGCATGAGGTGCTTCCCAAACTACAGTGGTATGGCCATGGAGTCACTATTTTTGTGAGATATGGTTTTCTAATGGTGACGAGCGCCATGGAGGGGAGGATCTACCAACCAACGATTATGTTTATCATGTACAAAAAGTGGGTGATGATAAACATGGTCGGGTGATTGGAACCTTAAGGTTAATTTTTTATGGAGAAATGATGTCAGGATATGTAGAGTTTTTATGGGACTCTATCATGCTGAGGGTAGAATGATAACCTGCTCTGGAAATTTCAGTGGATGGAGTGGTGAATGGTTTGCACACTACCTACAAAGACAAATACCCCAAGTGAAAGCATCTTATTTATTCAAATATTATTGAAAGAGATGTTCTTTAAAAACAAGATGAGAGACAACATACCTGTCGGCACTGAAAATTTATTTTTTCAGGGCTGCAAATGTGTGGCATCGCCCTTGGGCATTATGGAGTGTTGATCACAGTGTTGCTTTCATTCTGGTGATTGGGCCTTCTGAGCTCTCGTTATAGTCCTCCAAATTTTCTGAAAAGGGTGACATATAGGCAAATATGGCTCAATTCAGTTCATTTGTGTTTGTTGAGGATTCGAGGTATTGAGAGGTCACATGATTCTGCAAAGCCGTTCTTGCCGTTGCAGATAGCCTAAGCACCCAGGATTTGCGATATTTTAGTCAGGTGGGCTCTATGACGTCCTTCACTTTATTTTTTTCAGTGTTTCGGTGCCAGGGTCCATACGATATGGGTTTGTATGGATCCTAGGCTAGTTTTTACCTTAACCGCACAGGCGATCAAGGTACAGGGGTGCAATTTTCATGCAAAAATAAGGTTTTTCCCGCATTTATCACACACGTCCTCACTTTGGGCATGCCTTTGGTGTGTCTGTGAGAAGGAAAGATGCACCTTCCTCGCGCTTGTCTGAGGAATAGGCGCGCGGTTATCCGAAGCTATTTTTTGCCAAAACTTTGGAAAATTTGTCTATTTTTCAGTGTGACTGATGTGTTCCTATTTTGGTGTTAAGATGCTATGGAGGGAGAGGGATTGGCCTGATCTCCATGCTACCTTGGCTGCTAATGGTTACGCCCACCAACAGTTGGTGCGCTGGGGCCTTCTCAAATTCATGGAGAATGACCTGCTACGATCACAGGATCGTCTTTTGCGCTACTTGGTCTGACGCTGGAACAGACGGCCCAAGGTGATGATGTTGTGGGGGTGTGACCTTGTTATCCATCTTGAGATGGATATTTATTATGTGACTGGGCTACTGCCTCAGGGTGAGGTGCTTCGGTATCTACTTCCTTCTGGGATAGTGGATCTTGAGATATTCTCAGCAGGAGATTGTGGCAGGGCGCCCCTTACGGAGGGGTGGTATAGTGGGTTCTACAATGACAGACTTGGCCGAGCAGTGTGCTCTAGCGGCCATTGTGCAATTGGTAGGGTTTTGTGCTCCTCATCAAGCATCAGGACCACATATCGGTGTCTTACGCTGGCTGAGGGTCGGGCACTTTTTTGACTTTTCCCATTTTTGTTTTGAAGGGATGCTGGCACAACTTTCCAAGGTCTGCGATGGATCGAAGTTTTTTACTTATGCCATCATCTTATGCAGCATCATGTATGAGTGAGTGGTGCTGCTGAGGCCTACTATAGTGGTGCTAGTTGGGGGGCCATAGGAGCCGCGTATGAGGAGGTGGGCCCCTGTGATGCCCCAAGGAGGTGGAGGTAGGGTGGGGCATTATTGAAATGCCACCACGGAGGCTTGGTTTGAGGCCAATACTCAGATGTTCTTGTCATTCCCTTATGCAGGGATGGACTTTCGGGCAGACCCAAACATGGGTCTTAATGTTGGATATGTTTGGGGGCAAGTAGGTATGTTTTTGTGTTTTCTTCATTTACTTGAGTATTTATGTTTTATATGTGTACTATGATGACACTAACATAATCTTGGTTAATCTTGCAGATTTTGGCGAGGTCGATCGTCCTATGGCTCGGTTGGTGGGGCATTATCTGATTCGGTGACCTCGAGGAGCTCGAGGGGGACAAGGAGGAGCTCCTGCGTAGCCTTCGGGTGAAGCACCAGGGGGAGAGGCTAGCCCTTCAGGTGAGGGTAGTAGATCGGCTGCTACCGAGACTACTGCTGAGTGAGCTTGTGCCGATGTGGCAGAGGCTCATGTAGCCAATTTGACCAAGCAGGTTGCTGCTTTAGAGGATGCATGGGGTCGAGTGGACTACTTGACCCAGGGGATGCCTACCCAAGGTTTTGTGGATGACCTCGAGGATGTGTGGTTGGATATCTTGATGGCTCAGGAGAGGGGCTATCGTTCGGTCTTACATCGAGTGGCGATCTCCGTGTTGATGGCGGCTCCTGTATTGGTACTAGGAGCGACAGTGGGTCCAGGTGCCCCACCTAGGGGAGCACCTCTCTAGAGTATTTTTGTACATGGGGAAATAACCCATTATGAGGATGCTTCCCCTATTTTTGTCAACTTATATATATGTATCTTTTTGGGCTAACTTACGGGTCATAGATAGTATTTTTTGTACTCAAACACATACATTTTTGGTATATATGCGAGAGATATTTTTGGCATCCCTACATGGTGTGCCCCTTGTTTTTGTTTATGGATTATGCTATGCTAATGGATATCTACATTTTCTATGTTTTTGTTTTTTATGTATGATGGTGTATCTGAGATGCATTCCAGTTTAGAATATTGTTATCAATGCGATCAGCTATTTGGTTCTGACTCCTTGGTACATGTGTGAATTTTATGTAGTCAAATTGTCTTCTTAATCTTTTTGCACGCAAGTATTTTCTAAATAAATGTGAATCCCTTATCTCAAATTTTTGGTTTAACTGTGACACTACTAACTAGGAATCAAGGTAGATATGTATATGGCGTATGCCCTAATTGAGGGTGTCGCACATAAGTTCGATGACGACGTCATATTGTGCTTGATTGTTTGTTGCTGAGCCGATACAAACACCATTGGTGCAGAGTGGTGATTGGTCAGGGTGATAGATAACCCAGTCAGCTACTGCTAAACTTTGAGACCATCGCAATGCTCCATCAATAAATCCGAAGTAAGGGTCAGGTTGGTAATCCATTTTGACACTAGAGCGCATTTTGTAACAAGTATTTTGGTCAAAAATTTAAAGTGGTTGGTCCTATGTACGTTGACTCTAGGGGTGGGCCTTCTCGGCCATCATGGGTAGAATTTCATGAGGTAAAGTCCGTTGATAGGGTTGCTGAGGCATGTTCCATGCGGCTTAGTCAAGATGTATACCCCCTTGAGGAGGAAATGTTTTATGATGTAGGGTCCTTTCCACAAGGTTTCGAACATTCCTGGCCGTAGGGCTTGTTTTGCGACATCGTAGCAAAGGACTAGCTCTCCCTCAGTGAATGAGCGAGGGTTGATGTGGCAGTTGAACGATGCTTTTACCCATTTCTTGTGGGTCTTGTTTTGTTGCAGCAACTGTCGTCGGCTTTCATCGACGAACTCTAGTTGTACTAGGTACTGTTCTAGAGGTTGGGTATCATCGAGGAGTTATATGGCGACATGTAAATTTGGGATCTCATGTTTTATGGGAATCATGGCTTCGACCCCGTATACTAAGTGGAAGGAAGTGAAACCAGTGGATGTTTTCACGACCGTGTGATATGCCCATAGGGCAGAGAAAAGCATATGGTGTCAGTTGGTTTTATGTTTATTCACCATGCACTGTAACATAGTTTTGAGGACTTTGTTCACAACTTCTACCTGTCCATTGGATTGGGGGTAGTATGGTTATTTGAATTCATGGGTGAATCTAAGATGGTGAGATATCTCCTGGAAAAATTTATTCTCGAAGTGTTTCCCATGGTTGGATACTAACTCCTTGGGAACGCCGAACCGAACAATCATGTGGTTAAACATAAATCAAGTGGAGGTTTTTGTGGTGTTTTCATATGTGGGTATAGCTGTTAGTATGAATCTTGACTCGAGGTGTACGAAAAAATACCACTTTAGCTGTGCATAACAAACAACCCTAACAGCAGAAATAACTGCTAATATCTTCAGATCTGCAGTTATATGATCAAGAAAAATGCTGAAAAAATCTAGATCTATGCATTAGAAGACATTAAACAGTAGAAAAATAATATTTACTCCATAGATCCAATAGACAAGACAAGAATATATCCCACGAAATTTTTATTAATGGGCACCTGGGAGTAAAAAACAAGAGGGTGTTCCCTGTTCTCCTCAATGGGATGGGTTCTTGTAAGTCCTCAGCACTTCAGATTTAGAATTCCTCTCTCTTGATGGTGTATAAAACTCAGACAAAAATAGAAAAATATGGCTATGATAATGGATCAATAGCCAGACCAAGATTTGAGATCCAGAGTGATCTTTAGGCAATAAAAGATGACAAATGAATGGGAAAACCCTTCTATTTATAACAAAATATTGAGTTAGTCTAGATATTGGTGAATAATTAAAATATTATTAACCAAATCAAGATCCAAATTTTATGGAATATTTTATTATATTTGTTGGAGGGAAAAGGAATTTGACTTGAGTCAAATCCCCTTATTTATAAATAATAAATAAATAAGTGATTTATTTATCATTTTAAGGATGTCGTAGGGTAATAATAAATAAACAAATGATTTATTTATCATTTTAAGGATGTGATTAGGTAATAATAAATAAATAAATGATTTGTTTATCATTTTAAGGATATGGTTGAGTAATAATCAAATAAATAATGATTTATTTAATTATTTATGGGTGTTTTAGTTATATTTAACAAAGAAAATTATTTAATAAGGTTTAAATAACTAATCTTTAGGAAATAGTAAGATAAATAATGATTTATCTAATTAATTTCCTTGTTTTGGCTTAAATGTAACCAGGAATATTAATCAAACTGTTGTTTAATTAATTATTCCATGAGGAAAAACAAACAAATATAGATTTATTTAATATTTCCTCATGGGGTTTCCTGTTTAGACCATAAACAACTTAATAAAGGTGATTTACTAAGTTATTTTTCATAGTGAATGCGATTTCACTTGGGGTAAAATTGGTCTTACTTGATGTACTTGGGTCCATGTAATACCAATGGATTAGATGACCAAAAAATGGTGTAACAATAGCCTCTCCACACTTGGTGAAATAATAGACAACCACTATGATGTATTTATGATTGCTGGATGATGCGGGGTTGCAAGTCATGAAGTCGATTCCCCATTTGAAAAAGGGACCAGTGATGATGATAGGGTGTAGAGGAGTGGGAGGGGCTCTTGCCTTATGAGCGAAGCGCTGGCATCGCTCGCATCTCTTGAATGCTATGATGAAATTGCGAAACAGGGAGGGCCAAAAATATCCTGCCCGTAGGACATTTTGGGCGGTGACCATCCGAGAGACGTGGTCACCACAAGCTCCATTGTGGCAGTCATTAAGGGCTTTTTCCACTTGGTTGTGAGTAAGGCATTGACGTAAAATGGTGTCGATGCCTCGTTGGTATAAGAAATCTCCTATAAGGAGATATAGGGGGGCCTGATGGCAAATGCGTCGACGGTCATCTCGAGTGAAATGCAGTCTGAACTTTAGGGTTCTTAAGAAGAGGAGAATATCTCCATACCAAGGGTCTCCGGATGCTACGAATAAGAGATGTTCATCTGGTAGTGAATCGTTCACTGGTGATCCTTTGGTACGTCCTGAGAGGTCTGTAATGAACTCTGATAAGATTAGCATTTTTTTTCTCTTGGGGGAGCGAAACTGTAATTTGTATTCTTAGAGAATGACTATCCAACGAGAATATTTGTGGTTCATTAGGTGGCCCATGATCAGATATTTCATGGGGTTAATATCCACGATAACTGCAGTGGTATTTAAGATGATGTAGTGGCGAAGCTTTTGGACTACATGTATTAATGCTAGGGCAGTATTTTCTTCGAGCTCATATCTTAATGTTGGGCTTGCTAAGGTTTTATTGATGTAGTAGATTACGTGCTCCTTTCCATCTGGGCCTTCCTAGATCAATACTTCGACCAAGGCGGTCTCCAAAGCTAATAGATACAAGATGTAATCTTTATCATAGTTTGGGGGACTAATGAGCAGTGCTGAAGACAATGGCTCTTTCAGCACTGTTATCACAAAATTGCACCTGATAGGCTACTAATCAGACAATCTCAAGTAACTATTTCAAACCAATATTTTGACTGAAGCTTAGCCTCTTCAGTCTGAGAGGGCTCTCTCAAAGGTTAATGATATTGAATAAAGATGTATTTAGATGGCTAACTCTACTTGGAACACAACTTTCTTATGATGACTGTAGGTTGAAAATATTATTAGTATGAAAACATTGGGTTTATGGATTCAACACTTTCAGTGATTCAGTAGTGATTTCACTTGACATGGAAGCTGAGGAAGGTAACAGTTTTTAGCAGTAGTAAACACACACATGAAACAATAAAGAACATAGTCAATTCATCTATAAATGAAGTTAGAGCATTACATGAATGAATTCTGAGTATTATAGATAAAAACCACTACAAATGATACACATAAAAGATATAGATAATATGGGTAGGCACTAAAAACTCAATCAGAATCTCAGGTTGGTCAAGAAACAAGTCTCTCTGTTACTGAAACAGTCAAATTACATAAAGATGTAGTTTTACAAAAAAAATCTCCAACCCTTGACAAATTCAACTCTATGCCCTTTAATAGACTTGTTACATCATGAGATGATCTGACTCCTGGCTAGATTCATTGAATTTTTTCCTAATGACACCTTGCATAACCGTAAAACATCTATTTAATGACAAAATGACAGCTATCCTACTTGACAGTCCTTTTCGTAATAGGACTCAAACTGCTCATTGTTACATTTAACAACTTTATGTTCTAAATCAATTACATCTTTGACAAGTAATTTTTCACATGTTCGAATAGCAGTGATGAGACTCATCACTACATGACCTCCTAAATGACCTCCTCTAAAACTGGAAACAAAACCCTGTTTTTTAGGCAAACTGGTCTTCTTCTTCCACGAATGCTTTGGCTGCTCATTAATCTTTATTTCGTGGTATCTAAGTGTTGAATCATTGTTTTCATGATCCTCTAACATTTTGATAGTACCCAGCTATCCATAAATTCCCAAAAATCTACTTAAAAATCTCCCACACAGTACGCTATGAAAGTAAGGTAGTTTCGTAGCGTACTTTCGTAGCGCTGCAAAAATGCCATTCACCTTCAATATTTTTTATTCTTTCCTTTGGTATGGTCTTCATCATCCTTAGACACATCTCCCATGAAAATTTCTCCTTCTGAAAGCTCCCAAAACTGGTTCAAAAAGGAAAAATAAAAGCTAAGTAGTTTCGTAGCATTTTTTTGTCCTTCAAGCCCAAGCACGCTACGAAACTACTGAAAAGTGTTGAAATTCCAAATTTTTGTGTAATTTGAAAAATGAACCTTTTAAGTGCCAAAAATTTTTCTTTAACATATCATTAGCCTTAAAATCCATAAACCAACTCACCTTATGATTATTGAGGCATTTCTTCCTCATTTATGATGGGTTGAGCTATTGGCTCTTCAAGCACTATCAATTTAAGGCCTTTTTTCTCTAACTCCTCATGAATTAGTTCAAGCTACTCATGGAGGTATTTTACCTGATATTTAAAATTCTTGTTTGTGGCTTTCAAATGAATGTTCACCCTCCTGACATGTTTATCCTCTTTCCTCAATGGAATGGTTCATTTGATAAGTTGATGTGTGTTATCCAAAGTCTTGGAAACATTGTCAACCTGCTCTTCCCAAATTTCCTTCATCTTTTCAAAATGAACCTTCTCCACACTGTGTTTCCTTGATTCTCTTTTCATAAAATCAATTTCATGATTGGCCAACTTCAAGTGTTCTTCAAGGAGTTGTAACTCTGTTTCTTCCATCACCTTCTCTTTTCCTTTCTTTGATTTAATAATTGTATCTTTCTCTACAGGTGAGGAAAGGTCAATGATCTCTTGTGGTGGCTGGACTGTGTTAGTAGGTAGATGAACCTCTTTGCTTCTCTCTAATAGCTTCTTATCATGCATTTTCATAGGCTTTCTTGCTTGGAACATAAAACCTGCATATTCTCCCTCAAATTCTAATTTCTTTGCAGATTTATCCTTTTTTAACTTCTGTCCACCTTCCTCTATGTCCTCAGCCTAGACTATAGGAGTTTCTTCTATGTCAATAGCATGTAAGATATCTTCTAGATTTCATTTGGCTACTTCCCTGTCTTCTTCAGCCACTGTTTTCTCTTCTAAGGTCAGTGTTTGGCTCCTTGTCATCCTTTTTGTTCCTTGTTTACTCACGTCTTGTTTTTGTTTTGCAGGTTTGACCACTTTTGACTTCTGTTTTGCAGGTGGGACATTTGGTGTGTCAAAACTCTATAATTTCTCTGTCTCCATCATAATTGGCTCACTTGGTTCTACTCTTGTAGGTTCACTTGGTTCTGCTACCAATGGTTCATTATGTTCTGCTGCTAATGGTGATGGAATTCTCCTAGGTTTAGGAGTTCTTGAAGGAGTAAGAGCATCCAACTCCAACCCACTAACAAATAAAAATGAGGACCAGTCTCTGCCTAACCTTTGAAGTTCATCTAAAACCAACATCTTCATTAAACCATGATGAAACACTGAAGTCTCACTCCCTTTATACTTTTCTTGGACCTTATCTGCCATTTTTGACAAACTTCTATGTAAATAGAAAGGAAAATAAAGGGAAATCTTACCAGTAAAGTGCAGAAGTAACTTGAAATCATATGAGTAGACTTTGTGGTATCTCCCTTCACAACTAAGGTACTTTTCGATGATGAGAAGCAATTTTGAGTAATTGTCCTTTATGTAGCTCCTTGGTATGGCATTAGTGAGATCCATTTCACTGTTCTCAGGCTTCAAAAACTCTTTTCACTGCTCCATGCTAAACTTGAAACCTTTAAACCACTTCTCCTGTCCCCTTAGAATCCCTGTAGCTTCTAAAATAACCTCTCGTGTGATGGAAAAATTGAGCATTCTAACTTTGGTGGTTGTTACACTGAAATTAAAAGCAAACTCTTTGGAAACCTATGTATGGCAGCCTTGTAATTTCTCACAAAAATATAAGCAACCTGTCCCTCTGAAGACTTCCACTGTTGTTGGGTATTCATTGATCAAATTCATATATGTTGGTTCATATCTCAAGCATTGACCACCCTTGTTTGTCCTTCTTTTCTCTGCCATGGTTTCTTAGACGTCTTCATGGCCTCACTTGATGACTTGCAGCCTCTCTTGATAGTTTGCAGCCTTGCTTGATAGTTCTGAATGAAAACCTTTCAAAACACCAGCCACATCTTTGGCTTAATACAATAGCTCTCCAGAGCTCGATATCATGCCAAGAAGAAATGAGAAATGAGAAATGACTAATTTAGGAAATATTTTGAAGTTTTGATGTCTTCTCATGACCCAATGATGACTCATACATACCTAAATTGATCATGATGACTTCAAACCTGACCATGTACCTTGGTTTTATCTCTCCATGAATTTAATGGCATCTAACTTACCCTTTTCCAACAATTTTCTGACACCTAACAGCTAAAATAATAAGACAGACATGGAACCGCCTTTTTGTAGCGCCTCTAGTGCAAATTTGGCTATTTTCGCTGTGAAACTATCAATAGTTTTGTAGCGAAAAGTGACTTTTCACAGTGTATTTCACTAAGAAACTGTGGTTTCTTGGCTAAAATGGCATTTTTGGTACAAAAACCTTGGAAATTGAAATCAGTTAGAAAATAATGAGTGATGTGACATGAGGGGGTTTGAAAATGAGTGGGTTTAGACCTTAGGCTAAACTTAAACAAGAAAATTTTAATATTTCTCTTGACCAAGCATATAAAAAATGAATCCTACAACCGTATTTTTGACACATGAAGCTATTTAACCTTGTCAAATGATGCCTCATTTTTTTGGGTGATAATAGCGGCTCCTCTTGGGATGGTGTGCCCTAATGGTACACCAAAGAACTATTAGTTCCAGTGTTACTATCCATCTTCTTGAAAACACAAAAAAAAACTTTGAAACTTGCCAAGTTTTTTCTTCAAACTCTAATGGCCTTCACCTCGGGCTCAAGCTTGATTATTTAGCTTGTCATTATTAGCATAAAAACAACATAAAATGGAATATATACAATGGTATGAATGATCATAATATTTTAAGAAGAGTAGTGCTTCAAAAACCTTCCATTGACAAGCCCTCCAACACATGGTTGTCCATCCATCTCCTACAAAATGTAAGGGTTGTTCCCATGGAATGAAATTACTTTGAATGAACCCTTCCAAATGTTCTCAAACATACCATGTTTTCCCTTCTCTTCAATCCTAGCCTCCCATTTCAAAACCACATCTTGGATTTGAAAATTTTCTTCCTTGACCTTCTTCTCAAATGTCTCCTTAATTCTATTTTGAGGTTGTTGATTGCTGTTATAGACTTCCTCCCTCTTCTCTTACAAAGCTAGCAACTAATTGATCCTTATCTAAATTTCTTTTGGCTTCTCCTCCAATCCTTGTAGCAGCTTCATGACAGGAACTCCTAAGGATGTAGTAAAGATGGCTTCAGCTCCATATACCAGCTCATAAGGTGAAGTTCCAATTGACCTCTTCGTGCACACTCTATCAGCCCATAGAGAATACTTCGGCTTCAAATGCCATGATTTCTTATTTTCCTACAACACCTTATTTATAATCCTCACAATGCTCTTGTTAGAGATTCAGCAAGACCATTCCATTGTGGATAATATGCAGTAGAATGCCCAGGAGTAATATGATATTGATGACAAAAACTAATCAGCTTCATAGACTTAAATTTTTGTGCATTATCAGTGATGATCTTCATAGGGCAGCCAAATCTAGAAAATATATTATTTTCCAAAAATGAAATGATAACATAATCATTTGCTTGCCTAGTTGGGATTGCTTCAATCCATTTGGTGAAATAGTCAGTTGTTGTCAGAATCCAGTGATGCTGACCTGATGATGATGGATGATTCCCACCAATAAAATCTAGCCCCCACTACTAAAATGGTGCCTCAACATAGATAGGCATCAAAGGTAAAGGTGCAAGCTTCTTATTACCATAAAAAATCTAGCATTCATGACAAGCAACAATATTTTTGTAGAAATATTTAAACATTATAGGCCAATAATACCCTACTCTGAGGATCTTGTTTTTTGTAGCCTTCCCATAATGATGACCTCCACAATCTCCTTTGTGAAACTCATCAATAACTTTTTAAGCCTCATATTCCAGCAAACAATTCAACAAAATACCATTGTTATCCTTCCAATACATATTTTTGTCAATGATGCAATACCTCAAGGATTTTAGCTTCACAAATCTCACCTTGGATTTTTTTAGCTCAGCAGGTTCTCTATGATGATATAGGAATAAAAAAATGTCCTTGTACCACTCTAAAATGATGTACTTTTCTTCAATGGGGATCAATTCTTCCTCTTCATCTGAAATTTCTGATATTTCTGCAATTAAATTCATGTCAAGATAGTCAAATTTTGACTGTGCCATCAGCTTTGATAGGCCTTGACCTTTGACCAATTTTGTGGGCTTGATGTATATATCATATTCCAGAAAATTAGTAATCCATTTCCCTCTCTTCCCATCAGGATCACCTTGAGTTAGAATGTCTTTCACAATAACGTTAGGGACAAAAGCTATAATATGAGAATGCAGAATATAAAGTCTGAAATCTTTGATGGCCTTAACCAAGGCATAAGTTTTCTTCTCTAAGTTAGCTAATGTCCTACTAAAGAATGAAATGGGTTGCTCAGTACCTTTCTCTCCTTTCTGCAATAAAACTCTAGCAATTATATTTTCTGATGCAAATGTAAAAACCAGAAATTCTTTTGAGAAATCTGGACTAATCAATGCTGGTGCTTGGGTGAATGCCTTTTTTATCTCCTCCAATGGGTGCTTTTCTTCTGTTTTCCACTTGATGTCAACTCCCTCCTTCGGCATCCTTTTTATGTCCTTTAAAATCTCAACAAAATTAGGAATAAACCTCCTCACAAAATTTACCTTTCCAAGGAAAGACAGAGTCTCTTTTTTTCTTCTAGGAAGATCTACTTTCTGAATTGCATTGACCTTGTTTGGATCAATCTTAATCCCATATTTAGAAACAATATTTCCAAGTAATTTACCTGAAGTTAAAGAAAAAATTCTTTTAGTGGGATTGAGAGAAATGCCAAACCTTCTACATTTCAGTAGAATTATTTCTACGTGCTTCAAGTGATCTTCTTCCCTCCTTGAGAAAACTATTACGTCATCAAGATAGACAACCACCATCTTGTCCTTTTGTTGTAAAGGTAAACCCTCTCTGTGGATAGAGATGATCACTCTAGCCCTAGAGTGGGTCTAGCAATAAGGGAACAAGCTAAAGTGTAGGCTCCTAATTAATGAATGAAAAGGATGGGGTAGATTGACCTACCTGGAGTCCAATGATGTCATTGATGTAGTGGTGGTGGCCTATTGATCTCTGTTCCAACATGTCACAATCCTTCCATGATGGTGCTCGAATACTTGCACGAAGATCAACAAACAAGAGCAACATACAAAACAATGATCTCATTCATAATTAACTAGTCAGTCAAGAAGGACTAATCATATTGCATAAAATAAACCAGTTCAACGCAAGATGGGAACCAGACAATAGTCATGTATATATATAGATATAAGAAAGAGTTACAACTAAGCCTTGACGTCGCAACCTCCTTCAGTGGGGTTGATTTGAAGCGTGTTTCAAAGTATTGTTGGGGAATTTGGACGAGGCAAGGACACGAGCCTAAAATCTCTCTCGACAAAGTCTCTCCATCTGCTCTATCTTTCTAGCAAAATGTTTAGGAATTCTCTTCAGCCATTCACCTATAATGTTCAACTAGTGTATCAATGGGAGATAGCTTTATTTATAGAGGGAAAGGAGGAGGTTGGGATCCCTACAATAGTGGAAGAGAGGCCTTATCCTTTAGGAGGTTCCCCCAAAAGGTGGAAACAAGAGGCAAAAGGAGGGAGTCTGTGGTTATTCAGTCGAACCACTCTAGCTGATTCACCCACGAATTTGTTAGGATTAGAAACATTGCCTCTATATTTAAAAAAAATTCCATAAATAGGTTGGCATAAGTATCTCACTGGGACAGAGCGGCAATGGGCGTGGGGCCCAGTGTTAATCTTCCTCATTGGCGCAAGAGCATAACAGTCTACTAGTGCGAAGGCAAAAATATGTGTTTCTGATGAACTACTCAGGTAATTGTCAACGGAAGGAATGTTTTCCTCATGGAAAGGAATGCAATGATGGTATTTGCAAGGCATGACACTTTTTATTGGTCACAGAAATGATCCTCCAATGTGCGGGATGGGTATTACAAGGACAGTGACAAAATGCTCTGTAACAGATGCCCCCTAAAGCATGAGGCTTGAGAGAGAGGGAGGGATGAGATTCTTTACGAGAACACGTTTGAGCCAAACACCAATGTTAGAAGACCTGCAATTACAAATAAAAATGATATCTCTAATACATGAACATGTGGCAGGGCACAACCATCCATAATAGAGTACATAAAAACTGAGATCCGAGGTATGGCCACAACCATCTAGCAGTAAGGATCAACAAATAGACTCAAGTATGGTCATAGCCATTGTTGGGCCATGAATACAACCACTTTTTATCACTTACTTTATCCACTTTTACTCTTGTTTATCATATCATTTATTATAATTTATCATATAAATCCATCTTATAATGATTTATGCTCTTATGGATGAATATTATTTCCTCTCCTTTATTTTTAATAAATTGATGATTATTATGCATAATTTTATCAATGATGGTTTATTAATATCACTCACCATTTTAGCCTCCAAGATAATTTCCAGATTGCATATTTGATTTCCAAATCATCATGAAATATTCCAACTCAGAAATCCGCTGGAATAAGAAGTGACATTTTTGTGGTTAAGATTCTGAGGAAATGAAGAAGAATCTGGAAACTCCAGAACATGGGTTTTGTCCAAAATGGACCCAGTTAACTTTGGAAAAGCACAGTTTGCCCAAATTCAGCTTGTATTGAGAGAAACGTAGAGTTCTTTGAGCACGGTTTTCTCAGATTTGTTGTTGCGGTCGTCCTCCAAATCTCAACTGCAAAGCCAAATTCGCCTTGCTCTTGTTAAAATATTGTTGGAAATATATTTTCTGGTTGATCATATTGTTATGGAAGATTATATTTGCTATATGATTTCTCCTCCTTTTGATTATAAAAGGAGAACATGTATTGTTTATTGGGGGAGGATGGAGGAGTATGGATGATTATTGTATTCATCTTGTAACACTGTAATTCCTTGACTCTTGTGATCAAAGAGCAACTGATGTAAAAGTTATTCATGTTTGATTAATACAAAGAGGCATTTTCATTTCATTTCTCAAGCTCTGCAGTAGCCCAGCGGCGCTTTCACCAGCGGTTGAGGGCCCAGCCCTGGTGGAGCGATCTGTTGTTTGTATTTCTATTCTTTTATTTCTGTTGTGTGATAATTGCATTTAGATTTATTACGATTACAGAGTTATTTGATTGATGTTCATATTTTTGTTCCATTTCTGTTTATTGTTTATTTCTGATTCATAGCTTTAGATCAGCAAATAGATGAGTTATAGTTACATGTTGTTGTTCATTTCCAGCTTTCGTTTCCTTTAAATTGATTTTATTGAATTTTCTTTTGTTTCAATTTCTTTAAGATCTCCAACTGTAGAGGATAGAGGATTTTGCTTTCAAGTCCCTAGATTGGTCATCTTGCATCGATTTCTAAGGGAAAGAGTTACTGCTACTGCATCCCTGATCGTTGTTTTGCAAGATTGATGTAGTTTAATCTTTCCATTCATGTCACTGTAAGTAGGTTTCTTTACAAGCATTTGTTACCTTTGCATTTGTTCTGTACTACATCTTCACAACATTACTCTTGGATAAATTGCTGCCTCAAACTAAGTGTTGAGCCTCAAATTTGTGCTTTCCTTCACCTCATTTTACCTCATTTTTCCCTTGTCCATTTCCATTTTAAACCCAATTGATCAATAAAAATAGTTAAAATTACTTCTAGAATGGTTTACATGACTGACTTGTTGAATTTTTTGATTGTTGCCATTGTTAAGCATTTTGACCGGAACTAGCTGCAGAATGCAGGCATTCCGTAGCTAACCGGCGATTCTGCAGCTACCTTTATGTTTGAGTATGTTCCGGGTGGCCTCTTGAGGAAAAACGCATATGGGCATGATCCACGTCGTGCCTACATGGTGTGTTGCTCGTCATGGAAGAGGAAATGAATTCTGGGTACGGTTATGCACGTGGGAACACATTTGTGAAGGAAGACTCCTACTAGGACTGTCTCAGTCCATGTGTCTTTTCTCCTTCACGCAGCCACCTCAAAGACTCCTAGAATGATTTGGATAAGGAAAGACATCATTCCTAAATTATTGTAATTATTGTTACTTGCATTTACTTTATAAACTCTTGAGTAGGCCGAGAGCTTAGTTATAAATTTTGTGTTAGATTTGCTGCTAGATTTTGTGTAAACTCTGTGTTACGTCTTTGAAGACACAGAGAATTATGTTCAAACTATTGCATCGTTAATGGAGCAGACAAAATTATCTTGAAGGCGTGATTTAATTTGGAGTTGAATGCCGTCAAGTGGTAGAGGGCCCCTGCCCGTTGCACGGATTTCTTTTGCGTAAACTAGATAAGTTTTTCCTAGCTGTCTTTACGTTCTGCATTTGAATTAGTAGTTGTTTTGTTTTATATACTGTAGTCGTACTCATTCTAGTTCTTCCATAAGAATACACTCTTCCAACAGACTAAAATGATGAATGTTTAAATGACTATGGTATTGTAGTATAGGAGTTAAATTTGTATTTGTTTTCACTAGCTACTGTAGTCATATTCGTTCCAGTTCTTCCACAAGAAGACACTTTTCCAATAAATTAAAATGATGAATGTTTAATGACTATGGTACTGTAGGATAGGAGTTGTATTTGTTTTTAACTAGATACTGTAGTTATATTCATTCCAGTTATTTCACAAGAAGACATTCTTCCAATAGATCATAACAATGAATGATGAATAGCTATAGTATCATAGGAATTAGTTGTAGTTTTTAGTCTTCACTATCACAGTTGCACTTGTCCTAATCACTCTTCCACAAGAAGAAATTCTTCCAAGACATCCTTAAGAAGTTCAAGATATGACTGTGATGTGATAATTTAGTTTTTTTAATTGCTTTCGGTTCATTTGCTTTCAACTGCATACAAGTTCACAGTCAGAATTGTTCTACCTCTTCCACAAGAAGGAACTTTTCCAAAATATCACTAATGATGAACAAACAGATTGTGTAACCTCATAGAATAATGCATGTTAATTAGAACGCTCCGGAGTTTCATTTTGCATTTAATTCATGTCCAACTACTTCGTTTCAAAGTTTGATGATGGCTTATGGTTTAACATTGTTCTAGTTTAGAAGCATCTTAAGCTCATGTTTAAATCAATTCATTGCACTTACATCTCATAGTCACATTGTCACCCTTTGCACAGTAAATCACTTTAGTTGATAGGACTCCTAAGACAGCCCTCATTATTTACAAATATCTTTTTGTTCTGAAAACCACCAGTGATCCATAACCTTAGGAACAGAAGATAACATCATTACAAGGTCTGAAATATCTCTGCAAATTCCTCACCATAAACAAAGCTCTTCCTCAACAGAACCACCTTGAAAAGAAACCAATAACTCTTTGAGTATAGGCCATATGACATTCAATTGAAATTGCAGAATAGAACTAGGTATTAGTCATGGAATAGATGAGCTTAGAATAGAATGTTGCATCATGATTAGTGTCTAACTATCTAGTTAGAAAACTTGCATATTTAGTGATCATTTCTCAAGGTCTAGTTTGTGTCATTTGTCATCATTAAGCTCTTGTTTCTATTCAGTCATAGTTTAGATGTTGCTTCAGTGTTTTTGATTACATTTGCCATTCCATACATTAGGCTCAACTGTGTTCTTGACCACCAATTTCTTTTCATTAGTTTTCTAGGCATTTTCATTGTAAACATAAAACTTCAAAAGACCAAAAACATCATAAATCAACATAAAAGACCAAAACATCAAAAAACACTACATACAACGCACTAGGAAACAAGCACCTAGGTACATATGGTACATTTCACTTCAGCAGTTTACAAATCCTGGTTGACAATTAAATGAACTCAGTTTAGGAGACTAGATTGAGACACAACACTAAGTACACTCTTGAAATAAAAATTTGCTCCCGGATTGATAATTAATGTGAGATAAATAGGTGTTAAAAAGATACCTTTTTATGCCTCGACATTTTGGCGCTGTTGCCGGGGAGAGTGTATGCTATTTAAAAGGAGTGATGCACATTTGACCTTTTTTTCTGCTTGGGAAGAATTGGGTATTAAAGACGGAAGGTAAGAACCTCCGCACCGAGCAAGAAACACACTTGTTCACTGGCCCGCTTCACAGTAGAATTGAGTGAAAGCTTAAGGTAGGAATGAATGCTTGTGTTTTTTTTGAATTTTAGAGGTAGAATTTTTGAAAAAATCTTGTAATTCCACTCGAGTGGTGATGTAAGCACCACCCATTTCACTAACGAATTGACAGGAACATTGGAAGGAGGATCCTTAAAGAAAAACCTGAAGAACATCTTCTATTATGGTAAGAAATGGATCACATTGCAACTTTTGAATTCCCTATCAAAGATCTAGGAGGAGTGACACAAATGCACATAATTCCCCCATTGTCTCTACCAAATTTTCATGGTTTGACAAATGAAGATCTAGATACATTCTTATTTGAGTTTGAAATACTTTGTAGAGGATATGATTATTGTACTAACGATCAACGATTGAAAGTGTTTCCTCTTACTCTAAAAGGAGCAGCTCTCCGATGGCTCATGAGCCTAGGTCGGAACTGCATCAAAACATGGGAGGACATGAAGTACATATTGTTGAAGAAGTACCAAGACTATTGCAAATCTAATGAAGATATTTTTGGTATGACACAAAGGGAAGATGAAAGCTTGGAGGACTATGTAGAGCGATTTCGATACAACCTTAAAAAATCAAGGCATAAGCATTTGGAAAAAGAGATATTGAAAACACTCCTTCTTAAAGGAATCAAAGATGAATTTTTAGAACCCTTAAATCTGATAGGAAAAGGTGATGTTTTTCAGTTATCATATGATGATGTTTGTGAGTTGTGCATAAGGTATTCAAGAGGAATTTCTAAGGCTGGTAAGAATTCTAGAGAAGTTTCTTCTTTCTTTTCCAAATGTACTACAACAACAAAAGATATAAGAGCTGAAATCAAGGTTTTATTTGAAATTTTTAAATATGATTTTATTAGCTCTCTAAATTCACAATTGAATGTTTTGCAGGTTCGGAAAAATCAAGAATTTGATGAAGTGTTTTGCCCTCATTACCGAAAGGAGTATTCCATAGATAGTTGTTCTTCCTTATCTAATTTGGAAGTGACATATCTAAGAGATGGGGAAGATAAAACAAGGTTAACAAGTATGGTTCAAAACACTTCCTCTCCATTCTCTTACTTGCATAATCCATTATGGAATACTCATATGTTAGGGCAGCCATGCCAATCTCAATATAACCACTACCAATATTGTCTACAAGATTGGCATGGCTCACCTTATGATTGCATGACTACTCTCCCTCATCTTGTAGCACAAACACATCTTCCAGCTCTTCCACAACACCTTGTTTGCCGATCAAAATCATCCACTCAACACAATCAACTACATCATCAAGAGGCTCCATTCCCTACACAATCTCCTGCTCAACTCATTCCACACCCACACGATAATAAACCAGTACAACATGCTTACAATGTTGAACTGAAAAATTCACCCACCCTTCCCACCCATTCTATCTCACATGTACCATTGGAGAAAACTTACACTGAGACTTAGAATGAATCAAATCCAAAAATTGTAGAAGTTATGAAAGAAAATGAGGTTTCTTCTAGTTTGCACCAACAAACCATATTAAAAATCTCAAGAACTTCATGAAATGATGGCTATGGGAAATGAAGGAAGCAAAGAATATATTGAAGATTGGTTTCACTCCATCATTTGTTTGCAACATCACTCCATACTTCAACAATTTTTGGAACCATCTTTTCAAGGGAAGTTGGCTTCTCATACCCTAATTTTTATTAACATACATTTTTCAAATTTGGGTATGTATGTACTAAAGTTCTTATTTCGAAAATGGCTCCACTGGAAATACTCTTATACGTAATCATATTCATTTTCCAATTCAGAGTAGGATAGTGGAGAAATAAATAAAAGAGGAAATAAAACAAACACATTTTTTTATTTTTGTAAAAATAGTTGTTTCTTTTTTGCGGCACGCTGTGAAAATAATATTGATGATAAATATTTTAATTTATTTGTGTATGAAGATGAATTATATTGCAAATAAAAATTCTACAAACACTTATATTCATTTTTATCATCAATATGAAAAAATTTGCTTGAATATCATTTTTTTGGCTTGCGGGCTTGATGAAATTTCTGAAAACACAGTTGGGACAGTCATGTTTTTGGGGACCAAAATTGAATATTTTTAAAAAATATTTCTATCCTAAGTATCCCTTGATTTATACCTTCCAACCCAATTGGAATCACTCAATTTTGATTTTAAACGAAAAAGTTAGAACCAAAACATTAACAGGGTTTCTAGTAGGCAGCTCAAGAACAGAGTTGGGACAGTCAGTTTTTGGAGGTCTAAATGACTATATTTTTAAAGCCTGTTTCTATGGTAAATTCCCCTATGAATATAGTTTAAAAATCAATTTTAATCACTCAATTTTGATATCTTATGAGGAATTTATGACCAAAATACTGACTGTCTATCATAAATCAGTGTTCTTGAAACTCTGTTTTCTCGGTTGTTCCTTAACATCTTTGACCTATCAATTCTTCTTGTTTTTAAAATTTTTTTATATTGGAGATCAATAATTTAATATAATTTAATCTCCAATTTTAATCGGTTCAATCCGTCATCAAACGAATAATTTATGCTTGAAATATCAACTGTTGGTCTGAGCTGGAAAATCGAAAATGACTCCATTATACAAATTGTTCTAAGCAAGTTTAACATATCATTACATGGAATTTTTTAAACCTGTTTCTATTGGAGATAAGTCTTTGAATTAGCTCTCAATTGGCTTTGTAATCACTCGAATCGGACAAAAAACAAAGAAGTTGTGATTGAAACACTACAGGTTAGCATGATTGGCCACTGCTCTCTCGTAGGTAATAAATTAATTTTACTTTGTCCATGGATTTGTTCTACAGAGTAACTACTTGTTAGTTTTTTTGCATAATTCTTAGATTAGGGGAGCTTTATCACCTCTCTTTCTCCATGATTTAATGTTTTATTGCAGGTAGATACTCGTTTTTTGCAGGTCTCAGGAGAACAAAGAAGGTCAATTTATGGACGAGTGATTCTTGAAAGAAATTTTAGTAAAACAAGAGCATTTAATCCAGTTCATTACCTAATGGATTCATAACAGAAGAAATGAAGAATTGGTTTCCATTTGAAGATTCATGCCACTGCTGCCAAACATTTTTCAAAAGATCATTTTTTTCCATTAATAGATTTGATATTCTCTTAGAAATAATATCATAGCTGTTGTAACTTAATAAAGTGTTGTTTCTTTTTTGATTTCTTTATGTTTTTGTGTTTCAAGTGTTGATCCTTCCAAATTATAGTTTTTGCTCCATTTGGAATTAAACAATAAGGACCCCGCCATGCAAGTTTCAATTGCAGAAGGAAATTCTTCAGTGGCACCAATTCTATAAAAAATTACTTTTTCTTGAAACCTGTACATAAACTTTTCTTTCTATTTGATTGGATTTGCTTGGCAATGGATTGCATATTAGCTTTGTTCTTTCTTCTATTTTTTTTTCTCTTTTTTTGCGTGTTTATATTTTTTTTTGTTCCTCTTAAGGAACAATTGTTGTTCCTCTTAAGGAACAACAACTGTTCTTCTTAAGAAGCAGTGTGTTTATGTGTTTATTTTTGTTGATCCTTCCAAAAGGAACAACATTTTCGCTAATTAGTTTTGTTGTTCTTTTCAAAAAGAACAACATTTTTGTTGCATGTTTTTTCTATTCCTTTCAAAAGGAACAACACTTTCTTTCCAAAGGAACATCATTTTCGCAAATTGTTTTTAATGTTCTTTTTCAAAGGAGCAACACTTTTTGAGTGCATTTTTCTTGTTTGTGAACAATTTTTTGAGGATTTTTTTGAATTTTTCATGAATTTTTGAAAGACAAACATACAATTTATGGAAGGATACACAATCATACAAATTAAAGCTTACTGTAATCAGCAAATCAAAAGAAATTGTCATTTTTAAGAAAGTTGTTTAGTAATGATAAGAAAAAGGAAAAAGGGACATAATCAATAACATGATCTTGTTGTTATACTACAACTAAATTTATATGATCGATTATATTTATCATGTTGGTTCTTTCCCACATTTTATAACTTTCTTTGATTTTTACTTATGGAGTAGGAACAAGGGCATATTATTTTCTATTGAGCTGTTCAGACTTCTTCCACCATTCCTACTCTTAAGGAGTGTTGACCCATCCTTCATGAATAAATAGGAAAGTGCTATATGAAAAGAAAAATATTTACATATTTCATTAATAATTTTATAATTTGGCAGATGGAGGATAGGGGGTCTCATCAAGAGCTGGCCTACCATGTTCATAAGAAAGCAAGTGAAGTGGCATTCCCATCATGGCCACCAAACCAGGGATATGGTCCAATGGACAATTGAAAAAAATTAAGAAGTCCTTGGAACAGGAGGTCTTATCACGAGCCGGCCTGCCCACTTTTCACTTCATCCCAGTGAATGGCATTGTGATTTATCTGGTCACGAAGCCAACACAATGGCCTCCGTTATGACAATTAACAAGCACTTCCTCAGCATAAATAAAGGACAATGGTTCCAAGGGTGAGAGAGAAACTATGTCAAGGTTATGGACACATGTGGGCAACAGAGCTTTGCTGATGGTATTGGAGTCACATTTATACATATCAATAGTGATATTAAACTCTTTTTCCTATATCTCTATTTAAATATCAGATGAAATTATGAATCCTTAACTTGTGATTTCGAACATATTATACATGAAAATCATCATAAATCGATCACATTAGTTTAAGTGGGTAATAAATGCATTTGTACTTATGTTTATCTTAAGTTGTCCCTTCTCCTTATCCTTGAATCATTACAAAACATGTCTATGTCTGTTTACGATTTATCACATGCATGGATTTCAGTAAATGCTATAATTTCATTGATTGTATCATAAGTATGTATGCTTTTCTATGCTGTACAATTGCTGTGCAGTATGCTGCTATTTTATTCTGTTGATTTGCCACAATGTTGATATTGCATTTTTATAGAATTTTTGTTTTATTGAAATTTTTGCATGCATCTTATCTGTTGCCATTCAAAACTGAAACTGTGGATTCAAGAAAATTGCATACAGAATTGTGATTTGTTTATAGGAGAACAACAAGTATGGGGGGAAATTCTATTCGCAGCACGATCACACTATTACAACCAACAGCAAAGGCTCGCGAACGCTTGCATGGCTTCCACCTTTTGCATCACTTTCAGTATCCGCTCAACCTACATCAGCTTCAGCAAAGGCCAGTCTCTACATGTCCTTCCACATTTTTTTGAAGGTAACACCTGAGGTAAAATAGCATAATTTTCTGATTTATTATGAATTTAGGATAATTTCATGAACATCCATTGAGCATTATTTATTATCATTCATTACACATCTTTACCACTTCCCATTTTTTTAGACACGTCTCATCTTTCAGTTTGGGGGAGTGTTGATTTATTTCATTTATTTCTTGTGACCATGTCCGTAATATTCTTTATCATCCATGAATATTCTTATTCATTCTCAACACCTCCCTTATTCCACGTTGTTTTACACCAAACATAGATTTCAACAGATTGTAGCAACCACCTCTCTTTGTTTTCTAGCATCGCATGAGGACATGCTAATTCTTCAGTTTGGGGGGAGAATTGCTACACATGATGGATGTTTTCTACTCTCTTTCTCATTTAAGGCATACAATTTCATTTGTATATAGTGCAGAAATTGATTTGCATATATCTTTAAAACTATGAATTGAATTCTTGTAATTTCTAGATAACAAGGAGGTATCATTAAAATACACAAACCCAAATAATTTCACGCTAAATTAGTTCATAAAATTTCGAAAATTATGCATTATCACCTACAACCATTTTGTTTGTATCTCATGATCCGTGCATCAAAACAATCTGATTTTTGAGAAAATGGTTAATGAAGTTTGCTATTACTTATGTCACATTTTTCTGCAACTTCATATACATATAGTTGAATGTCAACTGTAAAAATTGTTATGCCTTTATCAAGATTGCTAAAATTGAATTTTCATTATTTGAGGAAAAATTCATTTGTTCCATCCATTTCATGAGTTGGGATGAACAATTTTCTTTGCTTGGTTAACACATGGGTTTTGTCTTTGGATTGCATGAGGACATGCAATATATTCAGTTTTGGATTGCATGAGGGCATGCAATATATTCAGTTTGGGGGTATGTTGGGCCGTGAATACGACCACTTTTTATCACTTACTTCATCCACTTTTACTCTTGTTTATCATATCATTTATTATAATTTATCATATAAATCCATCTTATAATGATTTATGCTCTTATGGATGAATATTATTTCTTCTCCTTTATTTTTAATAAATTGATGATTATTATGCATAATTTTATCAATGATGGTTTATTAATATCACTCACCATTTTAGCCTCCAAGATAATTTCCAGATTGCATATTTGATTTCCAAATCATCATGAAATATTCCAACTCAGAAATCCGCTGGAATAAGAAGTGACAGTTTTGCAGTTAATATTCTAAGCAAATGAAGAAGAATCTAGAAAATCCGGAACATGGGTTTTGTCTAGAACGGACCCAATTAACTTTTTTAAATAATGGTTTGCCCAAATTCGGCTTGTATTGAGATAAACGCAGAGTTATTTGAGCATGATTTTCTCCGATTTGTTGTTGCGGTTGTCCTCCAAATCTCAGCTGTAAAGCCAAATTCGCCTTGCTCTTGTTAAAAGATTGTTGGAAATATATTTTCTGGTTGATCATATTGTTATGGAAGATTATATTTGCTATTTAATTTCTCCTCCTTTTGATTATAAAAGGAGAACATGTATTGTGTATTGGGGGAGGATGGAGGAGTATGAATGATTATTGTATTCATCTTGTAACACTGTAATTCCTTGACTCTTGTGATCAAAGAGCAACTGATGTAAAATCTATTCATGTTTGATTAATACAAAGAGGCATTTTCATTTCATTTCTCAAGCTTTGCAGTAGCCCAGTGGCGCTTTCACCCGCAGTTGAGGGCCCAGCCCTGGTGGAGCGATCTGCTGTTTGTATTTCTATTCTTTTATTTCTGTTGTGTGATAATTTCATTTATATTTATTATGATTACAGAGTTATTTGATTGATGTTCATATTGTTGTTCCATTTCTGTTTATTGTTTATTTCTGATTCATAGCTTTAGATCAGCAAATAGATGAGTTATAGTTACATGTTGCTGTTCCTTTCTAGCTTTCGTTTCCTTTAAATTGCTTTTATTGAATTTGCTTTTCTTTCAATTTCTTTAAGATCTCCAACTGTAGAGGATAGAGGATTTTTCTTCCAAGTCCCCAGATTGGTCATCTTGCATCGATTTCTAAGGGAAAGAGTTACTGCTACTGCATCCCTAATCGATGTTTTGCAAGATTGATGTAGTTTGATCTTTCCATTCATGTCACTGTAAGTAGGTTTCTTTACAAGCATTTGTTACCTTTGCATTTGTTCTGTACTACATCTTCACAAAATTACTCTTGGATAAATTGCTGCCTCAGACTGAGTACACTCTTGAAATAAAAAGTCACTCCCGGATTGATAATTAATGTGAGATAAATAGGTGTTAAAAAGATACCTTTTTATGCCTCGACATCCATCTAATCAAAATATTCAAGCATAAATTCATGATAACCATAATATCCCATAGGCTAGATCTTATCAGACAAAACCAAGGGTCTTGCACTCCATCTCGACCCGAACCAGTACAAATTCAAGCATGCGAATATGTGAGATGAAGTCGAACATGCAAGAAAGTCACCTAATTACTAGCTAATGATGAAATCTATTAACAGGCACGAGAGAAACCACCAATAATGAAAATGGCTCTCAAGGTACAACAGGTACAATCCTCGGAATGTGAACAATGAGTTGGCATCAAACACCAGCAAAATCACTCGATCAAAGGTCAATGATGTGGACTTGTCGTCGAATGTGAAGAACTTTCCATTAAGGCATGCAATCTCTAAGGTACTAGAAAGGAGTCTCTAGATCAACTTCTCGGATAATGATCTGAAGTCGACAGGAAGCGATCCATCGAAGGAAGGTCATAATGAATCTTGTTAGCCATCAGTAAATTTTTGTCATAGCAAATGATGGCTAAAACAGGTCTTGAGCCTTCAAGATATTATTTTAATATAAACTTTCTCATTCTTGAAGCCTTCTAGTGTTTTCTAACTCAAAGAGTAATCTTCACTGCTATTTCCTTCAAAAAATCCTCAAGAAGAGCTGCTGTATAAAGGATACTATCTTCACCATTTTTTCCATCTCTTAACCTTCATAATTTCCTTCAAAATTCCCCCATATCACTCATTTTTTCCCTTTCATTTATCCTCCATTTCCCCCTGAAAATTCCCTTTTTTCCTTCTTCTTAACCCTTCATTTCCCTAAAAAACCTTCCAAAAATCCTTTAAAAACCTGTAAAAAACACCTTTTTTATGGTTTGAATTACCCTATTCTACCTATCGGAACCTTTTTTAGGCTAAAAAACTTCTCTTTTGGCCTAAAAATGTACCCTTTTTTTATAAATATGCTTTAAGCCCCTGAGGGCTTAAAACCTTTTGCTCCTTTTCTTCATGTGACCAACACCTGTGACCAGGCGCTAGCCCCCATCATGCATCACGCATCGGCGTTCACATTTCTTTTTTCCTTCTTACCTTTTCTTTCCAATGGACCGATCTCCTAAGGGCTTAAATCCCCAGCCCTTGTTTCTTTAGCTCCGGTCCTTTATTCCTCCATAGGACCATGCCCCAACACCTATCTTAAAGCCCTCATCACATCAGAAAATCATGTCTTATTCTCCATTACGTTTCTCCTTTCCCCCCGATGATTCAACATCCAATGCAATATACACCATTGACCTACCAAGATCAACAGTTGCCCACACTCTAGTTTTCCTCACCTTCCCACCTTTCCTCACCTTTCTGCCTATCCCTTTTTCCCTTTCTCTTTACACCCCTCTCCCAGTCCCATACTCCTTCATCAGACCCTTTCGTTCCTCATTTTTTAAGCCCCCTTCCCTTTGTTTTTCCCCTTCCACATTTTTTAAATCCTGGAGAAATCCCAGCCATAGATCAAAGGCCTCAAGCCTTGATCTAACGGCCACCATGCTTCCCCTTTCACCCTCCATTCTCCCGACTAATACCTATCCATCCATCCTCACATAGGCATCTCCATCCTTTGATTAATCTCATCCAACGGTTCCCGTTTAACCTAACATCCGAACCCACCGATCAACCAAATGCACTACCAAATAGAAGATCTGATGTCAGTCGGGCCCTACCTTCCACCCATAAAATTATTCCCCAATCCCCTTTTGACACTTGGTTCCACTACAATCCTCGCTCATACAACTTTCCATCTTTAGCGCTCCCCTATAGCCGTTGGATCTGCACCCCCAGATCCAATGGCCTACATTCTATTTCGAGCAAAGTTTCATGTCGGGGTTTAACCACCCAAACTCACGTGAAACTGCTAGTCTCCTGGTGGACACATGGCGATCAATGTATGGAATTGCATTTGATTGCATCAAAATTGTTTACCGCCTGGATGCTGCGCAAAAACCGCCGACGGTTTTCACAAAACCACCAATCCATATTTCGCGCCCAAATTCACATTTGAACCCTGTTTTCACAGGTTTTCACCTCTCCACCATGAAATTTCCTCTTTTTCCAGCATATCCTGCTCCTTTGCCTCCACCAGCCTCTGTAAGCAATATTTTCCCAATGCGCAGGGTTTTATAATATGGTTTTGTTGTCTTATGCAGGTTTGATGGCAGTTTTAAAGGCAAAAAACCCTTCCCACAGTCCATAAAGGGACAGGGCCGAATATCACCATCTCTGAAGCCTAATCGATGCAAAAAAGGAGCTTCCCGGGTGTAAAATCGGGGTTTTTTTAATCAATGTTGCATAAACATTGGTTATTCAAATCAAACCTCCGTGCACTAAAGCCACCTGTCCACAACAGAAAAAGGAAAAGGTAGTAGAGATTGAAGATAAAGGATTACGCATAAAATTTGAAGGTTAAAGGTTTAATCCTACAATCTTAAGGGTAAATACATAGTTTAAAGGTGAATACAATCAACAGAAAAGTTTTAAAAGCCCAAATATGATTATAATGCCTTAAATCACAAATTAAAGGCAAATCGGTGTTTAAAGCCACAAAAGTAGATAGATAAATAAAGAGAGCCTCCAAATGCCACATTAGTGAGGCAATTAATCCTCAAAATTCCACCTACGAGTTCATTTTCCTCAAAAGAATAAAAATTGAATGCACAGTCTGAGATATTTGCCAAAGACGGCTTAGAAGAAATTACAAGCCTACCAAAAGCCTCCAAGGTCAACAAAAGTGACTGAAGTAGATAAGAGTTAATGTAAAATTGATTAAAATAGAGTTAAACATCTAAAATCTTCTCCATAAGGCATCCCAAAGGTCGAGAAGGATTTACTCTATATCAATTGATTAGTTGGACCTTCTTTCCACTCAACCTCCTCAAATTTACCTATAAATATCATATGAGGAGTCTAGTATTTTCGTTGGTTGAATACTTGTTGAATGTAAATAGCTATTGAGGCTGCTGAAGCTCTGTTTTGTAATTGAAGAAAGATAGTCTGAGAAGAGAAGTTTGAAGCTATAAAAGACCCATTGGACTTGAATATTGTAACTGGTTTGAACATCAAATATACAAGCTAATTTATGAGATCCTCGTCTATGTAAATGGTGATGTTTTTCTTCCTATAATTGTTATTTTTCTCATGTTTTCCATACTATCAATTTTCTCTGATAAAGAACAGAAAATATAGATTAGGATTTACTGCAAAGTACCCTAAATCTCACTGATAAGCTTTATCTTTATGTTTTCTTCTAAATGTGTGTTTGGGAATGATTTCAATAGAGTGTAATCAGTCAAGGAATGTTGGTGAGCCCATATCTTGCTAAGTAAAACTTGAGATTCTGTTCTTGAATGTTCTTGAAAGTATGCCAATTAAAGTTGAACTAGGGAAGTCTATGGTTAGCCCTATTCTCTAGTTTCTCCTCCAACAACTACCTTGAAAAGATCCCTTAAGAGTATGTCAAAATAAGTGTTAGTATGAATTCTTCGTCGAAGTGTACGAAAAAGAACCACTTTAGCTACGCATAACTAATAGCCCTAACAACAATAGAGGCTGCCAAACGTCTTCAGATCTGCGATTAGTAGTTAAAATGCTGCAACAAACAGATCTATAAATGGAAAGACATTAAGCAGTAAAGTAAAGAGTTTGCTCCATGCATCCAACAGACAAGACAAGAACACGATTTTTGAATGAATTTTTTATATTACAGGGCACCTGGGAGGAAACAAGAAGGTGTATCCAGATCTCCTCAATGGGATGGGTTCTTTGTAGTCCTCAACACTTCAGATCTAAGCTTTCTCTCTCTTGTAAATGTAGAAAACCCAATGTAGAAGGTAGAGCTCAATGGGAGCAAAATGGCAGAAATGAGACCAAGTGTATAGATCCAGAGTGATCTAATATGCAACAAAAGGTGAAGAATGATGGGGAAAACCCTCCTATTTATAACAAAATATTGGGTCATTCTAGATCTTGGTGCATGATTAAAATAATGTTAATCAAGTCTAGATCCACCTCTATGGAATATTTTATTATTATTTGTTGGAGGGAAAGGGTGTTTTGACTTGGGTCAAATCCCTTGATTAGTGAAGAATAAATAAATAAATGATTTATTTATCTTTTTAAGAAAGTGGTTGGGATATAATCAAATAAATAATGATTTATTTAATTAATGGTGGTTGATTTGGTCATATTTAACAAGGAATATTATTTAAATAATTATTCCTAGAAAATAATAAGATAACTATGGGTTTATCTCATTAATTTCTTTGTTTTTGGGTTAAACATGACTGGGAATAATAATTAAATTATGGTTTAATTGATTATTCCTTTTGGGGTTTCCTAATTAACATAGTGAAAGCAGTTTTACTTGGGGTAAAACTGATCTTACATGGTGTACTTGGGTCCATCTAATGATGAAAGGTTAGATGACCAAAAAATGGTGTAACAATAAGGCTAGGTTAAAATTCCTTACCTGATCTTAGGCTAATTTTTATGTTTATCTTGAATGTTTTCCTTAAGAATATTCTGAAATCAGGCTACATTGAAAGTTCTTACTTGATCTTAGGCTATTATTTGTTTTATCTTAAATGTTTCCCTTTGAGAATATGCTGAAAGAAGGCTACGTTGAAAGTCCTCACTTTATCTTAAGTTATTCTTTGTTTTTCTTTGAGTATGCTGAAAGTGAGCTAGGTTTAAAGTCCTCACTTGATCTTAAGCTGCCCTTTGTTTTCTTCTTTCCTCGCACTTTAATGTTCCATACCATAAATCAACTTAAAGAGATATTTTGACATAGATGACTTGCCCCATAGACCACTCTTGAGACTTATTGTGCAATTAAATCCTTTTGTAACTCCATAGCCCAATGGATTGATATTGTTTCTTACTTATCCTATCAGCTGAATCATTCTGTCAACCTGCTCACAACTTTACCCTTCAAGAAGAATTCTTTCATTTTGATGATATTCTACCCAACCAAAACAAACAAAACCCTTGTGCTTCATAACTAGCCTAATATCATTTTATAAGCCTTAAAAAACATATCTTTGAAAACACTCATATAGAGAGATCCCTCTCTGAATCTAGGAGGGCTAAATCCTAGGATTCCAAAGTGGTTTTGATGTAGTACCTACAGCGTTTGTTCTTGCCAATATTGCAAACCACGGAGTCCTAACAAATCCTTCATCATCGACATGAAATGGGGAATGTAATATGAGTTTTAATCAATATTGAAACATAGAATCAGGGAATGTATAAATTGCAGAACGATTTTCTCTTGAACATATCGGTGACACGACTCTAGAATTTGGTAGCATTTGACTCAAACAGGATCAGAGGTCATGTTGACAAGATTGGTAATCAAATGAGAGGCAAATGGATTTCCAAAACCCATGGAGGGAAAGTGACAAAGTGAAGATATCCCAACCCAACACGAACTGCAGACAAGTGTCATGTTCAAGAGTGACATACTGCTGACACAACTGATGAATAACTTCCATTTTCCCCCACCATTTTTGGTGAGTACCTCTTTATTTTTACACAAACTTGAAGAGGATAGCATATGCTTGTCGTATAATTTTTTCCTTCAGACAAATCCAACCTAGTACATTTTATGAGCCATAGGAAGGAGAAACTCGAGTACTGTCATGGCGACGATTTATGATGTCATCAAGGTTTAACGAGTCTGACAAAGGGAGAACTCGACATATTTTCATTTTTATAGAGTTTGAAAAGGAATGGAAAAGAAAACTTCAGTAGATCCCATTTTGTAAATATTCCTTCAGAGTCAAAAAGGTAGAAAACAATATCTGAAAGAACCTCTTAGTCGCAATAAGCTAAGGTATTCATTTTTCATAAATAATCCATCCTAGCCCAAAAAGGGGGTAAACGTATACTAGGTAGACATACTTTCACAACCATTTAATGAGTTCAAAATGACAAGATTTTTGACAATCTTTTCATTTTTTAAGAGTCAGAAAAGAGTTGAAAGTTGACTCCTCTTGGAGGAACGAGTGGTATTAAGGGTAGCAACTGGTTCCGGTGATGGTGGAACTGCTCAGAACAAGTAAAGGTTAAGAGGGTGGCTAACAAGACCACTCATCGCAGCGGTTCCTCAGGAACGGGTAAAAAATTCAAGTGAAGGCATATGATCGGCCAAGCAGATGGTGACGATGGAATGAGAAAACCAAGGCTCATCTGGAAAAACATGCTGATAAAATGGCAATCACTAGAGGTAAAATAAGAATGTTTTTATTTTGACACAAGCTTGAAATCAGGAAAATTTTCTTGAAGTTGGTTTCATTTTTACACAAGCTTGAAACAAAGATAAACTCTTCTTGAAAAATATTTGGATGCCCCCAGCATGGTGACTCAATTCGAGGTACATGCCCCCCAAGCTTTAGTCCATTCACTGGAGTAGACTTCTAGTAACTGACAAGTGAATGGAGTGAAGGTTCAATTACAAGATCAAGTGAAAGACTCGACTGGGATTTTACGAGATCTGATCAAAGATTCGAATTGCATGGGAATGTATTTCATTTTTTAACGACGTTGACACAGTAAAATAACTATCCTCAAGACCTAATTCATTTTTTAATGAGGTTGACATAGAAAAAAACAATCCTCAGAAGAGCTTGTTTCATTTTTTTTAAGGAGCTTGACACAAGAAAACGAACTTTGCTCCGAAGACCTCATTTCATTTTTTAAGGAGCTTGACACAAGAAGACGAACTTTGCTTCGAGGACCTCGTTTGATTTTTTAAGGAGCTTGACACAAGAATACCAACTTTGCTCCAAAGACAACTCATCATGTCGAATAAAAATTCATGGCTTCCAAGGGTTTCTCATCTGATGGGAGAACAACACTCTAGAAATCAGGATCCAATGTCACCAGAACATGGTAGACCACTGCACTATCACTTGATACAAGTAAGGAAAAAGTGGCCACATAATGGACCTATGGCAGGGAATATACCACCGGTAGTTAAGGAATAGGATGGGACGATGGGAAACCAGATGTCACGTCAGGACCAAAGAAGGACAACTGATCAATGGTCACAATCCCACCTTCATGTGGAAAAAAAATCACATGAGAGGGAAGAGACAAGCGTGCCCATGGAATAATAATAGTCACACCCCAGGAGTAAATTAAAATACAAGTGGCCTTAGACAACCATCACGTTTATATAAATGGTTTTCCCTCCCAAAGTAATAGGAAACTTTGGAAGGATCCCTAATGGTTGACTGGTTCCTCTGTTAAAATCCAACATATTTTGCGTAACAGGCACAAGCGGTGGAGAACCAAAATCTTTCCAAGTAGTTGAAGACAGAATACTAATAGAGGCACCTTCATCTATAATTGTGATAGGTATGGCCACATTATAGGCCTGTACCGTGATCTCAAAAGGCACATAAGAAGGAAGGCAGTATCCCGCGAATCTACTCCACTCGAAGGAAGCGACCAAACTACTTGGAGGGGGTGCCAAAAGAATGGAATCTTCATCCACTTGTGTTAAGAGAGCAAGAGGAGCATCCTCTAGGACCTCCATCATGGGAGTAAGAGGAACAGCTTCTGGAACCACAGGGACGTGATAATCTTTCTCCAAGTCCGAGGAATCTAAAGAAATAAGAAGAACGTGAGGGGTATGTGAGCCACTCTCGATGGAAAAGATATAATGAACCATAGGCG
The DNA here is from genome assembly GCA_034641835.2 of Pinus albicaulis. NCBI lineage: Eukaryota > Viridiplantae > Streptophyta > Pinopsida > Pinales > Pinaceae > Pinus > Pinus albicaulis. The sequence continues at coordinate 1,173,290,300 of CM076570.1, forward strand.
GGATCAGATCGACCGATTCCATGACCAATGGCTGGTTAGGAATAGAATCATAAGACTGACTTTTCAGGGGAGCGGGATCGACCGAGGATGAATCTCGACCAATCACTTGATCAACTAGTAGAGGACTCAAATAAAGCTTCTGGTAAACAACCGGAAGACATGAATTAGAAGTAGTAGGATTATCCAAGACTTTCTTGGCTTCATCCAAGTATGGACAAAGGTGGGAAAGATGGTTCCCTTCACACAACCTACAGGGAAATTTGATCTTACCCTGTTTCTTATGACTTTGATTGTTACTAACTTAAGACATGTCACCAACACGATCTCCATAAGCTAATGACAAGGGTGGATGGCCATCAGACCACACTTCGAGCACCTTGGGGATGCCAGGGAAATCTCTAAGAAGGTGGTAAACCTTACATAGCTTGCAACGGTGAGACAGAGTGGAAATTTTCTCGATAATAGCTGCATCGGTAGCACTAGTTGCTAATTCCCTCCCTAGCTTATTTTCCGTCTTCTTCTTCTTAGCCACCTGGTTACTAGATTCCAGACATTCACCAGGAAAAGAGGAAGAACGAGGTGAAGAAATAGGTGGACAAGGTGAGGGGTCAATTTCAATATCAACATGATGTTTTTCAGGCGAAGGAGATGGTCGAACAAAGGTTGGGACACTCGGGACCATCGAGGTTGAAAATAACCAAACAGGCAAACCAACAGTTAACCCAGGAAGGGACAATGTTGCCATATAAGGAGAACCAACATTTCCAAAAGAAGGATATGGACAAGGATTCCCTTCGAAGGGGATTCCTTGGTTGGTAAACTCCAGAAATGTTTCCATTGGAAACCACCCTAAAAAAATCACTAAGGAAGATAACTTTAACTAGGAATATTTTGTGGGCAATTAATTTTAGGACACTGAAACAAAACTCTGCCTTTTCATGGTTTAAGAGTCAAGAAAAGGACAAAATATGACTCTAGTCACTTTCAATTTTAACAAGCTTGAAAGGACAAGTGCTCAATGATCTTTTCAATTTTAAAGAGTCATTGAAAGATAAAAATGACTACTCAGGAAATCTAGCAAAAAGGGTGTACCAAGTTTCCATGAACTGCCATATACACCTTGGTGATCAAATGAAAGTGAAATGACCAAGGACTTAATGTACATAATGGTAGTGTCCTCGAATGCTGTGTTCAGTGTATCATGGTCATAGGGAATAAGACTCGGCTTCCTATGGATCAAGTATTTGAACCTATGAGGGTATCCCTTTATATACGCGACAGTACAAGGAGCACAAGTTTGTACTAGCGCTGTCTAAAGCCAGGTGGCAAATGATAGCTACTAGGTTTAACGATGCTAGAACACGTCACTAGCCTAGACCTCTAAAAATGTTTGTGTTACGTTCCAATTCTTCCTTAGATTGTTTCAATTAATTTTAAGTTGATCTTGAATTAATGTTTCAATTTCAAGGCCCTACCGAATTTGGTCTCAAATTTCCTAAATGCACACTATATGCAAACAAAATACCATTTTCCGTTCAATGAATGTTGACTGAGAGAATGATAGAGATCTTTTAGAAAGAAGTAGAGAATGAAATCATATGAAAAAGTCCCCTAATGCATCTAATACAACCAAAATGAAAACGAAAAACTCTTTCCTGGTTCATCAAGCGCTAGTTATGCAAAATAAATTTTCATTACCGATGCAAACGAATGAATGCAAATTTTTTTATTTTCCAATGAATGAAGCACACAATGCATTAATTACATTAAAAAATAAGGCGAACACTAGTTGTGAGTATTGTGAATTTAGATTTCTGTAATGAATAATTCAAATGAAATACAAGCATAAACCAAACTCAAACCAATGATGCACTCTTTCAAACAGAGATAAGGCTTTCAAAGTGACCCAAATGAGCAATGTAATCTATGCTCAAAGCAACGAGATGGAGAGTCAAATGGAAATCGAAGGAATAATTCGACAAACCAAAAAATCAAAGGATCAACAAAGACTAATGCAATCAACCAAGGAATTGGACTGACAATAATCAGAAAAATTTGAACATTAATCAGAAGGCTCAGTGAGTAAAAAACACCTAGAATCCCTAGGGTTATGAACTGCACTGATGAGAAAATGTACAAACAGCTGAGAAGAACAAGCCTACAGCAGTCAAATCAACTCCAAAAGACCAATTACAAATCAGGAAAGAACCCAGAGGCAAGCACAACTGACCAAAATCTCAGAAAAGGGGTCAAGCCAAATCCTACAGGATTCAGTGCAACTGTGAGGCAGTAATTCACGCCAAACAAGGGTTGGCGCTACTGCAACAAAAGAAACATGTGCCAATTAGCGCGACTATTCAAAAAAACTCGCACAAAGCCGGATAACTATGGGAAGAGGCAAGAACTAGTGAGCATAGGTCAATCTTGACACTCTGGATCTAAACAGGAGGATTCTAAACAATCAAACAAGCTAAAATATATGTACAAGCAAGCAAATGACCGAATTCAACCTGACAAGGAAAACTCCTAATGGACAACGAAATGAAAAACTCACATTGGTCCCCACTAGAGTCGCCAACTTGTTGTGAAAGTAAATCCTCTATGCGGACAGAGACAATCCCTCTAGCCCTAGAGTGGGTCTAGCAACAAGGGAACAAGCTAGAGTGTAGGCTCCTAATTAATGAATGAAAAGGACGAGGTAGATTAACCTACCTGGAGTCCAATGTTGTTGTTGTTGTAGTAGTGGTGGCCTCTTGATCTCTGTTTCGACAGGTCATAATCCTTCCGTGATGGTGCTCGAATACCTGCACGAATATCAGCAAACAAGAGCATCATACAAAACAATGATCTCATTCATAATTAAATAGTCATTCAAGGAGGACTAATCATATTGCATAAAATAAACCAATTCAACGCAAGATGAGAACCAGACAATTGTCATGTATATGTATATATAGATAGAAGAAAGAGTTGCAACCGAGCCTTGATGTCGCAGCCTCCTTCAGCGGGGTTCAGTTGAAGCACGTCTTGAAGGATCATCGGGGAATCAAGACGAGGTGAGGACACGAGCCTAAACTCTCTCTCGAAAAAGTCTCTTCCTCCGCTCTATCTTTCTAGCAAAATTTTCAGGAATTCTCTTCAACCATTCAGCTATAATGTTCGTCTAGTGTATGAATGGGAGATAGATTTATTTATAGAGGGAAAGGAGGAGGTTGGGATCCCTACAATAGTGGAAGGAAGGCCTTATCCTTTGGGAGGTTCCCCCAAAAGGTGGAAACATGAGGCCAAAGTAGGGAGTCCGTGGTTATTCAGTCGAATCACTCTAGCTGACTCACTCATGAAGTTGTTAGGATTAGAAACTCTGCCTCTATATTTAGAAATCATTCCATAAACGGGTTGGTGCAAGTAGCTCACTGGGACATAGCGCCAATGGGTGCGGGGCCTAGTGTTAATCTTCCTCATTGGCGCAAGGGCATAATGGTCTACTAGCGCCAAGGAAAAAAATGTGTTTTTGATGAACTTATAAGGGAATTATCAACAGATGGAATAGTGTCCTCATGGCAAGGAATGCAATGATGGTCTTCACAAGGCATGACACTTTTAATTGGTCACAGAAATTATTCTCCGATGTGCAAGATGGGGATTTGTAATGTCCCCAATTTTTAGCCTCAAGCTAAAATGGAAATTATAGTTGCACATTTTATTTTTTCTTAATAAAATAGGAAAGGAGACACCTTAGCCCCTTTTAGATGAAGAAATAACACTCCTAATGTGAAAGGGGAGTGAATAAAGAAGCTGAAATAAACACCAATGGTGTGAATGGAACCCAGCTCACTTGGATTAGTCATCTTTGACTAAAGTCAACAGTGCTGCCTATAGAGGAGAAGCTTCCTTGAGAAGCTGCGTAGTTTTGGAGGGAAGAGCTTCACATGAGGGTGGAAAACCTAATCGATGGGACCATGGTGGAGAAGAGTTCTCATACTTTATATGGACGAGATGGCAGCCCATTTTCATTATGCTATGTTTTAGATTTCAGACTTTGGGTCTGCAAGAGCTTGCATCCCCAGGCTTGTTCAGCAGGGTGATGGTGCCCTGGGGCATTAGGGTGTTCCCGGTCAGGAATCCCTACCTCTCCCTCAAGGAAGGATGAGGATTGAGCTACATTTCCTCAATCTATCATTGGCCACATCTTCATTCATCTTCTACAGCATTATTTCTGAAGCAAAGAGGACATTGTGTAGCTGGGTGCAGCTAGAGAGGAAATCATGGAGTCTTCTTAGCGTGTTTCTTCAGTGCTAGAGGGATATATTCATTGGAGGAGCTACAAGGAGGATTCCCGGGCTTCATTTCAAATCTGTTGGCATGGGCCAACATTCCATCATCTCCCACTACGTAGTCCATGGAGGAAACTGCGTTATTTTATGGAGGCAGTGAGAGAGGGTTTCATAGAGCTCATCATGAGTTGCTTTTGAGACAAAGGGATCAGCCCTTTGTATTGGAGGCATTATCAGAGGAGGGAATCTACATTTCAGATCTGCCATGGACTCTTTCATATGTTGGTTCAGTTGCAGTGACAACTACGTTGTCACATTTTGTGTTTCTCCGGCATTTCTAGCAATCTTCATAGATTGGCTAGAAATCTTGTATTTCAGCCCATTTCTTGTTCTTGGGCTTATTTATTGTATTCCTTCAGCTATATGTACATTTATTCATATTTAGTAGCTTATAACTTCATGTACTCAGCGTAGTTGCAGCTACTCTAGCATTTTATGGAGTTTCAGCAATTCTTGTATTACATTGCTTATTCAGTGAGGGTTGGTCCTTAAAGTTTGAGTGGCTTGTCCCTCAACTATTATTTTTATATTTCTGCCAATATATCATAATATATGGATGGTTGTAGCATTTCCCTCTTATTATGTATTCAGAGTAGCAGAGTTCATGCTTATGTTCTTACGTTGTTGTAAGCTCTCTCATTGAGCATTGTTTTAGACATCTAGATTGGGGAGATCTGAATAACCCATCTAGAGCAATTTATTTGAGCTCCTTTTCTGCAAGGTAGTTGTATTAAATTTTATCTAGGGCATCCCAGCACTATTTTTCCTTATTTATGCAACATCTTCCTTATATAGTGTCCTCAAGGACCCTGTGGCAGAAATTCCCAAGGTGGAATATTGCATATCCATAGGCAGAGTCTGAGAAGGGCCAGCTAGCCTCAGGATTTCTCCCTTCTTTATAAGGAGTTATATCTTGTAAATTCCCCATCAGTAAATCTCTAAAATGGAATTGCAGTGTCTCACTGAAGAGGGAAAAATGGAACATCTAAGATGTTCCCGATGGAGCAGCAAGTTCCTGAAAAAGGGACATTACAGTGGTATCAGAGCATGATCTTGGCTCAACCTGTGCCCAAGATCCATTGCTATCAAAAGAGGAGATTCTCTCCAAGGAGAGGATATTTACAAGGATACAAGGAAATAATGAAGGAAGAGAAGGATTCCCTTCTTCTTTTCCAGGGCATCATTAAAGATCTAATGAAAGGGAAAATTTTGGAGAAATTTTCTAAGAAAGGTTTGTTGATGAGACAAATGCTATCCACTTCATGAAGGGTGTGAGAATTTAGCCACACATGCAGATCCACAGCGTAGTCCTTTGTTCACTTGCTTTGCAAAGGGATGGAGGAAGAAGAGAGGCCATGGGAGGAGCAACACTGCAACTCAAGGTATGGATCATGATTGTTTGTTTGAGGGTTTCATTTTTCATTGTCATGCAAATGCAAAAACATATGATGCATTCACTAAGGGTTTGATGGAGAAAACTTGGTGAAAGTCATTGTGTCATAAACACAAACACTTTGCATGCACTAGAAAGAACTAATAGCACTATCACATTATGAGGAGATCCATCACCACATGGAGATGAAAAGGGAGCCATTGCTTCTACTAGAGGAGCCCTTGTGTCTTTGCAAGGAGTTCCAAATATTTTTTCATGTGGGTACCAAGGCAAAATTCTGGAGCCATATGTAACATTTGCTGGGGATTGTGAGATGGAGGAAAAAGAGAAAAAGGATCAGCATGGAGGGATGATGAGCATTATCCCTTGTCTATTCCAGAATATTTCTGCACAAGGGAAAGAGACTGCACTACGCAGAGGAGAGAGGGACAAATCAATCCACTCATACATGCAGTCTATTCTCAGATCTTGATGTCTCACTTTTTGGTGGTTTTCCATTTGGAAGGCCACATGATCTAGTGATGATGAGAGGCATCATGTTTTGGGTTCACCACTAATTAGATTTTGGAGGGGTGAAGACATTGGAGGAATCCAGCGCAGAGAGTTTTGGGTTGAGCTCATGGAGGAGGGTTACACACTCTCATTTTCAGTACCACCTATTCTCATCAGTTTCACTGTGTAGATAGAGTTGCTTTATGGATGGAGGATATCATCTTCATGATGCAAGATGACTGCTCCACGGATTTGCTGAGAGAGAGGTTACTTCCTTTGAGGCAGGACTCTTTTCATGCTTTGGAGTAGAGGGAGGCCACTCATACTTACATTGCCCAGGATCGGGAGATTCTTGGAGGTGATAGTCTCTCAAGGGAGGCTCATTTTCAGAGATCCTTATTTCTATTTGAGAATGAGCAGCTGCAATATGGCATGGAAGCAACCTCGGAGGATGAATTTGACATGAGGGGATGTCAAGGTAGAAGGCAGCAGCGTGATGGAACACCTTATTGCAGAATATCAGTGTTGTCTATATGGAGGATTGATCCATGTTGGAGGACTCAGCTTTTGGTTGAGAGGTCCCAGGATCTTGATGCATGCATGATTCTTGATGACTAGGAGGATGATGACAGATACATGGTTGATGGTATGGTCATAGAAGACTCTTCTTAGCTATAGTTTCTAGTCTCAAGGAGAAATTATTTGCATGCAGCATATGAGGGCTTCCTAGCTATGCACTTGCATGCATACTTTGATTGGCTAGAGGAGTTCATCTCGAGGGCATTCAGTATGGTCTATATTATCATATGGATAGATGCATAGCCCAATTTATTTTGGAGAGGTTGGCACAACCATTCCCTTACTCATTAGAGGAGAGGGAGAGCATTCAGATGAGCCATTTAAGCTCAAGAGCTCTAGTGCATGATGGAGGAGGTATGATGTCATATTTTGTATTGTACTTATTTTCATTGATTGAGGAGCATGATGTATCAAGGAGGCTTGTTCCTTATTGCATTTTCATGAGGATGTACTTGAAACTACTTGTAGCCTTGATTTTGGCTAATTTTGTGATGGTTGTGGGGGAAGCCACATTCTCTTGGTGTGCACCATTGGCACCAAATTGTGATTTCATGCTTCATGCTATAAGGAGATGTTGTGGCAGAAAACAAGAGGCTAGTTCAGCACTTTTTATTTTTTATTTTGAGGTAGGCCAAGGAGGCACTACATAGCTCCATGAGTGGAACTTTGAACCACTCTCCGGTTGTCATTTGGGCAGCTTGCTTTTATTATATATTGCTCCTTGTATTTCTGATGTTTGTACACTCATGAGGAGCATTATTTGGAGAGTTTTATATGTACAGCCCATTGGGAGCATGATTCTCACCATTTTATATGATACCATGGGAAAACCATGATTGCCACATTACTACTTGTCTCTTCTTGTGGGAGGAACCACTTAGAGGATTTGAGGAGGCATTTCATGGATGATTTTTATTGATGAGGTAGCTTGGGCCATTCTTGGAGGCCATAATTTTCAGCCCAAAGACAAAGGCAGCCCCATATGAGCAGCATATGGAGAGAGGGTCATCATTAGAAGCACAAGCACACTCTCCATTCAGCCCCAACACATTTCAGAAATTAGGGGTGAGATTTTCATTTGGATGATTGCATGGATGAGAGGATCATCATTGGGAGCAGAATTTTCCCATGCATATCATCGCTCCTACCTTAAGGAGGCCTTAGCACAGCAGGAAGGATTCCACTACACCTTCTATCTTTCCATGATGAGCATTGTTGACAGCATGCATACTTGGGAGAGAGCATTGGATGACAGCTTTATTGCAGCATATTTGAGTAGTGGTGGGACTTTGATGAGGAGGCCACAAGAGAAGAAGGGGAAGAAGATTATGTTCTCTTCATGCAGTTGCTTAAGGTCAAGCAACATGTGGGAGGGGAGGACTGTAATGTCCCCAATTTTTAGCCTCAAGCTAAAAAGGACATTATAGTTGCACATTTTATTTTTGTTTAATAAAATGGGCAAGGAGACACCTTAGCCCCTTTTAGATGAAGAAATAACACTCTTAATTTGAAAGGGGATTGAATAAAGCAGCTGAAATAAACACCAATGGTGTGAATGGAACCCATCTCACTTAGATTGGTCATATTTGACTAAATTTAACAGTGTTGCCTATAGAGGAAAAGCTGCGCAGTTTTGGAGGGAAGAGCTTCACATGAGGGTGGAAACCCTAATTGGTGGGACCATGGTGGAGAAGAGTTCTCACACTTTATATGGAGGAGATGGCAGCCCATTTTCATTATGCTATGTTTTATATTTCAGATTTTGGGTCTGCAAGAGCTTGCATCCCTGGGTTGTTTAGCAGGGTGATGGTGCCCTCGAGCACTAGGGTGTTCCCGGTTGGGAATCCATACCTCTTCCTCAAGGAAGGATGAGGATTGAGCTACATTTCCTCAATCCAGCATTGGCCATAGCTTCATTAATCTTCTACAGCGTTATTTCTGTAGCAGAGAGGAGGTTGTGTAGCTGGGTGCAGCCAGAGAGGAACTCATGGAGTCTTCTTATCTTGTTTCTTCAGTGATGGAGGGATCTATTCATTGGAGGAGCTGAAAGGAGGATTCTTAGGCTTCATTTCAGATCTTTTGGCATGGTCCAACATTCCATCATCTCCCACTGCGCAGTCCATGGAGGAAACTGCATTATTTTATGGAGGCAGTGAGAGAGGGTTTCATAGAGCTCATCAGGAGTTGCTTTTAAGACAAAGGGATCTGCCCTTTGTATTGGAGGAATTATCAGAGGAGGGCATCTACATTTCAAATCTTCCATGGCCTCATTCATATTTTGGTTCTATTGCAGTGACAACTATGTTGTCACATTTTGTGTTTCTCCAGCATTTCTAGCAATATTCATAGATTGGCTAGAAATCTTGTATTTCATCCCATTTCTTATTCTTGGGCTTATTTCTTGTGTTCCTTCAGCCATATGTACATTTATTCATATTCATCAGCTTATACCTTCATGTACTCATCGAAACTGTAGCCACTCTGGCATTTTATGGAGTTTCAACAATTCTTGTATTACATTGCTTCTCAGTGAGGGTTGGTTCTTAAAGTTTGAGTGGCTTGTCCCTCAACTATTCTTTCTATATTTCTACCGATATATCATAATATATGGATGGCTGTACCATTTCCCTCTTATGATGTATTCAAAGTAGCAGAGTTCATTCTTATGTTCTTATGTTGTTGTAAGCTCTCTCATTGAGCATTGTTTTAGACACCTAGATTGGGGAGATCTGAATAACCCATGTAGAGTGATTTCTTTGAGCTCATTTTCTGCAAGAGAGTTTTATTGAAGTTTATATAGGGCATCCCAACACTTTTTTGCCTTATTTATGCAACAGCTTACTTATACAACGACCTCAAGGACCCTGTAGCAGAAATTCCCGAGGTGGAATATTGCATATCCATAGGCAGAGTCTGAGAAGGACCAGCTAGTCTCAGGATTTCTCCCTTCTTTAGAAGGAGTCATATCCTATAAATTCCCCATCAGTAAATCTCTGAAATGGACTTGCAATGTCTCACTGAAGAGGGAAAAATGGAACATCTAAGACGTTCCCAATGGAGCAGCAAGTTCCTGAAAAAGGGACATTACACGATTGCAAGGACAGTGACAAAATGTTGTGTAATACCTTCTCCTCAGCAAAATCAATGTTCATTTCCCTCTGAAAGGTAGCTCCTGCATTCATCATACCAAAGGGCATCTTGACATACATGAACGTGCCCCATGGTGTGGTAAAGGCATTTTTTTCCTAATCTTCCAGATGCACAAGGATATTATTGTACCCTAAAAAACCATCAAGCATTGACATCCTTTGGGAACCAACAATATTCTGCAAAATTTGGTCCATCTTTGGGAGAGGGTATTTTTCCTTCAGTGATGCTTTATTCAATTTTCTGAAGTCTATACAAATTTTGACCTCTCCACTCTTCTTTCTCACTAGAACCAAGTTTGCAAGCTATTTTGAAAATATGATTGGAACAATGATCTTGGCATCAAATAATTTCTTGATTTCCTTCTCAATCAGAGGCAAGAGAAGTGGATTAATCCTCCTCAACTTCCACTTGAAAGGATTTTCATTTTCCTTAATAGGAATGGTATGTTGAATGATGGTAGGATCATATTTCTTCAAATCAACATAACTCCATGCAAAAACACCCATGAACATTTTCATCATTTCAATGTATTTATGTTTCATATCAACTGAAAGAAACTTTCAAAGCTTAATCATTTTTGGCATAGCTATAGTACTAAGGTTACAACTCTCTACCTCTTCATCATCAAATTCTATCCTAGGAGCAAATTCTATCCTAGGAGATTTGAACACATCATTTTGGTAAAAAAGCTTCTCTAGGGGAATGAGACCTTTAGGTATAGAGTTGTTCTTCAGCTGCAACACTTTAGAATTTCCCTTTGTTTCAACAAGCATGTTTTTTTGATCAACTTGTGTACTTTCAAACTCTTCTTTTAGCACTATAAAGTTTTTTGTTTGTTGATCATCCTCAAAAACTTTCTAATGGATAATGTTATCAGGGATGGCTGGCATATGGTGGAACTCAATCTCATATTTTTCAGTGGTATGTGCATGGGTGATGAAAATACTAGAAAATACAGCTAAGGAATCAACTATTGAGTTTTGGTCCCTAGTCTTAACAATAAATGAGTATTCTTGGAAAATTTCGAACATGTCCATGATTAAATTTCTGTATGCTATCATTCTTATGTCCTTAGTTTGATACACACCCTCAACTTTCTTAATGACTAATTCAGAATCTCCACAAATAGAAATATTTTTAGCACCCATTATTTTCAAAATTTCTAGGCCCAAAAATAAAGATTCATATCCAGCCATGTTATTTGTGCAAAAAAAATTCAGTTTGTAAGAAAAGAACTTAATTTCATCATTTCGACTTGTTATCCAAATTCCTGCTCCTGCCCCCTCTCTTCCTGCTGATCCATCTAAATGTAACAAACACCAACCTTCAGCATTCTCCTCACTGACTTGCCGATTTTCTATTTGCTAATTTTTTGTCTTCTTTTCATTCTCTGGTTCATCAATCAACTCATTGAAAATAATAGCAGATCCAAGTTCAGTATCAAGATCATAAATTGGAAAGTTCTGAGGTTTATCTTTACTACTCACCATGTAATCCATTCTTGTTTATCTATAAAGTCTCCTTTGCTCACCAAAAACAGGAATGGTGGCATAAGTTAGGTCCATCTTTATTGTACCTTTTATCTTCGCTGCCCATGATCTTGATAATAGCATGCCAAACTTAGGTGGAATGTCTGCTACCACAATGTCCATGATCACTGTCTTGGCAGGGACTTCTGTAAGACCAACAACAACATCTTTAATTAAACCAATGCATTGAAATCTTTTTGAATCAAAAGAAAACAAATCCTTATATGGTCTAGTAATTTCCAATCCCATCCTCTCCATGATTTCCTTGGGAATAATATTGTGAGATTCCCCTAAGTCCAACATGGCATTATGCAATGTCATGTCATGAATGCTAAGGCTGACATAAAAAGGAGGCACCTCCTCATTTTTCTCATCTTCTAATCTTGGACCCAAGTATATGGTTAGATGATCTTCTTGAATATTTATAATATCAGCAACTCCTAGTTTGAATTCAACATTTTCACAATCCTACTTCTATATTCATTTACCTTAAGAATTTCTCCAAAAGGTACTGGGATTTTGATCTTAGAAATTTCACTTTCCAAACTAAAAACAGAAGAATATTTTTCAGTCTCTTTGATAGGAGGAGGAGGTCATGTATCTTTTTTAACCTCAGTAGCCTTGGGAGCATATTTCTTGGGCTGTACAGTTTTGTTTGTATTAATTGGTACATTTTTGTTTCTAAGGTTGTATTGTTTCTGCATTTCAAATATTGCATGTTGGTACCCCTTAAAATAATCAGATGGTTCCTCACCTTTGTTCACTTCATGGTTTGACTCATCATGTTCCTCCTTAGTCAAGAATATTCTAAACATGTCTTCATCTAGACAATGAATGGACTCTTCTGGAATCTCAGGCTCATCATCTTCATCAACTAAGTTCTGCTGAAAAGGAGGTCTCATTGGAGGGTCGGTCTGATTTCTATTTTCCCTTGGTCTTTGTTTGTTTTGAGGTCTCTTGAATTGATGATTTCTAAACTAAGGTTCATGTTGTGCAGGAGGAGCAGTGGCATTCCCAAGGGCAAGCCTATCCATCGATTTTTCCATTGTCTTCATCATGGAATCAATTTTTTCATCAGAGGTGGAAGGTTTATCTTCTTCTTTCAACTTAGTCTTACCCATCTTGGAATTTCTGTTGTTATGATATTTACCTCCACCTTCACTGCATCATTTTTCATTTCAGCAAGTGAAGGGGACTCTCTCTCTCTGAGCATTATTGAAAATTCATAATCAAAATCTTCAGCATATCTCAGCTGAGCTGCTCCTAGACGAGGCTTGAGATGGGAAGGGATTGAGTCATACACTTTTTTAAATCCTTTTGAAAAGTTTTGTACAGTCTCATCAACAGCTCTCTTTAAACTATTATACTCAGTGAGGGCTTGTACAGGATTGGTTCTATTTCCCCACTTCCTTAGGAAAACATCTTCAAATTCATTTCAATTATGTAGTCTACCAGGAGTAAGAGCTTCGAACCACTTCCTAACTTCTCCAATAAAGCTCTGAGAAAATAATCTCATCTTGAAATCCTCATGGTCAACCTCCTCCCTGTCTATAAAGTCATTGAACTGATCTACATGCTCTTTAGCTGTGATCTCTTCATCACTTCCCCAAGTTTTGATTCTAGCAGAATATTTACTAGGAAGGGAATTTAGGGTAGATGGAAGAACAAGAGGGTCATACCTTGCAGGTGCAGCAGGTGGACGAGGCACATTTCCTGCCATGATGAATAGGTCTGTGGTAGTTTTAGGGACAGTATCATTAAAGGAAGAGGAACTGTTAGGAGGAGGAATTTTTGGTATTTTTTTCCAGTGACAATTGAACTCCAATCAGGAAGAGGAAAACCAATTTTAATTCTCAAAAAAATTTCAAAATGGTCAAGCTCCTTCAACCTATCCAAAGATTCTCTTTCTAACAGAAAATCAGAAGTAACTGCTTCCCAAAACTCTTCTTTTTCTTTTTATGTCACTAAGGCTGAGGTATCAATACCTCTCCTATGTCGGTCTAAAACAATTTCAGTTAATTATTTTTCACTTCAGACCTAAACAAGACTTCCTAAATTTTATCATCAAATATTTTGTCTTCGATATTTATTAAAACTTTAGAGGACAAGGATTTTGTATGTAATGGAGTACCTGATATTGCAGAAATGCCTTGACTGCCTCTGGAGATGGTGTTTGGATTGTCCACAATGGTAGTTGGATCTAGGTCAGGATTACCCTTCGTATATCTCCTTCTCGAAGCCACCTTTGATCATATGAATTTTGAATGGAGTCACCAAGGTAGATGCAGCCTCGAACAACTTCTTGAGCTCCTCCTACCTTTAGAATTTTAGCTACAAAATTTCAGGAAATTAATAGTCTTCAGGCTCCGGGATGTTGGTGAGGTAAATCCCCTCTGCGGACAGAGGCGATCCCACTAGCAATTGGGTGGGTATAGCCACAAACAAGACACACTATGACATCAATTCCTAGTTAAGAATGTACAAAGAATTGGTAGATCACTTATCGTAGGTACTATGGTGTTGTGACGTCTAGAAGAATCGCTGCCTCCCGCTCCTGATTTGACAGGTCACGATCCACTCGTTCTAATGCCCGGATACCTGCACATACACAAGAAATGAATATGATACACTCCATACTACTTTGCATTCCTAACTATCAGTTAGTCAAAGAAGACTAAATCACATGGGTTAAATAAACATAACACAAAGATGGAAACAATATCATAGTCGAGTATATTAAATAAAATAAGGAAGAGTACAACCAGGCTTTGACGTTGTGATCTCCTCCAGCAAGGTTCCAGTGGAGCACGTCTCACAAAGCTCATTGGTAATTCAAATGGGGCTCTCTCTACGGGATCCTCCTTGGTTCGACCTTCTCTATAACGATTACTCAGCTATAATGTCTCTTCTCCAAGTTCAGCTTCTTGGCTATATGTTCATCTCTGTTTTAGCTCTGTTTCAACTAACTTGTGTAAAGGGAGAAGGCTTGTTTATATAGAGGGAGAAGTAGAAGTTAAGATCCCTATAATCATGGGGGGGAGTCCTATCCTCTTAGAATGTTCCATCAACCATTTCCTAAATGAAGAGATATGTGGTTTATCAAGTTTAACCGCTTGCAATGAGTCATTCCTGAGGTGGTTAAAGGAAAATTATACCTCCAATTTGTTAAAAAAAATTCCTAAAAAGGCTGGCACGGGCTTAACATAGGGACAGAGCGCCAGCTGGCACGACATCTAGTGAAAATTTTCCTCATTGGCGTGAGGGATGAACTAGCTACCCACGCCAATGCTAAAACATAGGTTTTAAGTGCTTTTTGAGGAAATGTTCAACAGGAAGAATCATGTCCTTATGCAGAAGGATGCAAAGAAGGTATTTTCATAGTTTAACACTATTCACAGGTCATAGGAAAGACCCTCCAATATGTGAGGCAAGGGATTTTAGGGACGGTTACAAAACACTGTGTAACAGATGCCCCCTAAAGCATGAGATCCGAGAGAGAGGGAGGGGTGAAATGCTTTATGAGAACGTGTTCGGCCAAAACACTGTTGTTGGAAAACCTACAAGTATGAATACAATTGATACATCTGATATATGACATGTAGCATGGGCGCAGCCATCCGTAAAAGAGTATATAAATAATGAGATCCAAGGTATGGACATAGCCATCTAGCATTAGGGATCAATAAATAGACTCAGGTATGGTCGTAGCCATCCAATCAAAAGAGTCTTACAATAAGTCATAATAATCCACAAAGAACCCACAGCCTGGATTTCATCAGACAAAACCCAGGGTCATGTGCTCCATCTTGACCCAAACATGGTACAAATTTGAGCATGAAAATATGTGAGCTGAAGTCGAACATGCAAGAACATCGTCTGATTACTAGCCAATGATGAAAGTTGTTAACAGACGTGAGAGAAACCACCAATAATGACAATCGCTCTCAAGGTACAAAAGGTACAATCCACGGCATGTGAATAGTGATCTGACGTCGAACACCCGTAGTGTCAATCGATCGAAGTCCAATTATGTGGACCTTATGTCAAGTGTGAAGAACCTACCATTGAGGCATGCAGGCTCCAAGGTACCTAAAGGGAGTCTCTAGACCAACTTCCTAGATAATGAGCTGGAGTCGACAGGAAGTGACCTTGATCGAAGGTGGGCCATAATTTTTCCCACATCATTGACACAAGATAGAGGAACATGATGTTTTGTGAATCAAGACCAACATAGAATCAGAGGGAGGTTGAAAACTACAGAGGCAAAACTTCTGTTGAACATATTGGAGGCACGACATTGGATTTGGTAGTTTTTGACATCAAGGGATCTGATGTCATGGTGGCATGGCAAAAAGTAGATGAGCGGTCAAAAGAGATCACCAAAACCCATGGAGGCAAGTAGATAAAGAGATTAGATTTCCCCAACCTGACACAAATGTAGACAAGTTCCATGTTCAAGAGCGACATACTGCCAACATGACTACAATATTGGTTCCATTTTCCCCCACAATTTCTGGTGAGTACCCCAATTATTCTCAAAAACAAACTTGAAGGGGATAGCATGTGCTTGCGATGTAAGTTTGTCCTTCAGACAAATCCAACCTAGTACATTTCAAGAGCCCTAGGAAGGAGGAACTCGAGTAACTTCATGATGATGGAGTCTGATGTCATCAGTTTTTAACGAGTTTGACAAAGGAAGAACTTGACATCTTTTAATATTTAGAGAATTTGAAAAGAAGGCAGAAAAGAAAACTCCAGTAGTCCCTTTTCATAAATAGTCCCTTAGATCTGAAAAGGTAGAAAATTGTGTCTGAGAGAACCTCCTAGTCACGATAGGCTAGGGTATTCCTTTTTCGTAAATAATCTATCCCATCCCGAAAAAGGGGTAAACGTATACTGGGTAGATATTGTTTCGCAACCAATTTAACGAGCTCAAAACGACAAGTGGCTCGGTAATATTTTCAGTTTTAGAGAGTCAGAAAAGAGCTGAAAGGTCACTCTAGTAGTGACTTTTTTGTGTTTTTACCGAGTCCAAAAAAGTGTAAAATACAACTCGTCTCTTCGTCGTAACCACGTGAAAAACTTGTCGTTGCACAAAAAGATGCATGTAAAAATATTCCACGAAAAACATATCGACAAATATGTTTTAAAACCTATA
The DNA here is from genome assembly GCA_034641835.2 of Pinus albicaulis. Classification (NCBI taxonomy): domain Eukaryota; kingdom Viridiplantae; phylum Streptophyta; class Pinopsida; order Pinales; family Pinaceae; genus Pinus; species Pinus albicaulis. The sequence goes on from CM076570.1 coordinate 1,173,306,935, forward strand.
TTAGGACTTCGAAAAGTTATAAAAGACCATAAATGGTAAAAAATATTTACTTTTCAATTTTACCTCTTTGTAGAGCAACAGTGACCCATTTCTCTTGCGATCTTTAGGCAACGATTGTAGACAATCTAGTGGACCAATTCGGATTCTATCTGTTTTAGGTAAGAGCCACTTCCATTGGCCATTTTTTAAGCTATATTTAATTGCATTTAGTTGTCATTTTGGCATCCCTTAGGGGAGGATTGGAAAAATCTAGGGCTTCGCGGTTGGCACGGGTTTCGAGCATGGACCCGTACCAATCGACCTTGTTTTACATAGGGGTCACGCCAGGTGGCACGACTGTTAGCCAAATAGTCGCACCAACCGTGCAACCTGAAATCCACTATGAATTTAAGAAAAATGAAGCCATTAGTTTGCAAATTTAAACATCCAAAGGGATTTCTAATGTTCCTATCATCATTTCATGCATGTACCAAGTGAAAAAATGGTAATCGAGTGGAAGGAGAGAGAATAGAGTGAAGAGGATGAACAAGCAATGGAAAATGAACAATGTATGAATGCCCTCAGGAATTGTGGGCTCAAAAAGTTCTTTATGACACTGTGTCTCCGGGCTCAGCCCGAATTGCTTCAATATCTCATCAGAATTTGGGATGAAGGTCAGGAGAGGTTCATACTTCGGGACCAAGAGCTTGAGCTCGAAGTATCTGATGTATATTTCATCACCAGACTGTCACGTAGGGGTGCATTCCCTATTCTTACTGGTACCTAGCCTTCTGGGGAAAGCATGACAATGGTAACGAACAGGGTGTGCCCAGGGGCATGAAAAGGAATAGGGAGCGGTAAAGTGGATATCTAGACCGTTCATGACCTAGCACTAAGAGTAGTGCTACACACTATCGTGCGGGCCACGGAATCACAGGCACCGCATGAGGCTATGAAGACGCAATTACTTCTTGCTTCAGAGTGTATGAACCCGACCATCTTCAACTGGGCTGAGGCTGTGACCATGAACATCAAACGGCAGCTCACCAAATGTAAGAAGACAAAACTAAAGCAGTTTGGGTATGGGTCAATTCTGGTATTGTTCTTCTTAGAACGATTACCCATATTTCAACATCAAAAGGCTATAGTCCTAGAGCCACCACTGAGAGAGCCACAGATGGTCCAATGGGCGGCACTGATGCCCAGAGCAGGGGGTGGCTAGCAGATGTCGTGGAGGCCAGATTTTTTTGATTGGCTCCGACAATAGTTGATTGTCGTGGAGGATTGGCCCTATGCTGGCAAAGACTTCACTGGAGACCCAGACCTCCCGCTCCCGGAGGGAGAGGATTGGGATGAAGAAATGGGTAAGACTCATTTTTTATTTTTATGAGTTTTATGATTTTTTGGTATATATGCATGTTCTGACAGTTAATCTCATATGGATACAGATGTTGGCCCAGAGCGTCCCGCCAGTATGTCTCCAATAGTGAGGTGGACTCCTCGTGACTTCGATCCTCAGGGTGAGGGCATTGACGAGGAGTTAGTGCAAAACCTGGAGGGAATCACCCGTGGGGTCCCAGATTATGCCCGTTTTGATGACGTACCTCAAGCCTACCGAAGGCACACTGTGGGAGTGCCAAGCCATATCCACTGCTTGCTGAGGTGGTTGGTACAGGCGGTGACATGCTATCATGAGAACCACGCTGACTAAGCATTTAGGCTTTATTTTTGCACATTTTTGAGAGACATTTTGTCTCATGATGTAACCGAAACAGACATATATTATTTTTTGTGGGTTTTATGATGCACACGGCTTGTAAAAAAATTATATATATATATATATATATATATAGTTTCTACATGGTTCTGTGTACATATGATGATTTTTGTTACAAATCATGAAAATTCCTAATACAATGTTTAGCTAATGTGTCAGTTAAATCATCTGCATAATAAGTAATGACCCAATAATTAGAAAAATGTTCACAAATGGTATAAAACCAAAAGGTTTCATTTTTATGCAAGCTTGAAAACAAAAGTAAACTGTGCTTGAAAAAACAGGCATGCCCCCCAGCATGGTGATTCAATTCGAGGTGTACATGCCCCCGAAGCTTTAGTCCATAGGAAATGGAGTGAAGGTTCAAATGACGAGATCAATAGAAAGACTCGACTGGGATTTTACGAGATCTGGCAAAGACTCAAATTGAATAGGAACATGTTTCATTGTTTTAACGAGCTTGACACATTAAAAGAACTGTCCTTGATGCCTTGTTTTATTTTTTAAGGAGCTAGACACAAGAAAATGAACTATGCTCTGACCAACTTGTTTCATTTTTTAAGGAGCTTTACATAAGAAAACAAACTATGCTCTGACCACCTTGTTTCATTTTTTAAGGATCTTGACACAAGAAAACAAACTATGCTCCGACCACCTTGTTTCATTTTTTAAGGAGCTTGACATAAGAAAACGAACTATGCTCTGACCACCTTGTTTCATTTTTTAAGGAGATTGACACAAGAAAATGAACTATGCTCCAACAAAAAATCATCATGATGAATAAGAAGTCATATATTCCAAGAGGTTCACCTCTGGTGGGAGAAAAATATCTTGAAAATTAGGATCCAATGCCCCCAGCACACGATGCACAATGGCACTATCACTGATTGTGGGCACGGGATAGGTAGCCACATAATTAACCTACAGCGGGGAGAACAAAACTGGCGAATAAAGACCCAAAAGGGACGATGGTGGACCAGATGTCACGTTGGGACCAAAGAATGAAATTTGATCGATGGTCACGATCTGTCCTTGGTGTGGAAAATTGATCACACAAAAGAGGGAAGAGACAACTGCCCCATGACATAAGTATAATCGCGCCCCAAGAGAAAATTGAAATCTAAGGAGCCTGGAACAACTATCATGTCTATATGGATAGTTTTCCCTCCCAAAGTAATAGGAAACTTTGGAAGGATCCCTAACGGTTGACTGGTTCCTCTGTTAAAAGCCAACGTATTATGCATAACAGGCATAAGCGGTGGAGAACCAAAAGCTTGCCAAGTAGTTGAAGACAAAATACTAACAGGCACACCTTCATCTATAATGGTGCTGGGTACGACCACATTAAAGGTTTGTACCATGATCTCAAAAGGCACATAAGACGGAAGGCGGTATCCAGAAAATCAACTCTAATCACCAAACTACTTAGGGGGGATACCATCGAACTAAGATGGTTTTCCCCTGGTGTTACTGGAGTAAGAGGAGAACTCTCCTGGACTTCCATCATGAAAGTAGGAAGTCCATGTTCTTGCATTATAGGGATAGACAAATCTTTCTCCAAGTCCGAGGAATCTAAAGAAACAAGAAGAACATGAGGGGGAATATATCCACTCTCAACAAAAAATACCTGATGAACCATAGGAGGGATCAAGTCGACCGCTGCTAGATTTTAAGACGCCAGAACACGTCTCTAACTTAGACCACTAAATGTTTCATTAAGTTTCAATGTTTTCTTAGGTTAATTGAATAAATTTTAAGTTGATATTGTATTTATGTTTCAATTCCAAGGTCCTACCGAATGTTGGATCTCACAAATTCCTAAACGCAAGCTACATGCCATAAAATACCATTTCGTTCAATGAATAGCTACCTACGAGAAGGTTAGGAATTTCAAGCGATAGCAAATAATGAGAACACACAAAAGTATTCACCACAGAACCTGATGCAAACTAATGAGAATGAAAAATATTTCCTAGAATGTCGAATGCTAGTTATGCAAAAGATTTTCCAATCCTATGATGCAAACAAAAGATGAAAGCACAAATATATTTTTTATTTTTTCAATGTAGTAGAGAAAACATCGCACTAAATAACATGAAAAACGAATCTTCACACTAGTTTAAGAATGCAAAATGCAAGAGTCAAAACAAAGCAACTCAAACAACTCAAAATCAAACGAGACACGAACTCAAACCAATGTCGCAATCTCTCAAATCTAAGAAAGATGTCAAAACGGACCCATACAAGCAATGTGAGCTATGCTTGGAGTGATAGGAAGCAAAACTGGATGAAAGAGACAAGACTCACTCAAGACTCAATTCACCAAAATCAACCACTCAAAACGGACCCAGGGAGCCTAATGCAATCAAGAAAATAACAAAGGTGACCGTGAAACAAAAGACCCAAACTCCAATAGAAGGCTCAAGATGTCAAAGCACTAGAAAGCCCTAAAGTCATGATGTTGAAAGAAATGGACAAACAACCGAAGGAAAATGGCTAATCATGATCACAAACAAACCCAAAGCATTCAAATCAAGTCAAGAGAACAACCAAAGACACCAGGATAGACAGAAAACTTTAAAACAGGGGAAACCCTAGCACCTACAGGAATTGGCGCGACTGTTTGGCTGTAATCAGTGCTAGACAAGGGATGGCGCGGGTGATAAACTGGAAACTCGTGCCAGTGGGCGTGACTGTCAGACTAGAAACCGCGCCAATAGAGCAAACCTTGAAAAGATTAAAATTTGGAAAAACAGAGGTCAAAACTGATCCTCTGGGCTGAACAGGGGCCTAAGACTCAGCAACATGATCTAGAAAATTCAAGCTAAGCAATAAAAGACCAAGAAGAAGATCTAATAGATGAAAGACAAACTCACACCGATCACCAATGGAGTCGCCAATTTTTTGGTGAGGTAAATCCCCTCTGCGGACAGAGGCGATCCCACTAGCCCTAGGGTGGGTCTAGCCACAAACAAGACATGTTATGACATCAATTCCTAGCTAAGAATGGACAAAGACTTACCGTAGGTCCTGCGCTGTTGTGTCATCTGAAATAATGGGTGTCTCCCGCTCCTGATTCGACAAGTCACGATCCGCTCGTTCTCACGCCCAGATACCTGCACATACATAAGAAAAAAATATGATATACAACATACTATTTTGCATTCCTAACTATCAGTCAGTTGAAGAAGACTAAATCACATGCGTTAAATAAACATAACATAGAGATGGAAACAATATCATAGTCGAGTATATTAAATTAAAGAAGGAAGATTACAACCAGGCTTCGACGTTGTGATCTCCTCGAGTAGGGTTCCAGTGGAGCACATCTCACAAAGCTCATCAGGAATTTAGACGAGGCTCTCTCTACAGGATCCTCCTTGGTTCGACCTTCTCTATAACGATTACTCAGCTATAATATCTCTTCTCCAAGTTCAGCTTCTTGGCTATATGTTCAGCTCTGTTTCAGCTAGCTTGTGTAGAGGGAGAAGACTTGTTTATATAGAGGGAGAAATAGAATTTAGGATCCCTATAATCATGGGGGGTAGTCTTATCCTCTTAGAATGTTCCATCAACCATTTCCTAAAGGAAGAGATCCATGTTTTATTGAGTTTAACCACTTGCAATGAATCATTCCTGAGGTGGTTAAAGGAAACTTCTACCTCCAATTTGTTAAAAAACATTCCTAAAAAGGATGGCGCAGGCTTAACACAGGGACAAAGCGCTAGCTAGTGCGGACTCTAGTGAAAATTTTCCTCATTGCTGTGAGGGATGAACTGGCTACCGGCGCAAATGCTAAAACATAGGTTTTTAAGTGCTTTCTGAGGAAATGTTCAACATGAAGAATCATGTCCTTATGCATAAGGATGCAAAGAAGGTATTTGCAGAGTTTGACACTACTCACAGGTCATGGGAATGACCCTCCAATATGCAGGGCGAGGGATTGTAGGGATAGTGACAGAATGATGTGTAACACCGGCAGACACACCAAAATATTATCATAAAATTGCACCTAATAGGCTGCTAATAAAACAATCTCATGTAACTATTTCAAACCAATATTTTTACTGAATCTTAGACTCGTCATTCTGAGAGGGATCTCTCAAAGGTTAATGATATTGAATAAAGATGTATTTAGATGGCTAACTCTACTTGGAACACAACTTGCTTATGATGAGTTTAGGTTGAAAATAGTATCAGTATGCAAAAATTGGGCTTATGGAGTCAACACTTTCAGTGATTCATTAGTGAGTTCACTTGACATGGAAGCTGAGGCAGGTAAGAGTTTTTAGCAGTAGTACACACACACATGAAACAATAAAACATGCATTCAATTCATCTATAAAGGAAGTCAGAGCATTACATGAATGAATTCTGAGTATTATAGATAAAAACCACTGCAAATGATACACATAAAAGATATATATAAAATAGGAAAGCACTAAAAAATCAATTAGAATCTCAGGTTGGTCAAGAAACAAGTCTATGTATCACTGAAACATTCAAATTACATAAAGTTGTAGTTTTGCCAAAAAATCTCCAACCCTTGACAAATTCGACTCTATGCCCTTTAATAGACTTGTTACATCATGAGATGATCTGCCTCCTAGCTAGATTAATCAATTTTTTTCCTAATGACACCTTGCATAACCATAAAACATATATTTAATGACAAAATGATAGTTATCCTACCTGACAATCCTTTTCCTAATAGGACTCAAAATTCTCATTGTTACATTTAACAAATTTATATTCTAAATCAATTAAAACTTTGAAAAATAAGTTTTAACATGTTTGAATAGGATTGATGGGACTCATCACTACATGACCTCCTAAATGACCTCCTCTAAAACTGGAAACAAAACACTGTTTTTTTTGGCAAACTGGTCTTCTTCTTCCACGAATGCTTTGGCTGGTAATTAATCTTCATTTCGTGGTCTCTGAGTGATGAATAATTTTTTTCATGATCCTCTAACATTTGGATAATACCCATTTGTCCATGAATGCCCAAAAATCTGCTTTAAAATCTCCCACACAGTACGCTACGAAAGTAAGGCAGTTTCGTAGTGTACTTTCGTAGCGCTGCAAAAATGCCATTCGCCCTCAATATTTTTTATTCTTTCCTTTGGTATGGTCTTCATCATCCTTAGACACATCTCCCATGCAAATTTCTCCTTCTGAAAGCTCCCAAAACTGGTTCAAAAAGGAAAAATAAAATCTAAGTAGTTTCATAGAGTTTTTTTGTCCTTCAAGCCCAGGCACGCTACAAAACTACTGAAAAGTGCTGAAATTCCAGATTTTTGTGTAATTTGAAAAAGGAACCTTCTAAGTGCCAAAACTTTGTTTTTAACATATCATTAGCCTTAAATTCCATAAACCAGCTCACCTTATGATTCTTGAGGCATTTTTTCCACATTTATGATGGGTTGAGCTATTGGCTCTTCAAGCACTGTCATTTTAAGGCCTTTTTTCTTTAACTCCGCATGAATTAGTTCAGGTTGCTCCTGGAGGTCTTTTACCTGATCTTTAAACTTCTTGTTTGTGGCTTTCAAATGAATGTTCACCCTCCTAACATGTTTATCCTCTTTCCTAAATGGAATGGTCCATTTGATAAGTTGATGTGTGCTATCCAAAGTCTTGGAAACATTGTCAACCTGCTCTTCTCAAATTTCCTTCATCTTTTCAAATTGAAACTTCTCCAAATTGTGTTTCCTTGCTTCTCTTTTCATAACATAAATTTCATGATTGGCCAACTTCAATTGTTCTTCAAGGAGTTTTAACTTTGTTTTTTCCATCACCTTCTCTTTTCCTTTCTTTAATTTACTAATTGTATCTTTATTTGCAGGTGAGTAAAGGTCAATGATCTCTTATGGTGGCTGGACTTTGTTAGTAGGTAGATGAACCTCTTTACTACTCTCTAATAGCTTCCTAGCATGCCTTTTCATATTATTTCTTGCTTGGAACATAAAACCTGCATCTTCTCCCTCAAATTCGAATTTCTTTACATATTTAGCCTTTTTTAGCTTTTCTCCACCTTCCTCTATGTCATCAGCCTAGACTACAGGAGTTTCTTCTATGCCAATGACATGTAAGATATCTTATATATTTCCTTTGGCTACTACCATGTCTTCTTCAGCCACTATTTTCTCTTCTAAGGTCAGTGTTTGTCTCCTTGTCACCCTTTTTTTCCTTTTTTACTCACATCTTGTTTTTGTTTTGCAGGTTTGACCACTTTTGACTTTTGTTTTGCAGGTGGGACATTTGGTGTGTCAAAACTCTGCAATTTCTCTGTCTCCATCATAATTGGCTCACTTGGTTCTACTCTTGCAGGTTCACTTGGTTCTGCTACCAATGTTTCATTCTGTTCTTATACTAATGGTGATGGAATTCTCCTAGGTTTAGGTGTTCTTGAAGGAGTGAGAACATCCAACTCAAAACCACTAATAAATAAAAATGAGGACCAGTCTCTGCCTAACCTTTGAAGTTCATCTAAAACCAACAGCTTCATTAAACCATGATGAAACAATGAAGTCTCACTCCCTTCAAACTTTTCTTGGACCTTATCTTCCATTTTTGACAAACTTATATGTAAATAGAAAGACAAATCAAGGGAAATCTTACTAGTAAAGTGCAGAAGTAACTTGAAATGATATGAGTAGACTTTGTGGTATCTCCCTTCACAAGTAAAGTACTTTTGGATGATGAGAAATTTTTTTGAGTAATTGTCCTTTATGAAACTCCTTGGTATGGTATTAGTAAGATCCATTTCATTGTTCTCATGCTTCAGAAACTCTTTGCACTACTCCATGCTAAACTTGAAACCTTTAAATCGCTTCTCTTGTCGCCTTGGAATCCCTGTAGCTTTTGCAATAACCTCTGGTGTGATGGAAAGATTGAGAATTCCCACTTTGGTGGTTGTTCCATTGAAATTCAAAGAAAACTCTTTGGAAACTTGTGTATGATAGCCTTGTAATTTCTCACAAAACTGTAAGCAACCTGTCCTTCTGAAGACTTCCACTACTGTTGGGTCTTCATTGATCAAATTCATATCAGTTGGTTCATATCTCAAGCATTGGCCACCCTTTTTTTTCTTTTTTTTCTCTGCCATGGTTTCTTAAATGTCTTCACAGCCTCACTTGATGACTTATAGCCTCGCTTGATAGTTCTGAATGAAAACCTTTCAAAACACTAGCCACAACTTTGGCTTAATACAATAGCTCTCTAGAACTCGGTATCATGCCAAGAAGGAATGAGAAATGAGAAATGACTAAATTAGGAAATATTTTGAAGTTTTTATGTCTTCTCATGACCCAATGATGACTCATACATACCTAAATTGATCATGATGACTTCAGACCTAACAATGTACCTTGGTTTTATCTATCCATGACTCGAATGGCATATAAATTACCCTTTCCCAATGATTTTCTGATACCTAACAGCTAAACTGACAAGACAGACAGGAAACCACACTTTCGTAGCATCTCTAGTGTAAATTTAGTTGTTTTCGCTACGAAACTATTAGCAGTTTCATAGAAAAAAAGTGTTTTTTCACAGTGTATTTCGCCACGAAACTGTGATTTCTTGGATAAAATGGATTTTTTAGTACAAAAACCTTGGAAATTGAAATCAGTCAGAAAATAATGAGTGATGTGACATGAGGGGGTTTGAAAATGAGTGGGTTTAGACCTCAGGGTAAACTTAAACAAGAAAATTTTAATATTTCCCTTGACCAAGCATATAAAAATGAATCCTACAACCCTATTTTTGACACATGAAGCTATTTATCCTTGTCAAATGATGCTTCATTTTTTTGGGTGATAAAAAGTGCATCGAATGCTTGTTGGGCATGATCATCCCATTTGAATGGAATTTCTTGGAAAATGAGGCACAGGAACCCTTAAGCACAAGTTGCATAATCTGGGACGAAGCATCTCAGAAAATTAGCCTTCCCCTGCAGGCTTTGTTGTTGCCTGAGGATTCGAGGTGGAGGTACCTCTTTGATGGTGTTAGCCACCTATAAAAATTTGTTATACCAAATGGTGGCTAAATATTTTTAGCCTTCAAGAAATAATTCATTTCCAAATTGTGAGTTCTTGAAGTCTTAATATGTGCCTTAACAAGCAGTGCTCTTTCCTTAGAAGAAGATCCACCAACAATCATGCTGTGTACCAAGAGAAAAACTGCTTAAAAGATCCGTTTTCCCTCATTACACTTCTCCATTTCATTCTCCATATTCATCCATAAAGACCTTATTTTGACTTCTAAACCATTCCAAAACCATTTTTAAACCTTATGTTCCCCTTTCATTTGGTTTAAAAACCCTTTCCTCCCTTATCAGAACCCTCAAAATCCTCTTAAAAACCTTCATTTTGGCCAAAAAACCCACTTTTCAGCATTAAGGCCTTAAGCCCCTTTTCGGATTTTAGCCCTAGCCCTCTTCCGCATATGACCTATGCTGTGACTGGGCATGAAGCACTCATCGCATCACAAAACACATTTTACATGTTTTTCATGGTTATTTGCCTCTTGCCAATGCGATCTCTCGATCAATTCTCCACTGTTGATCTCATCTGTTACACCTAGATCTAATGGCCCATATTGCTCCCCGTTCCAAAACCCGCCATTCCTCCTTTTTCTTCATCATTAAATCTCCCCCATCGATCTAGTTTCCAGATCAACGGCTCTCGCTCCATCGCAAATCGGTAATCGCATTTTCCCTTTGTCATTCCTTTCTCTCCTCTGATGTTGATCCCTGAATTTAATCTCAGCCGTTGAATCCACAAAGACCGATGGCTAAGAGTCAAACATGCTCTGCCCATAGTCCTCCGACATCAACCCGCCAATTTAATCTTTACCATTGATCTCTCTTAGATCAAATGGTCCACGCTCAATCGCATCGGCACGTTGCATCGCCACTTTGCCTTTTCCTTCCGCCGATGCGATTCTACGATCAAATCTCCGCCGTTGATCTTCTTAAATCTGATGGCTCCCATTGATCCTTCTCTTTATTTACCCATCCCAGATATTTCAATTTCAAGTGAATATCGACTGTTGGTCTCTACAGATCAACGACCATTGGGCTTTCTATCATCTGCCCATCCATTTACCCTCTGCATCCCTGTTTAAATCTTTACCACCTGATGTAATAGATCCAACGGCTAGGATCTATCCTGCCCATCCATCCTGCCTTACCTTTCCTTCATCTACATATCTGCTCCATCTTTAATATCCACCATCCGATAGTAGAATCCGATGATCAGGACTAAAACCCAATAAACCCATCTGCTATGCGACAAAATTGTCAGTCCCGCCATTCCTCATTTGTGCATATTATCCCTTGTCGCGTGCTTTCTGCACTATCAGATTTGGTGCCTCCAATCCGATGGCTTACATTTCATTTCGTGTAATTTTTGCGCATAAATGTTAATGCCAAAAAATTACGCGAAATGGGTGGTATTCGGAGGGACGTGTGTCAAAAGGTGTATGGTTTCGCGTTTTTTCAACCAAAATCTTAAATTTCCCGAACGCTGTGCGAAAACCATTAATGGTTTTTCGCCATACCACTACCCTCCGCAAACATTGCTTTTCATATTTTAATCCTAGCTGTCGATCTCTGGGTTTGAACGGTCCAGTTTTAATCTCACCCACATTTCACTTTTTCACCCAACTTTCTCCCGAACATTTATGCCTTTAATCTTAACCGTCGATCTCTAAGATCGAACGGCCCACATTATATCATGACCCCAATTCATTTTCCTTCATCCATTTTCCCACACGATTTCATTGGAAAATCTCCATCGTTGATTATCCTAATCCAACAGTTCCTGTTCGCTGGTGCAACCAAACTCCATTTTCACCTGGTTAGTTGTTTTTCCAAGGTTTTCCTCCCATTTTCCGCTGCATCCACATTCTTCCTCACTGCTCCTCCACCCTCACAAGCCTCTGAAGAAGTCTATACCACATCCACAGGTTTTTTTAACAGTTTATTGTGTTTTTTGTAGGATTTAATGGTGGTTGCTCTGTGTTTTTCCGCAGTCACAGATAGGTGACAAAAAGGCTCAAGGTGACGATTCTTTGCCTTAATCCAATAGCAGAAAGCCACCTGTATAATCAAGACAAATAAAGTGTATCAGTAATGAAGAATCAATGTTAAAGGGAAATTAAAGCCAAATCCAGAAGATCAGAGTTTTAATCCTCAGGTTTAAATAAACAAAGATAATATCAGAGAATGAAGACCCGAAGGAAAGATCAAGGCTAATCAAGCCTGAACACAGTGTTTAAAGGTGAATCAGTGCTTTAGTGAAAGAAGGAGAAAACAATGAAGGAAGGCCTCAACTACCACATCAGATGCTAAATATCCTTTCAGCTGCCAAAAGCGCCACCTATAACTTTAATTAATCAAACAAAGGCATAGTTATAGCTCATTCAGAAGATATTTCCTAAAGATAGCTGAACATTTATTTTAAACTAAAGAACATATTTTAAATTGTCAGTAAAGTTATTATTGTAGGTTTTAACCCTGAATAGAAATTATCTACACACGAATCTTATAATAGAAAATAAACAATAGCGAGAGCATAAAACATAAAACAGATAAAACACAGAGATTTTCCCCTGGATCCCAAATCGGGATGACCAGCTTGATTTTTCATTATATTCCTTTTAGTGTTACAACACATATATATACATGCCAAAGCATACATAAACCCCAATCCATAAACCTTGGATTAGAACATAACCGTAGTTCCCTTGACCAGATCTACAAAAATACCAGGGGCCGAAAACCATCGTGCCCCAATACCATGTGCAAAACCATGCACAACACCATGGATGCGGACTACCCACCAGAAATTAAGGACCAAAAATTTTCTTGGAAAGAATATAACACATACCCAACATTCTCCCACTTGTTGTTTTCTTTCCACAGGGGGCCACAGGAGAGCTTAGTCATTGGGCCAATTCTTCAACACCCATTGTTTCTCTACACCAAGAGAACTTCTGAGTGCTCACAGACTTCGTCAATGCATCTGCAACATTCTTCGAAGTGTCCACCTTTACCAGCAACACCTTTTTAGCCTCAACCATATCTCTAACAAAGTGATATTGAACATCAATGTGCTTTGTCTTTGAATGGTAAGCAGGGTTCTTAGCCAAGAAAATTGCACTTTGGCTATCACATTCTATCCTTATAGCTTGTTGTACCAACCCCATACTTGAACACAATCTCTGCAACCAAATTTCTTCCTTGCTTGCATGAGTGGCTGCTATGTATTCTGCCTCTGTAGTTGAAAGAGCCACTACAGACTGTCTTTTACTCATCCAACTGGCTGCGCCTCCAAATAGGCTAAACACATACCCACTTGTGGATCTTCTTTGGTCTAGATCTCCAGCCCAGTCTGCATCAACAAAACCACGAATGTACAACATTCTTTCCACTCCTGGTCTTCCTTGGTAGCACAAGCCATAATCACTAGTACCACGTAAATATCTAAAAACCCGCTTTACTGTCGTCCAATGCTCCTTTCCTGGGTTTGACATAAACCTAATCAATACTCCCACTGAATGTTCAATGTCTGGTCTATTACAGACCATTGCATACATCAGACTACCCACTGCACTTGCATATGGAACACGGGACATATATTCCTCTTCTTCTTGTGTCTTGGGACACTGTTCAGCAGACAGCTTTACACCTACAGGAATAGGAACATTCACCGGTTTACTATCCTGCATATTGAACCTCTGCAATATAGTCTCGACATACTTCCTCTGGTTTAACCAGAGCTTCCTCTTTGCCCGATCTCTCTTAATTTCCATGCCCAAAATATGGTTTGCAGCACCAAGATCCTTCATGTCGAATTTGGAGAACAGTTGGGTCTTCAAATCTTGGATAATTTCTTTGTCATTTCCAATCAACAACATATCATCCACATACAAGACCAAAAAAATAACACGGTCACCAATTAATTTAAAATAAACACAGTGATCCTCCTTGCTTATGGTGAAGCCAAGTCCCCGTATATAGGTATCAAATTTCTGATACCACATCCTTGGTGATTGTTTTAACCCATACAGAGACTTCTTCAACCTGCATACCAGTTCTTTCTTACCCTTCACCATAAAGCCTTCAGGTTGCTTCATGTAGATCTCCTCTTCTAGATCCCCGTGAAGAAATTTTGTCTTCACATCCATATGTTCTATCTCAAAATCAAATGCAGCAGCAACAGATAAAAGTAATCTAATAGAAGTAACTTTGGCAACAGGAGAAAAAATATCACCAAAATCAATTCACAGCACCTGGGAATAACCTTTTGCTACCAACCGAGCTTTGTATTTCTCCACCTTGCCTTCTACATTCATCTTCTTCTTAAACACCCATTTGCTCCCAATGGGCTTCCTTCCAGCCGGCAACTCCACTGAATCCCATGCATCGTTTTTGTGCAAGGATGCCATTTCATCAACCATGGCCTCCTTCCAGAGTTTTCCATCCTCTGAATCTACTGCCTCCCTGACAGTTCTGGGTTCATCATCAGTTATAGTTAAGGCAAAACCTGAACAGAAAGCAGATGGACTATACCTTTATGGTTTCCTTCTTTCCCGAACTGATCTTCTCAAAGCTGGAGTTTGTGGCTCTTCATCTTCTGAGTCTTCTTCTGTTGTAGAGTCTGATTCATTATCCTTTAGCTCAAACTCTATCTTCTTAGGTTCCTTTGGTAGGACTTCATGTTTAAAAACATCTTTCACTTCTCTAAATACCACATCTCGGCTGTACACAACCTTCCTTGTTTCTGGGTTCCAAAGCTTGTAACCCTTTAAACCATCTTTATACCCAATAAAGATGCACCTTTCAGATTTATTATCCAACTTGGTCCTTTTCTCCTTTGGAACATGTACATATGCATCACATCCAAATACCCTTAGATGTGAAAGAGAGGGTTTCTTACCAGTCCATACCTCATGTGGAGTCTTATCCTCCAAAGCTGATGAAGGTGATCTGTTAACTAAGTAACATGCAGTCTCCACTGCCTCTGCCCAGAATTCTTGTCCTAACCTGGTACCACTGAGCATGCTTCTTGCCTTTTCCATCATTGTTCTGTTCATTCTTTCTGCAACTCCGTTTTGCTGAGGTGTTTATGGAGTAGTCTTCTGCCGTGCTATACCACACTTCTTACAGAACTCTTCAAATTCCTTCTTGCAGAACTCCCCACCATTATCTGTCCTCGGCGCCTTTATCTTCTTCTCTGTCTGGTTTTCCACCAGAGCCTTAAATTATTTAAATTTGTCAAAGACTTCAAATTTCTTCCTCAATAAATATATCCATGTATTCCTTGAGAAGTCATCTATGAATGAAACATAGTACACAGACTTTCCCAGTGATGGAACTGACACAGGCCCAAACACATCACTATGCATAAGTTCTAATATCTTGTTTGCCCTCTTAGCACCAGAAGGAAAACTCACCCGATTCTGCTTCCCATATACACAATGTTCACAGAAATCGAAATCCAGAGAACAATTAGACATACCTTCTACCATACCATCTCTATGCAGTATATGAAGGCCCTTCTCTCCAATATGTCCAAGCCTTTGATGCCATAGCATGGTCTTTTCTCCAGAGACAGCTAGACTTTCCGTCCCACTTTCAGGAACCACAGAACTGCTACACCCATCAATAACAGTGCTACCTTGTAGCTTGTACAGAGTTCCAGTCCGAACTCCCCGCATTAATACCAGTGCTCCCCGAACCATCTTGCAGGCATCTTTCTCGAACACTGTTTTTACACCTGCATCATCCATCTTGCTTACAAAAATCAGATTTCTGGCCAATGCAGGAATATGCAGAACACCAGGAAGTGTTCTAATCCTTCCACCTTGTAGCTTCAGCTTGACCTTTCCACGTCCGATGATTCTGGCCTTCCTATCATCCCCTAGGAAGACATCACCGTCATATTTTCCATACTCGCAGAACCACTCCCTATGGGGAGTGAAGTGAAAGGATGCACCTGAGTCAATCAACCATGAATCATGATCTACATGTGTATTTGAAGAAGAAGCCAAATACACATCCCCACCTTCATCCGAGGTGGTTTTTTCCTCTGCAGAAGGAGCATCATCAGGTCCCTTTCCTTTCTCAGGAGCTTTAGATCTGCAGTCCTTTTTGTAGTGCCCTTCCTTTTCCCATTTCCAGCACACCTTTACAAACTTTCCAGGAGATTTAGATCTCCCTCTAGATTTGGATCTCCCACTCGAAACCTTATTCTTGTTTCTGTTCTGGGACCTTCCTCGTACAGATAAGGCATCTCCATTCTGACCCTCCATATTTCTCCGTCTCATTTCCTCCGACAGCAAGGCTGAGATAATGTCATCAAAATTCAAGGTAGTTGTATTGCTACCTATTGCAATAACCAGACTATCCCACGAGTCTGGTAGAGAACACAACAAACTGATGCACTTATCTTCATCTGAGATTTTAATATCAACAGATGACAGCTGACTTACCATAGTATTGAAGGCGTTCAGATGCTCTGTCACCGAGTCTCCATCCTTCATCCTCGGGTTATACAGCTTTTTCCGCAGGAACAACTTATTCACCAGAGACTTAGATTGGTACAAAGTCCCAAGTTTTTCCCACAAATTCTTCATCGTAGCTTCCCCAGATACATTCAACAATACTGAATCTGAGACACACAACCGTATTGTGCTCTTAGCCTTCCGATCCAGTTTCTTCCAGTCTTCATCTGACATTGCCGTTGGTTTAGTACCTGGATCTACCGCGATCCACTGATCTTTATCCACCAGCGGATCCTCCATCTTGAGCTTCCACAACTCAAAACTCTGACCATTAAATTTCTCGATCTCTATCTTTCCGCCGCTCGCCATCTTCTTTCACCACAAGAATACGATCATAGAATCTCGGCCCGAACAAGGTCTACCTCGGGACGAGCAAAAAAACCTAGAGCGACGAGAGCATGGCAGGGTCAAAATGGCTACGATACCAAATGTAGGTTTTAACCACAGAAAAGAGGTATCTACACACGAATCTTATAACGAAGATCATAAACAATAGCGAGAGCATAAAACATAAAAGCAGATAAAACACGATTTTCCCCTGGATCCCAAATAGGGACGACCGAACGATTTTTCATTATATTCCTTTTAGTGTTACAACACATATATATACATGCCGAAGCATACATAAACCCCAATCCATAAACCTTGGATTAGAACATAACTGTAGTTCCCTTGACCGGATCTACAAAAATACCAGGGGCCGAAAACCATCATGCCCCAATACCATGTGTAAAACCATGCACAAAACTATGGACGTGGACTACCCACCGGAAATTAAGGACCAAAAATTTTCTCAGTCATGGAAAGAATATAACACATACCCAACAATTATAAAAGATAAGAATGTGCCTAAAGTCAATCTTTTTGCCTACTAAGCCTAAAAAACAGAAATGGAATAAATGAAACAGAGTTGTAGTTCGATGCTTTCCTGCCTTATGCCTTGCATGGTTTTCAAGGCTAGGAGTTGCATTAAGTATAGAATTAATGATACTTGAACCCTATAAACTCTTCCACCTCCTCATTCTCCTATAAAATCTCCTTGAGGAGCACATTGTAAAAGGTTGGTCTTTGGATATTTGTTGCATGAAAATAGTTTACTGAAGTTTCTATATCTCTGTTTGTAATTGAAGACACATAAGCTAAGATGAGGAGTTTGAAGCTGTGGAGACCCACTGGACTTGATGATTGTAACTGGTTTGAACATCAAATACAAGTTGTTTCTTGGGATCCTAGTCTATGTCGACAGTGATGTGTTTCGTATTGTAAATTGTTATTTTCTTTTTGTTTCCATTCTATCCATTTTTCTATGATAAAGAACAACAAATATAGATTAGGATTTACTCCTGAAGTACCCTAAATATCACTGAAAATATTTATCCTTTATGTTTTCTATTGATTGTTTATTTGAAGGTAATTCAATAAAGTATAACTAGTGAAGTGTTGGTAAGCCCATATTTCCTAAGTACAACTTGAGATTTTATCCTTGAATGTTCTTGAGAAGTTTTCTAATTAAATATAAGCTAGAGAAATTTATGGTTAGCCCTGTCCTCTGGTTTATCTCCAAAATTTTCTTTGAAAAGTTCCCTTAAGAGTATGTTGAAAGCATGCTAGTTTCAAAGTACTTCCCTGATCTTAGACTACTTTTTATGTTTATCATGAATGTTTTCCTTTCGAATATGTTGAAAGCAGGCTAAGTTAAAAGTATTTACTTGATCTTAAGTTATTCTATGTGTTTTAAATGTTTTCTATTGAAAGTACATAAAAAGCAGGCTATTTTGAAGGTACTTACCTAATCTTAGATTAATTTTATGTCTTTCCTTAAGTGCATGCCAAAAGCAGGATAGTTTCAAAGTACTTACTTGATCTTAGGTTGTCCTTGGTTCCTTCATCTATTTGATTTCCCTCACCCCATTTCTTATTGTCTCATTCCATAAAATCAACTTAAAGAGATCCTTTGACATAGATGACATGCCCCATAGACCACTCTTGAACCTTGTTCTTTCAATTAAATCCTCTTCTGAATCCATAGCCTAATGGATTGAAGCTACTCCTTGCCTATATTATTATTTGAATCATTCTTTCACCTAATTTCACCATCACCCTTCATTTAGACTTCCTTCACCTTCATTATATCCTTGCCCAACCAAAATGAACAAAAACCCTTGTTCTTCATAGCTAGCCTAATATCACACTAAAAGCCTTAAAGATCACATCTTTAAACACACTTATAGAGATATCCCTCTCTGGATTTAGGAGGGCTAGATCCTAGAATCCCAAAGTGGTTTTCATGTAGGCTCTACAGCGTTTTTATTTGCCAATCTTGCAAACTACGGAGAACTAACATTCTAGCAACCATACTGGGATCGTCTAAGTAAAATCCTTAAAACAAAACACTCAGCATTAGGTGCAATATAAGTAGCTCTCTTCAAGCACTACTGAAGAAAATGGTGATCATGATAGGACTTATTTGAATCAGTGACAAACTAAGTAACCCTTAGGATTCTCATAGAAATTTATCAAACCTTGAGGAAGTCAGCTAGGTAAGCCATAAGAGTAAACTCTATTTGTCTCATCACCATAGCTAAGTGTTGAAACAGATTTAGGACACTCTCATAACCCATAGGACTGAAAAAACTCAGAAAAACCATAAATATTTTATATTGGTATTCAAACCTTATAATGGTGGTGGACCATAAAACATTTTACCTTCTAAAGCTAAAAATTTCCAACTGGTGACTCCACAATCCTAAATAGATCTAAAGACCCCACTGAGAAACCCATTACTATCATAACATCATACAAACTCAAATTAAGAAAACTTTGAGGATTAAAGTTTCCTTGCTAAAAGATCAATTAGCCTACTAAATATTGTCATATTTGGTTAAACTTTTCTTATTATTGGGTCTAAAAACATAGCATAGTGGCTTCTAGAAGAATTCATACTAGAGCCTATCCTGACCCAAACCCTCCTGAGATAGTTGATAATCCGGAAAGAATACTTAGGAAGTCTCCTAAGGCTCAAGCCTCAACTATTATCAGACCAGTCCTAAGAGCTAATTATGTTCCTGAAAACCCTATAGCTCTACAAGAATGACAAGTTGACTTAAGAAACCCATTTAGAACTAGGTCACTTGATGATATACATCCGATAGATTTTGAATCTCCACCTTCATCCAAAGATAGAGGTAAACATCTTGATAGCAGAGAATCTACCCCTCCTGATTTCCATTTCATCCATAATTTTGGTTTCTCTTATCTTAGATCTACTCAAAAATATGTTTTTGGTCCATCCTCTTCTGTTATCCATACAGCCACTGTTCAAATCACTCCGTTCCATCAAACCCCTCCCATCTTACATCCTCCACCTGTAAATCCCCCAATTTTTCCACCACCTCCTGTCATGGCAACATGGTATGCTCCCTTAGTCCTTCCTTTACCTTTAGTCAATATACCACAGGACTATCAATCCAAGATACCATTATATGATGCCAGTGGTGCTACTGCTGCTTCACAACATGTGGACAAGATGAATGACTATTTTGAAATAAATGAGATTGATGATGAATCCGTCAAACTCAGGTTGTTTGCTCAAAGTCTAGGGGCAGAAGCAATAAAATGGTTCAAAAGCTTAACCCCTAACATTATTAATGATCTCCAAGCTCTCCATCATTCATTCCTAAACTAATGGGAAGTTAGAAAAAACCCTCTCCAAATACTTTCAGACTACAACAACCTCAAAAGAAACAATGGGGAAAGTGTTAAAAATTATTGCACTAGATTTAATAGTGTTTATAATGCCCTGCCCCCAGAATTGAAACCTCCACAAGACTCAGCCTTGGCCAATTTTCCTAAAGGATTTGATCCTGAAATGGCCTATTAGCTGAGAGAGAGAGATCCTTTGACTTTAGAAGATATGGAGAAAGGAGCTCTAGTTGTGGAAGTAAATCTGATTGAGAAAAGAGCTAGGATGAGGAATGAAAAGAAAGTATCATTTAGGGGGGGAAATTCACCTTCCACATCTAGTTCAAAAATGGAGAGAATGATGGAGGACATGATGAAGAAAATGAGCATACTTGCGAGAGCACAATCTAGGGAGAACCAATCAGCTCCTAAAAATAGAAATCAATCTTAAAATCAAATTCAGAACTTCAGGAGAAATCAACCTCGAAATAGACAAAGAGAGGATGATCAACAGATCAGACCTCCCTTCCAATAAAATTATGTTGATGAGGATGAACAAACCAATGAACAAATGGAGGATGACAACATGAATATGTTGGGAGTGGCTAAAGAGGATTCTGATTTCATTTATGAAACAAGACAAAGCCTATATACACCTTATGATGACAGAAGACCACAAACTAATTATTATGAACACTACTCTGAAAATGTCATCATAGGATCACCTAAAAAATATGACCTCAGAAGTAAAAATAATCAAGAAAATCCCAAGAATAAACATATTATAAATCAGCCAAGAACAACCCTGAAAATACACTTAAAAAGATAGATGAAGATCACAGATCAATGGCTGTGAATTCTGATCAAAACAAAGATGAAGGCACTCAAATTAATGAAAAACAGAGTTCAAACCTTAGCAGCATTAGTACTTCAGCTAGTGACCCTATTAAAACAATTTTGACGAATGTAAATAAAGGAAATCAGCAAGCTGATGTTGCTAATGAAATAGTGACTAAGAAGGCTGAACTAAACATGTTGAAGAAACAGATTCCCTTTAGCCTGGAGAATGAAATATCCAAGATCAAAATCTCTGTCCCACTTACGGAAATAGTCACTCAAAATGTATATATAGGTTAGATTTTGAAAGCTTTGAACATAGAGGATGTTCATGACATAGTTAACTTAAATGATGGTACCCCGGAGCTCATTTTTGGACCAAAAATTGAAGGAAAGTTTCAAGAAGGAACAACTCCTCCATTCTACATCAGCCTAAACATTCATGACAATATTTTGCACAATGCCATTCTTGATTCAAGGGCATCACACAACCTCATGCCCAAGGTAATAATGGAAATATTAGGCTTAGAGGTAACTAGACCCTACAAAGATTTATATTCCTTTGATTCAAGTAGGGTGAGATACCTAGGCTTAATCAAGAACCTCTGTGTTAACTTAGCCCAAATACCAGTCAAGATTTTAGTGATGGACATTGTAGTGGCTGATATACCCCCCAAATATGGCATTCTCATCTCAAGATCATGGGGTGATAAGTTACAAGGCACAATGCAAATGGATATGACTTATGCCACCATCTCTGTCTTCAGTCAACCTAGAAGACTCTATAGGGAAACACACATGAAGTACATGGTGAGTAACCAAGAAAGACTAGACAACTCTCCTCTTTACTCCCTACACACTGATCCTGACTCTTTCATTCTTTTTAATGACGATATTCCAAAAAAGAAAGAACTAATCAGTGAAGGAACATCAGAGGCTATAATCACTTCACTTTCAAATATAGCTACAGTTGTTGATGAGGAGAAAAATGGAGAGGAACTTAAAAAGCAGTCTACTGATTTGGAAATTCACAACAAATAGATTACTGGTCTTTAGGTCCAAAACAATCATACAAACAATGCAGATAATGAAAAACAAGAAGCAAAACATCAAAATATTGAAAAATTTGAGGAAAAAATTTTAGGGAAATGTAGTACAAACCCTAGTTCAGAACATAATGATGAAGAATGCAGAGAGGACAACAATAAAATAGATCATAATTTTGAAAACAGCCCTCTTTGGAGCATGAAATTTGATGGGTCTTGCACTAGAAATGATACAGGAGCAGGCATATGGTTATATAACACTGAAATTAATCATGCTGAGGGGCATTCCTACAGGCTAAGTTTTCAATGTGCAAATAACATAGATGAGTACGAAGCTCTCCTTTTAGGCTTGCATGTATTGAAAAAATTAGGGGCGAAAAGGATAAAAGTTCAAGAGGATTCAGAGTTGATTATTAGGCAAGTGAATGGGGAATATAGTGCCAAACACCCCAGACTTAGATCCTACAGAAATGATGTCATGGACTTATTAAAAACATTTGATGAATTCCAACTTATCTTTGTCCCAAGAAACCAAAATGTCCTTGCCAATCGTTTAGCCTTTGCTGCTAGAACTTTTATAACACCTTATGAAGCTAAACAATGCACCACCCAAGTCAAATTTAGGCCAGCTATCCCAGACAATGAAAAATACTGGCAAGTATTTGATGGAGACAAACAAATAGAAGACTTCTTACAGTCCAGAAATGAATTTGAGCTACCAAGTTCAGATTCAAGTTATGAAAATGACTGTCCTATTGAAGAAAATCCACTTGATGAAGAAGTAAGTCTCCAGAGATTGCTGATATAAATATGTTATCTGATAAACTTGAACATACAACAAAAATTAGTGCAGATTTAGGAAAACAAGACTTACAAATGCTACAATATAACACTCAAAGCTTGCCAAAAGGTCTGGTCCCATTAGAAGAGTTGTTTGATTTCAATGATGTTGCCAAAAAACCAAAATTGGAACTTGTTGAAACTGAAGTAGAAGAATATAACATAGGCAGTGAACAAAAGCCAAAAATGATTAAATTGTCTAAAACCTTACCAGCTCACATTAAACTGAAATATATTGAGCTCTTTAAATAATTTTCTGATGTGTTTTCATGGAGTTATGAGGATCTAAAATCATATTACACAGAGATAATTCAGCATAAGATACCCCTCAAAGAAAACCAGAGACCTTTCAAAAAAAAATTGCACAGAATAAACCTTGTTCAATTACCCCTGGTTGAGAAAGAAATCAAGAAAATGTATGAAGCTGGAATTATATCCCTATTAGATACTCAGATGGGTGCCTAATATTGTGTCAGTTAGGAATAAACAGGAGAGATAAGGCTTTGTATTGATTTTAGAAACTTAAACAGAACCTCATTAAAGGACAACTATCCCTTACCCAAAATGGATCACATTTTACAAAAGGTAGTTGGTTCTAAAAGAATTTATTTGCAAGATGGCTTCTCAGGTTACAATCAGATATTAGTACATCCTGATGATCAACTCAAAACATCTTTCGCCACACCTTGGGGTACTTTCATGTATGTGAAAATTCCCTTTGGTTTAATGAATGTTGGTGCTACATTTCAGAGAGCCATGGATATTGCATTCTCAGAAGAATTAGGATAATTCATCATTATTTACCTTGATGATATTACTGTTTTTTCCAAAACAAATGGAGAACACCTAGAACACTTGAGAAAAGTCTTTGAGAAATGTAGAAAATTTGGGTTATCTTTAAATCCGAAGAAAACAATGTTTGGTCTCCAAGAAGGTAAAATTCTTGGACACATCATATCAGAAGAGGGAATAAAGATAGAACCAAAGAGGATTGATGGTATATTGCAATTCAACCATCCTAGAAACATCAAGGAACTTCAATCTTTCATTGGGAAGATTAATTTCTTGAGAATGTTCATACCCAACTTAGCTGAACTCCTTAGAAACATGACAAATATGATCAAAAGGGAAGAAGGAGTTAAATGGACCTTAGAAGCAAATAAATCATTCGAACTGGTAAAACAAGCATTAACCAAAACACTGGTTCTCATTAGTCCCGATTTTACAATGGATTTCTTCATTTTTTCATTTGCATCAGAACACACAGTAGCTGTTGTCCTATTACAAAAAAAATTAAAGGGACAAAGCAACCAATTGAATTATTTAGTAAGGCATTAAGAGATGCACCTCTGAAGTAAAATATCATGGAAAAACAAGCATTTTCCCTATTCAAGGCATTAAAGGACTTCAGAGTTTACATTTTACATTCCCATATAATTGCATTTGTGACAAATTCAGTTGTAAAAGACATTTTAACCCAGAATCCAGATGGAAAAAGAGGAAAGTGGATTGTTGTGATACTTGAATATGATTTAGAAATCAAGCCCACTAAGCTCACAAAAGGCCAAGGACTAGCAAGATTAATGGCTGAGTCTAATTTTCAAGCTCTTAACATAAACATGTTAGATGCATTAGATGAACAAGAGGAGTTGTCAACTCCCATTATTGAATATCATTTGTTGTTTTTATCTTGATATGCTGATATTTTATACGTTTTTCTCAATTTAAATACACCACCTGGTTTGTCTAAAACAAAGGAAATATTTTTAAAGTTGAAAGCTGTTAATTACTGCATTTTGGATAAATTTCGATATTGGAAAAATGCCAGTGGATTATTGCTTAAATGTTTTCCTGAGAATGAGGCAGATAAGATCAAGCATGAATTACATGAAGGAGAATGTGGAGGTCACCTCTTTTGGAAGAAAACTGCTAATAAAATCCTTAGAGCTGGTTACTATTGGCCCACCCTCTTTCAAGATGTCCACAAAATGATTATTTCCTGTCACAAATGCCAACTCTTTGAAGGAAAAATAAAACTGCTTCCCTTTCCCTTGCATCCAATCACAGTTGAAGCTCCTTTTCAGCAGTGAGGTCTAGACTTCATTGTGGAAATCCATCTAGCCTTATCTACCCAACATAGATGGATCCTCATTGCAACTGACTACTTTACGAAATGGATAGAGGCCATCCCTTCTAGGCAAGCCACTAACTATGTCATCATAAAATTCCTTGAAAATCATATCCTATCTAGATTTGGTTGTCCTAGGAAGATTATCACTGAAAATACTGCTACATTTGGATCCAAAAATATGGTTGAATTCTATCATAAATATCAGATTACACTAGGCCATTCTACTGCTTATTACCCTCAAGGTGATGGGTTGGAAAAATACTCAAACAAAATTTTGGTGAATATAATCAAAAAGTCGCTGGAAGACAATAAGAAATAATGGCACACAAAGCTAGTACATGAAATATGGGCTGACAGATTAACACTTAAGAAATCAATTGGAATGTCTCCCTACCAGCTAGTTTATGGATCAGATGCCATTTTTCCAACCAGTCTAGGAGTGCCAGTCATGAAGCTGATCCAAGAAATACAATCTCAGGATAATGATATGACAAGGAGAATCAATCAGACTATACATCTTCAACAAAGCAGAGAGGAAGTCTACAACAGAACACTACACAATCAAGAAAATATCAAGAAGTTGTTTGATAAAAGGACAAAGGCCAGTGATTTCAAAATTGGTGACAGTTTTGAAGTGGGATTCCAGGAGAGAAGATAAGGGCAAACATGGAAAATTTGATAACTAATGGCAAGGCCCTTATCTCATTCATTCTACTGCTGGTAACAATTCTTATTTCTTGCAAGAATCAAATGGAACTAAACTTTTTGGAGGTCTTGTCAATGGTAGGATGCTCAAACATTATTTTTCTTAACTATACCAATTTGAAGCTTTTTTCATTTTTCCCTCATTATAAATATCATAGCTGTCACTACTTTCAAAGTTAGAAAAAGAAAAAATACAAGAAAAATAACAATGGAAAAGAGGGTAGAATGAAAACAAGAAAGGTATAGCCCCATACCCCAAAAAAAAAAAAAAATCTGAAAGTGTGCAAGCTCAAATGACACTCCTAAAAACACACTTCTAGTTAGTCATAATGCCTAGTCATGACTAATTATTTTTTCAATTTACTGTTGATAGGTTAATGAATTATATTTTCCAAATAGTTTAATCTTGGCTTATCAGTAAGGTAGATTAGGATAGAAAAAGAAAGTTTCGAACAAGCTCAAATCTGTAACCTATGAAATTGATGAAGAACTGGTTCTAAAAAGCTTAGAACTTTAATCAGTGAAAGGAAAAAGAAGACAACTAAAAAAAAATCAAAACCAGAGCTGAAGAATAATGAAGGATGTTTTAGTTTTCAGATCTTAAGCCTTCACAATTTTGTTCTATTTTTCTGCAAAATAACATTCTACGTGTAGCTTGTTCTTATGCCATAGATCTACAGCAAGTTGGACTGCTTAATTCTAGCTTGGCTACTTCTAAATTTCTGTCTTAGAATTTAGAGAATAAAGGTCTGTCAGACAGTCTAATCCTGACAAATGGTAGTTAGGTAGAGAATTTATGAACTCAACTATTTAAATGGA
The DNA here is from genome assembly GCA_034641835.2 of Pinus albicaulis. NCBI lineage: Eukaryota > Viridiplantae > Streptophyta > Pinopsida > Pinales > Pinaceae > Pinus > Pinus albicaulis. Next base: position 1,173,333,324 of record CM076570.1, read on the forward strand.
GTTCATGGAGAAATAAGAGTAAAAATAGATTAGTTTCCTATTTTCAAAAGAATAAAACGTTGATGAAAAAGGTCTGCAAGTCCAAATGCACCTTCTGAAGAAAAAATGTTAGGAAGTAGGTTGAGTAGGTAGATGTTTGGGAAATACATTTCTGCTGATATACCAAGTTTTGATCATCTTTGTTAGCAGCTGATTACAAGTAAAATATTGTCAAAGTGCAAGGCACTGATCAGCTTCCAGAGAAAATTGTCTGAAGTTCTTGACATCTTCAAGAAGATGCCATCACCATGTGGAGCCACTGTTAGCCACCTATAAAAATTTGTTATACCAAATGGTGGCTAAATATTTTTAGCCTTCAAGAAAAAATTCATTTCCAAATTGTGAGTTCTTGAAGTCTTAAGATGTGCCTTAACAAGCAATGCTCTTTCCTTAGAAGAAGATCCACCAACAATCATGCTGTGTACCAAGAGAAAAACTGCTTAAAAGCTCCATTTTTCCTCATTACACTTCTCCAGTTCATTCTCCATATTCATCCATAAAGACCTTATTTTGACTTCTAAACCATTCCAAAACCCTTTTTAAACCTTATGTTCCCCTTTCATTTGGTTTAAAAACCCTTTTCTCCCTTATCAGAACCCTAAAAACCCTTTGAAAAACCTTCATTTTGGTCAAAAAACCCACTTTTTAGCATTAAGGCCTTAAGCCCCTTTTCAGATTTTAGCCCTAGCCCTCTTCTGCATATGACCCACGTTGTGACCGGGCATGAAGTGCTCATCGCATCGCAAAACACATTTTACTTGTTTTTCATGGTTATTTTCCTCCCTTTGATACGATATCCCAATCGATTCTCCACCATTGATCTGATCTGTTATGCCCAGATCTAATGGCCCATATTTCTCCCCGTTCCAAAACCTGCCATTCCTCCTTTTTCTTCATCATTAAATCTCCCCCGTCAATCTAGTTTCCAAATCAATGACTCTCGCTCCATCGCAAATTGGCAATTGCATTTTCCCTTTATCCTTTCATTTCTCTCCTCTGATGTCGATCCTGTTAGCCCCCCTATGAAATTTTTGACAAGCAAATAGGGGGCTGAATCATTGTTGAGTCTTCAAGGAATGAATTTCCTCTGAAAACATAGTCTCCTTGAAGCCTCCTTGTGCTTTTTCCCTTTGATAGTATCCCCTCTGTTGATTTCCCTTATAAAGCCTCTCTGCTATGTGAAGAAATGCCCAAAGGCTCCCTTTTCCCTCTTATTTCATTTCCCAAAGCCTTTGTTTTCTATCCCCTTCTCTCCCCTTCTATTTCCCTTCTTACCCTTCAAATTCCCCCAAAATCCCCTTTAAGATTCTTCCCCTAACCTTTTTTGGCCATTTTTCCCCTTTATCTCTCTATCGCTTCCCTTTTGAATCCTCAAATTCCATTTAAACGGGCAAAAAACCCACTTCCCGACTTTATTATAGGCCTAAGCCCCTTCCCGCTAGCCCCTTTCAAACCACTTCCCCACATGTGCCCCGACGCTGGGACCAAGCGCTTAAGTCCCAAGCGCTAATCGCAATCGGAGCGTCGGGCGGGTGCAATTCCCGTGCATCATTGAAAATCCCCGATGCGACTGTTTTATTAATCAAGTCTCGCGATGTAATCAAAGCCGTTGATCTACCCTGAAGATCCAACGGCAGGCCTCTAATCGCAACCCCTCTCCAATCACAATCGCAAGTCTCAACAGTGCCGCCCCGATTGCAGTCCTCCGATCCACTTCTCCACCGTTGATCTCCCCGCCAGATCGGACAGTACCGCATCAATCGCACCCTCCGCCCGATCACGATCGCAAGTCCTTTCGTCTCCCCTGCGATCAAATCTTCGCCGTTCATTTCCCCGCCAATCCAATGGCCCTGCGCTAATCACCCCATCGCAATCACAAAACTCAATCGCATGCCTTTTTCTCCGAGCTCCGATTGCGATCTCCCGATTTAATCCTAGCCGTCCATCCTTCCCGCGATCTGACGGCCAGCGCTCAATCACATTTCCCCTCCCGATCGGAAATCGCAAGTCCTTCTCCCGATGCTCCGATTCAATCCCGACCGTCCATTCTTCTCGCAGATCAACGGTCCTGCGCCAATCGCACCCTCTACCCAATCTCGATCGCATTCCCTTCTCTCTGCCTCCCGATTCAATCCTGTTCGTCTATTTCCCCGCCGATCCCACGGCCAGCGCTCAATTGCAAGTCCCCTTCCAATCGCAATCGCAAGCCTTCCTGTCTGACTCCCGATTTGATCCCGTCCGTCCATCCGATCGCCGATCCAACGGCCATCGCACACCCGTCTCAATCGCAATCGGAACTTTTGTGTTGTGCGTTGCGATCGCTCCCCGCTCCGATCTCCGATTGCGATTGGCCCGATTTAATCATGTCCGTCCATTAGGTCAGATAATCTGACGGTCTAGATCTAATCGCCCTCCACCGTGACTGGGTCCCACATTCACGCCTCCGTGTGTTGTTTTTTTGCGTTTCCCTGTGTAATTCGCCCAAACGGTAAACTTTGGGTTTTACACTGTGCGTTCATTTCTGCACTCCTCTCCGCTGTTTCCACTGTTTTCACCGTTCCGCCACCATTCCTCCGCCTCCATAGCATTTCTCCACCGCCACTGCCCGTGGTTTTAAACGGTTTGTCTCATCACGCAGATAACACAGAGAGGTCTATTCAGCACTTGCCAGTGAACCAGCGGCGGAGACTCAAAGAGGATTTATGCCTGTAATTGAAGATTAACAATTTGTTCCCAAATTAAAAGGATTAAAGCACTGTTTGAAGACTAAGAGCGCACTAGCAAGTCATAACTGCGCCACCTAACAGCAGAGCACGTTTACTCCAGAAGTAAACCCTCCTACAGCGATCTCCATGCCTCCTCGAGCCCTGAAAAGATTAATTGCACTGTCTGAAACCCATTTAAGACAGTCAGGCAGTAGTTAGGAAGTATGGAGCGACCTGCAGACCTTCCACCCAGTTCATTCATTTCAGAAGGAAGCACAGAGTTCCAGACCACCATAAGGACTTAAAGAACATATCAGAGGTCAATTTCTGGCCTGACAGAGCCTCCAAACAGTCTACAGAGTACGCACAGCACCATTAAGCAGAGTGGCCGTGAACACTTCCACCATCCTGTCTTAATGAGATTTATTTTCTCATCTACTTCTGTTTCTTCCACTTCTCCTATAAAAAATCCCCGAGAACATAATGTAAAGTTGGTTGTTGTTCAGTTGTTGGGCATCTGCTATTAAAGGGATTCATTCGACTGTTAGGACAGTCCTGGGAGGGAGTAGCAGAGTAGTTGTGTAATAGGCTGGGAGGAAAGTCTGGATTGTATCAGCCATTGAGCTCAAATGTACATGACTGGTTTTGCATTATTAATCAAGCATATTTCACAGGATCATGTTCTATTACTATTGGTGATGTTTCCTAACTCTGTTATTTACATTTTCATATTGTCTCATGTTCTTCTGGTAGGAAACAGAAGTATAACATAAGATTCACCCTTGTTAGGTTCCCTATGTTTCCTGCTCTCCCTACCTTTATGTTTTCTGCTTCATGTGCTATCTGAGAATGGTTTTCAGTTGATTTAACCAGCGCAGTGGATTTTATTGCCTGTTGGCTTATGTATGGATTAGTTGAAGCTGTTCCTAGATGTTCTTGAGGGGTTTTAAGCTGGAAGGTTTGGGAACACTGGGGATGAGTGTTAGCCCTGTCCATTAGGATCCTTGCACGACCAGCTAACCTTTCTAAGATCCCTTTGTTTATCTTATCTCTGTTTTCCCCTTGGAGTTGTTAAAGCAGACCTGGAGTTAAATGACCTCTGGTCTGATCTATAAGCAGCCCCTTTGTCCCTCTTTGAGAGTTTCCTTTGAGTATGTCCAAGCAGGTCTGGAGTTAAATGACCTCTGACCTTATCTATAGACAGAAATTGGGTTGTTCTCCTTCTTTCACTTTCCTTCCTTAATGTTCCACCCCACCATCTAATCTAAAAGATCCCTTGGTATTAGATGACTTGCCCTTTGGAATCCTTGGCTAGTGGATGCAAGTAATTTCCCTTTCATGACTCCATAGCCCAATGGTTGGCACTGTCTTGGCCTATCCTCTTTGCTGAGATGTCCTGCTGCCCTATTCCTTTTCTCCCATTTCTTTCTCGGTCCATGATCTCGTGACCAACCCAGCAACCAACCAACCAAACCATTTAAAACCCCTTGTGCTTCATAACTAGCCTAACATCTCATTTTGAGCTTCATAGATATATCATTCTTAGCTCTATTTGGAGAGATCCCTCTCCGGGTCCAGGAGGGCTAGATCCTAGGGCCCAAAAGTGGTTCTGATGTTGTCTCATATTTTGGTCTTGCCAATCTGGACAAAACATGGGAACCCCAACAGATCCCCCGATTTAATCTCAGTCATCGAATCCACAAGAACCGATGGCTAAGACTCAATCGTGCTCTGGCAACATTCCTCCGACATCAACCTGTCTATTTAATCCTGACCGTTGATCTCTCTTAGATCGAATAGTCCGCGCTCGATCACATTGGAACATTGCATCACCACTTTCCCTTTTCCTCCCGCCGATGCGATTCTACGATCAAATCTCTGCCGTTGATCTTCTTAAATTCGACGGCTCCCATTGATCCTTCTCTTTATTTTCCCATCCCCGACATTTCAATTTCAAATGAATATCGACCGTTGATCTCTGCATATCAACATCCATCAGGATTTCTATCATCCGCCCATCCATTTATCCTCCGCAACCCTGTTTAAATCTTCACTACCCGATGTAATAGATCAAATGGCCAGGATCCATCCTGCCCATCCACCCTGCCTTACCTTTCCTTCATATACATATCTACCCCATCTTTAATATCCACTATCCAATCATAGAATCTGACGACCAGGACTAAAACCCAATAAACCCATCCGCTATGCGACAAAATTTTCGGTCCCACCATCCCTCGTCTACGCATCTTATCCATTGTTGTGCGCTTTCTGCACCGTCAGATTTGGCACCTCCGATCTGATAGCTTACATTGCATTTCGCGTAATTTTTGCGCTTAAACATTAACACCAAAAAATTACGTGAAATGGGTGATATTCAGAGGGACGCATGTCAAAAGGTGTATGGTATCACGTTTTTTCGACCAAAATCCTAAACTTCTTGAACGTTGTGCGAAAACCATTAATGGTTTTCCGCCATACCACTACCGTCCGCAAACGTTGCTTTTCATCTTTTAATCCTAGCCATTGATCTCTGAGTTCGGACGGTCTTGTTTTAATCTCATCCCCATTTCACTTTTTCACTCAACTTGCTAGCAAACATTTGTGCCTTTAATCTCAACCGTCGATCTCTGAGATTGAACAACCCACATTATATCATGACCCCAATTCGTTTGCCTTCATCCATTTTCCCACACAATTTCATTGGACGATCTCCACTATTGATTATCCTAATCCAACGGTTCTTATTCGCTGGTGCACCTAAACTCCATTTTCACCTGGTTAGCTGTTCTACCAACGTTTTCCTCCCTTTTTCCGCTACATCCACATTCTTCATCACTACTCCCCCACCCTCACCAGCCTCTGAAGTAGTCTATACCACATCTGCAGGTTTTCTTAACATTTTGTTGTGTTTTTTGCAGGATTTAATGGTGGTTTCTCTTTGTTTTTCCGCAGTCACATACAGGTGACAAAAAGGCTCAGGGTGACGATTTTGTGCCTTAATCCAATAGCATAAAGCCACTTGTATAATCAAGACAAATAAAGTGTATTAGTAATCAAGAATTAATGTTAAGAGGCAATTAAAGCCGAAGCCAGAAGATAAGAGTTTTAATCCTCAGGTTTAAAGAAACAAATATAATATCAGAGAATGAAGACCCGAAGCAAAGATCAAGGCTAATCAAGCCTGAACACAGTGTTTAAAGGTGAATCAGTGTTTTAGTGAAAGAAGACAAAAACAATGAAGGAAGGCCTCCACTACCACATCAGAGGCCAAATATCCTTTCAGCTACCAAAAGCGCCACCTATAAATTCAATTAATCAAACGAAGGCATAGTTATTGCCCATTCAGAAGATATTTGCCTAAAGACAGCTGAACAGTGATTTCAAACTAAAGAACATATTTTAAACTATCAGTAAAGTTCTTATAAAAGATAACAATGTGCCTAAAGTCAATCTTTTTGCCTACTAAGCCTAAAAAACAGAAATGGAATAAATGAAATAAAGTTGTAGTTTGATGCTTTCCTGCCTTATGCCTTGCATGGTTTTCAAGGCTAGGAGTTGCATTAAGTATAGAATCAATGATATTTGAACCCTAGATACTCTTCCACCTCCTCATTCTCCTATAAAATCTCCTTGAGGAGCACATTCTAAAAGCTTGGTCTCTGGATATCTGTTGCATGTAAATAGTTTTCTGAAGTTGTTGTAGCTCTATTTGTAATTGAAGACACATAAGCTGAGATGAGGAGTTTGAAGTTGTAGAGACCCACTGGATTTGATGATTATAACTGGTTTGAACATCAAATACAATTTGTTTCTTGGGATCCTAGTCTATGTCGACGGTGATGTGTTTCTTATTTTAAATTGTTATTTTCTTTTTGTTTCCATTTTGTCTACTTTTCTCTGATAAAGAATAGAAATATAGATTAGGATTTACTCCTAAAGTACCCTAAATCTCACTAAAAATCTTTATCCTTTATGTTTTCTGCTGATTTTTTATTTGAAGGTAATTCAATAGAGTATAACCAGTGAAGTGTTGGTAAGCCCATATTTCTTGAGTACAACTTTAGATTTTATCCTTGAATGTTCTTGAGAAGTTTGCTAATTAAATCTAAGCTAGAGAAATTTATGGTTAGCCTTGTCCTCTGGTTTATCTCTAACAATTGCTTTGAAAAGTTCCCTTAAGATTATGTTGAAAGCAGGCTAGTTTCAAAGTACTTACCTGATCTTAGACTACTTTTTATGTTTATCATGAATGCTTTCCTTTTGAAGATGCTGAAAGAAAGCTAAGTTAAAATTCTTTACTTGATCTTAAGCTATTCTATGTGTTTTAAATGTTTTCTATTGAAAGTAAATCAAAATCAGGCTATTTTAAAGGTACTTACCTGATCTTAGATTACTTTTATGTCTTTCGTTAAGTGCATGCCAAAAGCAAGATAGTTTCAAAGTACTTACTTGATCTTAGGTTGTCCTTGGTTCCTTCATCTATTTGATTTCCCTCACCCCATTTCTTATTGTCTCATTAAATAAAATCAACTTAAAGAGATCCTTTGACATATATGACTTGCCCCATTGACCACTCTTGAACCTTTTTGTTTCAATTAAATCCTCTTATGACTCCATAGCTCAATGGATTGAAGCTGCTCCTTTCCTATCTTATTATCTGAATCATTATTTCACCTCCTTTCACCTTCACCCTTAATTTAAACTTCCTTCACCTTCATTATATCCTTGCCCAACCAAAATGAACAAAAACCCTTGTTCTTCATAGCTAGTCTAATATCACACTAAAAGCCTTAAAGATCACATCTTTAAACACACTTATAGAGAGATCCCTCTCTGGATTCAGGAGGGCTAGATCCTAGAATCCCAAAGTGGTTTTCATGTAGGCTCTACAATGTTTGTATTTGCCAATATTTCAAACTACGAAGACCTAACAGATGGCTTAGACTTTGAAGGAGTCCACTCGAATTCCTTGCTCAGACACAATAAAACCTAACAGTCTTCCTGATGTGACATAGAAGACACACTTGAGGGGGTTCAAGCATAGGTTGTATTTTCGGCATCATTGGAATACCAATCACAGATCCTCTAGATGTTCTGAGAGCTTCTTGGATCGGACGGTTAGGTCGTCCAAGTAGGAAAGGTTAAGGTGTGCCAAGTCATGAAATGTGTAGTTCATCTCCCCCTAGAAGGTGGCTCCAATGTTTTTTAGGAAAAATGGCATTACCTTATATGTGAATGTGCCCCAAGGGGTGGTAAATGCATTTTTATACTAATATTTGTGGCGGATTTGAATTTGATTGTACCCAGAGAATCCATCCATGAAGGAGAGAGCCTCATGGCCCACATAAGCATCGATGACCTGGTCAATGAATGGGGTGGGGTAATTTTCCTTGGGACATGCTTTGTTCAAATCTCGAAATTCGGTGCAAACATGTACGGTGCCCTGTTTTTTCATGACGGGAACAGGGTTGGAAACCCAAGATGTGTAAGCAATGGGGTAGATAAACCTGACTTTGTGAAGCTTTTCGATTTCTTGTTTTATTGCTCCTACCTTTGATGGGTGTAGTTGACACTATTTCTGGCTTATTGGAGGTACATTAGGCTAGGTGTCAATATGGTTCTCTACGATAGTGGGACTAAGCCCAGGAATTTTTGAGTAGTCCCATGCGAAGATATCTCTATACTCTTGTAGCAATTGGGTATAAGAGTTTATTTATTCTAGAGAACATTCTGCCCCCAGTGATATTTCTTCGACCTTTCCATAATTTTGGGATATATTCACCTTGATGGTAGGTGAGATGTTTGAAATGTTTCCTTCCTCGAACGCTTCGGGTGCCAGGATAGGATTCTTGAACCAATCTACTTTCCATGATGGGAGGAAATATTTTCGTTCGATCGCATAGATCTATTGTTCTTTTGTCTTGTCAGGACTTAACACTTGTTTGGGGATAAAAAATGAATGGTGATGCATTGCATCCCATGGATAATTTGGCTCCGTCATGGCCTCTAGGATGTCCTCATTTGAGTGGAATAGTGATCCTAAGAAGGATTGATTTTGCGCAAGGCTATGCTGAAGAGGTTCAGTCTACATGGAGCTACTTTATAGACATGATAAGGATTCCATCGTTGACATGGTGGAACCAGACGTGGTCGACAGAGTGAAGACATATCGGGCCTGCACTGTCGTAGGTACATCTATTCTCGTAGTTGCAGCTGACTCAACACCTATGGCAGATGAGAAAACATCTCAAGTCATAGTTCTGATACATGATGATATGAATCATATATGGTGGGGAGAATCTCTGTGATGGGGGCTTGCATGAGTGCAAGGCTGGGTTCCTCATTAAGATGGTCAATTTCCTGTGGGTGGAAATTGTGTCAGGTGTAGAGGTGCCTGAATGTTTCCATTAGCGGCATGCCTCTGGTTCATGGTTATGGCCAGTGCAAATGGTGCATGGTACCACTGTGCCGACTGAGTAGATTGTGTGGGAATCAACACTACTCTTCATCCTAGACGTGGATGCTTGGAAATCATCTGTTGTAGAAGACGAGAGCTTCTGCTTCCATTTTCGAGTTTTTGGCTTGGGTATTTCTAACTCTTTTGAGAAGTGTAGACTTAACGCTACTCCTGCCACTCTAAGCTTGGGGAGATGCTCACATTTTATTGTATGATGAAAGTGAGAAAAAATACGACAAGTGTGTGTGATATTCTCTTGGTTAGAGAGAAGTCGTTACGAGAGAGGAGAGACTGTGTGAAAATGGTTTGCGAGGTGCTCCAGTTCTTTGCACTGAATGACCTGGTGGCCAATCAGGTCACATAGTCTACATATTATCCTAGGTTGTACCTGGGTCATGCTTGGCTAGCGCACCTTCCCAATTTTCCTCTCATGGTGATCTGGGTATGGGCAAGATTGCTTGGGGGCATTCTGCCTGCCATATCGGTTGAGAAGACCCTCGTGTTTCTTCTCTAATGTATGTATCATGTCGATTAGAGGACAAACTTGTGGGATATAGGTACAACATTGTTCATGGTGAATGCCCTGACATACTAGGAAAAACAACCTAGATATGGGGTTCTTGTCCTTCTCACTTGGTGGCGTGACTGGGTACCAGCGGCGTAGCGCTTCTAAGTCAGGGCAAGTGGTGACCACATGATTGGAATTTTTACACAATGCACATGTTGGTCTTATTTGTAGAGGGTGGTTGGGGGTACCTAAGGTTTCCCTGTTTGGTCATTTTTCAGCTGACAGAAAGAGGATGGACCTACTCATCACATATTTTTGGGTTATCGAGTTGTTCATAGATTCAGAGTTAGAGCCATCTTCTTGGGAGAGGCGAACTATGGTTGAGCGCAAACTAGCCAGCACTAAGCAGAATCAGGGGATATAATGGCATTGTTCTAAAATGTGGTTGTCATCACATAAAGGACATGTGAATTGTGTTGCCCGCAAACCAACATAGTAAACGCACTCTATAGGATACCATCCGTGGATGAGTTCCAGGGCTGTGAATTCCTCGATGAAGTGACCACTTTCATCGCACAAAGTGCAGCGTATGACAGGATGGGGGAATATGAACGAGAGTATATTAGGCGACTTTCGTTCCTCCTGTAGGTATAGGATGACGCGAGGTTCATCTCCAGATAACTGTGTGGGGGGATCCTCTTGATAGGATTTCTCTATTGCATGTAAGGCATCCCTATATCACGGGATCTATAGGAAATGATGGGTATAGTGTCTATAATTGCTACATATAGCACATGCGTGATTAGTACGCAATGCTTTTCCTTGACTTTTGGTGGTAGGTTCCTTTTTATGGGAGCTTAGTACCGTAATGTCTACCGCAGAGCTAAGGAGCATTTTTAATTCATCTAGCTCTAGGCATATGTGGGTAGGGTGGCCCACTACATCACATATGGCGCAAAATGGCGATTCTCATTGCGTGATGCGATTCTCCACCTTATTTCTTCTTCTCTTATTTTTCTTAGTTGTAACCATTGACTTTGCCATTTGAATTTCCTTTAAAGGGATGTTTGCGATAGTCACCTGAATGGATGGGGCCTGCTCAAGGTTGAGAGGGATTAACCCTGTAGAGGTGATGTGTGCAACTCCCATTGGATTAGGTGGGACTAGGTACCAAAATGGTATTTCAAATGATGATTTTGGTAGGACCACTGTGGCCATGACCTACTATGACACAAAACCAACTGGGGGGAAGAGGAAAGGAGTTTGGGAGGCGGTGTAGGCTAGAGAGGCTGCCATGGCCAAGGACATGGTGTCATTACTGCTCGTCTCCATGTCTTAACTAGCTTCGGTGCTTGATGAGGACATCATGCACACTGTAGCCCCTGTGACATTAGGTGATGACTCGGGTATAATAGGGGGATATCCTAGGAATGACCCTAGGATGGACGGTAGTTTGAACTGGTCGGGGAAATATTCCTGGTACTATGTAAGCGTCTCGGAAGATGTCTCTAAATAGGGTAGAATGACATAGGTATTTGTTAAGAGCCTGTTGGGAAACCAGCTCCAAAAAGAGAAGAAAAGAGATATCAATGCCTTAGAAATAAGCGACTTCGAGGGGGAAACCTCCAATACATTACATGAATGAACAATTCTTGGATGATATAATTCACAAAACCTCCTTCCTATATATAGGAGTCCATGGGGCCATAATGTAATCCTAGTGGGCCATAATGTAATCCTAGCCGACCTAACAATAATAATTTAAGGGCACAATAATAACAAAATGGGGGTTACAAGGGTACAATAATAACAATAAGTGGTTTGCACTAACAATAATAAGGGACTATACTAGTGATATAGGGACCTAACAGGCCCCTCTCCTTCAAAAAAAGTGTTGTCCTCAGCTCTTGAGTAGCTCCAGGTGCTTCTGTATAAAATTATCATCCTCCCATGTAGAATATTTAGTGGGTAAGTTCTTCCACTTGATGAGATACTCTGAAATTGATCGATTCTGTAGCTGTCGATTTCTTGTTTCCATTACTGCTTCAGGTTCCAATATGATTTTTCCTTCCTCATCAAGTTCTGGCAATATTGTTTGAACTGGAAGATTTTCACTTATAACCTTCTTTAAGCATGAAACATAGAAAACTGGATGTACTCGCGAAGAAGCAGGAAGCTCCAATTTGTATGCCATAGTACCAATCTTTTGGAACACCTTGTAAGGACCATAGTACTTTGGTGATAATTTATTATCCTTCTTAGCTTGCTTGAGGGACATTTGTTTGTATGGTTGTAGCCGTAAAAATACCCAATCTCCTACATCAAAACTTCTCTCTCTGCGATGTTGATCTGCCTGTTGTTTCATTCGATTTTGTGCCAAATTCAGGTTATCCTTTAAGAGTTGGAGAACTTCTTGCTGATGCTCGATGTGATCTTCCACTGCTTGAACCTTCGAATTTTCCCTTAAAGATGATGTGATGGATGGTGGATGATATCCATAGAGTGCCATAAATGGGGTCATTTTTGCTGCAGTATGGAAGGAAGTGTTATACCACCATTCAGCAAGAGGTAACCACTTGACCCATTGTGTTTGTTTATCGGATACAAAACAACGAAGATATCCTTCCAAACATTTATTTACTATCTCAGTTTGACCATCAGATTGAGGATGATAAGATGAGCTATGAGCTAATTGAGTACCCAAACAAGAAAATAACTCCGTCCAAAAATTTCCGTTAAAAATGGGATCTCTGTCACTCACAATAACCCTTGGGCTTCCATGTAGCTTTTGAATTCTGTCCATAAATGTAGTAGCAACTGTACTTGCTTTAAATGGATGAGATAATGCACAAAAGTGTGCATACTTGGTAAGTCTATCAACTATCACCATGATGACACTCTTTCCTTCGGACTTAGGTAAACCTGTGATAAAATCCATTAAAATCTCCTCCCAATGTTGACTTGGAATGGATAAAGGTTGTAGAAGTCCCGGGGTCTTAATTGTTTCCACTTTATTCTGCTGGCAAACCAAACATTCTGCCACAAACTTTTGAATATCGGATTTAAGGCCATCCCAAAAAAATTCTTTCTTCACCCTGTGGTAAGTTTTTAAAAATCCTGAGTGTCCTCCTAAAGGAGAAGTGTGCAATTCCAGAAGAATTTTTTGTTTTAGTTGGGAATTCTTACAAAGATATAAGCGATCTTTGTACCATAAGGAATCATTTTTCCAACTAAATGTGTTAGATGTACTAGGATCTTGCTACAACTTTTGAATGAGTTCCCATACATCTTTGTCCTTCTTCCATTCACCTCTTGCTTCAGTTATCCAATCTGGTTGGATAATAGAAATGGCACAAAGAAATGCTTCCACCTCTTCATTCTTTCTTGAGAGTGCATCTGCAACAACATTAAGCTTTCCTTTTTTGTAGATTATTTCAAAGTCATAACCCAACATCTTTGTGACCCATTTTTGTTGCTCTTCTGAAGATAGTCTTTGTTCCAAAAAGTGTTTAAGACTATCATGATCAGTTTTACCTTGAAGTGTCTTCCCATTAGGTAAGTTCGCCATTTCTTTAGTGCATGCAGTATTGCTAACATTTCCTTCTCATAAATAGGTTTCTGTAAATACCTTCCTTTGATTGGACGACTTTCAAAAGCAATGGGTCTTCCTTCCTGCATTAAAACGACACCAATTCCATTTCCTGAGGCATCACATTCCACAATAAAGGTTTTTGTGAAGTCTGGCGTAGCTAAGACCGGTGCTAGGCACATTGCCTCTTTAAGATGTTCAAAGGCCTTAGTTGCTTCAGGAGTCCATGAAAATGCATCTTTCTTCAATAATGTTATTAGAGGTGCTGCTATTCTCCCATAATTCTTAACAAACTTGCGATAATACCCTGTTAACCCAAGAAATCCTCGCAACTGCTTTATGGTTGTGGGGACTTTCCATTCCTTAATGGATTTAATTTTGTTACGGTCTACCTTAAAACCCTTGTGAGATACAATATGACCCAGATATTCCACCTCTTGTACTCCAAAGAAACATTTGGATGTTTTTGCATATAATTGTTTCTCCTGCAATAGTTTGAGCACCCTGTCAACATGTTCAACATGATCCTTCCAAGACCTGTTGTAGATTAGTGTATCATCAAAAAATACTAGCACAAATTTTCTAAGGAAGGGTTTGAAAATGGAATTCATCAACCCTTGAAATGTAGAAGGTGCATTGGTAAGGCCAAAAGGCATGACCAAAAATTCATAATGACCCTCATGAGTTCGAAATGCTGTTTTTGGAATATCTTCGGTCTTCATTCTAATTTGATGATATCCTGAACGAAGGTCCAACTTGGTAAAATAAATTGCTCCATGTAATTCATCCAATAATTCATCAATCACAGGAATGGGAAATTTATCTTTAATGGTGAGCTTATTGAGCTCCCTATAATCCGGACACATTCGCCATGATCCATCCTTCTTGTGTACCAATACTACAGGAGCAGAGAAAGAACTTTGACTAGGTTGAATTATACCGCCTCTAACATTTCTGCAATCATACGTTCAATTTCGCTCTTTTGGAAGTAAGGATATCTATAAGGCCTGATGTTTGGAGGAACACTTCCTGGAATCAAATGAATAGCATGATCATGATCACGAATAGGGGGAGTCCTTTGGGAGTTTCAAACACCTTGGAATGATTGTCCAAGACTTGTTGGAGATCTGCAGAAATAGATGATTTTGATGTTGGAACTTCTAGTGAGCATAATTGTGCAATTACGCCTCGTTGTTCTTTCTTTAGAAGCTTTGTCATGACATTAGAGCTTATTATCCTTCTTGGCTTCCCTTCAATACCCCGTAATTCGACTTCCTTTCCTTCTGAAAAAAATTTCAAGAAAAGTTCTTGAAAATTAAAAGCTACCGTCCCCAAAGATTGTAACCATTGTGCTCCTAGTACAACATCAGCACCTCCCATAGGAATGGAAAGCATTGGACTAGTCAATACATATTCCCCCATGGTTAGCTTGATATTATGGCATTTTCCAGAGAAATTTATAGTTCCTCCCTTTGCAACCATCACTTGACATTCTGGTGCTGGGTATAGGAAACAATTTAATTCCTTGGCTACCTTACAATGAATAAAATTATGGGTGCTACCTGAATCAATCAACACTATTACCCTTTTCTTCTTGATCTATCCTGCTATCTTGAGAGTTTGAGGAGTGGTAATTCCTGCCAGTGCATTACATGATATGGTCGGATTCATTTCTTCCTCTTCTATGGCTGGTTCCTGGTATATATCCTCTTCTTTTTCATTTTCTTCTTCTTCTTCACAATCTATGTAAAATAATTTCTTTTCAGCACACTTATGACCTTTAGTGTATTTGCTATCACAACTGTAGCAAAGCCCTTTTGCTCTTTTTTCTTCCAATTGTTGTGGTGTCAACCTTGTAGGTTGTGGAAATCTAGGTGTAGCAACAGTTCCTTCTTTATAGAATTGAGTGGTAGGCTTCCTTGTCGCCATAATTTTACATTCAACTTTTCTTGCCAACCTGAATGCCTTCTCCAATGAATCAGGTTCCAAAATGCGAACTTCATGTTGGATGTTATCCTTTAAAGTGCCTGTGAAGAGATCAATCCTGTGTTCCTCTGGAATATCAGTTACCCTTATATTCAATTTTTGGAAGTCCTCAATGTGTTGCCCCACTAAACCCTTTTGTTTGAGATTTGTCAATTGGCTAAAGAAGGTGTTGCTCTTTGTATCCTCATAATGTGCTATCATTTCCTCCGTAAAAATTGACCAAGTGACAATTTTTTTACGGGAGCAAAGCCATCGATACCATACAAATGTATTTTGTTCTAAATGTAAAGTTGCAATGCGTACCTTTTGTGTGTTTGCACGTTATGGAGATCAAAATATTGCTCCATCTGTAGTATCCATGTTACAGGATCCTTTCCATCAAACTTCCTCATATCCATCTTTGGAATATGGTGGTTCTTCCCGCCAACATTAGAGTTTATGAAATCACAATTAACATTTATTTTGTTCTCATCATGAGGTTCTTTTACTATCTTTTCACCATTAGGAAACCTTTCTTGTATCAACTTTGTCAAACCTTCCATGTCTGCTTTTAGAAAATTCTTCATGTTTTCCATTCTCTCATCGATCTTAGCTTCCATGTCATCCATATTAGATTGCATGCCAGCCTCCATGCCATCAATCTTAGATTCCATGCCTTTCTTCAAAACTTCCATGTCATTTTTTGTTGCTCTTTGCAAGAGCGAAATTTTTTGCACTTGCTCTTGTAATTTTGATATGTCATGTTGCCATTCTTCGTCTTCATGAGTCATAGTAGAGATTTCCAAAGGCTTAATGGGTGTTGAATTCTTTTTAGGGGCTATTTTATAATCCAATACTGATATCTATTCTACAATATGCCCTTGAAATCAATTCAACTTGATTCTTCAAACAAGACTTATGCAATTCAGAAAAAAATACACACCTTTTACTTGCTTTTGAGGATCTCGATATTGAAATTTTATTATCTCTGTGATTGCAGCTCTTCAATATCTGAAATTTAGCACTGAAGTAGCCCTCTGAATTCTCTTTTGAATGCCACAGGTCTGACTTGATTTGGAGTCTCCAAGACAAAGTTATGTCCAATCTCCCACAATGACCTAATTATGGACTGGTTCAGTATAGCGAACTTGTACGACTTGCCACGTATCATTGTTTCATCCTTCACCTCTGAAATTGATAGCCAAGAAACAAAATTCCATGTCCTTGCAACACTTTTTACGGCACTCCAATCTGATGCTCAGAGAGAGAGTTATTGAAGTTTTCCCACGATCACCTTTTTGAGATGAAATTCGGGAACCTAAAAAAGCACTACCTTCCACAGATCATATCTCCAAAAATCTTGCGAACCAAGCTCTGAAATTTTTTGAAAAGTTTCCTTAGGATTTAAGCTTCGCACCCTAAAAAATTTAGATTCTGAACCTCAGTAGAAAAAAAAAATTATAGCGCAAATGCCATGATGACCTATTTAGGAGCCTGAAAAAATACCTAACTTCCACAGATCATATCTCCGAAAATATTGTGAACCAAGCTCTAAAATTTTTAGAAAATATGCCTCAGGATTTTGGCTTTGTACCCTAAAAATTTCAGCTTCTGAAACTTCGTATAAAATAAGTTATAGTGAAAATTCCACAATGACCTGTTTGGAGTAGCGAAACCCTAGAATCCAAAGCTCTGATACCAAATGTTGGGAAACTAGTTCCAAAAAGAGAAGAAAAGAGATATCAACGCCTTATAAATAAGCCAATTTGAGGGGGCAACCTCCAATAGATTACATGAATGAACAATTCTTGGATGATGCAATTCACAAAACCTCCTTCCTATATATAGGAGTCCATGGGGCCATAATGTAATCCTAGTGGGCCACAATGTAATCCTAGCCGACCTAACAATAATAATTTAAGGGCACAATAATAACAAAATGGGGGTTACAAGGGTACAATAATAACAATAAGGGGTTTACACTAACAATAATAAGGGACTATACTAGTGATATAGGGACCTAACAGAGCCACTTTTAGCTGTGTGTCAATTGATCAACAGTGACAATGCAATCCTCGTGGGGGAACATCATAGTTTGGAAGACAGAGGAGGCTATGGATGACATGGCGTACATACAAATTATGCCAAGGAGTATATTTTAATCTAGCTAGGTGTCCAAGAATTCAATGTCTATAAGTACCATCTTTCCGGCTAAGAAGACCGGGACGTTTTGGTAGAGACCAATGGGGGTTGAAGGGCGACCATTGTATGCTCTAACCATGACGTCTGATGCCTTTAGTTTGGGAGAACCTAATTTTTGACATATGTTCTTTGACATGATGCATGTGGATGCACCCTCGTCAATGATACATCAGTGAATGGTGATTTCTTGGACCAACACTGGTATCTAAAAGGCGACCATTGAAGGAATCCTAGGGGTGGCTTTATCTAAATCAAAAGCCATCAGGCGGGAATCGACGGGGTCAATTGCACCTAGTGTGTAAATTAAGGCTTTCTGCTGCTTTGGGCATTATTTTAATACCTCCAAAGCTGACATAGCGGTAGGAGATTGAGCTAGATCATCCACAATGCTATAGTTATGGGTTTCTTTGAAATAGTTTCTTGCCCGCCTAGTTGGTCCTTTAGCCATTTTTGGAAAAGTTTCAATAAGTATCTTTGATATGGTCAAAGGTGTTGCTGGAGCACTTGCACTAGCCCCTGATGCATTGGTTTCTAGTGGGGTATCGTAGTTTCGATTCTGTGTATGTAAAAACATTTCTTCACTAGTCATGTAGATTTTGTTGTTGTTTTTTCCAGAATTGTAATATCCCAAAATAGGAACAGCTACACTATTGGGAATAATCTGAGTTATTATCAATGTGGAGCTTCAGAAAATCATGAGCATGGAAATGTAGAGCAGATCAATAGATGTAAAATAACATCATACCAGTAGATGAAGGAACCTCAGCAACAAGATTATCTATATTCTCCTTCTCGGGTGGGGAAATGCAGCGATATAGAGCATAAAAAAAATGTATTCAGAAAATTGCACATAACAGTGGATAATGGGACTTGTATCCCTTATTTTAGATCATATGTAACCCACTTGCAGAACTGGAGGTGAAACAAATGAAAATAGCTACTTTAAACAGATCTCCCCCGCTCAATACTGCTTAAAAACACCCCGATCTCATGACTTCTCTACAACAAAATTTATGAATACTGTGAGAGTGTAATTCCCATGAGGGTTTCTACAAAAAATGATGAAAGAAGTATAATATGGAGTCTATATTAATTAAATATTAGAGAAATGGAGGTTTAACCTCTTTTCCACAAGGAGAAAGACACCCGGCAAAGGTTTCCAGCAATATAAATGTACAAATAGCAGTACTGCAGAAATTAACGCAGTTTACTCCAAAAATATATTAAACATGACTAAATATGACATACAATAGCTGAATAATGCAGGAAATGGTCAAATACCTTCTTATTAGATCTCCCGAAGGGAAATAAGCACCTCCTCCTCAAGGACTAGCATAAAATCAAAGGGTGCAACCCTGTTGTTGCTGCCCCTGCATAAAAGACACAGTTTTTTGAATATGACTGTGCTATGGCTGAATATGGATGAATGGCCCCAAGCCAAATACTGAAATGAAATTCCAATCCTTCCCTATTGATCCCTTAAGCAAGCTGATCCAAAGAGAGGATGGAATTCTCGCACGGGAATTCCTTGCACTGAGGAGTGCAGCAACTCTAGCTAAACAGCTGAAGCATGCAAGTAGTCACAAGACCAAAATAGCTGAATACATCAATGAATCCCTTTGATTCTATTCCTTCCTTTTTATCTTTTGTGAGCCTCCTAATCCTGGACCCCACACAATGTTGAGGTGACTTCCTAGTGAAGCTTCCTCTTTCAAAACTGCGCTGCCCTAGCTAGCTTCCCTCCTCTTTGTAGTAGTGATGTTGACTTGGTAAACTGGAACTAATCCACCTACAATGCCTCTTTTCACACTAAGGGATCCTCAATCTGGTTCTCATATGTGTGTCTAGGTTGATCCTTGTTCACATTGAGCTAGTTTACTTGAGTGATTTCTTCCTCCTCAAGAATGGATGTTGACTTAGTCAAACTTGACTATGTCTCCATATAATTTTCCCTTGTTCACACTTGGAAGTGTAAAACCAGCTCCTAAGGTGATATCCTTCCTTACTAAGGTGGAATTTATTCATATTTTTATTTTTCATGGGCTTCCTTACCCATTTATTCCTCTCCTAGCTAGAAGTAGCAAAATCTAATATTCCAATTTGTTTGTTTGCAAATTTTGGAATATTATAGTCCTCCCCTCCCAAATGTTGCTTGTCCCTAAGAAACTGCAAGGATAGGACTGAAGAGCATCTTCTTCTCCCCTGCAGCAACCTCATAAGATGAAAGCCTCTAAAGATCATGGTGCTGCATCATCAACATATCTCCAAGTTGCCTCTCCCAAGTATGTAAGCTATCCAAGTAGCTGGCATCATGTGACAATGGATCATCCATGGAGGTAACAATGGGTTGTTTGAAGGTCCTCTTCGAGCATGAAGGCTGGTATAGATTAGGATTTATCATCCCCATTTGAATCTCTCCTCCCCAACCTATCAACCAAACAAAATGAGCCACCCTCCAAAATGGTAACTCCTGCAACTCATCCTCCACCTAAAGCTCCGGCAAAGTAGGTGGGCTATAATTCCTGACATGGTAGACATAGTAGCCTACTCCATGCTAATCTCCTCTCCACTTAGGATAAGTGTAGATAATTTGCTGATCTTGGGCTGCAATAATGTTTCCCTCCAATGGCAAGCAGGAAACTAAACCTCCAAAGGTCCCTTTCCCAGCGTTGTAAATCAATTTGGCCCAAACCATCTCATACATGGTGGATAATAAATCATCATCATATGGCACCCCATCCATCTCATGGTCCTCCTCATAAAGAAAAAAATATTTTTCTATAAAGGCCCTGTCTCTTCCCATGCTCCCGTTAGAGCATGTAATGCAGAAAGTGTGTGGATGCTCCTCCCTGAAGAACACACCCACTCCATGTGCTCCTCCTCCAATCATGCTCCTCATATAGGAAAGAATAATAGCATCAAATAGGATCATGATCAGCATAATAATGAGAGAAAGACTGAAGGTTTTATGTGGTGTTGGAGGGTACCAACAGTCTCCCAAGTGGTCATAGTGCAGTCTTCCCCACTGCAGCTTCAGACAATGGCATGGAAAGTTGTCTCTTGACAAATGGCTTGTTGTATAAGTCATCACACCCACTATTAACTAGTATATGGCTGAACATGTCAATTGAGCACACAAAAAGTAATCACATACTTGCCCCAGATCATA
Source organism: Pinus albicaulis (assembly GCA_034641835.2). Taxonomy (NCBI): domain Eukaryota; kingdom Viridiplantae; phylum Streptophyta; class Pinopsida; order Pinales; family Pinaceae; genus Pinus; species Pinus albicaulis. Next base: position 1,173,353,961 of record CM076570.1, read on the forward strand.
TAGTAGATGGTTGTCTCCATCATGATAGCTGGCCAAAAATAGACCATGGAGCCTAAAGAAAAACTTGCCCCTTTGTAGAGAAATGCATTGCAAAGAAATGGTAAGAGCATGCAAATATTGTGTGGTACAATCAATAAATGCAAAAATAGAATTCCTACCATGTAACGAAGACAAGATGGTGACAAGTTCCATAGATGAATCCTCCATAGTGGCATGACATACCGATATGAAGAAGAATGAACCACATGCTACATGAAAATCCTCCTTCTCATGTCTAGAAATCCAAGTCAAGGAGAACACACCATAATAACCCATGAGTCCATCCAGCACTCTACCAATCTCACCTCCTCTATGCCCACCAAGTGCATCAAATATGAAGTGATCCTGGGAACACTCCATCAAAAAGCTCATGCTCCAAAGTGACAATGTTATTGGCCTATGCAAATAGGCTCCTGCCAACTCATAAATCCATCCTCTAACATGTTCAATGTCAAGGACTCCTCTCATAATTTTTCCCTCTCCTCTCATTGCAACATTATGCAAAATGTGAGAGAAACTCTGCCCTTGCTCTCTCTCAATCCTCCAAAGCAACAAATGTCTTTACTACCTCCATCATACAACTCATGTGGTGGAAACACAATGATCACATCATCATAATGCATCCACACTCCTTGCTACTCCAGTATGCAATTACCCTTCCAAGTTCCTCCTATCCTCATACCCTTCGGAAAAGGATATGCCTCATGATGGCCAAACTCTCTCAAGAGTAGCCAACGCAATTTTCCTCTTGCTGCCCAGTATCATAGATTTTCAAGTAGCTCTCCAGCTCCTTGCTCTCTATCGACATCCTCTTATCTCCCGATGGATGCCTCCTACCATTCTCCACCTTGGTACTCCTCCAAAGAAGATTACCATCCTCCCATATCATATTTTTCTTCTTGCATTCCATGGGATGCTGAAATGCAACTCCTTGGAGACCTCCTAGAGAAGATCTCTCACCGATGATCATCTTGAACCCATAAGGATCCAAGGGGCCTAAAGTCAAGGCCTCCTTGCTGCTACCTCTTGACAATGTTGTAATCCTTCTCCAGGGTGTTTTGGCTATCTCATGTATCAAGTCCCGGATGAACATTTGATTCTTCATGAATTTGTTTGGAGAAAATTTCACTCCATCCTCTAAGAATTCACACTCCACCCTCAAGGATTGATTGCAATTCAACAAGGGTCCAATAGAATGATGGTTCATTTGTTTCTTGAACCATTCAAGTTTGCACAGCGCAGTGCAATATTGCTACTCAGCAACAATGTTTGATCCTGGGCCATATGAAAACAAATCTCCAAAGTCTTCCATAATTTTTTTTTAAATGTTAGGACATGGAAATTTATGCATACCTTTCTGAGCCTTTGGAACATCTTGTATGGCTGCAAGAGTCCCTCTCTTCAATGTGTCGGTTGATCCAACTGCGGCTGTAGGTGGCTGCCCCCTCATGAATATGACATCACTGGTAGAGGTATCCTAAAATGGAGAAGAGAACTCCTCCTTCTCTGATCTCCTAATGCCAAATATTCTAATTATATAATGAGTGAAATCAGAAAAATAAAATACTCTACCATGGCTGAACCACCAAGAGCTTGCCTTGCCCTCTAAGTGCAGCGCTGAGATTTCCACAACCTCTTTTTCTACTACCAGATGCAGTAGGAAAAATTCCTCCAGTTTCATCACCCAAATCTCTAATACACACTTGAGTGTCCCATCAAATGCAGACAACAAGAATCTATTGCCTCTCATCATTATTTTACTGCGTGGTCTTCTCTCTTCTCTCAGTTGAATAAACTGAGGGAAATCTAGCGTCTCTTCGGAAGCCCTAGGTTGGCACTTGTATTATGCCAAATACCCACTTAGGATTTCATGCTCTAAGTGGTCTCCTTGCTCTCCACTTCCTCTATGAGAATAGGAAGTGCATGCATCTTCTTATGCTTCTTGAAACCTTCTAGAGATCTCACTGCAACTCTCTCCTCCTTGAAACACTCTTGGAGTTTCAATGCATTTCTCTTCTTCTTTCTTCTTAGATCTGAAAATGGATGAGAGTAAGCTCATCCTCTCCATCATTTTGTTCTCCTCTTCTTCTTATCTTCTGATCGGATCTGAAATCCACAGGCTGAGCCAAGATGACAACTTTGATACCACTGTAATATCCCAATATGGAAGCTTTTTTTTCCCTTTTTTCTTAACAACGTTAGGAGGATAATTTGTATTCTCCTAGTTGTATGGTTGGCACGGTTGATTTTGGGAAGGTTTGCATAAAGTTTACCTATGCATTATTTTGCATGGGTGGGTCTTGTGCTGGGGACTGGACATATTGTTGTCCCTAGTTTATAAATGGCTATTGGGGGGGAGCTCTTCCATCAGCATGTCGAGTTGTGTACTGGGTCCCCTAAGCTAGAGGATAGGGTCGTCCATGTTGATGGTGGTACGATGACACCCTACTGGTCTACGAAGGCATGGGATGACTTTGGTAGTTGGGTTGCGATACATTCTAGGTAGAATCATATGCGTAACCAGAGTATTGAACATTGCTACTTAGGTAATTTTGGGTCAATGACCCAATTAAATTGTTTGCAGAGTTCGATGTGCCTGGAAATTCTTTGTAAGTTTGTAGGCAAGGGGCATTAGGCAAGATATTGTAAATATACCCTGAATGCGTATAGATCATCTCTAGCTGTTGGGCCTTACTGATGGCATCCTCTTAGGATATGGGATTTTGTTGTGCCACATCCTTTGAAATTTCTATGGTGAGAGTTTTCAGGAACAGGTCTAACAAAACTCGATTGTCGAGTTTGACTTTGCACAAACTACGACGCCGCTGCCATTTGTAGAGATGCTTCGAGATATGGACAACAGGGGGTTTGCCTAAAGTGGGTCAGTAATGCCATTCCAGAATCGTGGTGGATGGGTAGCTGAAAATAGGTCAGGAATGTAGTATAAAGGGCGCTAAAGGTTCCATGTGTAGCAGAGGGTTGCTCCACATACCATTTCGCAGCTATTCCAGTTAGGGTGCGTTGAAATAGTCTTATTCGAATAATCTTTTCAATGATATTGTTCGACGAAAACTATAGTTGGAAAGTCATAACATGATTTACGAGGTCTTTCATTGCTTCCCTTCAAACTTTGGGATTTCCAAATGGAGCTTCGTGGGCATGGGAGGCCATGTGGGGTTGTGTGCAATGGGGTCTTTTGACAACTTGGTTAAGTCTGGTAGATTTAACGAAGCTAGAAAAGGTGACTGTGAGTTTTTAGTAATTGCAACTTGTGAAAACATAATTTTCTAGTTAGGAATAGGGTTTTTCTGTGATGTACCCTGATGTGCGTTCACTTGGATTCCTGAATGGGTAGCACTCCTCTGCCCGCTAGGGGTTGTGGGAGGAGTAGTGTGTGGTAACCCTTTCAAGGTGTTCACCAGTGTCGTGTTGGGAGACCGACTAGGGTTCCCAACTAATGATGCCCCGATAAAGGATGAACCAATAAGGGTGGCAGTGTTTCGTCTTTGACACCTAAATGGTGAAAGACCTGGAACCCCTCTTGGTAATGGGGGAAGGTCCAAAAGCTGTCTAGATCGACAAGGTCCCATTGGGTCTGTTATACTATCGACTAGGTATGGTTTTGGAAATATTTGAGAGGATAAAGATTATAATCAAAGAAAAAATCCGATCGCATACATAAAACAAAGAGAAAATAAAATAAATTTTCCCTTTACATTAATCCTATGTGATCAGACAATAAAAAAATATGGTTTTTTGTTGTTTGCGTATGATACTCAAATCATAGAAGACCTAATCATCCCCACATGCTCAAATGTAACTGGGCCTTGAGAATATATCTTGCGAATGTTGGCACAACATCCCAAAATAACCAACGACATGCCCAGTCAACCGAAGAAAATCCACCAAGGTAAGGGTAGAGGATCTAGTGCTTGCCTGCACTGTCACCTATAGGGAAGGATGCCCTAGTTTTGGCCACTAAGCATCGTCATCCCACATGAGCATTCGAGTCTTAGGCTTATTGGTATTTCAGGTACCAGTACCGAGTATCAAACAGGTCAAGTAGCCTTGAATGATACCGAATGCATTGGGCCTAAGCCTAACCTCCTCTGAATCAGGTCTCTGCCGCACTCAGTTTTTCTTTTTCGTGGGCTGATAGATGGGTTTGAAAGTTCCCTAAACAATAAACTTCTATGTTTAAATATGAAGACTGACCAAGGCAGCTTATTGTATTCCTACCCCCTTGGTCCCAGCCTAGACTATAAATTATTTTGTGGCCCCTGTGGGGAGAATTTAGTGAGCTTTGTTAAGTTAGTTTTAAGTGTCTTTACTTTAGTTAGGGTGTGGATGTGTGTGAACAAAAAGTGAAGAAGAACATATTTTTAACGTGTGGATATGTGATGATCCTATTCAAAATCCCATATTTAAACTATGTTTTGTTGTTCCTTGCTCAAAAGAAAAACATGCGTGGATATGGGCCGCTTTCAATTTTTCCTAGTTAATCTAAATGATCAACTATAGGGAGATGGTGATTTATCAATAGAGAGTGTTCGTATGCTTGCCCTGGATCACCCAAAGTTGCAAAGGTAGCAGAGATTACTTGCTCTTCTATCGACAATTCGATCCTGGTCTCAAAGTCCTAGTGCAAAAATTGAACTAAACTACTAAATTTTACACTAGAAAAATGAAAGAGATTTAGCTAAGCATGCGTGGACTTGGGGCACTTAATTTGGTTAATTAACTAGGTGTTTTTGTACCTAAATTTGCAAAACATAAATTATTTTGGAGTGCAAGTTAATTTTCCTCCTACTTAAACTATGTATTAACTTTGCGAAAATCATCTTGGAATCAAACTAACACCTAAACTACTAAAAGCAGCTAAAAGTGAGCTTTAACAAGTTGCGGGGCACCTCAACCAGTTCTGGAAAATGTATTATGTGTTGCCAATCACTTTAAAAGCAATAAAAAAATGTAAATAGTAGAAAGAATCCTACTTTTGGTTTCCGCGCAGAAAAGGCTGAAACAGGCATGAAGGATGTGCGTAAGTTACCTCTATACACGCTCATTGGGCTGCATCTGTCTATAAGAAAGCTGCACAATTTTCCTGCAAAGTAATTTTTGGGAGCTCTTTAGCTTCATCCTGTCACTTGGGGTGAATCAGGTAGTGAAGGAGAGAAAGGGGGCAGTTCCAGCCCAACTCCTTAGCAAAGAAAGAGGTCTCTGCAAAAGAGGCACAACCACATAAAATTGGAAATAAAATTTAGTGGAGTCACCAATCCCGTGTTAGTGTGTTTGGCGCATGAATGTAACAAATCACACCTGCTTAAGAGGGGTGGAATTTCCCTCTTAAGTTCTTGGTCATAGGCAGAAAATAGATGGAGTGAAGCAAGTTAGTGGAACATGCTAAAACATAAACATACTATATAGAGAAATAGCATGTATATTCAAACATAAAAACTAAACTAAAACAAATAATACATAAGATCTACATAGAGTCAAACAACTTCAATAATCAAAACGGTGGCGCTTACGTCCCCTCTTATTGAGTGCTGGTGGGATTGAAGGATGAAACTTTTACCCACTTGCCAAGGGGCCCTTAGAACTAGGGAGTTTCAAGTCTCGATGCAAGGATGTCTTTACTCCTGAGCTACCTTGGCGCAAAGTCTCCCTCTTTCTACTATGGTGGACTAGAATTGTTAGATGGCCAACAACTGAGTCCCCTCTATCTCTGCTCTAGATCATACACTACTGGTATTTCTTGGGGCAATTTTGGCCAACATAACAATGTATTCTCAATTTTTTCATCTCTTGGTGGCCTTTTATAGGAGAATTCAAATCATCCTTCCCTCCCCTGGTACATTGTAGACGACGACCCAAGAGAGGATGGTGATTCCATTGTGTGCTCCCTTGAGGCCCTAAGGAGGCTTGGGTGGTTGTCCTTAGGTGGCCTCAAGTGTGGGATCAATGTCCTGGAGTGTGCCTTGTGGTCCTGGAAAGTGACTTCTGCCACTCTCAGGACCGCGGCTTTTTGAGGAAAAGTCGCGCAAAGATGCACGTATTGAAAAATAGTGTGCACAAAGGCACATTTATATGGTTCCTTCAATTCAAAATTTTATTTTTCCTCTTATACCTTAGATATTTTTAAATACTTCAGATTCTCTAATGTCTTTCAGCCTTCTAAATCCTTTTTCCTGACATTTAATAGTGTCATCATTGCTTGTCCGATTTTCCAGTGATAATAGTCACCATCAGTAGATTCAAACGTAGTTTTGGGAAAAAGGTACTTCTATCTATTTTATTGTATCATTGTAAATATTAGTTAAGAGTGATTTTCATTCGAAATTATCTCGTGTTTCTAGAGCCACTCTATGGCTAGAGAGATTGCCTCTGTTCGCAGAGGGGATTTATCTTGACAACAAAACTGGCAACTCTGCGGGGGATCTTCACCTCTTAGCCTTCCTTCCCCAGACTGATCTTGGATCAGTTTGAATAATTACTGAAATCTAAGTTTGATTAGGCCTCTGTTAGTTTTTGTAGGGTATGATTGTCACTTCAATGTGTCAGGTCTAGTGCTTTTGTGAAACTCTTTTTGTTTTCCTTGTTTTTAGCGACCAAAGTGCTTTCTGTTAGCATAGTAGCACTGGAAGCACTGTTCTATATAGTACAACCACACTGATTTTCCTTTCAACACTCTTCTGCATATCAGAGAAGCGCAGATCTCAAACTAAGGAAAAGTTAGGGTTTCCCGTTTATTTTCCAATGTGTCTTGGCCCCTAAAGGATGTTTATAGAATCTCAATGACCTCCTTGTTGTGTGTTTTTCTTACATGTTTTCTCTAAGCGAGTATTTTCGTCTCTTTGATTTGTTGTAAGTTGGGAGATTTTTCACCATTTCAAACACTTTTCGTCACATTTTTCTTGACTTGATTCAAAGTGATTTGTTGCATTCCCTATTCATCACTCCATCTCTGATCTTACTTTCGATTTAGTGTCAAACATAGGATCACAAATTTTTTGATTCACAAGTATAGAAGTGTTTGTCCTTTTTCCAAATTCAAAAGAAATTGAAAGTGATTTTCATTTTAGTTTTGATTTGGCTTGTCTTCCTCGTTTTGAAAAAGAGGAGTGAAAATCATTTCATTGATGTGCTTTTAAAGCGATGTTTATTTCTGTTCAATTGAAATATAAGTGAAAAATATTCTTATTGCATTTCTTATTTTGTTCATTTATTTTACTTTTGGTTGCATTTCAAAGTAAAAAAAAAAAATTGTGCATCTTAGGGGAAAAGAGAAGTATTTTCAATTTTTCAATAAGTTGCATTTGTTGTTGAAATTCAGCAAGAAAATGCACACACACTGGTGTGGCATCCCACGTCACACATGAGTGAGGGATTCTAGTGACAAATTATGGAAAATAAAGTGTAATATTATCTCATAAAAACTTGTAATAGTTAACTAAGTGTGATAGACTTAGTTAGCTCAAGAATTTCGAGTTGAGGGTCAAAGGATAGACATGTAGAGTGATTCTATTATTAACAGGGTCCAGTTGCAGTTGTAGCACTAGTGTGGTGTGAGTGTGATCAGTTAACTCACATTAATTGAGTTAAAATTAGTTTAACTAGTTCTAATTGATTGATGATATAGTGGAAGATCAAGTGAATTAAAATAGATTTAATTCACAAGTAGTGATCTACCAAGTAGCTGATGATTCACTATTAATAGTTGCATGCATGTCAATTTTGATGGAGACCCAGTTGAGACAAAGGTTTAAGACAAGTAAACTATCAATTGTGTTTTAAGCAAACTACCCAGGTGCAGTTATAGAGCCACATGAATCCCATGATGGATTGCGCAATCAAGGAAGGTTGAATTTCTATTTAATAGGGGTTTATTTATCTAGAGATTGCGTGAGCAAGGCAGGCTGAGGGTAGGCAGGAAATTGGCTATGTGTTTGTCCATTTTTTCCTAGATCAGTGTGAAGCAATTGGTAGAGTGTATGAGGTTGTGGTGAGCATACATGCATTGTATTGTTTCATGATTCCTTTGTTGATTATACAATAAATATGGATGGGTTTTGAGCTGGTGCTTTCCCCAGGAAAATATTTTGTTGTGTGATTGATTTACTTCTTTATCTTACTTGCATGTGATTAAGAGATCATGATTTGTATTTTGCAAATATTGTAGAAGGATTCAATATCTTGTTTTAGTACATTACATAATCGGATTGAATCCATTGGTGTACTTTCTACATGGTATCATAGTGCCAGGAATCACAATAGTGGAGAAGAAATTTAGTCTGTGTTGAACAGTATTCAAATTTGCATATACTTTCTTTGGAGCTAGAAGCGGATCAAGATGTATTTCAATGGCTTGAGACTCGAATATGCACTTGAGGGTAGCTCGATTTATATTTCATGGAAGGACAATATGGAGGAATTTTTTGAGGACAATGGGTTGAAGGAATTCATAAATAATGATATCGCCAATCCCGCTGCAGCAGATGCCCAACTTCTTGATGCATGGTAGAAGAAGGTAGTAAAGGCGAGGAGGATATTATTAGAGGGAGTTCGATATCATATTGTCTTGAGTCTCCATGGTAAGGCAAGTCGATATGATATGTGGAAGGCCTTGACAAATATGTTTCAAAGCAGTAGTGACCACAGAAAATTGGCACTCAAGGACCAGCTCAGAAAAATCAAAATGGAGAAGGGCGACACAATCAATAAATACTTGACCAAGTTCACTCAATGTCGAGATGAGCTTGGAAGTGTTTGGATTTCTGTAGCTGATGATGACTTGGTGAACCTAGCACTTCTAGGCCTTGGAAAGAGTTGGCATAGTTACCAAGAATCTGTGAATAGGGGGGAGAAGTTACTAGATTTGGAGCAAATATGGTTAGATCTAGTACAAGAAGAGTTTCAGTGAAATACTAGGGATGGATCCTCATCCAAGACTGATGATTAGGAAAATTGTGCCTTGGCTGGTAAGACAAAGAAGTGGAAGGGAAATAATTCCTATTCCAAATATGAGACTAGCAAAGAAAGCAAGAAGCGCGACATGTCAAAGGTGAAATGTTTTCACTGTTATGATCATGGACACTATGCCGCAAATTTTCCACATCATGATCATGGAAACTATGCCACAAATTGTCCACAAAAGAAGAAGAACAACAAGAACGCTCTGGGAGCTGCAGCAGGTGAAGCTTTGGCCTCACAGTTTGAGTTGGATTTCTCTCTCATCGCATGCATGGCATTGACTATGATGGGATTTATTTGGTATTTGGATAGTGGAGCATCTTTCCACATGACAAGAAACAAATAAATCTTTAATAGCTTGGAGGAGAAGAATCTTCAGATGCACATCGAGATGGGTGATGACGTGAGGTATAGCACTACATGGATTGGTACAGTTAATTTCCAGAGATAGTCAAGTAAACCTTTCATATTAAAATATGCCATGCATGTACCCAACTTGAAAAATAATTTAGTTTTAGTTTCTATGTTTGAGGATCTTGGATATGATGTGGTTTTCAGTGAAGGAAAGGCATTACTTCGTCACAAAGCCACAGGATAGGTAAAGAAGATTGGGGTTCATGTGAAAAACCTCTACAAACTTGATGTAGATGGTTGCGCAACATTAAGCAGTAAATAAAGGGAGGTGGTGAGCCAGGATACATGTGATTTATGGCACAGGAGATTGGGCCATCTACATCACAGTGCTTTGAGGACAATGCAATAGATTTCTACAGGTCTTCCAAAGGGTACCCTTGTGCAGATAGACACATGTAAGGGATGTACCATGGGGAAGTATACTAAATCCACTTTTCATGGGAAGAATAACTGAGCAATGACAATCCTTGAGAGAGTTCACTCAAACGTGTGTGGACCATTCTCTACACCTTCCACAAGAAATCACATTTATTATGTGATTTGTTTTTATGATTTTTCTAGAAGGTGTTGGATCTTCTTTCTGAAGAAGAAAGATCAGATGTTCTCCAAGTTTTGTGAGTTCAAAGCATTGGTAGAGAAAGATACAGAGAAGAAGGTGAAGGCTCTAAGGAGTGACAATGGTGGTGAGTATACCTCTAATGAATTCAAGAACTTTTGCGTTAAAGAAGGAATTCAGAGAGAATTGATTGCACCTCATAACCCACAACAGAATGGGTTTGCAGAAAGAAATAATAGAACAATTGTGGGAGAAGCATGAGCTATGTTACATGATTAGGGCCTATTGTTGCATCTATGGGAAGATGCATGAAAAAAAACGGTATTTGTGCAGAACCATAGTCCTCATTGGATACTTGGCATGAGTACACCGGAGGAGGTTTTTTTAAGTAAGAAACCAGAAGTTTTGTATTTGAAATTTTTTGGCTCATCTGTCTATATCCATGTGACCAAAGATGGAAAGAAGAAGCTAGAACCAACAATAGAGGTTGGGATATTTTCCTTCCCTGCATATAATAATGTGATAAGAAAAGCAAAATGAGAATAGCTAATTAATTTGCATGCACATTGATTTTCTTATGTGATCAGGCAATGACATTCACAAAGGAAATGAATTTTTCCTTCAAAATAGTTGACTTAGTTGGTTTCAGCAGAGTTCATAGCAGATCAAAAGAGGCATTTTGTATCTGCAGTTATCATTGGATGACATAGTGAACCTTAGTAGAATGTTGTATCAAGCTCGAAAAAAAAGGGTGTCCATTTGCAACCATGATGAAACAAAAAATAAAAATGGAGTTATAAAATACCTTATTGCCAAGAACTAACCTGCATTGTTATCAACAGTAACAACCAACATAGACAGAGAGTGCAACTTTGTTATTTAAAAATTCTTTTCAGAAAATGGACATCAACCAACCATTAGTAGGTGTATTACAACAAGGGAAAAACTAAGCATATGCCAATAATTACTGAACACTAATCATCCATAAAAATGAAAAATAAACTTAAGACGGGAAGGTTGGTTAGAACTACCCTATGAGCATCGAAAAAAAAATGTATTAACAACAAAAACAATTGCCTAGAATTTTGCGAGGTAGGGAATGGGTCACAAATGAAACAAGTCGAAATTATCTACATGAAAATTTTGCTTGGAATCTCAAAGTTATTGACATGGCATGTTACAACTATAAAATAAATTATGATGTCACCATGGTTCGGTGATTTTAACTTAAAATGTGTCACTAAGTTCTCAACGTAAAGGAATGAATGCCATCGGAAACACAAAGCCATCGACCATTGAAACTTCTCTTTCCATTATTTGTTCTGTCATACGGTTCGCTACATCGTATTGACTAACACCATTATATTCCTGTATGAGAAGCTCTTGTTTTCCATGGAGGCACTCAATGGCTCCAGTGGAGAAATCATATTTTGAAATACAGTTGAGAGTCAGAGGTATTCATCGAGCACAAAGATTAAAAATTTAAATTTGAACTGGGACTATTGGCACTTGTGTGCTGAGAAAAGGTTGACAGGATCAAGCGCTAACAGGATCGTGGTTGTTGTACTACGAAAGGTGATTCGACATCCTTCAGAATGAACGCCACTGAAAACGACACCGGAAAGTTGATGATCTTATATATGGCCATTCATGGCTATGGCCATCAGGGTTGGGATTTGGATTTCTCCTTACTCGTCGTACAAATTTTTTCTAACGTTTTGGGTCGTTATGCTTCCCGTCAAGAAACATTATATTTTAAAATTTTCTCTTCAAGAGTGATTTTTTCATAATAAATTAACCCTTCACCAATAAAGGCTTGATTAAAAAAATTACACTTCAATAACATAATTATGTTAAAAATTTCAGAGAGGGTAAGGGAATAGATCCTATATCTACAACATCATCCAAATGGTATTAATTGTATTCGAGAGGGTAAGGCAATCGAACCTGTATCCACAACATCATCCAAATAGTATTAATAAAGTGGAAGAGGTGTACCAAAGTAAATTTATTCTACAACATCATCCAAATAGTATTAATAAAGTGGGAGGGGTGTACCAAAGTAAATTTATTTTTCACCTCTAGTTGTACTCCTCTGAGGTTTTATTTTTCCACCCATTCTCCACAAATCACAATTTTCTACACTTGTTTATTTATCAAGAAATGAGTGAAAATTTTCAACACCTGGTCTTCTCTAAAACCCATTAAAACAAGCTTTGTTTGTTGTAGTAGAAGTCACCATCCAATTGAGATAAATATCCCTCTTTCAAAAACACAAAAAAAACAAATATAAAAACCAAATCCTCCATTCACAAAACCCAAAAGATTTTTCTATTTTCCAAGTTTTCCTAGCCTATCCCTATTGGTGGTGCGAACTCTCTATTTCATTATGCAAGGGATTATTCTTTAACTACCCTAGCCTATCCTTATTGGTGGTGCCAACTCTCTATTTCGTGATGCAAGGGATTATTCTTTAATTACCCTAGCCTATCCCTATTGGTGGTGCCAATGATGCAAGGGATTGTTCTTTAATTACCTTAGCCTATCCCTATTGGTGGTGCCAACGATGCAAGGTATTATTCTTTAATTACCCTAGCCTATCCCTATTGGTAAGAGTGTCATTTTCTCCTAGATTTATTAGGAAGTTCCTGCAAATATAATGGCAAAAATGCCCTGTAAAAGGAATTTTTTCTGTCAAATTCCAACCGTGATGGCCATGCACTAAGCCAATCATTTGTTGTTAATATTTGCTAACAATTTATAACATGGGATATTAGCATTTGTTGTATCAGTGAGAGATAAATTAATTGGTGACCATTTTTTGCATCAGTGACTGAGAACTACTGCCCCAGTGTGTTTCACTGTGGATCACTGCACTGCATTCATAATAATGGCTCTCACAAATTAATTGGCAATCATTTGTTGCATCAGTGACTGAGAACTACTGCCCCAGCGTGTTTCACCGTGGATCACTGCACTGCATTCATAACCAGCCTAGATCCATCTTAACTCCAGATCTATCAAGCGCCGAGAGGGATCAAATCTCTCGAGGTCAAAACCTCTTTTTTGAGTGCAAAACTTGAGGAAAGGTTTTCACCTCGAGAGATTTGATCCCTCTCGGCGCTTGATAGATCCGGAGTTAAGATGGATCTAGGCTAGTTTCAGTCGTGTGCGACCAAGGAAAATCTATCGATAATATGAGGAACATATGCTTAATTTTATCAATAATATGTAAATACATCTAATATTAACATAACCACTTTAAATATGTTAAATATGTCTGAGATTTATTGAGTCATTTTAATTTTAAATTTGATTAGTTACCTCAGTTTGTTGAGATGATAAATATTGTAAAATAACTTTAATGATGAAATAAAATTTTGAATGCAAAGTGACAATGTAATAATATTGAATGATAGAAACTGTGAATAATAAGAATGTATTCAATTACGAATAGTCTTCATTGTGATCGATTTCAAACTATTTTCTTCTAATATTCTTATTTTCACCCATGTTAGTTTTGTCATATTTTCATATTGATTATTTGAAAATGATAGTTGGAGTCGTAAACCATTTAAATATTTAGCTCGAGTTGTTGTAGTAAACATCATACCTTGTCTCTCTTGCTCTCCAATATTAATAGGTTGAATTACTATAACACAAAAATCAATGTACATTGTCAATAAATTTTTGTGCTTACACTGAAATCATTGCACACACACTATTAATCCAATGTCTTTAAAATTAATGTACCATCATACATCCAATTACATCAAATTAGAAATCAACATATACACAGAAATCAATGCAACTAATGCAAGAAATCAAATAATAATAGAAAACAACATCTACACTAAAATCAATGCATCTAATGCAAGTAATGAAATATGATTAGAAATCAACATCTACACTGAAATCAATGCATCTAGTGGATGCAATCAAATATGATTAGAAATCACCATCTACACTGAAATAAATGCATTTAGTGCAAGGAATCAAATAGGATTATAAATCATCTACATTTAAATCAATGCATTTAGTTAAATCATCTACATTTAAATCAATGCATTTAGTGCAAGCAATCAAATATAATTATAAAATCAACATCTACATTGAAATTAATGCATCTAGTGCAAGCAATCAAATAAGGTTAGAAATCACCATCTACACTGAAATCAAGGCATTTAGTGAAAGCAATCAAATAGGCTTAGAAATCACCATCTACGTTGAAATCAATCCATTTAGTGCAAGTAATAAAATAGGATTTAAAATAATCTACATTGAAATCAATTCATGTAGTGAAAGAAATCAAATATAACAAAAAATCAAAATCTACATTAAAATTAATGCATCGAGTGAAATCAATCAAATAGGATTAGAAATCATCATTTACACTGAAATTAATGCATTTAGTGCAAGTAATCAAATAGGATTAGAAACCATCTACATTAAAATCAATCCATCTAGTGTAAGTAATCAAATATCATTAGAAATCAACATCTACACCAAAATCAATTCATCTAGTGCAAGAAATCAAATAGAATTAGAAATCACCATCTACACTAAAATCAATGCATCTACTGCAGGAAACCTTCTTCCCTCTCTCCCCCATATATATCTATATATCCATCCATCTCTCCTTCTTTTTCTATTTATCTCACCCCACCATAAACACACTCTCTCTCACTCCATATCTATCAATTTCCTTGTCCCTCCCTCCTTCTCTCCATCTATCTTTTTTTCTCTTCACCTTACATCTATATCTATATCTCACTCTATCTCTCTATATCAACTCCAAAACATAAAATCTCTTTCTCCAATCTATCTATCTATCTATCTATCACTCCCTCCTCCTCCTCCTCCTCTCTCTCTCTCTCTCTCACTTCTATCTCTCTTCCTTCCTGCTACCCTTTCTCCCTCTCTCTCCATCTTCTTTATCACTCCCTCTCTCTCTCTCCACCTTTCACCCTCTATGTCTTTATTCTTACCTCCCCCTCTCTCCCTCTCCATCTTCATATCTCTTTCCCTACCTCTCTTCACTCTCTCTCTTCCTTTCTCTCCCCCCCCACCCTCTCTATCTTCACCTTCCAACTTTGTTACCATATGCCTCTCTCTCTCCTTCTCTCCCCCCTTCTCTCCATATCTCTTTATTTGTCTCTTTATCTCACCCCAAAACATACACACTCCCTCTTCATCTCTCCCTTGTCACTCCCCCTCTCTCTCCACTACTCACTCTCTATGTATTTATTCTTCCCTCCCTCTCTCCTCATCCAACTCCATCTCTCAATCCCTCCCTCTCTCCTCCTCTCTTTCAAGTCCCCTCTCATTTCCTTCCTCTCTCTCCCTTTCTCTCCTACCTCCCTTTCTCTTCCCCCATCTCTCTCTCTCTCCATCTCTCAATCCCTCCCTCTCTTCCCCTCCAAATCCATATTTCTATCCCTCCCTCTCTCCTCCTCTCTTTCAAGTCCCCTACCTTTCCCTTCCTCTCTCTCCCTTTATCTCCTACCTCCCTTTGTCTTCCCCCATCTCTCTCTCTCTCTCTCTCTCTCTCTCTCTCTCTCTCTCCTACAATCCTCTCTTCCTCTCTCTTATCGTTCCTCTCTCACCTTGTTCTATTTGACCCCCCCAAATCTCTTTCTTTCTCTCTCTCTCTGTCCTCCAATCCTCTCTCTTCCCCCATCAATCTATCTCACTCTCCAACAATCTTACTATTTCTATCCCTTTATCCTTCTCTCCCCCCTTGTCTCCATCACTCCTCCTTTCTCCTTCTCTCCCCCTTGTCTCCATCACTCCTATGTATCTTTATCCCACCCATAAGCATACACACTCTCTCTCCATCTCTTCCTTGTCACTCCCTCTCTATGTATTTCTTCTTCCTTTCCTCGCTCCACCTCCAGCTCCACCTCTCTATCCCTCCTTCTCTCCTCCACCTCTCATCCTTTCTCTCTCTCCCTTTCTCTCCTACCTCCCTCTCCCTTCCCCCTTCTTTCTCTCTCTCTCACTCTCTACCCTCCAATCCTCTCTCCTTCTCCCTCCTTCTCTCCTTATCTCTCTCCCACCTCCATCTTTATGTCTCCCTCTCCCTCTCTTACCCTTCTCTAACTCTCTCTCTCTTCATTCCTCTTCTCCCCTCTCCTTCAATTTATCTCCATATCTCCCTTGTCACTCCCCCTATTTCTCCACCTCTATCATATATCATGATATATTAATATATATTACAATATAATAAATTTAATATTGTATTAATATAAACATATTAAATTTAATAATATTAATATTTTAATATTAATGTTAGGGTTAATAATGTTTTTTTTTGCATGGTATTAATAATAATTTGGTCCATGGTATTTGACCCTTATACTTCATATATAATTAGATCTTGATTTCTACTGGTATTTGATATATTTTTATTTATTTATCTTACCTCTTTATACCTCTTTTATATTTACTTATTTACCATACCTATTTTATAAATATATTATCTAGCTCATGGTATTTGCCCATGGTATTAATAATAGTTTGTCCCATGGTATTAATAATAATTTGTCCCATAGGCCTCACCTAAATAAAACATGTTTTTGAGTTTTTGTAAATATAAAGTGGTTTATTGAGTAAATATAAAAATCGGTTTTATTTTTTTACCATACCTCTAGTTTATTTATATTTTTATTTATTTACCATACGTCCTAAGTAATATAAAAAGAGGTTTTATTTATTTACCATACCTATGGTTTATTTATATTTTTATGTATTTACCATATTTTATTTATTTACCATATCTCTTTTTTAAGTGTTAGTAAACTCTTCATATTTTAAGTTTATAATTGTTCATTTATATGTTTATGTAAGCTGTTATTGAAGCCGACATTTTTCTTGGCTTCCGACATACTTACACATCATGGTCATACTGGGTTGTAGAATGTGCCTCTCCGCCCAATAATGGCTCTCACACTCTCTCGGGCCTCCACCTCCATCTTTAACATCATATTATCAACAATAATTACATGGTTTTCAACATTATTCATATTTTACATCAAGATAAAATTATATTTTTCTTAAATAGATTTCTCCAGATTTCTGTCCAATTTTATCAAAATATTTTCAAAATTTACATTATTTTCCAGCCATTTAAATTTGGAACTTCAAATTTATAAGCTATGTCATTTCAATTTATAATTTAGAATACTTTATCAAGTCAAATCAATCAATATGATTATTATTGCAACACGCACATGTGACCCTAAGTGGCCGACCAAGGTGGGGCCGGAAGTGCATTAAGTTGCGGAGCATTCACTGAACCTTCCTCGAAAATGATGAGCACCGACATTCCGACCTCGAGGGAGGGAGCTCTGGACGAGTAGGCGGCTTTTTAACAGAGGCGAACAGTTTATAGCAATACGGGATATTAACATTTGTTGTATCAGCGAGAGATAAATTAATTTGTGACCATTTGTTGCATCAGTGACAGAGAACTATTTTTCAGAAGGACACTGCCAGCGTATTTCTCTGTGGATCACTGCACTGCATTCATAATAATGGCGCTCATAGTCGCTCCCTCCATCTTTAATATGACTAGCTTCATATTATTGCTCATCATATTATCAACAATACTGGTTCTCGTATTCGCTTCCGCCTACATCTCCATTGATTACATCATATTAGTTATGTGCATAGTTGCATTCATAATAATGGCTCTCACACCTCTACCTCAACCCTCCGCCTCCAGCTCTAGCTCTAGCTCTAGCTCTACCTCTACCTCTACCTCTCTATCTGTCGTCGCCTCCACCTCTAGCTCTAGCTCCACCTCCACCTCCACCTCCGCCACCGGCTCCAATGTCACATATCTACCTCCACCTCCACCTCCACCTCCACCTCCACCTCCACTTCCACTTCCACTTGCACATCGCCGTCTACGTCTCCTGCGGACCATTCACTGAACCTTCCTTGAAAATAATGAGCACCGACATTCCGACCTCGTGGGAGCTCTTGGCGAGTAGGCGGCTTTATAACAGAGGCGAACAGTTTATAGCATGGGATATTAACATTTGTTGTATCAGCGTGTTTCACTGTGGATCACTGAATATTTCAATACTTGGATGGCTATTCCGAGTATTTTTCCAAAACCTTATGATGCAGGGCGTGTGAATAGCAAAGTCACTCGTATCTGAAGGTGCAAACATAGCGTTTTGTGAACAGTCACGTAGCGGATGGGGTTGTAGAGAAAAGGAATGGTTATTCTTTTCTACATAGGAAAAGGAAAGTTTTGTAATGCTCTCCCATTTCAGTTTTGTAATGCTGTATCGCATCTATCTTCAAAGTTTTGTATTGTAATGCTTTCCCATTTAACTTTTGTAATGCTGTCTCGCATCTGGCTTCAGTGGCTGGAAAGTTTGTGTTCCCTTGAAGTGTTCTAATAATTTATTGGATGATATTTGACCAAATTCTATTCTTAAACAATTGTTTTTTTTTTTCGCCGATTCGAATGTTTTGTATGAAACGGATTGGGGTTTTGTATTTATGTAATATTAGGTCAATTTTTTAAATTTTATTTTAAGCATTAGAGTCTGAATTAGAATTTAGGAGAACGATTTCACGGGATTTGAGGAAAGTTCGAGTCGAAAACCAGAGCGGATCCCTAACCTAGCAGTTAGCGGAGGAAATGTGATTGTAGTATCTAAGACGGAGAAAGCTTTTGTGGGCGTGAAGACTTCTCCAAAAGCTGATGTTTATGGGATATTGCTACTGGAGCTTATAAGTTTTGCAATGCTGTCTCCAATCTAGCTTCAGTGGCTGGAAAGTTAAGTGAATTTATTCGTACTGAAGTATAACCTTTAAGTAAGCATGTTTACTAAAGCCGGGATGGCATCCATTGCTTTGTGCTAAAGCACTTTTATGCGTGCCCATTGTTTTTTTTTTGCCCATTTGAATGTTTTGTATGAAACGGATTGGGGTTTGTATTTATGTAATATTGGGTGATTTTTTTTTTAAAATTTTTTTTAAGCATTAGACTTTAAATAAGACTTTATATTTGTGTGATATAAAATTGATTTTAATCACCATTATTATAATTATTATAATATTGATATAACTATTTTATTCTCTAAAATTGTATTTATATTTGTGGGATATAAAAATGATTTTAATTATTATTATTATGATTATTATAATTTTGATGTAACTATTTTATTCTCTAAAATTGTAAATGTGAGATCTTTATTAAACATGAGCTTGAAATTGAATTACCTAGCTCTACATAGCATTGGCTTATGTAGTGAAGTAAACAAAATGAACAAGATAAGTGGGCTTGATTGTGGGGAAAACTCCACATTTAAGCGCGTTTGAGCCAGAGGAGTTTTGGGATGGGTGACCTCCTCGGAAGTCCTGGTTACCCGGCCCCAGATTGTCTCATGCCAAATTGATTCATTAATTTTATTTGTGATTTATAATGCTAAGTGATTTTTATTTCACCATAAATTTATTTATTAAGTGATTTTTTTCCACTATAAATTGATTTATTAAGTGATTTTTTTTCAAGATAAATAGATTTATTAATTTTATTTGAGATTTATAATGCTATGCATTCTTTTCATGTGATTTAATTATAAATAGAAGTTTATTAAAAGTATGTTTTCCTAAAAATGTTAGTTTTTTTTAGGATATGATTAGGAAATTTATAAATGTTGAATATGATAATTAGCATAGTTTGTATTCTATGTTTTTGATTTCATGGTAGTTTGATATTGCCTTAGAGATTTGATGCAAGCCCTTCATGTCTCCTTCTCCCTTTCTTTTGTTTCTTCTCCTTTATTTCTTCTCGTGCATTTAGACATCAACAGGTAGGTAAATGTGCATTAATGCATTGCTTTCATGTTGTTGATGTCTCTATCATTTCGCTTTTCGTAAAATTAAAACCATTTCTCACCAGTATTGTTTGCTCTTTACTCCCATGTATTTCAGTGCTCAATGCTCAAGTTTTGGCTTTGTCTTTCAACTCTAAGTTTGTAGTCTAATCAATGCAATAGGGTTCAATTTAGACACAATTTAGGTTTCCTGAGGTTTGTGTTTTGTCCACAATCTCTTCAAATATGCAAAGGTGCTAGGGCGATGCAAGAGCATCCCAAAATATTTTTCTTTTTCCCCATGAGGGAAATTCCATGTTGATATTCATTTCATAGAATCTGTCTATTATGCCTATGTGTCCCTCATGGGAAAGATGTACATAATTAGTGAAAGGTTGGGGACATAGAAAAATACATGCAACAAAACACGACTACGACTGTTGAAATAAACCAAAACACCAAACATGAATTTATAGAATGTCAAACAATGAACTATGCAGCTATAGCTTCCTTACAACTCAGTCTCTGCATCCAGCCTTTGTATCTCTGTTATGGCTAATCTATATTTATACAAAAAACTAAGTCGTTGACATATATTTAAGAAATTAATTTTTCCTCTTCGAGTTCCAATGAATCCAGGAGATGTTGCCCCTTTGAAACTCAACAGGTAATGGCGGTGGTGCTTCTTCGACGTTGGACAGTTCATGGCGGTGAGGTGGTGCGGGAGGTGTTTGGTGAGGCAATGTTTGGTGATTAATCTGTTAGGCGAGCGTATTTATCGCAACCCGCCCCCCCTTAATTATGATCAACAACTTAACCTTGACTCAACACAAATTAAACATGTATGCTGGTCTAAGTCTTGACTAGGCTTACAATGACTCAAAACTTCAAAATCAATTCTTGGGCTAGATTTCTTTTACCATTTCTTTCAGATCCTGTATCCTCTGAACTACTTCATCTATTCCTTTTTGGTGTAGGTTCAAAATTTCAATTTCTTCATTTGTTGTTGCAACTTGTTCATCGCTAAATCTTCGTTTATCATAAAAACATAGAAAATCATTTCAGGTTGTCCATAGTTGACATCTACTTCTTCAAAAATATGTTTGTATGTGGACTACTGCCACATGTCATCTTCTATAGGTTTTTTTATCCTCAGTATTTTGATTATCAATTTGTTACAACATAAGTTTGTAATAGAATTTCATCTCTTCAGGACTCCAATACATGAAAATTTCATTGACATTTTCACTTTCAACATCATCCATGTTGTCTTCAACATTAATTGTTGCAACTTATATGCAAACATAATCAACACATGGTGCTTCTAGCCATGCTCCAAGGAACATTAATTATTCTTCAAATTTTTTTGTTTCATCTTGGTTGATTTTAACATTTGCACACATAAAATCAATGTTAAGTTTATATGAAAAAATCTTCAAAACCATATTGGTTCTATTCAATCTGCTATGGAATGAGAACTTTCTTCTCTTCTTCCTTCTTTGACTCTGTCGGTGCCTCATTATCTTGATTCTCCACCTCTGCTTCTGTAAATAGGTTTTCTTCCACTTGGTTTCTAGACAAAAGTGGGCTTATCTCACCAAATAACAACATATCAATAAGACGTTTATGTTGCATCATATGCAACCACTCATCACTAGTTAATTACTCTTCATAAAAGTTAACATCAACAATTTCAATTATTGGATCCACTAAATCAATTTCTTCTCCATTGGCAACATTATCTATGCCAAAATCAGTTTCTGTTGGTAACACACAATCAACATTGTGATCAAATTTCAAGTTGGATTCACCAAAATCTTCATCTTTATGTAGATTCGCTACTACAGATACATCTTCATTTTCATTTTCAAGAACTGTTACAACAACTTGTACAACACTACTATCTTTGACTTGATTACTCTCCCTTGCACCAAATTCTTCTTATAGGGTCTTCCATGCTTCCTTCGAAATTTTAGCTTTTTCTACCTTGCAAAAACACTTCCCATCCAATCCTTGTTTTATAAAATTCAATGCTAAAGCATCACATGTTATGCAACCAACTCACAAAATAGAGGAAAATATAGATCAATGACTTAAAAAGTATCCTCTTCAAGGGGGAAACCTCCTTTACATTACATAAATGAACAATTATTGTATGATTCAAATGGAAAAACCTCCTTTCTATATATAGGAGTCTAAGGGGTCGCAATATAATCAAAGCCAACATAACAATAATAATGTAAGGGCACAACGATAATAATAGTGGGCTTCTATGGGGACTACATAGGCACAACAATAATAACATTGGGTTTCTATGGGGACTACGTGGGAACAACAATAACAATAAGGGAGCTACACTACTAATAACAATAAGGGGATACACTAGTATTATAGGGACCTAACATGCCCCTCTCATTCAAAAAAGTGTTTTCCTCAAAGCTTAAGTAGTTATGGATGCTTCTATATAAAATTCTCATCCTCTCGTGTAGAATCTTCAGTTGGTAAGTTCTTTCACTTGATGAGATACTCTGAAATTGAACGATTTCATAGTTGTCAAGTTCTTCTTTCCGTGACTACTTCAGCTTCCAATATGATTTTTTCTTCCTTGTCAAGTTCTGGCAATAATGTTTGAACTAGAATCTTCTCACCTATAACCTTCTTTAAGCATGAAACATGGAAAACTAGGTGCACTTAGGAAGATGCATGAAGCTCCAATTTGTATGCCATAGTACCAATATTTTACAACACCTTATAAGGACCATAATACTTTGGTGATAATTTATTATCCTTCTTAACTTGCTTGTGGGATATTTATTTGTATGGTTGTAGCCGTAAAAATACCTAGTTGCCAGGGAAAATTTTAGGGGTTAATATTCGCAGGTTGGCTAATTTTTCATGTTTTTTTTGAAAAAAAGATTCTCCAATCTCCATTTTTTTCTAAAAATGTTTCGCCAAATTTTTATAGTATAAAATTATTTTACCTTAAAGATCGCAAAATTTTTATAGAGACAATACAAAAACTAATTATAAATTTAAATATTTTTACAACTATATCACCAAATATTTTCCCGCTACTTGAATTCTCATCTTCTAGCAAACAAACAGGTGGGGCAGTAGCGGAATATATATTAGCCTAGTTTGCACATTAGGGATTAGTAAGATTTTCTAGAGTTTCTAAATTTTGAGATAAATTTCTATCCTTAAAATTTTCCCTGCCAGTCGCCTACATCAAAACTTCTATCATTGTGAGGTTGATCTACTTGTTGTTTCATTTGATTTTGCACCAAAGTGAAGTTATCCTTTAAGAGTTTGAGAACTTGTTGTTGATACTCGATGTGATCTTCCACTGCTTGAACCTTAGAATTTTCTCTTAAAGATGATATGATGGACGGTGGATGATATCCATAAAGTGCCATAAATAATGGTATTTTTTACTGTAGTATGGAAGAAGGTGTTATACCACCATTCAACCAGAGGTAACCACTTGGACCATTATGCTTGGTTATCAGATACAAAGCAATGAAGATATCGTTCCAAAATTTTTTTCACTATCTTCATTTTCCCACCAGATTGAGGATCATAAGATGAGCTATGAGCTAATTTATTACCCAGACAAGAAAATAATTATGTCAAAAAATTTCTAGTGAAAATGGGATCTTTGTTTCTTACAATAATCTTTTGGTCTCCATGTAGCTTTTGAATTGTTTCCATAAATGAAGTAGCAATTGTACTGGATTTAAATGGATTAGATAATGCACAAAATTATTCGTACTTGGTAATTCTATCAACTACCACCATGATGACACTCTTTCCTTCGAACTTGGGTAAACATATGATAAAATCCATTGAAACCTCATCCTAACGCTGACTTGGAATGGATAATGTTTGTAACCAACCTGGGGTCTTAATTATCTCAACTTTATTTTGTTGGAAAACCAAACATTCCACCACAAAATTTTGAATATTATATTTAAGGCCATCCCAAAAAAAATCCCTCTTAACCTTGTGGTAAGTTTTTAAAAATCATGAGTGCCCTCCTAAGAGAGAGGTGTGCAATTCCAGAAGAATGTTTTCTTTAAGTTGGGAACTATTACAAAGGTATAAGCGCTCTTTGTACCACAATGAATCATTTTTCCAGCTAAATGTATCAGATGTACTGATATCTTCCTGCAACTTTTGAATGAGTGCCCACACGTCTTCATCATTATTCCATTCATCCCTTACTTCGGTTATCCAATCTGGTTAGATAATAGTAATGACACAAAGCAATGCTTCCATATCCTCGTCCTTTCTTGAGAGTGCATCTGCAACAACATTTTGCTTCCCTTATTTATAGATGATTTCAAAGTCATAACCCAACATACATGTTACCCATTTTTTCTGCTCTTCTTAAGATAATATTTTTTCTAAAAATCATTTAAGACTATCATGATATATTTTTACCTTGAAGTGTATTCCCATTAGGTATGGTCACCAGTGCTTAAGTGCATGTAGTATTTCCGAAATTTTCTTCTCATAAATAGGTTTTTGTAAATACTTTTCTTCGATTGGACAAATTTCAAAAGTAATGGGTCTTCCTTCTTGCATTAAAACAACACCAATTCCATTTCTCTAGGCGTAACACACCAAAATAAAGTTTTTGTGAAGTCTAGTGTAGCTAAGACTAGTGCTTGGCACATTGCCTCTTTAAGATGTTCAATGCCTTAGTTTCTTTTGGAGTCCAATAAAATGCATCTTTCTTTAGTGATGTTGTTAGAGGTGATGTTATTCTCCCATAATTCTGAACAAACTTGTGATAATACCCTGTCAACCCGAGAAATCCTTGTAGATTCTTTATGGTTGTGGGGATTTTCCATTTCCTTAATGAATTTAATTTTGTTAGGGTCTACCTTAACACCCTCATGGATACAATATGACCCAGATATTCCACCTCATATACTCCAAAGAAACATTTGGAGGTTTTTGCATATAATTATGTCTCCTCCAACAGTTTGAGCACCTTGTCAACATGTTGAACATTATCCTTCCAAGAATTGTTGTAGATTAAAATATCATCAAAAAGTACTAACACAAATTTTCTAAGGAAGAGTTTGAAAATGGAATTCAACAAACCTTGAAATGTAGAAGGTGCATTGGCAAGGCCAAAAGGCATGACCAAAAATTCATAATAACCCTCATGAGTTTTAAATTTTGTTTTTAGAATGTCTCCATTCTTCATTCTTATTTGATGATATCCTGAATGAAGATCGAACTTGGTGAAGCAAATTTCTCCATGTAATTCATCCAATAATTCATCAATGACAAGAATGGGAAATTTATCTTTAATAGTGAGATTGTTGAGTTCCCTATAATCCGGACACATGCGCAATAATCCATCCTTCTTATGAGCCAATAATACTGGATATGACAAATAACTTTGACTAAGTTGAATTATACTAGCCTCTATCATTACTACAACCATGCATTCAATTTCACTCTTTTGGGCATATGGATATCTGTAAGGCCTGATTTTTGGAGGAACACCTTCTGGAATGAAATGAATAGCATGATCATGATCATGAATAGGTGGGAGGACTTTTGGAGTCTCAAATACCTTGGAATGATTTTCCAAGACTTTTTGGAGATCTGGAAAAATAGATGATTTCGATGTTTGAACCTCTACTGAGCATAATTGTGCAATTACACCTCATTGTTATTTATTTAGAATATTTGTCATGCCATTAGAGTTGATTATCTTTCTTGGCTTCCCTATCATACCCCTTGATTCACATTCCTGTCCTTCCCAAACATATTTCAAGAAAATTTCTTGAAAATTAAAAGCTAACGTACCCAAAGATTGTAACCTTTAGACTCATAGTACAACATCAGCACTACCCATTGGAATGGAAAGCATTGAAATATTCAATACATATTCTCCCATGGATATATTTTACATGCCATTAGAGCTGATTATCTTTCCTTTTTTCCCTACAATTCCTCTTAATTCAAATTCCTTTCCTTCCCAAAAAAAATTCAAGAAAAGTCTTGAAAATTAAAAGCTAACATACCCAAAGATGATAACCATTAGACTCCTAGTACAACATCGACACCACCCATTGGAATGGAAAAAATTGGACTATTCAATACATATTCTCCCATGGATACCTTGATATTATGGCACTTTTGAGAGAAATTTATAGCTCCTCCATTTGCAACCATTACTTTACAATTTGGTGCTGGATATAGGAAGAAATTCAATTCCTTGGCTATCTTACAATGAATAAAGTTATTGGTACTACCCGAATTAGTCAAAATTATTACCTTTTTATTCTTGATATGTCCTTCTATCTTTAGAGTTTAAGGAGTGGTAATTCCTACCAATGCATTCCAAGATATGGTTGGATTCATTTCTTCTTCCTCTGAGGTTGGTTCCTGGTGTATATCCTCTTATTTTGAAGTTTTTTGTTTCTTTTCTTCCTCCTCTTCAGAATCTATGTAAAATAATTTCTTCTCGACACACTTATGACCTTTATTGTATTTTATATCACAACTATAGAAAAGTCCTTTTACTCTTTTTTCTTCCAATTGTTGTGGTGTCAACCTTGTAGGTTGTGGAAGATTAGGAAAAGCGTCACTTCCATATTTATAGTTGTGAGAGTTATGATTCCTTTTAGTATAAAAGTAGTTTTGATATGAAGTATAATTGATTAATTTTGATTAGTCATTTCATATAAGTATTAGTTTTTATTATCCATTTAATTTTTGTTAGTGTACTACGTTAACTAAATAATCATTTTAAAACTTCCAAAAATTCAAAGGTTTTATCAGTTTTTATTTAGGCTATGTAAATTTTTAACGACCTTTTAAATAGTCATTTTAATTTCAACGTTTATTGCATGTACAACTTCCTCTTCAATTGAGGGAGTTGAATATTAGTGTGGACCTTTTAAAGTTACCAGAGTCCATAGGGATGTTGAAGTACCTCGAAAAACTTGAACTTCACCACTTCAAAGGAACATTTCCCGAAGAATTCTTTCAGCTACGCTCACATAAATACATGAGACTCAAGGCAGAAATGAAGTTGTTGCCAGAGTCTTTGGAGAACTTCAAAAACCTCCTTCATCTTGATTTGTCTCACTACATGTCCTTGGAAATGTTGTTGTATTCCCTTGGAAATTTAACTCAGCTCCAACATATTGAATTGTCTTTGTGATCACATTTGAAAATGTTGCCACCTTCTTTTGGATATTTAAAAAATCTCCAACATGCTAAGTTGGAGGGGTGTAAGGAGTTGAAGATGCTGCCAGACTCCTTCAGGAACTTAATTCGATTCAAATATCTCGATTTGAGTTACTGTGAATACTTGATTCTCTCTGGTGAAACATTTGGGAATATCAGCATGCTCATAAGCTTGAATATGCATAGGTGTCACAACATTGAAGTGTTGCCCCACCAAGTCACACATCAACAGTACCTCAAAGAACTAATTTGGCTGATACAGGGTTAAAATAATTTCCGAGTGCCATTGGAGACCTCGCCAACTTGGAAATTTTGTCTCTATTTTTCCTTTTGTTGGAAACCTTGCCAGATTCACTTGGGGAGCTAATGAACTTGAAGGAATTGACACTTTTTGTCAGGAAATTGGAAATTTTTTCCGAGTTGGTTGGCCAGTTGAATCGTTGATGTCCTTGTCATTATCTTATTCTACGACTAGTGAAATGCCATTTTCCAGTGTGGACATGGTTCAAGTGGGAGGTCGTAGATTGTTGGACAATTACATGCCTAGGATCATTGAGTTAAATATATCAAAGATGAGAATAAATAAAATATCATTTGGTGAAGGTGCTTGTCCAGTCCTTCAAGATCCCAGTCTTAGAGATTGTGAAAACCTAGTAGAGGTTGGAGCATTGATGACGTCACTATCATCACTGAATTTTCAATCTTGTCGAGCATTAAAGAAAATAACGGGGCTTCGTGGCCTTGAACAACTTCGACATCTGCAAATGCATGGATGTCAAGCAATAGAGGAACTGCAAGTTTTGGAAACATTGAAATCACTAGAGGAGTTGGAGATAGATGCATGGGAGAATGAGGAGACAATATAGGCATTGGCTGAGAAAAGTCATGAAAGCAATTCTTTAAAAAAGATTGTTAGTATCTTGCAAAGAAAACCTGGGTTATGAGTCAAAACATCTTGTTGACCACATTTTTCTTTAATTATTTAATTAGCTTTAGATCCATGTAATTTTGGATATACTATGCCTTATAAGGATCAATTATATTGAGGTGCAAAATTTTCCTCAAATTCTAGACTCCAAATGTTTTCATGATTTCTAATTGTTTATTTATATAAAAAAAAAATTGAGACCACATTATTTAAATATTTTGTATAGTTATTTAATTTTTTTCTGAGACCATATTATTTAAATATTTTGTATAGTTATTTAAAATTTTTCATTTTTAGTTTTTTAAAGTTGTTTATTTTGACTTCAACTTTAATGAGGAACGGATAACCTTACACATCATACTAGGCTGTAAAATACGCCTCTCTAAACAACAAAATACTTTTTATACAGAAATCCCTATCAATATGTTTTTCCAAATTGTTGTATTGTGGTTGGAAAATAAAATATACATCTTCAATTCAGTACTTATGCGATTGAATATGAAATATGAGAGATTCATGAGGATGTGAGAGGGGCGAATGGTATCATACTTGCCTTGTCTTTAAGGGTATAAAGAAATCAAGAAGAACCAAAAATTTTTTGTCATTAGATAAGAATTTATATAAGAGTTATAAAGAAGCTTTGGGATTAAAAATTATAAAATGTCAATTATAAATATTATAAATATTTGCTATCGGAAAATTTTCATTAATATTTTAAGAATTTTTATATAATACTTCAATTTAATTTATCAAGTTAGTAAGTTTGTTGTTGTTATTTTATTTCATAGCTGGTTACGCCAATAGGCGCCCCCCTTGTTGGAATTGGCTACTTTAATCTTTTTGCTAATTAATTTTTTTGATCGGATGGTATAAATTAAAAGATGTCAGTATATTCCCGTCCTCGCCACTCAATCAATGAATGAAATTGAAATTGATAACTTCCTTCCATATCTAAATCAGGTGTTTAAACCTTGTTTAAATTATTTTTTTACCAAACTGGTGAGCTCTGGTATTGCACCAAGAATGCTTCAATGTTGAAAAGACAACAATAAATGTGTGTTTAATTTTCCCTTAATTAAATTGGACAATAAAATGTAATCTTATCTCATAATCACTTGTAATAGTTAACTGAGTGTGATAAAATCAGTTAGCTCATGAACTTCAAGTTGAGGGTGGTTTGTGAGTCATGAAGAGTGATTCTATTAGTTATGGAGTTCGAGTTGCAGTTAGTGCATTAGTTTGATGCATGAGAAATAAGTTAAATAAATTAATTGAGTTAAAGTTAGTTGAACTAGTTGTAACTATATGTTGCACTAGTGAGAGATAAAGTGAATTAAATAAGATTTAATTCACATGTAGTGATCTTCCATGCAACTAATGATTTACTATTAATAGCTGCATGCATGTCAGTTCTAGTGGAGACCCAGTTGAGACAAAGTTTAAAGGGCTGTTAACTATCATTTGTATCATTAGTAGGTTGCCCGCATGTAGTAAGAAAACCATAGGATTTCCCATGAGCATTGCATAGCTTCGAAGGGCTGAATTTCCAAAATAATAGGGATTGCATTCCACATGAATTGCGCAAGCAAGGCAGGTTGAGCATAGGCTCAAAATTGGCTAAGTGTTGGTTGATTTTGTCTGGATCAGTGTGAGAGTGCCAGAGACTCTTGTGAGAAGAGTGCATTGTAATTGTTTCATGATTCCTTAGTGAATATAAAATAGAAGATAGAGGGGTTTTGAGCAGCAAGCTTTCCTGGGAAAATATTTGTGTTGTGTTTTGATTTTCTTCTTTCTCTTACTTGGTGTGATTGTGTGATCGTCTTTATTTTCCGCAAATTAATTTGTAGAAGGATTCAGTATCTTGCTTTAGCATATTGCATGGTTGGATTGAATCCATTGGTATATATATTTTTTGTATAATTTCTACATGGTATCAGAGTGCAAGAAATCACTATAGTGGAGAGGAAATTGAGTTTGTGGTTGAATAACATTTGAATTTGCAAAAGTATTCTTGGTGCGATAGGCGGATTAGGATCAAGATGGATTTCAATGGCTTGATATTGTAGTATGCACTCGAGGGAAGTTCCAATTATATTGCGTGGAAAGATAGGATGGAGGCAGTTCTGGAGGAAAACAGGTTGAAAGAATTCATTGATAATGGCATTCCCAAACCCATTGCAACAGATGTCACTCTTCTTGATGCTTGGAAAAATAAGGTTGAAAAGGCGAGGAGGATCTTACTAGATGGAGAACGAGACCACATTGTATCAAGTATCCATGGAAAAGAAACTCCATATGCAATATGGAAGGCTTTGAAAGATCTGTTTCATAGTATCAATGATCATAGAAAATTGGCACTGAAGGACAGCCTCAGGAAAATAAAAATGGAGAAATGAGACACTATTCTGAAATATTTAACCAAGTTTTTCCAATGTCTAGATGAGCTTGGGAGTGTCAAAATTATTGTCGCGGATGATGACTTCATGAGCCTAGCTCTTCTAGGCCTTCCCAAGAGTTGGCATAGTTATTAGGACTCTGTCAGTGGGAGGGAGAAGCTGCTAAATTGGGAATGACTTTGGTCGGATTTGGTGCAAGAAGAATTCAGGCGGAATACTAGGGATGGATATTCATCTAAGACAGATGATGAAGAAAATTTCACCTTGGATGGTAAGGCAAAGAAGGGGAAGGGAAAGAAATCCTATTCCAAATACTAGAAGAGAAAAGAAGGCAAGAAGCACGACATGTCCGAAGTGTAGTGTTTTCACTGTCACGAGCATGGAAATTATGCCATTAATTTTCCACAAAAGAAGAAGAGCAAGAAGGCTTCAGGATCTGCAACTGGTGAGGCTTTGGCCTTACAATTTGAGTTGGACTTCTCACTCATTGCATGCGTGGTGTCATGATTAGTGTGGTACTTGGATAGTGGTGCATCTTTCCACATGACGAGAGGCAAATAAATTTTCAGTAGCTTGGAGGATAAGGACCTCCAGATGCATATCGAAATGGGTGATGATGAGAGGTACAGTTCTACTGGGATTGGTACAGTTACCTTCCAGAGATATTCAGGTAAACCCTTCTTATTAAAAGATGTAATGCATGTACCAAGCTTGGAACATAATTTAGTTTCAGTCGCAATTTTGGAGGATAGAGATTATGATGTGGTTTTTTAGTGAAGGGAAAGCTTTACTTCGACACAAATCCACAGGACAAGCCAAGAAGATTGGGATTCATGTGAAGAATGTCTACAAGCTTGATG
This sequence comes from Pinus albicaulis, assembly GCA_034641835.2. Lineage (NCBI taxonomy): Eukaryota > Viridiplantae > Streptophyta > Pinopsida > Pinales > Pinaceae > Pinus > Pinus albicaulis. The sequence continues at coordinate 1,173,385,184 of CM076570.1, forward strand.
TAGATGGTTGCACAACATTGATGGGTAAGGCAGACAAAGTGGTGAGCTGGGATGAGGGTGACTTATGGCATAGGAGATTGGGCCATCTACGCCACAGAGCCTTGAAGGTCATGCAACAAATTTCTACAGGAATTCTGAAGGGTACTCTTGTGCAGATAGATGCATGCAAGGGATGTACCATTGGGAAGTATGGAAAGGCCATTTTTCACGAGAAGGAGAACTGAGCAGCGAAAATATTTGAGAGAGTTCACTCAGACATGTGTGGAACATTATCTATAGCTTGGACAACAAATAACAGGTATTCTGTGATCTTTGTTGATGATTTTTTTAGAAAGTGTTGGATCTAATTCATGCAGAAGAAAGATCAGGCATTCTAAAAATTTTGTGAGTTCAAAGCACTATGGGAGAAAGACACAGGGAAGCATGTGAAGGCTCTTAGGAGCAATAATGGTGGCGAGTACATCTCCAATGAATTCAAGAACTTCTTTAGAAAAGAAGGAATTCAGAGAGATTTGAATGCACCTCATAACCCACAACCGAGTGGGGTTGTAGAAAGAAAGAATAGAACAATTGTGGGTTCGGAACGAGCAATGTTGCATGATCAGGGCCTACCATTTCATTTGTGGTTGGAGGCATGAAACACAGTGGTATTTGTGCAAAAATGTAGTCCTCATCGGATACTTGGCATGAGAACACTAGAGGAGGATTTTTCTGGTAAGAAACCTGATGTTTCATATTTTAAATTTTTTGGCTCATCTATCTATTGCCATGTGACCAAATATTCCAGGAAGAAGCTCGAACCAACAACTGAGATTGGGATATTTGTGGGGTACACTGATACTCCCCACAACTATCGGGTGTATTTTCCAAATAGCAGGATGACAGTTGTGAGATGGGATATAAAATTTGATGAGGAGAAAGCCATGTGATTGTCCCTTGAGAGGGAGATGAATTTTCATGCAAATGAGGAACTCTTGGTTCCAAAGGATGAACCTCAATATGTGGGGCAGCCACATGCAAAGGATCATGGAGTGGCGGAAAACACTCATGTAGAGCCATCCACTAGACATGGTAGAAGGTGCACCATGGAATTTGATAGATTGAGACTTGATGTGGCAGAACATGTAGGAGCACCTACTTCACTACGCAAACAAAGATAGTCTTTAGACAAGTTTACTCGATAAATGGCTCTTATGAGCAAGTGTATTGTGACAGAACCATCCTCCTTTGAGGAAGCGGTCCAACAACCAATTTGGGTTGACGATCTCAGCACTACACTTGGAGGGAAAGGCAAGCTCTTGGTGGTTCAGCCATGGAAGTCATGCAAGGGTACCTACTTTTGCTAATTTTAGTCATCAGATAATTAGAATATTTGGCAGTAGAAGACCAGAGGAGGAGGAGAAGTCCTCTTCTCCATTTGAGGAGCCTTGTACCAGCACCGTCACATTCATGGAGGGGGTGAACATTCATTCCTTTGCGCCTTATTTGAGTTGCATGCCGCATGAGGATTTAGGGTGTAAGATGGTGGGATGCATGATGAGTGTTGTGCCACTTTCTGTTGGTGTTTGGCCTTCAACACACTTGGATTCTTTTGGATCGAAGAGGATCATTGATGAGAGATATTTTTTGAGATATTTCCAAGGGGTTACATCTCAAATTCCCATGAGGTGTAAGGAGGCATACTTGCTTTGGGAGATTGGTAGTCTTCATTGGAGAGACACCAAAGGAGAAAATGATTGGAGGCATCCACATTTGAATGGAAGATATTCCTCTAAAAAATAAGACATGAAATTTCCTCTTTCAAAGGAAGAACAAGATCTAAGGTCTACTATTGATGATGAGGCATCTTCCACCATTGAAGAAAAGGCTAGGTGTGACAGTGCAGTCATGACAGAGGCATCTCTAGCATTTCATGAAGAAGAAGGAGGAGAAGCTGCTCCAAGGAGAGAAGCTCTTGCATTCTTGCAAGGAGTTTCAAAGAGTCTCACATGTAAAAATTATGGCACAATCCATTAGTAGCATGTGCCATCAATATCAGATGGTGAGATCCTGAATACTGTAGAAGATGAAGAGGAGGGAAAGCTTCATGAGGAAAGAAACATTTAACCCTCTTTATTTCAAAATATTGATGTACTAAGAAGGCATGGAGATCTATGCAAGGAAAGCCAGGACACATCAGTACATACACCTTTCTATTATGATCTATGCCTTGATGTCTCCTTACTTGGAAGAAGCCCTCTAGGGAAACTCTTTGATGGAAAGAGCAAAGTGTTCTCTCAACCTTCTACAGTGATACATTTGGCCAAGGGAGGAACTATTACAGCACTGGAGACATTGGTTAAGAAGCATGCTAATGTCAATCACATTCTACTTTATGATTGCATGCATTCTTTTACTTTACATGCGCAGGCCACAACTCTAAGAGGAGTGTCCTACCTTATAAACTTCATGGCCAACTATGGGCCAGAACTATTCTCAAGTATGGCCACTCCCTTGATGGGCTAAGGGAGGTTTTGCAGCACGATGGGTGCTTCCCTAAAGCACCAAATATACATTTCACCTTTAGCCTTGGTGGAATGATGAGGGCAACAATTAAGTGGCATGTAAACCACTTACTACATCTAGAGCTAAAGCAGGGAGGAGATGACCTGCACTGGTTTCTATTGGGTAAGTGTGGGTAGCACCCAAGTTTTTTGATTTTCTTGTCTCATGCCTTGTACCTCAAGGAAAGAATGCATAAGAAGGAGGCATGGTTGCTCTAGTGGAAAAGAAGGAAGTATGAGCACCCCATGATGAATTCCATGTTTGTACATTTACTTATGTCTATGATGTATGTACATGTATTTCTGTTAGGATGAATATCATAATCATGTATGTACTTTGGGTTGGGATAAATTGTAACCTTCTCATGAGGTGGCATAAGGGAGCTTGTTTGTATCATGATGAAAATAATGCCCCAATATTTGTTATGAACATGAGAGGAGGAATGACACATTGGTTGAGTGTGTCCTTTGGGAATGAAATCTCCCACATTAATTCATGCTTCAAGAGGAGAGTAGGACATTGTGTGGCTGCTATATTATATCATTTGTTTCCTTATGCTAGAAGCCATATGTTGGGCTTATGTCAATGGACAAAGTCTCTCACTTGGGAGAATTTGCAGCAAAACATGTGTTGCTTGCATCATGTTCAGCCAACACCTATTACTCTCTACTATTTCCAAGCTTTGAAGAAGCTTTTTGCAGCAAGAAGGTGGTGGGATGGCCACTTATTGTACTATGATTTGAGGCATCAAGATGAAGGACAATGCTGGTTTCAAAGGAGGGGCTATTGTCACCATCCAATATATCATATGACACTTAGTCCATATTTATTTTGGATCACATATGGTGAAGATACTCTATTCACTATATGCATGGAAGATTGGGCAAGAAGGCTCACTGTGATCCATGAAGGGAATCATGAAGTTCCAAGTCTCTTTTGGCTTCATGAGGACTATATTGTTGCAGCCCAAGATCATCAGTTCCATATGCATCATAAATGGAGGGAGAGACAACGTGATTTGACTATTCCTATCTCTCATTTCCAGCCATGGAGCCCCTACACATTGCATATGGTGGGGAGAGGTGACTATTTCTTTGAGCTGTCTAGGATGGCTCACTTTATTTGTATGATAGTAGGGAGATTGGAGTTTCTCATGGGGTTGAAGTGCCCAATGTTTATCATCTCTCATGCCTTGAAGGGACCAATGGACAACATATGATTCTTTTGTGTATCTCTCATTACTTCATGATGACAGCTATTTGGTTCATCCACCAAAGGCAGACTTGCATTCTTGGGAGGAGACAGCTCCACTGGATATCCTACAAAGTATTTGTGAGTTGCTTGAGGACAAGCAATATTTTGGAGGGGAGGACTGTAATATTCCTATTTTAATAGGAATATTCAATTTCATTTTGTTTTCTTTGTTCAAATAATAATTATGTAAAGGAGGGTCAAAAAACTCCTAATAAAAGAATAAATACATGCCCAATGTGAATAGAGGTAAATCAGGGTTGTCTTGATAAAATCCACTTGTGTGTGAAACAGGATTGAGCCATTTGACTGGGCCAATAGGACCAAATCAAAACACAGTCTAGATGCATTGAACCTCCTGGATGATCAACACAGTTCTAGAAGGAGGTCCTCCATGTGAAAAGGGTTAAATGAATGAAGGTGGTTTAGGGTTTTGGAAAGCTCTCATCTTATAAAAGGAAGGGGAAGGCAACATGTTGGGGTTTTTCATGATTTGATTTCTAAATTTCTGTCTGTTTATACAAACAAATTTCTTGGCTACTTAGCCTAGATTGCATTGGGATTTCCTGTTTAGGAGTTCCATCTCTTCCCATTGAGGAGCTCTTGGGAGAGCTTGTATTTCTTGTCCACTATTTGGTTGGAGACCAAGCTTCTACTTCCAACTGCAATGCAGATCGAGTGAGGGTTTTATTGCTTTTGTAAGGTGAAACAAGTGGAACTCTAGATCTATTCAGATCTAGCTTGTATTGGAGCTTCTTCTCAGTGAGTATGTCTTTTAACCTCCTGGAAGAGTGTATCCATTGTTTGAGCTTCAGGTTTGATCTTGGCATTATGCCAAAGTGTTCTCCATCCTAAAATGCATAGTTCCTTGAAGATACTGCATCCTTTTTGGCAGGCATAGTTGCAGTGGGGTTTTTCTATCAGCTTGGAGGAAAGATCTCTGGTGAAATGGACCCTTCCCTTCATTGTGGTGATCCATGGATTGGCCAACCAATCCATGTTAATTTAAGATATGATCTACTGTGTATCACATGCTTCAGAAATTTCTAAATATTACTGTAGATTTTTGGCTTAGATCTCAGATCTACTCATTGATATCCATCTTTTGCTCAGATCCCCAAGGGGAGTGTAAAGAAGTGCCTCTTTGGAATATGGATCTATAATAGATCTATATTTTTATGTTAATATATGCCCTAGATCTGAAATATAATGAAATATTGCTTCATCCCCCTGAAAATTACGTTGTCCATCTTATTCTGCATTCTTGTGTTGCAGTGTCTCATTTCGAAGCCTAGATCCATGTAAAACTTCTGTCTTTCTCTAATATATTGCATAAATCATATCATAGGTATTATTTAATGATTTTCATACTTATTTTCACCTAATTTTTTCATAAAGTTACGCTGCATATGCTTCAGTCACATTCTGCATACTCTAGGTCATGGGAAATCAACATTTTTAAGCCATTGCGGGAGTGGGAGAGTTGTTTAACCTAGCTAGCATTATTTTTTTGGGCTGAAATTTGGTATGGAAGTTGCACACAACCTACTATAAAGGAACCAACCGTCATCGCTCCTTATTTTTACGCACATCCCTGAAATTAATCATTTTAGGGCATAAATCATTGTTTTTCCCCACCCTTTTGAGTCAAGAAGTGAAGTAAAGTTGTTGCTGTTGTTTAGAATGAAGGATATGTAATATAGCATCAGTTATAAGTGATTAATTTCTGCTCTCAAACTTTGGAATACCTTAGGGAGTTCTTATTGTTGTAGAAAATTCCAGATTTGGAATATTACAAACCATGTGATGCAAGCAAAGCCTTCTTCTTATGCTTGGAGATCCAATTCAAGAAGATCATATCATGGTAATATATATCTCCATCCACTACTCCATCACTCTCATCTATTATTTTCCCATAAAGTGCATCATATGTGAAGTGATCTCGAGAACATTCCATCAACAAATACATACTCCCAAGTGACAGCATTGTTGGCCTTTGTGGTAAGGCTAATGTCATCTCATAACTCCTCCCTTTGACATACCCTATGCCAAAGTCACATACCATAATGCTGCTACACATGGGAGACTCCATCCAAAGTTGAAGTACCTCCTGATCCTCCAAAGCTAAGGAGTAGCCCCTTTTCATCATGATTGTGCCACCATCTACTTTTGCAGCATCAGTAAAAGTATGGGAGAAAATCAACCCAAACTCTCCCAAGTGTATCCAAAGAAACAAAAAATCTTGCTACCCCCTTATCTAATCATCATACAAGTCATTGAGTAACGTAATGATTATAGACTTGTAGAATGCCCCATACAACCAAATCTTCTACTTCCATAACATATGGGTGCCATGCAAATACCCAAACCGAAACATACCCTTTGAGGTAGGATATGTCACATGATAGCGAAACTCTTTCAAGAGTATCCAGTGCAGCCATGCATCATGCTGCCATGTGTCATAGATATGCAAGTGGCTCACCAACCCCTTGCTCACCATCCACACCCATTCATCCAAATGTGGGTGTCTTCTACCATGCTCCACTTTGGTACTCCTCCAATGGAGAATACCATTCTCCCAAACCTGATTTCTATCTTTGCACTTCATGGGATGTTGAAGAGAAACCTCCTGGAGATATCCAAATGAAGACCACTCATCAATGACCAAATTGACCCCATAAGGATCCCAATATGTTGTAGGAAAAAACTTCTCATTGAGCTGTGAAGTGATCATCAATAAGTATTCCTCATAATAATGAGAGATGTTGTCCATCATAAGATGTCTCTCATCAACCATCTGCCTATGCAATGATATAGAAGAATGGTCATCAAAATGTACCAATAATAGTTGGGCCTCCAACTCATCACGGCTGCTCAATGACAGTACTGTTGATCTCCATGACGGTGCATTTGATGTCTCATGATAATGTTGAATATCTAGTTCTACATTGGATTGATTAGGATTATGCTCATCCCATCCTCCAAAAATATACACTCCAATCCAAAGTGTTGTGTGCATCTCATCAATGAATAGCCAAGATGACTATATATCTCCTCCTTGAACCAGTCAAGGGTCCTCTGTGAAGTGATAGTCTGCTGTTCCAAATAAATAGTGTGCTTTGACCCTAGGTCATGTAATTTCCCTCATGGCATGTCCCCACAACTCTCCATATGATGTACTGAAATAAAATGGGGTGGAATTGTTTGCATACCTTGGTTAAGTTGGTCCTTGGGAACATCTTGTATTGCTACAAGGGTTCCTCCCACTGATGTAATGACTCCTCCAACTGCTAGTGATGATATATGCTCTTCTAATTCTGCACGAGTGTAATATTCCAAAATTAGCATGCAACTAATTAGAATATTGAATTTTTCTTTTGACACTTAGGAGATGAATAAATGGGTAAGGAGGCCCATACATTTCATAAATAGGAATAAAATCCCTCATGATGTGAAAAGGGATCAACATAAGAGCTGGATTTCACACCCTCATGTGTGAAAAGGGACAAATGCATGTGGACAGGGTCAAGTTTGACCAAGTCAACAGTGCTGGAATGGAAGGTGGAGATCATCTATGGAGAAAACACAGTGATAGTGGGAGGAAGATTCCTTGGTGGAGGAAACCCTAATGAGTGGGACCCAAGATGAGAATTCTTTCACTTGTTTATAAGGAGGGAAAGGCAGCCATAGCAAGAGATGTTATGGATGATTGATTTTGTGGTATGCATGACTATTGTGTATTCTTCAGTTGTTTAGTTGACATTGTGGTCCTGCTTAGCACCGAGTATTCTTGAGCGGGAATCCCATATCCTTTCTTGAGAAGCCTTTTGGAGGATCATTTTACTTCAGTTTTCCACACTCAGGTTTAAGGCCAAGCTTCAACCTTCATCTACAACATTATTTCTATAGGATTTAGTGTTGTGTTGCATGGTGTTGCAATGGAGGTGTGAGAAACCCACTTCTGGAGCTAGTGTCTCAGAGGAGGAAGCATTCTTCCCTTTGGGAGATCAGTGGGGGAGGTCTTGGAGCAAATTTCACATCTTGGCACTTGGCCAACATATTTCCCATATCCTACAGCACATTCCCTTCTAGGTGCTAGGTCATTTCTCATAGTGTTGCAGTGGGAGGGTTAAACCCCTTGACTTTGAGCTAGTTTCCTAGGGAAAGGGTCAATTCTTCTCCCAGAAAGCTAGAAAGGAGGTTTCTCATATATTTCTTGAATTATTCAGCTACATGTATGCAGAGCTGCAATAAGACTACATTATTTCAAGATCTAGATCTGTAGATCCACTCTTTGTACGCATGCTTTCATGGAACCCTTGTTGGGTTGTCTTCATAATGTATGAAAGGGGCTAGATCTCCATTTTCTCAGTGCTTTGAATAATATAACTCTAGATCGGTTATTTCCTATCATATTAATGCAGTAACCCTCATAAAATCACGTTGTCACTTGCTTGAGGAATTCTATATGGTATAGGTCATGGGGTTTGGGTGATTTTAGGCCATATTGATCCTGGGAGATTTGTCTAACTTATCTAGAGGTATTTGTTTTTGATCCCCTTCTTTATATGAGGGCCATAATATGTGAACTAAGGGATCTAAGTGCTATTTCTCACTGTTATAGCATAATTTTCTGGAAATAACTTTTTTTTGGTCTATATTGCTGAATTTTCCATTTTGGGATATTAGAGTGGTATCAGAGAATAATCTTGGCTTAGCCTGTGGAATCTCAACCATTATGCTATCAAGAAGACAAGAAGAAGAAAATATGAATATAAAATAAAAAAAGAAGACTCCATTATTTGGAGGAAGAAAGGAGGAGAGACTTTCAAAGTTTCTTTCTCAAAATTTGCAGAGAATTCATGGAGATCTTAAGATGATCCAGGTGGATATTGGTGGCCACCCACCTATTCCATTTAGACCCACACCATCAATTCTTGGAGCTTTTCACATTCAACACCACTTACTATTTTTAGCAGGTTTTCGGGTCCTGCACTCTCGGAGCTGTTTTGGGGCCTTAATGATCCAGGTGGATATTGGTGGCCACCCACCTATTCCATTTGAACCCCCATCATCAGTTCGTTTAGTTTTGAAGTTTCGACACAACTTACTATTTTTAGCAGTTTTTCGAGTCTTGAACTTCTCAAGCCGTTTTGAGGCCCTAAACAACGTTTTTTGGGCATCGTTCCTGTTGCGATTATGATTCCATTCCGGAATTGATATTCATGGAGAAATTTGTATTCCTTGGATAGATATTTCTAATGATGTATCATGTGCATCAAACGGAGATAGTATGCCAAAGTTACATCCTCGGGAAGTTGAAACACCAATTTACCCAAACGGGGCCCATAGTTTTGGCACTTCATCTCCTAGGGTTAGGTTTTTGGACGTTTAGAGTTCTCCATTGTTTCTCCATAATAAATAGGCCCTTAAGCCTCATTTTAACATAGTTCAGAGGTCTGTAGCCACTACATCTCTTCTCAGAGATTCGCTACCAATACCCTAGCTATTTTATTTCCATTATGTCTGTAAGCATATTTCTGTTATTTTATATTAATGAAATAACCATTCCGGATTTATGCAGGAATGAAACATAATATAGAAATAACCATAAACATAGAGGTGTAGTAGAAATAATGTGTCATTTCATTAATATCAAATAACATAAATATGCTTACAGACATAATGGAAATAAATTTGCTAGGGTGCTGGTAGCGAATCTCTGAGAAGAGATGTAGTGGCTATAGACCCTTGAACTGTGTTACAATGAGGCTCGAGGGCATATTTATTATGGAGAAACAATGGAGAACTCTAACGTCCAAAAACCTAACCCTAGGAGATGAAGCGCCAAAACTATGGGCCCCGTTTGGGTAAATTGGTGTTTCAACTTCCCTAGGACGTAACTTCGGCATACTATCTCCGTTTGACGCACATGATACATCATTATAAAGATATATCCGAGGACTAAAAATTTCACCATGAATATTGATTCCAAAATGAAATCATATTTGCTAGGGGAACGATGCCCGAAAAATGTCGTTTAGGGCCTCAAAATGGCTCCGGAAGTTCAGGACCCGAAAAACTGCTAAAAATAGTAAGTTCTGCCTAAACTTCAAAAATGAATGAACTAATGATGGGGGCTCAAATGGAATAGGTGGGTGGCCACAAATATCCACCTAGATCATTAAGGCCCCAAAACAGCTCCGAGAGTGCAGGACCCGAAAAACCTGCTAAAAATAGTAAGTGGTGTTGAATGTGAAAAGCTACAAGAATTGATGGTGTGGGTCCAAATGGATTAGGTGGGCGGCCACCGATATCCACCTGGATCATAAGAATATGAGGAGGGAGATGTGTAGAGAATCTCAAAAATATTTTGAATATGAAGCAAACTATAGATTTTGATATGATGAGTGTGAGCATGCAACCACACACTATGATGCACACTGCAGTCATACGCCCAGATTTTCTATGAGGGAGATAGAAGAAGAAGAAATTCCTAGGAGGGAAAATCTTAGTGATTTTATGCAAGAATATGAATCTCAAACTAAGAAGTTTAGAGATCATATCACTTTCTCGGAGTTTTGCAAGATCAAGGTGGAGAGAAGAAAGCAGCATGACATGGGTAGATTTTATTTATCTACTTTTGATGGTTCACCTAAATGTTAAGCTAGAGCTTGGGTGGAGGAGCTAGACACCTATTTGCAGCAACACCAAGTTTCTGAAGTTGAAGCCATCAAAGTTGCAGCGCTACATTTTTGAGGTAAGGCCTATGCATGGTGGATATTTGAGTCTTTTTCTTTGAAAAATGCAAATACTTCTTATGCAAGGTTCACTAAAATAATAGTGGAAATATTTGATTCTGAAACACATGTGGTGGAGCTAAAAAAAACAAAGAAAACAAATGCTTTGCATGTGTTGAAGGGACCTATAAACTCAACTCCACTTTAGAAAACTATTAAGGAGGCTAATATCTTGCATAACACCTTTCTAGAGGTGAGATCTCTATCTCATATTCTTGAACAAGAGGGCATGGAGATCCCTTTTTCAAAAGAGGATCCAGTTAGTGGAAGGTTTACCATTCATATTTAAGAGGAAGAGAAGGTTGGGGCAACAACGCTGTCATGTCTAGAGATTATCTAACACCTCATGTAGAGGAAGAGGGAACACTTGCTCCAACAATACGGATTCTTGTATCATTGCAAGAAACTCCTGAGGATCTCATATGTGGAGATCAAGGCACAACCCATGTTCATCATGTGCCTTTGTTGACAGATTGTGAAACCATGTAGATAAAAGGAGGAGGTAGGAAGGATGACCAACATCATATGATGAGGAGGACACATCCCTATCCATTTTAGAGGGTTGATGTACAAGAGAGGTAGAATGATTTGTGCAGTGAGGGCAGGGACAAGGATGTCCATTCATATATGCAATTTTCTCTTGATCTTGATGTCTCATTGCATGGGGGAATTTCACTAGGGAGACCACTAGATCAATAGATGATGAGGGATGCTTCACATTTGGAGGCACCACTCATTGATTTAAAAGGGGTGAAGACCTTGGGAGAGCTTGATACAGTGCTGAGAGTCTTGGGTAGACTCAAGGAGGAGAGAGGCATTCTCTCAAAATTATCTTTTCCCACTCTCATTTCAGATTCTGCGCTGTGGCAGAAGAAGCATGGGAAGGATAGCACCCTTCCAACTTGCATCTTTGGCATGGGAGATGTCAAAGACGGGGATAGCAACATGACATATGTTATTTATGATAGATCATTAGCGCTGTCACTATGGAGGATAGATCCATATTGGAAATTCCAGCTATTGGTGGATTATTCCAAGGATATTTATACTTGTATGATATTGGATGACCAATTGAATGAGGAGGGATATTCAGTCAAAGATGAGGTCATCTAATATCATGGTAGGATCTTCTTACATAGAGATTCCAAGCTCAAGGAGAAGTTACTACAAGCAGCTTATGAAGATTTCCTTTTTAGCCACACTTATTCTATTAGAGCGTACCACACCATCATGGAGGGGTAAATTTGGGGAGGCTTTGAGGAGGAGATACATCAAAATTTGAGGAGATGCATGGATCATGTGGAGATGGAGGAGATACATAACTCTTTGGGGGAGTTATCACAACCACCTCTTTTCTCTTTGAGATTGGGAGGAGATTTATCTATGAGCCACTCCATTTGAATGAGCAAAACATATGGTAAGGATACTATTTGGTTGCATAATGATTTGTATAATGAATATGTGCATTCCTTAACAATATATGTGCAGGACATTGCTCAAAGAAGGAGCATTCTTCCTTCTAGAATTCATGGTCTACTTGAGGCCATGAGCAGTATTGATGGCCACTCCCTAGGAGGACTTGGGGAGATGATATCTTATGGAGAACATGCCTACTTTTCACCATACATCATACACTTTCTCCAAACTTGTGAAGAGATTGGGGTAGCAAGAAAGTGGTTGGGAGGCCACACATCATGCCATTTTCTGATGTAGTTGAGAGTAAAACTACACTAGTTGCATTTGAGGGACCATTTTCATTCTCCCTTATTACATATGGAAGCTAGCATGATGCTAATAATGACTCCATTTGCTGATGTTGTCGTTATCATTATTGGGAACATTATTGGGAGAGAGACACATTGGTTGGATGTGTCCTTGGGGAAGGAAATTTCCCACACTTTTTGCATTACATGTTCCAAGGGGAGCATGGGAGGTGATGTGGCCACCAGAGTAAAACAATTGCTTCTTTACGAAGTGGGCCATGGGATTGATTGGAGCACTTGGTTTATGACTCCCATAAATAATTGGGAGAAGCTTTTCTATGAGTTTTCATGTCATGTTGTGCAACAGTAGTTAGGAAAACTGCACTGTGACCACTTGGGAAACTGTTGGTACCTTTCAGCTCTACATGAAACCTTTAGTATTCCTCTCATTTGGATGCCATATGATGGTGATTTCCTATTCATCATATATGGGATGGTTTGGGCCAGCATGATTCACAACGTTGGAGGGAAGATCTTTGGAGATCTAATCATCTTCTTGCCACTTGAGGGAAACAATATTCTAGCCCATGATTGACAAATAATATACACTTATCATAGTTGGAGAGGAGGAAAGCGTGGGGTAGGCTATTTTGTCTACCATGATTAGATTTTTAGCCCACCTACATTGCAGGAGACCAAGGTGGAGGAGAATTTTCAGGAGTTTCCATGTTGGGAGGTAACTCACTTTGTATGGATGATTTCTTGGGGATGGAAGATCCACATGGGAATGATGATTCCCACTGTATTTCAGATCCCATTCCTCAAAGGGACCTCTAGAAATCACCTTATTGCACCCTTGAGTACTTTACTTCTTCATAATGATAACTCTTTAGGTAGCTTGCATTCTTGGGAGGGTAATATCGCGATTTATTGATGAGAAAACGCCTTATTCCTTGGAGGAGTTTATCATAAGTGGATGCTATAGTAGGAGGAGGAAAAAATTCTTAGTTCTATCCTTGTAGTTGCTTGAGGACAAGAAAAATCTAGGAGGGGAGGACTGTAATATTCCAAAATTAGCATGCAGCTAATTGGAATATTGAATTTTTCTTTTAACACTTAGGAAATTTATAAATGGTTAAGGATGCCCATACATTTCAGAAATAGGAATAAAATCCTTCATGATGTGAAAAGGGATCAACGTAAGAGTTGGATTTCACACCCTCATGTGTGAAAATGTAATCTCCCAAATGGGGAAATTTTCTGCTCCATCGGGAACATCTTAGATGTTCCTATTTTTTTCCACCTCCGGGAGTATTAACAATCAATACTGAACTATTTCAGAGATTGAATGTAGTGTAATTTACTGGATATTTCACCTTCACAAGGAAGGATGAGATCCAGAGGCTACTTGGCCCAGTAGCAAACTCTGCCAATAGAACTTGTCGAAGGCTAATAATTCCCTTCAAGGAATTTCTACACCATCTGTCCATGAGGATGTTGTATAAGGAAGCCAATGTGAAAATAAGGCATTCCAATGTTGGGATGCGTTAGAACATGTCTCATACAAACTCCCTGCAAAATATAAGCACAAAGAAATAACCTTAGGCGGGTTATTCAGATCTCCCACTAACATATATATTGAAACAATGCTCAATAAGGGAATCTTCAGCAGTATGAAATCTTCAACAAGTAGCAGCAGTGAAATAATACATCATATCATGTAAGAAGAGTGCAAATATGATATATAATATTTAGTAGCAAATGTAATACAAATTCCTTGAGGAAAATGCTTCTCAAGGTGAGCTCAAATCAGCCTCAATAGGACATGTACATGGAACAAGAGAATGCACTGCTACATAAAACCCATCTAATCTATAACTATGCAATCTCTAAGGGAAAATTACTGCAATCTGATCTAAATGGGAATATATGACATGATATGCTCAAATAGATATGGGGGAGAAAGATCTCAACCCCAGAAAACATTATTGCCTCAATCCACTAAGGGATTGGCTAAAATACATAAAACTAGAAAATGTCAGAGTTGCAGTGTAGCTGCTGCAACTCATATATGATACAACATAGGAGAAGGGAAATAGATGCTGCAATGACAATGAAATCTCCTCCAATGATCTCCAAATTGAAGGAGCTGATCTCCTTCCTGAAGATTGCACTCTCTAGTGCACAAAATGATCTCCTCCTGCAAACCCTCTCAGATAATAACACTGTAGGAGAAAGGGACTGTGCTGGAAATGAGTGAAAACATATGGCCTATTTCCAAATCTGCTTTATGAGCTCCAGAAATATCCTTTTCTGATTTCCCAGAGAAGGAATGAGCTTCCCCTCTACAAACCAACTCTGGAAGTGAGATGGTGATGGTCCCTCACTGCAACACCAGCAACTCCAGCGTTCTCTTGCTGCAAGAATAACATAGTAGCTACAAATGACTACCTTGGCCTCATGCCATGATGTGAGGAAGATGAAGAAAAATCTCTCCATGGCCTCCCATGGAAGAGAAAGGCATTCCTAAACAAGAATCCCTCTTGTGCTAAACAGCAACAAGTTGAAGAGAGCTTCAACTTCGAATTCTATTCTCTAAAACTGCTCTCCACAATGCTATCCTTCATCTTTTATGCATAGCATGCATGGACCCAACTCACATTAGGGTTTCTCTCATTTTAAATCTTCCCTCCACTCCAACTACGCAATCTTCTTGAGCAAGCTTCCCTTCTTAAGGTACGTTGTTGACTTTGGTCAACCATGGTCTAGCTCACTTGCTTTTGGCCCTTTTCACACTTGGGGCTGCTATCTTAAGCCACTTAAGTGACTTTTTGCACCATAGGAGTGTTTATTCAAGTGCTACATGGGTTCCCTCACCCAATTATTCACTTTTATTAACATAAAAGTAAAATTAATGTCCCAAATACTTTATTGCAAAATTTGGGACATTACAGTCCTCCCCTCCCAAAACTTGCTTGTCCTCAAGAAAAAGCAAGGATGAACTGCAAAAAGGTCCTCCACTCAAGGCATGGAGTTTGAAATATCCTCCTGTAGATCCTCCATACTCAAGAAATCAAACAAAATGAGTCACCCTCCAACTAGGCAACTCCTGAAAGTACTCCTCCACCTTGTGCTCATGAGAAATAGGTGCGCTGAATTTCTGAACTTGGTAAGCTCCATAGCCTACCCGACACTATTCTCTTCTCCACTTATGATGAATTTGGAGTGAAAGCTGAACTTGGGCTGCAATAGTGTTGCCTTCATGAGGAAAAATGAAGTCTAGATCCCCTAGGGTCTCTCCTCCAACACTGCAAATCAAGCTGGCCCAAATCATCTCATATGTGATGAGTTGGAAGTCATAAACATATGGTATCCAAAAAATCATATGGTCCACCTCATGAAGAAAATACATGGCTGAAAATGGTGACCATATCATCTCTCATACTCCTCTTGGAGCATGTGCTGCAAAGAAATGGAGGTCTTCTTCCCCAAAGGGCACATCTACCCCATGAATCTCTCCCTCCTCGTGATACATATGGGGTTGCTGCTGATATATGGCTGAAATAAATGGCCTTCATGAGAGACCCAAGCCACCCCATCAATCATACAAACCATGAAATGCCTCCTCCAAAAATTTGAACTCTCCAAATAACTCCTCCCACATGAAGGAAAGAGATGAAGCTTGGCAATCATGGGCTGCCCATTGCCCCTCTTTAAACATACAACATGCATAGTAGGGAGGATCACCCTCCCAATGGGCATCTTCAATTTATTTTCGTCCTTCAAAATGATGCTTCCTCTAAGAAACACTCCATCAACAACATGTAGAGGCATAAACTTATGAGAGAAAGGAGGTAAAATATGGTCCCATGCATGGAACCATCATAGGGCATCATTGGCCTGCCTCAAAATAAAAAGTAACAAGTGTCTCTTCAGCCACTTTTTTTCTTCCACACTCATCCTACAAGATGTGATCATGAAAAACAAAATTTGGTGCCAAAGGTGCACACCAAGACTATGTGGCTTTCCCCCACAATCCACCCATAAGATGGCCATCTTTTGCTGTAATGAACCATAAGTATAAAAAATACAATGTGCAAGAAGGAAGGGTCCCTCTTGATCTGAAATACTTCTCATAAAGATAAGAGAGTGCAAAACATGTCACAAAGAGTCACCTCCCTCATCACGTACTTTGGCCTTTGAGCTGAAATGGCTCCCATGAAAATTCCCCCTTACTGCAACATAGTAGGGGAGTGGTTGTGCCAATCATCTCATCATCTTTGGGCTATGAATATATCCATATACTGGTATACATCCATTATAAAACCCTCCAAGTGGACTCCTCCATCGATGAAGAATATGCATGGAAATGCATGAAAGAAGAACCCAAAATTTTTGCATGTATATCCCTCTTCTCGTGCTTGTGCAACCAAGCCAAGAAAGTCAAAATGTAGTGAGGAATGCTTCCCTCCATTACTCCTTCATGCTCATCATCTACATGCCTCCAAAATACATCACTTGTGAAGTGGCTTGGAAGACACTCCAACAAGTAACTCAAGCTCTCTAGTGACAGTGTTGCTGGCCTTAGAGTAGGGCCATTGTCATCTCAAAGCTTCCTTCTTTGACATGAATCTTGCCAAAGACTCCTCCCATCATGATGCTGCAAATGTAGAGCTCCTCCCATGAAGAAGGTGTTGCTTGGCATCCAAGATCAAAGAGCAGTCCTCTTGCACTATGCTAGTGCCTCCTCTTGCTCCCGCAACATGCAACAAAATGTGAGCAACAAGAATGTTTGCTGCTCCCCTATACTTCCACCATATCCAAAATGAAATGGGAACATAATGAATGGTAAGAGGAATTCCATCCCATCATGATGCACCCGTGCTTTCTTCTTTTTCCATCAAGAGTAACAATTGTGGAATGATCCTGGGAGCTGTGGGTTATGGATCCTCCACACTTCCACTGGCCACACTCCATCCATAAGGCTCTACTATTTGGTGTAAGTATCTCGCCACTTGATACCTCTTCACAAGAGCTACCATTGTCCCAAAATAGATTTCTCTCTTTGCATTTCATGGGACATTGAAATGCAATCTCCTCCATAGTCTATGTCTCAAACCCCAATCTCATGTGTGGTGCATGACTCATCAAGGGTGTCTGAGAATAATGGCACAACGCAGTGAAAGTACCCTCCTCAAGACAATCAGCATGCAACAATGAAAAAACCTCCATGATAGATGAAAACTCATGCATACCTTCGAGAGATCTGGAAGAATCTTGATGTAAGAGTCTCCTCCTCAAATGTGCTGGCATGTGCCTCTGGTGGTGAAGGCTCCTCCCTCCTTTGGCCAAATATTTTGCTCAAGATCTGAGAAAAATTAGCAAGAGCTGAAACCCTTGCATGCCTCCCATGGCTAAACCACCACATTCTTTCCTTTTCCTGTTGAACAAGTGTGAGAAGACAGAGTCTCTTGGAATACTCTAGGGTTTTTTCCATATTTAGCAGATACTCACTTAGAATTCAAATTCCAAGTGTTCTCCATGCTTCTTCTCTACTCCTCTGTGAGAATAGGAAGTGCATGGTCCTTCCTCTTCTCCTTCTTCTATCTCCTCAACCTCCTTGGAGAGGTTGTTGCTGGACACAAAACTGATGAGATTGATCTCATCTTCTGCATCATCACTGACCTCTTCTTCTCTGAAATTCAAAATTCACAGGCTGAGCCAAGTTCGAAGCTCTGATACCATTGTAATGTCCCAAATGGGGAAATTTTCTGCTCCATCGGGAACATCTTAGATGTTCCTATTTTTTTCCACCTCCAAGAGTATTAACAATCAACACTGAAATATTTTATAGATTTAATGTAGGGGAATTTATTGGATATTTCACCTTCACAAGGAAGGATGATATCCAGAGGCTACCTGGCCCACTAGCAGACTCTGCCAATAGAACTTGTCGAAGGCTAATAATTCCCTTCAAGGAATTTCTGCACCATCTATCCATGAGGACGCTGTATAAGGAAGACAATGTGAAAATAAGGAAATCCAATGCTGGGATGCCTTAGAATGTGTTTGATAAAAACTCCCTGCAGAATATAAACACAATGAAGTAACCTTAAGCAGGTTATTCAGATCTCCCACTAACATGTATATTGAAACAATGCTCAATAAGAGAATCTTCAGCAGTATGAAATCTTCAACAAGTAGCAGCAGTGAAATAATACATCATATCATGTAAGAAGAGTGAAAATATGATATATAATATGCAGCAGCAAATGTAATACAAATTCCTTGAGGAAAATGCTTCTCAAGGTGAGCTCAAATCAACCTCAATAGGAAATGTACATGGAACAAGAGAATGCATTGCTACATAAAACCAAACTACTCTATAACTGCGCAGTCTCTAAGGGAAAATGACTTAAATATGATATACATGGGAAGATATGACATTATATGCTCAAATAAAGATGTGGGAGAAATATCTCAACCCTAGAAAACATTATTGCCTCAATCCTTTAAGGGATTGGCTAAAATACATAAAACTAGAAAATGCCGGAGTTGCAGTGTAGCTGCTACAACTCAGATATGATACAACATGGGAGAAGGGAAATAGATGATGCAATGACAATGAAACCTCCTCCAATGATCTCCAAAGTGAAGGAGCTGATCTCCTTCCTGAAGATTGCACTCTCTAGTGCACAAAATAATCTCCTCCTGCAAACCCTCTCAGATAATAACGCTGTAGGAGAAAGGGACTACGCTGGACATGAGAGAAAACATATGGCTTGTTTCCAAATCTACATTATGAGCTTTGAAAATCTCCTTTTCTGATTTCCTAGAGAAGGAATGAGCTTCCCCTCTAAAAACCAACTCCGGAAGTGAGATCATGATGTTCCCTCACTGCAACACCAGCAACTCCAGCACTCTCTTGCTACAAGAATAATGCAGTCACTACAAATGACTGCCTTGGCCTCATGCCATGATGTGAAGAAGATGAAGAACAATCTCTCCATGGCCTCCCATGGAAGAGAAGGGCATTCCTAAACATGAATCCCTCTTGTGCTAAACAACAACAAGTTGAAGAGAGCTTCAACTTTGAATTCTATTCTCCAAAACTGCTCTCCACAATGCTCTCCTTCATCTTTAATGCATAGCATGCATGGACCCCACTCACATTATGGTTTCTCTCATTTGAAATCTTCCCTCCACTCCAACTATGAAATCTTCTTGAGCAAGCTTCCCCTCTTAGGGTACGTTGTTGACTTTTGGTCAACCATGGTCTAGCTCACTTGCTTTTGGCCCTTTTCAGACTTGGGGTTGATATCTTAAGCCACTTAAGTGAATTTTTGCACCACAGGAGTGTTTATTCAAGTGCTACATGGGTTCCCTCACCCACTTATTCACTTTTATTAACATAAAAGTAAAATTAATGTCCCAAATACTTTATTTCAAAATTTGGGACATTACAGAAAGGGGAAAATGCATGTGGACAAGGTCAAGTTTGACCAAGTCAAAAACGCTGGAATGGAAGGTGGAGATCATCTATGGAGATAGCACAGTGATAGTGGGAGGAAGTTTCCTTGGTGGGGGAAACCCTAATGAGTGGGACCGAAGATGAGAAGGCTTCCACTTGTTTATAAGGAGGGCAAGGCAGCCATAGAAAGAGATGTTATGGATGATTGATTTTGTGGTCTGCATGACTATATTGCATTCTTCAACTGTTTAGTTGAGATTGCTGTGATGCTTAGCACTGGGTGTTCCTGAGCGGGAATCCCGTCTCATTTCTTTAGAAGCCTCTTGGAGGAGAATTGTACTTCATTTTTCCACACTCAAGTTTAAGGAAAAGCTTCAACCTTCATCTACAATGTTATTTCTGCAGGATTTAGTGTTGTGTTGCAGGGTGTTGTAGTGGAGGGTTGAGAAACCCACTTCTAAAGCTAGTGTCTCAGAGGAGGAAGCATTCTTCCCTTTGGGAGATCCGTGAGGGAAGTCTTGGAGTAGATTTCACATCTTGGCACTTGCCCAACATATTTCCCATCTCCTACAGTGTATTCCCTTGCAGGAACTGCTTCATTTCTCACAGTGTTTCAGTGGGAGGGTTAAACTCCTTGACTTTCAGCTAATTTCCTAGGAAAAGGGTCAATCCTTCTCCCGGAAAGCTAGTAAGGAGGATTCTCATTTATTTCTTGTATTATTCAGCTACATGTATGCATATTTGTAGTAAGACTGCATTATTTCAAGATCTACATATGTAGATCCACTCTTTGTACTCGTGCTTTCATGGAACCCTTGTTGAGTTGTCTTCATAATGTATTAAAGAGGCTAGATCTCCATTTTCTCAGTGCTTTGAATAATATAACTCCAGATCGGATATTTCCTATCATATTGTTGCAAGAACCCTCATAAAATCACGTGGTCACTTTCTTTAGGAATTCTGTATGGTATAGGTCATGGGGTTTGGGTGATTTTATGCCATATTGATCCCGGGAGATCTATTTAGCTTAGCTAGAGAGATTTTTTTTTATCCCCTTATGAATGTGAGGGCCATAATACATGAACTAAGGGATCTAAGTGCTATTTCTCAATTTTGTTGGTATGAATCTTAATTCCAAGCATACGAAAAAAGACCACTTTAGTTGTGCATAACAAACAAACCTAACAGCAAATATGGCTGCCAATATCTTCATATCTGCAGTTAGGTGATCAAGATAAATACTATAAAAATCTAGATCTATGCATCAAAAGACATTAAGCAATAGAAAAAACAATATTTACTCCATGCATCCAATAGACAAGACAAGATATGTTGAATGAATTTTGTATTAATGGCACCTGGGAGGAAAACACAGAAGGGTGTTACAAGTTATCCTCAATGGGATGGGTTCTTGTAAGTCCTTAGCACTTCAGATCTAAAATCCCTCTCTCTTGATGGTGTAGAAAACCCAAACAAAAATGGTAGAAAAATATGCCTATGATGGTGGATCAAAGTCAGACCAAAAGTATAGATCCAAAGTGATATTTAGGCAATAAAAGGTGGTAAATGAATGGGAAAACCCTTCTATTTATGACAAAATATTGAGTTAGTCTGGATATTGGTGCATAGTTAAAATATTATTAACCAAATCAAGATCCAACTTTTATGGAATATTTTATTATATATTTTGGAGGGAAAAGGAATTTGACTTGGGTCAAATCCCTTTATTTATAAATAATAAACAAATAAATGATTTATTTATCATTTTAAGGATGTGGTTGAGTAATAATAAAATAAATAATGATTTATTTAATTATTTAAGGGTGATTTAGTCATATTTAACAAAGAATATTATTTAAGTAAGGTTTAAATAATTATTCTTAGAAAATAATAAGATAAATAATGATTTATCTAATTCATTTCCTTGTTTTGGGTTAAATATAACTAGGAATATTAATTAAACTATTATTTAACTAATTATTCCTTGAGGAAAATCAAACAAATGTAGATTTATTTAATATTTCCTCGTGGGGTTTCCTGTTTAGACCATAAACAACGTAATAAAGGTGATTTACTAAGTTATTTTCATAGTGAAAGCAATTTTACATAGGGTAAAATTGGTCTTACATGGTGTACTTGGGTCCATCTAATGAAAATAGGTTTGATGACCAAAAAATGGTGTAACAGATTACCCCCCAGCGTGAAAGCATTAGGAGCTAATCATATGACCGAAGTACGTTGTAAGAACTCAATCAGTAGACACCGAAGGGGAAGTCAAAGAGAGAGAAGCATAAGGTAGACTAAAGTGCTGAAAGGACTAGACCATGAGGAGGTGAGACTTACATGTGTGACAATTCTATTTTATGAGTGAGTACCTGTGCGATAGGTGGTGGGGGAGGCATACCTATGCCCGCCGAGATAGAGTACAAAAATAAGGTGTTCAGTAAACAAGGGACTGAACCATATAGTACATGCTCGCATAAACATGAGCCAGATAAACGACATGATAATGAATCCCACATGCATATTCTTCCTGGGATAAAAACCAGGACTTGTACAATAATATCCAAGTACATGAGATACAAATACAACCCAGATGCCCCTGTAAACAGGAAAGGGCTCTAAAAATCTGACTGATACATGAAATCAACAAGGCGATGCAAGCAGCTGAGGCCGGCATCATCAAATCTATGGAGCTGCATCGAAGGCTGAGATGAAGAGGTCATTCGGGCATGTGGGGGGATACCTATAGGGCCACCCCCTCATGAGGGCTGAGACATCTCACACACACCCGGGAATCACCGGTCCAATCTACTGCATCACTAAACCATCCAGTATATGGATCTCGATCATGTTGAAAGGAGCTGGAGCTGAGAAAAAATAAAGTCAAAGGGCTATAAGGAGTCCCTTTTCCTGATCCTAGGCACCGAACGAGAGTAGAAGCTGGAACCAAGGTACACCACTCTCTAGACCTATATTCTGGAATAAATGATCTAATGTCGACAGAAGGAGGTCCACCATAAGTGAGGCAATAAGGGGTCCTCAAATACGGCACAAGAGAGAATAGTAGAGTGACTGAGAGACGGACACTAGGGCTGATGATGAAATGGGAGGGGGGGAACTGAGTAGCGGATGAACGAATTCCCTTGTTAGAGCATAAAGGGCATGGATGACCTGGTAGTGACTGACACAATATCATGAGGGATATGGGATAGTGGGACTGAAGGCCATAATGTGCGACGCGAGAGAGGTACTAAGCAAAGAAGGATGGAGGAGTATAGTGAGATACAGAGTGACTCGGGATATACTCCATGAATGCGATGATGACTCAACTCCGATGCTCTAAACAAGGGTGACTCGATGGTGCTACCACACAGTGAAGGTCTAATGAGGAACCATAGAAACATGAGTACAAGAGGGTAACTCATGATAGAAATTTACACAAGCATGGTCAAGTATGGGGGTGAAGTGGTGCCCCTTATTCAAGTCTTGCAAGTGAAGAAATTTGATTTTGAGGAGTGGTGAAGTGACCCTTCGTGGAAAAATTGTTTCCTAGTGAAGTGTCAAATCCCAAAGAGTTATGAACTGGCTACCTAAAAGAAATAAAACATGCATTTCAGGAGGGAAATGCTAAGGGTAATATTTCTTAAGGTAGAGTGCATTGCGAGGGTTAGGAAGGGAGTGTCCTTCAAAATCCTCTAAGAGGTATGCCCCCTTTCCTAAATCCTTACTAATGATGTAAGGGCCTATCCATAATGAGTCAAACTTCCAATGACCAAGGAAATCATGGGCTTGTTCATACACTAGAACAAGACCACCTTCGCAGATGGAAAAGGGTGGACTTTTCGGTCATACTGAGCTTTGGTGCATTTCTTAGCCACTTCAATGGTTTGCAATGCAACATGAAAATCTTTAGAAGCACATTCAAGCATGATAAGTATTTGTTCTAAAGGTTGAGTGTCAGGGAGAAGTTCGACGGCTAGATGAAGGGAAGGGATTTCACACTCGATCGGTAAAAATACCTCCTCTCCGAGAAAAAGGTGGAAAGGACTAAACTCAGTGGTGGTTTTAACAGAAGTTCTATAGGCCCACAAAGCAGGGAATAACATAAAGTTCCAGTTGGTTTTGTGCTTATCCACCATCCGTTGAAGCATGGCTTTAAGGATTTTATTGACTGCTTCAACTTGGCCATTACCTTGGGGGTAATAGGAGGAGGAATATTGGTGCTCAAAACTCAACAACGAGGACAGCTCACGCCATATCTCATCTTCAAAATGTCGGGCATGGTCAGAGACCAATTGTTTCGGAACTTTGAATCAAGCGATAACATGGTTAAAGAAAAAGAGAGCTATAGTAGCTACTGTGTTATTAAACCTTGGTATGGACTCAACCCATTTTGTGAAATAATCAACTGCCACCATGATATAATTGTGGTTACCAGTAGAGGAAGGTCGACACTCCATAAATTCGATGGCCCACTTACAAAAGGAGCTAGTTGAGACGATAGGATGGAGGGGAGCTGGAGGAGCTTGCACCTTAGGGGCGAAATGTTGGAAATTGGAAAAATGTTTGATTGCTTCAATGCAATCACCAAAGAGAGAAGGCCAAAAATACCAAGTGCTCATGATTTTCTGGGTAGTGGCAAGACTGGAGAGGTGGCCACCACAAGCGCTGCTATGGCAGGTATTGAGGACTTGCTCAAGTTCAGTGTGTGTGAGACAACGACAAAGGACAATATCTACATCGTGACGATAAAGGTTTTCAATGATAAGAAGGTAGCGGGGGGCCTGGTGTTGAATACATCATCGAGCATCACGATCAAGATGGAGGGTGAATTTTTGGGTTTTCATGTAAGTGAGGATGTCACCATACCAAGGATCATCTGTGGCAATGGCGAACAAGTTTTCATCGGGAAAATCATCATTAACTGGAGGATCCTGCGTACTGGTAGGTAATTCGAAAATGAGTAGAGTGAGGGCTAAATCCTTCTTACTTTTAGGTGTGACAAATTCAAGATCGAATTCTCAGAGAATAACGATCCAACGGGCATACTTCCCATTGATGATTCAGTGACTCAATAGGAAGGCCATAGGGTTGGAATTAGTCAGGACCTTGGTGGAACACATGAGGATGTAATGACGAAGTTTTTGGACCGAGAACATGATAGCCAGTGCTAATTTCTCTTCATGTGAGTAGGATATAGGAGGTCCTACAAGGTTCTTACTGACATAATAGATAACATTCTCGATTCCATTGTCATCTTCCTGTATAAGGACTCTAGCAACCGAATAGGTGGAAGTGGAGATGTACAGGATAAAGTACCTATCAAAGTCAGGAGGACGGATCAAGGGAGCGGATGTGAGAGCATGTTTTAGGGTATCAAAAGACTCTTGAGCATGGTCATCCCACACAAATGGAATCTTAGATCAGAGGAGTCTAAGGAACCCATGTGCGGTGGTGGCATAGTCAGGAACGAACCAGCGAAGGAAATTAGCTTTGACTTGGAGGATTTGTAACTGGCGTAAGGTACGAGGAATAGGAAGCTCATGGCTTGAACATTCAATGGGTCAAGTGTTATACCATATTTAGACACAATGAAGCCTAAAAGATGGCCGTTGGGAACACAAAAGACACACTTCAACGGGCTGAGCTGGATATTATACTTGTGACATCGGAGAAATATGGTACACAGGTCATGGAGGTGTTGTGTCTGATGTTTAGAACGTGCACTGAAGTCATCTAAATAAGCAATAATAATATGGGCTAGGTCATGGAAATAGTAAGACATGACCCGCTAAAAAGTAGCTCCGACATGACCCGATAGGAAAAGGTTCCTCGTGGACTAATAAACGCAGTCTTAAGCTGATCAGCATGACGGATAGCAATTTGGTTGTATCCGGAGAAACCATCCATGAAGGATAGAACCTCGTGCCCCACAAACTCATCAATGATTTGATCAATGAATGGTGTGGGGAAGTTTTCTTTGGGACAAGCTTTGTTTAGATCACGAAATTCAGTGCAGACACGAATGGTGCCTTGTTTCTTGAGGATGAGAACCGGGTTCGACACCCAAGTGGTGTATTCGATAGGATAGATAAAACCAACCTACTTGAGCTTATCGATTTAGCTTTTATAGCTTTTCATCTGGAAGGATTAATGGGTCTCAGATTTTAACGGATAGGATTGGCATCGAGCCATGTATCGATATGGTGTTCAACAACGGCAGGATCAAGTTTGGGCATTTCTAAATAGGTCTAGGAGAAAATATTGCGGAATTATTTGAATAGCTTGGTGTAAGCCTCAATTTATTTTGGGGTGCATTGGGCACCCAAGGTGATATTTTCTTCGACCCCTCGTTTGTTAGAAATGTCAATTTTAATGGTAGGAGAGATATTGGCCATATTTTCTTCTTCGAAAGCATCTAGTGCAGGAATGGGATTTCTAAACCAATCAACTTCATTAGGAATGAATTCTTTAGTTTCCACATCATATTGGTCATGGGACTGCTGCAGGAGGAAGTATGCATGGTGGTGCATATCGTCCCATGGAAGGTCAGGATCAGTCATTGCTTCCATAATTTCTTCATCAAAGTGAAATATGGGTTGACTAGAGGAAGGGAGGCCGCTTGACGCGGTAGAGCTACCTGACTCATCATCATGTGAAGAAAGGATCACATGCACAATGTCATGGGGGATGAGAGAAGATTAAGTAGATAAAGGATCTATCGATGTTGAGCCCAGGGTGATCACTGAAGGGTGGTTAGATGGAACATCAAGGGAAGTCTCCATGCGGGCTTCCACCAAGGGTCTCATGGATGATGATAGGTAGAAAATGGTGGCCAAAGGCTCCATCATGTCGACATCAGGAGGAGGGAATCCAATGGGAGTAGGCAGGTCCTCTGGTTCTACTAAAGTAGAAATCGTAAACAAGGAGGGGGTGAACTTGTTACGCTCAACGTCGAATTGGCAGAAGGCTTCCAGATAGGAATGATACTCTTCAAGGTGAGGACAGAGGTGAGTGTAGTGGCCATGGAAGTCACACAAAGCACAAGGGTGATTTGTGCGTAATGTTTTTAGTTTCATGAATGAATCTGGTATAGTGACATAGACCTCAGGGATATCAGATTTTAGAAACGTCTCATTGATCATGGTTTTGAGGTAAGACAGCTCTCGACAAGCATGTGTGGCATGAACGACAACATAAGACAAAGTAAACTGGATAACACGCTTTGGCGGTCGAGGAGGGGCAAGGTTTGTCGGGGTAATCTTATATTTTTTTTCCTTTTTGTTGGCTCTTCCCTCGTTACCTAGAGCTGTCAAATAGGAGGAGGTTCTTGTTGAGGTCGCTGAGGCACTATAGTAGCGGGAGAAATTGTAGGGACTGGTTAAACTGGGGTCAAAGCAAGATAAGGTTTGGTTTGACCAGGTGGGGTAGTGGCTAGAGGATCGAGGTACCAGACAAGAATCCCCAGGGCCAGGTTAGGAAGAGAGATGGTAGCCATAACAGGTACCGTATAGACTCTAGGAGGGGGAGCTAGGAACGGTATCTAACCCGAGGGGTAATGACTAGGCAGGACAGCTCCAATATGGTTAAGGCCTGGAGGAACTATTCCAGGAGGATAAAGAGGCTCATGGATACCAATTGAAGGTGAAGGGCTAGGAGGAGAATGTCTAGAAGGCTGAATCAAAGTACTAGGAGCAGGCTGCGGAGGGCGAGGAGGCTGCAAACTAGTTGAAGTGGGTCGCTTGGGAGTAGCCCAAGATGATTGCATCATGCAAACATTCGATGAGTTGGGATCAGAGACAGGAGGAGGGAGACCAGGGAATGTACCAAGAAAAGAGGAGTCTTTGTAGACTCCAGGTGAGACACTGGTCAAAGGATCGATGATTTTCTTATTGGCCACTGAAGAGATGATGAACTCAGGGGAGGTCTGAGACTTCGGTTTGTAATATTTCAACTAGTCGATGGTGACTATATTTCTGCTATGAGGGAAGGAAATCTTGCAATGAAGTGCATATGGGACAACATACATCGCATAGATGTAAATACGACCCAAAAGAATTTTGTAATCTAAGGGGGCATCAATGACTTCTAAGTCAACACAAACAGTGTTGCCCACAAGAGTAATAGGACAATTGCAGAACAAACCAATGGGCTGGGAGGCGTGGCCATCCCACGCTTGGAGAGTGATCATGGAAGGAGCCAACTCAGGTGATCTGAGTTGCTTCCAAACCGAGGCGGACATCACATAGGTGGATGCCCCCTCATCAGTGATAAATTGGGAAACATTGGCGCTTCGAATGTTGACTAGGATTTGGAAGGCGATGGAAGCAGGAAGAGGAAGATGTTCTGATCGGTCAGCATCAAAGATGATCAAGCGATAATCGACAGGATCTACAAAGCCCATGGCAGATAGTAGATATTTTCATTATGAAGGGCATGACTGGAGGAGTTCCAGCTTTGAGATGGCAACAGGAGATTGTGCCAAATCATCTACTATACTGTACAAATGGGCAGCTTTGCCGGAAGCAGCATTTCGGTGTAGTGGTCCCTTAGGGATCTTGGTATGAACCTCTGCCTTAGGCTGAGGGATATTTAAGAAACCATTAGGTGTCGAAAGAGGCTCTGTAGAAACTGAAGGAGGTGGCTCGGGGACAGACGTAGTGGGAGGCTTGGTGTACTAACGGGACCGAGTCTGAAGGTTGAGGTCAAAGATCACAGGTTGGTCAGAGTTCATCATGAGGATCTGGTAATTGGGGGTGCTATATGGAAGAGGTTGAGTGGCTGCCTGACCTTCAGGTGGTTGGGTAGCCACAAATCCCTACTGAGGGAAAGGATTAGTAAGTACAACTGGTTGACTAGGCGCAACACTGGGAGGGATGGAAGGGGAGGTTTGCTGTCCTTGCAATGTTGATTGAGACTCCCACATTTGCCACATCTGTGGAAAAGGAGGACAATCATGTGTGTAATGACCAAAAAAACCACAACAAGAACAAGGCTTTTTCATGCAAATGGGCCTCTCTTGCTTGGGCTGAGTGCCTTATTGCTGGTTCAAAGTGTTAGGAGAATTACCTTGATTAGGTCTAGGATTACCAGAGGCAGATTGATTTTGAGTGACTTTTCTCTTCTTTTTGTAAGGAGGAGGATTAGTCACACCCTACGGTGCGTACACCTGCTCCTCAGGGGGCGATGGCTGCTGTTGCAGGGGTTGAGAAGGCGAGGTGGAGGTGCTAATACTGGAGGAGCTGGAGCACCAGGTTGTGGATATGGATAACAAGGAGGTTGGGTAATAGTTTGGTAAAGAGGAGGTCAGGAAAAAAGAGGGGGCATACTGTATCCTAGATACGTGCTACCGGGAGTGGGAAAAGTGCAGGAGGTGTTGGCCCCCCCTGAGGAAAGCCAAAGCCCATAGGAGGTTAAGCATATGGATTAGAGAGAGCTCCAACGATACCGTCGGTGGCATGAGACACCCCCAGTGCGTTGGCACCACCAGGTGTGGGAAGATAAGGTAGAACGGTATAAACATAACTCGATTGAGCATAGATCAGGTCATATTTTAACGCAATTTAGAGAGTGGCTTCTTCGGTTTGAGGAAAGTGTGATACGACATCTTTCTCGATAGGCGGCAAGAGAGATCTAAGGAACCAGTCCATGTTGACATGGTATTTGAAGGCAGGGGCTCAATATAAGCTCTTTATTCTCCTCCATTCCTGGACATGATCGGATAGGCGGGTCGAAGACGATTGACGGAAATAAGTCAAGAGTTCGGTACCAGTGTCATAACGAAGGGGAAGCTGGAAGTAAGACAGAAAAGCCCGAGAAAGAGTTGCAAAGGTGGTATAAGAGGAAGGGGCTTGATCAACATACCACTTAGAAGCTTCACTAGTAAGCATATGTTGGAACAACTGAAGAAGGATAGATTCATCGGTAATAGAGTTAGACGAACACCACATGTGGAAAGATCGAACATCATTTGTAGGATCTTCACTAACAAGACCTTAAAACTTGGGGATGTCGAAAGGGAGCTTGGTTGGCATAGCATGCCAATCAACATCATGGTGTATAGGTTCATTTATCAACTGGTCAAAATCGAGAAGGCTGAGGCCTACCATGAAGGGGAGCAAGGGCGTAGCCGGGGTAGTGTTCGTTGCGGTCCCACTAGTGGTATTCCTAGCATGAGGTCTAGGGTTACCACCAAAATTAGGTCCTACACTAGACATGTTGAATGTGACAGGGGGAGAACAGAAGGTAGAATGAGAAGGAGCACCCAATGAACTAGAAGAAGAGTCAGAGTGCAGACTCAGTGGAGGACTAACTCGAATCCTACGCGGAGGAGTAAGTATTCCTACCAGAAACTGAGGATGAAGGCCAAGAAGTCTCTAGGATAAATACCTTGGTGGCACAATGATGACAACACAATCATGGCATAAAGTAAAAAGAGACCGACAAGGGCAGGGATGTGTAGGATCAACTAATTACAATGTCGAGACAAGGGCAGAGAGGTGCAGGATTAATTGATTTCAATGTTTTAGAGTCTTTGCTTGGTAGTGTTAACCAAGCCCTTTTTCACTTAGGGTGTGTGTGTGAAGTGTGTAAATTTTAATTTTTAAACCCAGACGTTTGTAGAGAAAAATAAAAAGTGTGTTGTATAGCTACAAATAAACCTGCAAATAACAATATATAAGCCTGCAAAAATAGAAAAAAAATAAAATAATGCAATAATCTAAACCCAAGGAGGCGAGCCTCTCAATAACTAGTCTGTAGGCGAGTAACAAACTAATCAAAACACACTGAACTAGCTGATAGATATAAGTTCGGGAGGGACAGGGATATAAAGGTCAAATCTGCTGGAAAGTGGTACAGAAAACAACAACAAATCAAAGGAAGAATTGCTGTAAAAAGAGGTGGCGAAAGGCTATATCTTGGAGGGAAGAAGAGGGGACCCTAGAGTAAAAACCAAACAAAAATAAATGAGGTGTTGTGGATGAATAAATATCCGATCTGAAGTGGATCTAAAGGTGAGGTATCAAATCTGAAAAAATAGCTGAAGACTCTGAAATTTCAGACAACCTGCAACAACGAAAACTCTTCCACAAAAGGTGGAGGGTACTGAAGCCCTAGGGGGCTAGGTTCCCACTTAGTTGAGAAAAACAGAAAAATTACAGGTCCAAAATGGGCAGAGACAGAGGTCAAACAACCTTGAACAAAGGCTCAGACAAACCCAGAAAACTTTTAGAAAAATTCCCGCAAAAAGTCCAAGTCGCAGTTTTTTACCTATTTTTAGTAGAGGTCATAGTTTTTGGGCTGAAAGGTGCATCCTGAAGGTCAAGGTCGCAGGTTTTTGGGCCAAAAAATGCGACTGGCACTTCTGGCATTCTTGGCGGATGATTTCAGAAAAACGTGTCATCTCAGCTGCGACTGATGTCTGTCACCTGCGCAATAGGTTTGAAAACACACAAAAGTTAGAATTTTTATCATTTTAGGGTTTTATAGGTTAAAAAAAACATCAAGAAAAGAAAAAACAAGAGGTTGAAAATAATTCCTAGGGTTTGAAGCAGCTGGATATGCGAGGATCAGAATAACGACAGTGATTGTAATCGTAAGCCTGTGTGGAGTCACCAGTTGTTAATGTGAATCTTAATTCCAAGCGTACGAAAAAAGACCACTTTAGCTGTGCATAACAAACAACCCTAACAGCAAATATGGCTACCAATATCTTCATATCTGTAGTTAGGTGATCAAGATAAATGCTACAAAAATCTAGATCTATGCATCAAAAGACAGTAAACAGTAGGAAAAACAAGATTTACTCCATGCATCCAATAGACAAGACAAGATATGTTGAATGAATTTTGTATTAATGGCACATGGGAGGGAAACACAGAAGGGTGTTACCAGTTCTCCTTAATGGCATGGGTTCTTGTAAGTCCTCAGCACTTCAGATCTAAAATCCCTCTCCCTTGATGGTGTAGAAAACCCAGACAAAAATGGTAGCAAAATATGACTATGATGGTGGATGAAAGTCAGACCAAAAGTATAGATCCAGAGTGATATTTAGGCAACAAAAGGTGGTAAATGAATGGGAACGATAGAGAAACATTGAGTTAGTCTAGATATTGGTGCATAATTAAAATATTATTAACCAAATCAAGATCCAACTTTATGGAATATTTTATTATATTTGTTGGAGGGAAAAGGAATTTGACTTGGGTAAAATCCCTTTATTTGTAAATAATAAATAAATAAATGATTTATTTATCATTTTAAGGATATGGTTGAGTAATAATCAAATAAATAATGATTTATTTAATTATTTAAGGGTGATTTAGTCACATTTAATAAAGAATATTATTTAAATAAGGTTTAAATAATTATTCTTAGAAAATAATAAGATAAATAATGATTTATCTAATTAATTAGCTTGTTTTGGGTTAAATATAACTAGGAATATTAATTAAACTATTGTTTAACTAATTATTTCTTGAGGAAATCAAACAAATGTAGATTTATTTCATATTTCCTCATGGGGTTTCTTGTTTAGACCATAAACAACTTAATAAAGGTGGTTTACTAAGTTATTTTCATAGTGAAAGAAATTTTACCTAGGGTAAAATTGGTCTTACATGGTGTAATTGGGTCCATCTAATGAAAACAGGTTAGATGACCAAAAAATAGTGTAACAAATGTTATAGTGTAATTTTCTGCCAACAATGTTTTTATGGTCTATATTGCTGAATTTTCCATTTTGGGATATTACAACCAGCAGTAGTATAAGTCTCCTCCTCCTCATGCATCCCCTGAATAATGGATGGGACTCTATGTGTCAAGAGATCAATACCACTTTGAAAAGATGCAAGTGTCCCTTCTCCTGATGCAAGTACTCCTGGAGCAAGTGGTGGTGGAAGTTGCTCTTCCTTTAGAATAATGATATGGACATCTTCCCTTGGCTTCTTCAGTTTCTTCTTATCAAACTTCTTGATCAACCTTTGAGTAAAATCTACATAAGCAATCACTTTTTCATGACTCAAATGGCTGAACCACAAAATGTTTGCTTCACTCTCAAGGTGTAGTGCTGCAATCTCAACAACTTCTCTTTATACTACTAGATGTAGCAGGAAGTATGCATCTTGTTAGCCCCCTATAAATTTTTGGCAAGCAAACAGGGGGGCTAAATGTTTCTGAGCCTTCAAGGAATGCATTTCCTCTTAAAACACATCATCCTTGAAGCCTCTTCATGCTCTCTGCCCTTTGATTATTTCCCTCTACTATTCTTAAGTCAATAAGCCTCACCGATCATGACAACTTGTGCTCCTAAAGGCATTCATTTGTCCCTTGTATCCCTGCAGAATGTCCCATTTTAACCCTTTTTCCCCTTTGTCAAAGTCCCCCTTTTTATCCCAGAAATCCCTCCCAAAATCCCCTAAACCACCCATTTCCCCTTTAAAACCAAGTGAGGTCCCCTCATTTTAGTTTAAACTCCTTTTTTACCTCTATTGAATTCCTTTTTTAGTCTTAAAAACCCCTCCTTTTTGGATAAAAATCACTCTTTTCATATATAATGGCTTAGCCCCTTTTGGCCTGCTCCCCTCAAACCACTTCCCAATATGCCCACGCCTGAGACCAAGCGCTTAAGCCTTGGGCGCTTATCTCAATCAGAAGTTTCGCGGGGCGCATTTTCTTTGTGCCGCCTGTTTCCCCGATGCGATTGGGGTATTTTTCTATCTACTCCTGCTGCGA
Source organism: Pinus albicaulis (assembly GCA_034641835.2). Taxonomy (NCBI): domain Eukaryota; kingdom Viridiplantae; phylum Streptophyta; class Pinopsida; order Pinales; family Pinaceae; genus Pinus; species Pinus albicaulis. The sequence goes on from CM076570.1 coordinate 1,173,418,690, forward strand.
TCTGAGCCATCGATCTATATAGATCTTACGGTCCAGCGCTAATCGCACCACGCTCGCCACCCCTCCCCTTTCGCCCTTCCAATTATTTTTGAACCGTCGATCTCCCCGCCAGATCTGACGGCTGGCGCATAATCGCACCCTCGCTCCAATCGCAATCGGAACTTCTCGCTGTGCTGCTCCTCCGTTCCCCCAGATGCGACCTGCCGATTCGATCTAAGCCGTTCATCCCTCTAGACCCAACAGTTCAGATTTATTTCGCTCCGCTCTTTTGTCCCCACCCATCTCCCCTCTGATTGGATCGCAGCCGTCGATCTCCTCCTGATATCCGTCGGTCCTTAATCAATCGCCCTCCACCCGTGATCGGGTCCCACCATTCAAGCTCATTTCGTAATGTTTTTCGTTGCATTTTCATACATTTCTCGTGTATTGAATCTAAAGGTCTAAACTTTATGTTTTACATTGGAAAGCCATATCATCCCGCCAAGCATTAAGATTCTAATGTTTACATTAAAGATTTCCATTTCGCCTGATTTCCACGTGCATTTCCCACTGTATCACTGCATTCTCCCACAGTATCCTTTGCATCCACCGCTCTCGCCCATGCTACGCTACCATAATCACAGAAATTCCACCAAATCCACCCTCCCCATACATAGTTCTCTTAACCTGTTTGCGTGTTTTGCAGGGTACGGGCGGTGGACAACCACCATGGTTCGCAGTCACTGTTATAGTGGCACATAACACAGGAAAGGACCATTTTCAGAAATTGAAATTATGAGGAAAATCCTGGGAAGCTATTATGACATGACTTTCATTAAAGGAGTAGGGTTAAACTCTGTCAAACCTCTCCGGATCCATTAAAGCATAGATTTCGCAGACAGAGGCAATCATGGAGCAGTAAAAGAGTATCAGTAAAATATTAGAGAATTTAAGATTGATAATCAAATAGTTTTGAAGAAATTGAAGGGCAAGGAACCAGATCGAAGACATCATGGATCACACAGGAGGTTCAACGCACAGAAAACCATATCATCAGGGTGTTTATATCAGCAGAATGTCTCCTCCTGAGAAAGGACACGGTACACATTATTGTTTCAGTCTACATTATGTCCAAATGAAGTTTCCCCCCCTGACAGCAGTCCTACGCTTCTAGTGCATTAGTTACACAGTATGGAAGACCTGAATTATTGACCCGTTTTGTTTATTTCTCCAGAATATTGGAGAGGTGCTGCGGCAAGTACATCAGAGACATACCTGGAGTAAATTGTAGCCTAACGAAGACCATTTTTCCATCCAAAGAGGACCAGAGATAAATGCCCAGAATTTAAAACAGAATGGGGCCTCAGCCCTCTTCCTCTTCTAAGTTTTAATGCTACATTTAGTTTCTCACCTACCCCCTCTGCTCCTCTTCAGCTATAAAAATTCATGAAGAAACATTGTAATGGTTGTTGATCGGATATCTGAGAATTGCAAGTTGTTTCTTTTTGAGACATAGTCTCTGTGTAAAGTTGTAAGATAGGTTGAGGAAGATGTTTTTAGGCTGAATATGAAGCTATTGGCAATGATGTACATGACTGGTGTTGCTCTTTAATATGACAAGCACATTTCTTTGGATCCTGATCTAAAGCAGCGGTGATGTTTTTATATCTCTGTATTTGTTTTACCTTGTAGCTCATGTCATTTCACTTCTTCTGGCTCGCATCAGAAATCTGGCATAGGATTTACCCTTGTTAGGTACCCTATGTTTCTGCTCTCCTTTCCTTCAATGTTTTCTGCTGTATGTGTTATCTGAGGACTGATTTCAAGCTAATTTAACCAGTGTAGTGGTCTAATATATTGCTAGCTGATGTATGAATTAATGAAATCTGTCTCTAGATGTCCTTTTTAGGATTTAATTGAATGAATTGGGAACATTCAGAGGTCTAGAGCTCTATCTCTATCTCACTAGGATCCTTTTCAGTTAATTAAAAATTTCTAAGTTCCCTTAAGCTGGAGGCCGAAGCATTGAGAGTTCAAAGTCTCTCTCTGATCTTAGGTCTTTAACTTTGTGTTCTAAATCTTTAATGTTCCTTGTCTTAAGAGTTTACCTTTTAGTTTAGATCATAATTTGTTCAATGGCATGTCCTGTCCCTAGATCTGATCACTGAAAGGTCACCTAGGAGGTTTCCTTTCCTTTCACTTCCTTTCTACCTTCCATGCCACACTATCATCTTTAAGATCCAAATGCTTTAGATGACTAGCCCAACTGAAAGCCTGCATATTGAATAGCAAGTAAACCCTTTCCTGACTCCATTGCCCAATGGTTTTGAATGTTCTCTAAATTATATCTTATTTGCCTAAAATCCTCTTTTCTTAGCCTTGTCTCACACTGAACCCTTCTTTCCTGATTCCTAACAAAAAAACATATGCCTATAACTAGCCTAATATCTCAAACATAGAGCTTCAAAGACATAAAACCTTTGCTGATATAGAGAGATCCCTCTCGGAACCCAGGAAGGCTAGATCCTAAGGTCTAAAAGTGGTTCTGAGGTTGTCTCATCTTTTGGTCTTGCAAATCTGGCAAAAACATGGGAACAACAACACATCCAACTCCCTTCTCCAAACCCTTGCTATGCATGTGGATGACCCATCAAATGTAGACAACAGAAATCTATTATGATTCCTCCTTCTATTGCTGCAAGGTCTCCTCTCTTCTTTGAGCTGAATGAACCATGGGAGAGTTAGATTCTCCTTGAAAGCCTTGATTGAGACTTGCACTCTGCAAGATAATCACTTAAAATCTCATGATATAAGTTTCCTGCATCTCCATGTCTTTCACCTTCCTCTTCAAAGAAAGTAGACATAGTGGATCTTTTTGGAGCTCTATCCAATACCGATTTTCTCTGCTTCTGATAGGAAGTACATGGACCTTCCTCATCTTGAAACCCTCGAGAGGTCTCATTGCATCTCTCCATTCTCATTTTCTTGAGCTCCAAGGAGAGGTCCTTCATAGATCTGAAAAGAGATAAGACAAAACTCATTCCTTCCATCATTTTATATCTCTTCTTCTTCTTCTTAATCTCTTGGTAGCTTATTGTGTAATATTCCAAAATTTGCATGCAGCAAATTGGAATATTAAATTTTTATAATGTCACTTAGGAGATTAATAAATGGATAAGGAGGCCCATACATGTAATAAATAAGGACAAAATCCCTCATAGTTTGAAATGGGATCATAATGCCAGCTGGATTTTACACTCTCATGTGTGAAGAGGGACATTTTGCATGTGGACAAAGTCAAGTTTGACCAAGTCAACAACATAAATGTAGGAGGAGTGGATCAGAAAAAAAAAATAGCTCAATGTGAATGAGGTTCAACCTAGATAGCTATATGTGAGCTGGATTGAAGACCCTTAGGTGTGAAAAGGGCTGAAGCAGGACCAAATCAAACAGCGCAGTTTAGAGGAGTGGCTCTAATGAAGGCACAACGAAGTTTTGGAGGGGGATTGTTTGTGTGATGGTGGAAACCCTATTGAGTGGGACCCAAGGTGAGAAGGCTCACTTATTTTATAAGGAAGAGGATGGAAACCATTTTGGGTTAGCTTATGAATTATATTTTGATGTCTACTTAGACTTTTGCTCTCTTTAGCTATTTAGCTAAGATTGTCGGTGTTGTTTAGCACTAAGGTATTCATGTTCAGGAATTCCTTCTCTTCCCTTTGAGTAGCTCTTGGGATACACCTGATCTATCATTCCACACATCTAGCATTGGTTCCAAGCTTCATTCTTCAGTTTCATCGCAATTTCTACAGGAGGTTGTGTTGAGTTGTAGGGTGTTGTAGTGGAGGGTTGAGAAACCCACTTTCTGAGTTGGTTTTGCATAGGAGGGAGGTTTCCTTCTATTGGAGGATCAGTTTGGAGGGTTCTTGGGCTGATATCAGATATTTGGAACGAGACCAACACATTTTCACCACCTACACCGTTATTCCATTCTAGAATTACGTTATTTCTGGAGGGCAGTTTCAGCAGTGTCTTTTGTGGCTCTTTCGAAGAGTTTTCCTGTGATTGGAGGGGTGATTCTTCCATGGGGTAAGAAATTTGATGAGATATGAATTAGATATATATTATTATAGACTTCTATTCTCTTGTGCTTCAATTTGCAGTGATTATTCAGTCATATTGCTAAAGATCACCATTTGTATTCAGGGTGTATTCCTAGAAACCCTTTCCAGGTTCTCTAGCATTTTGTATAAAGGAGACTAGATCTCAGTTTTCTGAGCCATATTGTTTAATAAATATCAGATCTATTTGTCTCTGCAATTTATGTGTACAAACCCTTATTATATTGTGGAGTCACTTTTATGCATAAATTCTTGTGTTGCAATGTTTGGGGCTATTAGGAATCTGTAATCAGCAAGATTGGAAAAGTCCGATCACAGAAACAACATCGTTTCAACCAACTTTGGGATTCTAGGATCTAGCCCTCCTGAATCCGGAGAGGGATCTCTCCAATAAGTGAAAATATGGATTTGTCTTTGAAGTTTGGGGTAATGATATTAGGCTAGTTATGAAGGCAAAGGGTTTGTTTTGTTTTTGGATGGTTGAGCATGAATATTGTTTGAGGTGGAAAGTCCTAAGTGCAAAGAGTTTCAAAGGTGAGAAGTTTCAAGTGAATAGAACAGCTAGGCTAAAATGATAGATATAACACTGGTTTTTAGTCCATTGGGCTATGTAGTCATAACAGGGCTTTAATTGAGCAACAACACTAAGAGTGATCCAAGGGGCAAGTCATCTACACCACAAGATATTTGAGATTTAAATGATGGAATGGGAATAATAAAGTGTTGGAGGGGTGGAAACTGATAATAATTTCACAAAGGATTTATAGTCAGTCCAAACAAGAAAATCCTCTTAAGTAACTGTTTAAAACCAACCAAGTGCAGGGCTAACCATTGACCTCTTGGGAAAGTTTGTATTAAAGCGGCTTAATTGACAAACAATCCAGTAATCCACATAATTACCTTCAGAAAGTATGAAAACAAAGAAGAGAGGACAGAGTGTAAACTTAAGATCAGATAAAGTACTTTTAAACCTAGTCTGCTTTTAGTTAACACCAAGGGAAACTTTCAGAATCTGCCTTTGGAGAAGAGAAGCTAGAAACAGGGCGAACCATCACTTTATAGTCTAACTTTAAAAAGAAAATAAGGAAAATAACTTTCAAGAAAAATGTTTAAAGAAAACAGTAGGACGAGGGAACTCCAAAATTTGTAACTTCTTAAACTATATTGAATCATTCTTAAATAAACAATTTGGAGGAAAAAATTGAGATAAATTTTTTCAGTTAGAGAAGGTTACTGATGTACAACAGGTCCTAACTCTATAAATGTTGTTCTTTATTAGAGAATAGTGAACAAATATGGCATATATAGAAGGAAAACAATAACAAATGAAGGGGCACTTCACCAGTGATATTGACTAGGATCCCAAGAAATAGCTTATTTATTGATGTCAAACCAGTTACAGTACTCAGGTCCAAAGTTTCAGTTCAGGAATCATCTTCACTATCCAGCCTAACAAATCTAACACAAACAGAGCTCCAAGGGCCAGTGAACACTATTTACAGATAGAAGTCTCAAGCTCAATTATATTTCAAAGTTCTGCAACCAACAGTTTCTCATCTTCTACAAAGGTATTTATAGAAGGATGAGGAGGTGAGATATGATAAAATATCTTAAGGACAATTAATACAGATTCAAGACTTCTTGGCCTTTGAGGGGCTCGATGGAGAAGTTTACAAACATTCTGTCTGCATTAACTATTTTACATTTATGAATTAAGCTCGGTGGGAGATTTTATTGACTTTAAGGCTTTGTGTCATGTTTGGAGTAACTCTGCAGATATTTTTAGCATTTAAGTTCTTTGCAGAAGTAACTCTCTGCTACGCTAAGGCGCATATCTTCATTCGATCAATAACTTTAGCCTCTGTTTTGAATGCTTTGAGGCAATAGGTGGCACTTATGGTAGCTGAGGAATCAATTCACCTCAAATGTGGCGGTGAAGGCCTTTATTTCTGTTAAACACTTATGATGTTCCTTTAATTGTGTTTTAATTCAATGGATTAGGCTTTTGATAATAAATTTTAGCCGAAATCCATCAAACTGTGGAATTAATCTTCAATCTTCTATTTTGCTACGCTCTATGCTTCAACACTGATACTCTTTAACTGTGTTTTTAATAGAACAGTGTCTTGTCGATGTGCAGGGCCGCGCTGGGCTTTTAAAGGCATCAATGCCCATGAAGCATTGATAAAACATTGAATTAACATGTTATGAATAGTCTCCATTGATAATTAAAAGGCACGGGAAACGTCTTTCCCCACCTTCGTCATTTCTTTTGAACAAATGGAAAAACCATTAATCCCTGCAAAAATACACAAAATATTTAGAAAATCCTTTGTTTTTTAGGTTTAAGTACTTCAGAAGGCAGGGAAGGAGCGTAGCCATTGGATGAAAGCATGCAACAGTGGAGATTCATTAAGAGGAGGTTAAAGAAGAGCGAAGAAAATGAACAAGTCAGAGTGATTCTAGACCATCCGATCTGGACACGTGGATGGTCCAGATTCAATCGGAGGATCACAATCGGAGGCAACACTCAACTGGCGCCGATGTAAAAATGTGATGCAATTGCGCGATTGGGAGGGCAGAGGCGATTAAGCGATGGACGTTGATCTGAGGATCAGATCAACGGTGGGGAGTGAATCAGAGGGATGACTGATCGGGGGGACAAATTAAATACATGCGATTGAAACTTGTGATGTGATGTTGCGCGGGCCATTGGATCGGTCTTGAGCAACGGCGAGGACTAGTTTTCAAATGAACCGGCAGAAAAACCCTTATAACATATAAAACCCGAAGTTTTAAAATAAAAAAAAGGTTTTTATGCTTCAGGGGGCAGAAAATATGTATAAGGTGGATAGGCGCCCGACTGCCGGGCCTTTGGAATTTATGAAATGTAATATGCCCGGGGCGTATATAAAACAAAGGCCAATCGCAATCGGAGCCATCGGGCATGTTGGGGTTCCCATGTTTTTGCCAGATTGGCAAGACCAAAAGATGAGACAACATCAGAACCACTTTGGGGCCCTAGGATCTAGCCCTCCTGGACCCGGAGAGGGATCTCTCCAAATAGAGCAAAGAATGATGTATCTTTGAAGCTCAGAATGAGATGTTAGGCTAGTTATAAAGCACAGAGGGGGGTTTTAAATGGTTTGGTTGGAGGGTTGCTGGGTTGGTTAGGAGATCATGGACTGGGAAAGCAATGGGAGAAAAGGAACAAAGCAGCAGGATGTTTCAGCAAGGAGAATGGGCCAAGACCGTGCCATCCATTGGGCTATGGAGTCATGAAAGGAAATTACATGCAACCACTAGCCAAGGCTTTCAAAGGGCATGTCATCTAATACTAAAGGATCTTTAGATTAGAGAGTGGGGTGGAACATTAAGGAAGGAAAGTGAAAGAAGGAGAACAACCAGATTTCTGTCTATAGATCAGGTCAGAGGTCATTTAACTCCAGACCTGCTTGGACATACTCAAGGGCAGCTCTCAAAGAGACAAAGGGGCAGCTTATAGATCAGACCAGAGGTCATTTAACTCCAGGTCTGCTTTAGCAACTCCAAGGGAAAAACAGAGATAAGATTACAAAGAAACATCTAAGAAGCAAACCCCCAAGTTCATACATCAGCCAGCAGGCAATAACATCCGCTGCGCTGGTTAAACCCGTGAAGCCACTCTTAGACAACACATAGGGCGGAAAACATAAAAGTAGGGAGAGCAGACAGCATAGGGCACCTAACAAGGGTGAGTCCTATACCATTATTCTGATGCCTACCAGAAGAACATGAAACAATATGGAAATGTAAATAACAGAGTTAAGAAAAACATCACCAATAGTAATAGACCAGGATCCTGTGAAATGTGCTTTGATTAATTGATGCAAAACCAGTCATGTACATTATGGCTCAATGGCTAATACAGTCCAGACTTCTCCTCCCAGCCTATTACATACAACTACTCTGCTACTCCCTCCCACGACTGTTCTAACAGTCGAAATGAATCCCTCTAACAGCAGATGCCCAACAAGGCAACAACAACCCTTACAATTCGTTCTCGGGGATCTTTTATAGGAGAAGAGGAAGATACAGAGGCAGAGAGATAATTAAATGAGACTCATTAAGACAGAATGGTGGAAGTGTCCACGCCCACACTGCTTAATGGATATCTGCAATGCTGTACGTACTCTGAGACTGGTTCGGAGATCTCTGTCAGGTCGATTTTGACCTCTGATACATTCTTTAAATCCTTACGGTGTCTGGAGCTTTGTGCTTCCACTCCGGAATAAATGAACTGGTTGAAAGATCTGCAGGTCGCTCCATACTTCCTAACTGTTGTCTGACTGTCTTAAATGGGTTTCAGACAGTGCAATTAATCCTTTCAGGGCTCGAGGAGGCATGGAGATTGCTGTAGGAAGGTGTACATATGGAGAGAACGTCCTGCTGTTAGGTAGCGCAGTAATGACTTTGCTGGTGCGCTCTTAATATTCAAACAGTGCTTGAATCCTTTGACTTGCGGGGTTAACACTAATTATGTCAACAGAAACCACTAACCCCTTTGAAACCATCTGCTAATCTGCTGGCAGTGCTGAGAATACCTCTATGAGCTGTCTGCACAACGAAATAGCTCTGTTTAAGACCCGAGCAGTGGTGGAGAAATGCAGTGAAAACCTGGAGGAATGGTGGTGGAACGGTGGTAACAGCGGAGAGGAGTGGAGAAATGAACACATAGTGCAAAACCCAAAGACTAGCGTTGGGTCGAAATACAAAAGAAATGATGGAAAACAATGGAGTGGAGGCCATGGAGGTGGGACCCGGCAGAGGCGGAGGGCGATTAAACCTGAGCCGTGGATTTGCACGGGAAACGGAAAGTGGGGATTTAATCGCACCATCGCAATCGGAGGTCGGAGCGATCGTCAATCGCAACACACCTCTTGAAAGTTCCGATTGCGATTGAGAATGGGAAAGCGATTGAGCGCTGGCCGTCGGATCGCGGAACAGATCAACGGCTCAGAATGGATCAGAGGATCGCAATTAGAGGTTGGAGAAGGAGGCTTGCGATTAGCGCCCAGCTGTTAGATCGTGCATCGAATGAACGGACGGGATTAAATCGGAGGATGAAGCGATCGGGGAGCGATGCGATCAATCGAGGGTGACACATAGAGCATTGCGATTGTGATTGAGCGGGGGGCTTGCGATTAGCAGACAACCGTTAGATCTAAGCGGATCAACGGTTCAGATCGGAGCGGGGACTTATGTGTTTAAAACAATCACATCGGGGGTTTTCGGCTGTAACAAAGGAAATGCACCCACCGATAGTTTCGATTGCGATTAGCGCTTGGGACTTAAGCGCTTGGTCCCAACGCCGGGGCACATGTGGGGAAGTGGTTGAGGGGCTAGCGGGAAGGGGCTTAGGCCTTATAATAAGGTCGGAAGTGGGGTCTTTGGCCCATTTTAATGGATTTGAGGGCCGAGGAAAGGTAACGATAGAGGAATAGAAGGGGAAAAAGGGAAAACAAGGGGTAGGGGAGGAATTTAAAGGGGATTTTGGGGGGATTTGAGGGGTAAGAAGGGGAATAGCAGGGGAATACAAGGGGGATGAAATAAAAGGGAAAAAGGGGGATGAAATAAAAGGGAAAAAGGGGGCCTTTGGGCATTTCTTCACATAGCAGAGAGGCTTTATAAGGGAAATCAGCAGAGGGGATTTAATCAAAGGTTAAAAGACACAAAGAGGCTTCAAGGAGACTGTGTTTTTAGAGGAAATGCATTCCTTGAAGACTCAAAAATGATTTAGCCCCCTATTTGCTTGTCAAAAATTTCATAGGGGGCCTAACAGTGGCTGCACATGGGGATGGCTTCTTCTTGAAGGAGCCAAGAAACCAGAAAATGATCTCTTGGTGCAGGCTAGATGCCTGATGCTTGAACCATCCATTTCTTTCTTTGATCATCTGCCACAAAATGTGAAGACAACATATCAGCAGTACAATTCTTCCAAACAACTACCTACCCACACTATAGTCCTAACATTTTTTCTTCTTGGGTGCATTTGGACTTGCAGACCCTTTACATCATTAATTTTTACAAACAGGAAAAAAATAAAAAAATAAACCTATTCTACTTCTACCTTTATTGCTCCATGAGACCAGATTAGACTGTTGGTCTCACATGTTTCTCTACCTACACTACTACCTGCTAGGATTAGACTGTCTAGTAGGTTTCTTCTCTACATTCTAAGACAGAAAATGAAACAACTAACTACATACTCACAGGCTGAGCTTTATTGAGCTTTTCCTACCTACCCTACTCTAACTGAAATATTTACAAGCTAGCTTACAAACATTGTCTTCCAATGTAACCAGTCCATCAAGTGATCCCATGGCTGGTCCTTCTTGCTCAACTCCTTGAGCAGGCTGGATAGGCAGGGCAGCTCCCACTCTTTTTGTTCAACGACAACAGCCTTGAAAAGTTTTTTTTTCTGCTTGCAACATGATGCTGAGCAAGACCTTTGATCCTTCTTCAAATGTATGCAGGAAATGTGCATAAGGATCATGAAAAAATACCTGGCTACAAATGTCTGGCAGGCTGGCTTCGACCAGGATCTCTTCTTCTTCCACTGGATCAAGAATGAGACTCTCTTGAGAGAGAGAATATCCCTCATCTTTTGAACTGGAGGACTCATCATATCTTGGGGTTGAGTCCTCTCAGAGCTCCGATATGTTCTGCTCTGAGGTGTAGGGCTCCGTGAAAAGATCCATGTATTCTCGAGCAGGGTCTTGTTCTATTTCCTCCTCTTTTTCAAGAGAAAGCTCGTTATTCACATCCTACTCAAGAATCTCTTCTTTGCTTTCCTCCTCATCTTCTGTAAGGAAAGAATGCTGGCGTCCGATCTCATGACACTCATCACTGATGCTTTCATAACTTTCCCCATCAGTGTCATAGATAGGCGGACCTGACCAAGTCCACCGTTCTGGGCGCACAGCAAATATTTCTTCGTTCTGATCCACAGAGGAGTCTTCTGAAACTGAATCATCAAACTCAACTAATGACTGAGAAGGAGCTTGTGCTCTATAGAAGATTTCTAGGGTGGACTGTTGGTTTAATATCCGATCAATCTCTTCTTCTGTCAAAAGAGGGATTTCCCTTTCATCATGGACAGAAGAGCAGCAATCCTCTTCCTCTTGTGTAGGCTGATTTGGAGGCTGGATTTTTCTTTGAGCCTCTTCTTCCACATCAGGCTCTGCCTCTTCTATGTAAACTCCTGTTTCCTCAAGGCAGCTTTCCCTATCAGCCTTTGCTAATAGGTCCTGATATTCTCTGGTCAGCGTAACATAAGGCATAGGTAAGCAATCGGGCAATTCTTGATCACTTTCCTCTTCATCTTCTACAGATTCTTGAGCATCATATAGGTCTTGCTCATCTTCTAGATCTTGAGTTTGTTCTTGTTCTGAAGGAGACATGGGCTGTTCAAAATAATCATCATCTGCATTCATATTAGCCATGTACGTCTCCAGCATTTCACTAAGCACTTCTGTTATTCTGCATGCTTTGTTATACAAAGCATTATACTTTTCATCCCTGTCCATGCTTGGATTCGTGCTTGTGCAAAGAAGGCTACTCTCTCTTCTCAACCAGTTTAGTGTTCTTCACCAGTGGAGTCATTTGGTCTTTGGATCATAGGGAGTGTGGAGTCGCTAGGTGGAGGAATTTGACTATTTGAAGCAGAATGATGTCCACCATCAGCAATGAAAAGCCAATCTAGAGGCAAATCAGTTCTTGACTCTCAGATTTTCCCCAGCGGAGTCACCATTATGTTGGGGTTCCCATGTTTTGGCCAGATTGGCAAGAAAAAAAGATGAGACAACATCAGAACCACTTTGGGGCCCTAGGATCTAGCCCTCCTGGACCCAGAGAGGGATCTCTCCAAATAGAGCAAATAATGATGTATCTTTGAAGCTCAGAATGAGATGTTAGGCTAGTTATAAAGCACGGAGGGGGGTTTTAAATGATTTGGTTGAAGGGTTGCTGGATTGGTTAAGAGATCATGGACTGGGAAAGCAATGGGAGAAAAGGAACAAAGCAGCAAGATGTTTCAGCAAGGAGAATGGGCCAAGACCGTGCCATCCATTGGGCTATGGAGTCATGAAAGGAAATTACTTGCACCCACTAGCCAAGGATTCCAAAGGGCAAGTCATATACACTAAAGGATCTTTTAGGAAGATGGTGGAGTGAAACATTAAGGAAGGAAAGTGAAAGAAGGAGAACAACCAGATTTCTGTCTATAGATCAGGTCAGAGGTCATTTAACTCCAGACCTGCTTGGACATACTCAAGGGCAGCTCTCAAAGAGACAAAGGGGCAACTTATAGATCAGACCAGAGGTCATTTAACTTGAGGTCTGCTTTAGCAACTCCAAGGGAAAAACAGAGATAAGATTACAAAGAAACATATAAGAAGCAAACCCCCAAGTTCATACATCAGCCAGCAGGCAATAACATCCGTTGCGCTGGTTAAACCCATGAATTAACTCTTAGATAGCACATGGAGCAGAAAACATAAAGGTAGGGAGAGCAGATAGCATAGGGCACCTAACAAGGGTGAATCCTATACCATTATTCTGATGCCTACCAGAAGAACATGAAACAATGTGAAAATGTAAATAACAGAGTTAAGAAAAACATCACCAATAGTAATAGACCAGGATCTTGTGAAATGTGCTTTGATTAATTGATGCAAAACCAGTCATGTAAATTATGTCTCAATGGATAATACAGTCCAGAATTCTCCTCCCAGCCTATTACATACAACTACTCTGCTACTCCCTCCCATGACTGTTCTAACAGTCGGAATGAATCCCTCTAACAGCAGATGCCCAGCAAGGCAACAACAACCCCTACAATTCGTTCTTAGGGATCTTTTATAGGAGAAGAGGAAGATACAGAGGTAGATAGACAATTAAATGAGACTCATTAAGACAGAATGGCGGAATTGTCCACGCCCACACTGCTTAATGGCTATCTGCAACGCTGTAGGTACTCTGAGACTAGTTCGGAGATCTCTGTCAAGTCGATTTTGACCTCTGATACATTCTTTAAATCCTTACGGTGTCTGGAGCTTTGTGCTGCCACTCTGGAATAAATTAACTGGTTGAAAGATCTGTAGGTCGCTCCATACTTCCTAACTGCTGTCTGACTGTCTTAAATGGGTTTCAGACAGTGCAATTAATCCTTTCACGGCTCGAGGAGGCATGGAGATTGCTGTAGGAAGGTGTACGTCTGGAGAGAACGTCCTGCTGTTAGGTAGCGCAGTAATGACTTTGTTGGTGTGCTCTTAATCTTCAAACAGTGCTTGAATCCTTTGACTTGCGGGGTTAACACTAATTATGTCAACAGAAACCACTAACCCCTTTGAAACCATCTACTGATCTGCTGGCAGTGCTGAGAATACCTCTATGAGCTGTCTGCACAATGAAATAGCTCTGTTTAAGACCCGAGCAGTGGTGGAGAAATGCAGTGAAAACCCGGAGGAATGGTGGCGGAACGGTGGTAACAGCGGAGAGGAGCGGAGAAATGAACACATAGTGCAAAACCCAAAGACTAGCGTTGGGTCGAAATACAAAGGAAATGACGGAAAACAATGGAGCGGAGGCCATGGAGGTGGGACCCGGTAGAGGCGGAGGGCGATTAAACCTGAGCCGTGGATTTGCACGGGAAACGGACGGTGGGGATTTAATCGCACCATCGCAATCGGAGGTCGGAGCGATCGTCAATCGCAACACACCTCTTGAAATTTCCGATTGCGATTGAGAATGGGAAAGCGATTGAGTGCTGGCCGTCGGATCGCGGAACAGATCAACGGCTCAGAATGGATCAGAGGATCGCAATCGGAGGTCGGAGCAGGAGGCTTGCGATTAGCGCCCAGCCGTTAGATCGTGCATCGAACGAACGGACGGGATTAAATCGGAGGATGAAGCGATCGGGGAGCGATGCGATCAATCGGGGGTGACACACAGAGCGTTGCGATTGCGATTGAGCGGGGGGCTTGCGATTAGCGGACAGCCGTCAGATCTAAGAGGATCAACGGTTCAGATCAGAGCGGGGACTTATGTGTTTAAAACAATCACATCAGGGGTTTTTGGCTGTAACAAAGGAAATGCACCCGCCGATAGTTCCGATTGTGATTAGCGCTTGGGACTTAAGCGCTTGGTCCCAGCGCCGGGGCACATGTGGGGAAGTGGTTGAGGGGCTAGCGGGAAGGGGCTTAGGCCTTATAATAAGGTCAGAAGTGGGGTCTTTTGCCAATTTTAATGGATTTGAGGGCCGAGGAAAGGTAACGATAGAGGAATAGAAGGGGAAAAAGGGAAAACAAGGGGTAGGGGAGGAATTTAAAGGGGATTTTGGGGGGATTTGAGGGGTAAGAAGGGGAATAGAAGGGGAAGACAAGGGGGATGAAATAAAAGGGAAAAAGGGGGATGAAACAAAAGGGAAAAAGGGGGCCTTTGGGCATTTCTTCACATAGCAGAGAGGCTTTATAAGGGAAATCAGCAGAGGGGATTTAATCAAAGGATAAAAGATACAAAGAGGCTTCAAGGAGACTGTGTTTTCAGAGGAAATGCATTCCTTGAAGACTCAAAAATGATTTAGCCCCCTATTTTCTTGTCAAAAATCTCATAGGGGGGCTAACAAGGCGTAGTCTTTCAATCAACCCATTGAAATTTCCCGATGCGATAAGTGCCTTGGGACTTTAACTCTCGGTCTCGGGCACAGGCTATATGAAGTAAAAAGGCGGGGGCGGAGTTTATATATATAATACCCAATCGCATCGGAAGTTTGATGCGGGTCTTTTTAATCAACCCATTGGATTTCTCCGATGCGATTGCGCAATAAAACAAAAGGCCAATCGCAATCAGAGCTTGGGGCCCGGTCCTTTTAATTACCCATTGGATTTCTCCGATGCGATTGCGCGATCGGCTCTTTTCAATCTAACCATTTATATTAACACGTGACTTTAGTTTTTTAAACCAAAACTTTGGAAAAATGGGTTTTTGTATTTACAAAGGAAAAAAAGGATCGGGAATGGATTTTCAATGTTTTAAGCGTGAAGGCGAGCCCACGGGATATTTATATAAGAAATAATATGATCGAGGGTTTTTACAACACAAAGGCTAATCGCATCGGAGTTTTTGTAACGGCAAAAAGGCTTGCACATTTGAAATTTTGTGACGCCATAAGCACTGTGAGGGGTTTAGCACCTGGTTCTAGGGTGCGGGCATGTGGGGGAAGTGGTTTTTAAAACTTAGCCTAAGGGGGCTTAAGTCCTTAGTAATAAATACTTGTTTTTATGAAATCTTTCAAAGTTTTCAATGGTTTTGGGGGTTTCAGTAAGGTTGAAGAGTGAGTCCTTAACCTTGTAAAAATGATTTTCATGAATGGGAGAAAATGAATCATGAAAATAAAGGAGTTTATGGAGAAAAAGGGGAGCAAAATGAAGGTTAGTTTTAGAAGAGGGGGAGGGGGAAAATGATGGTTTTCAGCAGTCTTTTCTCATGAAATCAGCAGAATTTTTGAGCATAAAATGGAAACAACAATGAAGATTTTGGACAGACTCATGAGGCCTTCAAGAGTATTCAAGAGCCAACACTTTTTAGTAATAAAATTTTTTCTTTGAAGGCTCAAAAAGTCTTAGCCACCTTTTTCTATAAAAATTTTTATAGGTGGCTAACAGTGGCTCCACTTGGGGATGATGCCTTCTTGAAGGCATCAAGAACTTCAGACTTGCATTCTATGGGAGGCTGACCTGTGCCACATACATTATGTTCTTTGGGAGGTTGACCTGTGCCTGATCCATTGGGCTGGGCTTCCTTTGCTGGGATGATCTTCTCTGAAAATATATTAGCAACTATGATAACAATGGACCTTCATCAATACAAAATTTCTACCTACCCAATCCTACTGATCTAGCATTTTTTCTTCATTAGAGTGCACTTGGATTGGAAAAATATTTTCACAACATTTTATTCTTTTGAAAGCAGGAAATCTAATCTATTTCTACTCCTTATTTCTCCATGGACTCAGATTAAATAGTTGAGCCCATATGATTCTCTACCTATTCTATCAATCTGTTAGGATTAAATAGTCTAACAGATTTTATTCTCTAATTTCTACAATAGAAATTTAAAAGCATTCAAGTCAGGATTAAACAGTCTAACTTGATGCTGGTCTATGGCATAAAAACAAGCTGCACATAGACATTTATTTTTCAGAAAATTTAAAACAAAATGGAAGGCTTAAGATCTGAAAGTTTTTCATCACGACCTTCACTTTTTACAGCTCTGTTTTGGCTCTTGTTTGAGCTGTTTCTTTCTTTTTCTCTGGTTCATATTTTGAGCTAATTAGAACTAGATTTACTTCTTTTTGACTCAGAAAAATAAAACAGATTTGAGTCATCTCTTTTTTGGAAGCTTAGGTTCATATTTTGAACATGTTTGAACCTTTAATTTCTATCCTAAACTATCTACTGATAAGCCAAGATTAAACAGTTTGGAAAATCAAATTCACTATCCTATCAAAAGAAAATTTAAAGCTAATTTAGTCAAGTTTAGGCTGTTTGACTAACTAGAAGTGTGTTTTGTAGGAGTGGCACTTGAGCTTGCACACTTTCAGAATTTGTTTCTCTTTTTTGGTATGGGGCTATACCTTTTTTGTTTTCACAATCTGCCCTCTTTTCTTTCTTTCTTTGTTTTTTTATTTTTGATTTTTCTAACTTTGAATGCAATGGTGGATGAGATAATTATAATGAAAAAGATAAAAAAGGCTTCGAAACATAGCATTGATCAAGAAAAGTAATGCTTAAGCATCCTGCCATTGACAGGACCCCCAAACAATTCTGATCCATTCAACTCCTGCAAGAAAAATGCATTGTTACCAGCAGCTGAGTGAATAGAGTAAGGACCAAGCCACAAGTTGTCAAATTTTCCATGCTTGCCCTTTTCTTCCCATCTTGAATCCCATTTTAAAACTTTGTCCCCAATCTTGAAATTGCTGGCCCTTATTCTTCTGTCAAATTTTTTTTAATGATGTCCTATTTCTACAATGCTTTGTTATAAACTTCCTCTCTGGTTTGCTGAAGATGAGTGGTCTGGTTCATTCTTTTGATCATGTAATTTTCTTCAGTTTGCAACTCTTGAATCAACTTCATCACTAGTACACCAAGGCTATTTGGAAAAATTGCATCAGTACCATACATAAGCTGGAAAGGTGACATACCAATATATTTCTTCAAAGTCAATTTGTCAGCCCAAAGTGCATGAACCAGCTTTGTGTGCCAAGACTTTTTGTTGTCTTCCAACAATTTCTTGATTATGTTCACTAAGATTTTATTTAAGGATTCTGCAGGTCCATTACCTTGAGGGTAATAGGTCATGGAATGCCCCAATGTTATGTGATATCTATGACAAAACTCAACCATCTTCTTTGATCCAAATGCTGCTGCATTATCAGTGATGATCTTGGTAGGACAACCAAATTTGGAGAGAATATTAGTCTCCATAAATTTTATGATAACTGAATCATTGGCCTGCCTACAAGGTATGGCTTCTATCCACTTAGTGAAATAGTCTGTGGCAGTGAGAATCCATCTATGCTGGGAAGAAAATGGGTGGATTTCTCCTATGAATTCAAGTCCCCACTGTTGAAATGGAGCTTCAACAGTGATTGGATGCAGAGGCAGGGGTAGCATCTTTCTTTTTCCTTCAAAAAGTTGGCATTTATGACAGGCAATAATCATTTTGTGCACATCATGGAAAAGAGTAGGCCAATAGAAACTGACCCTCAAAATTTTGTTGGATGTTGTCTTCCAGTACAAATGACCTCCACACTCTCCTCTATGAAACTGATATTTAACCTTCTCTGCATCAAACTCAGGAAAACATTTAAGAAATATACCACTTGCATTTTTCCAATAAAGACATCTATCTATAATGCAATAGTTTACAAATTTTAACTTTAGGAACCTTGCCTTTGTTTTTTTCAAACCAGGAGGTGTATTCAAATTAAGAAAAACATAAATAATATCAGCATACCAAGGAGAATTCATAAAATTATCTTCAACGATAGGAGTTGAGAATTCTTCTTGGTCATCTAAAGCATCAATCATAATAATATTAAGAACTTCAAAATTTGATTAAGCCATTAATCTAGCTAGACCTTGGCCTTTGATGAGTTTAGTGGGTTTTATCTCTAATTCATATTCAAGAATAATAGTAATCCACTTACCTCTCTTACCATCTGGGTCCTGTGTTAGAATGTATTTAACAACTAAGTTTGGGACAAAGGCAATGATGTGTGAGTGAAGGATGTAGACTCTGAAGTCTTTCAAAGCTTTAACCAAAGAAAAATCTTGCTTCTCCATAATGTTATAATTCAGAGGGGCATCCCTCAATGCCTTGCTAAAGAATGCAATAGGCTGCTCTTGTCCTTGTGGATTTTTCTGCAAAAGGACACCAGCCATGGTATGTTCTGATGCAAATGAAAAAATATAAAAATCCTTTGAAAAATCAGGACTTATTAGAACTGGTTTTTTGGTTAACGCTTGTTTCACCAGTTCGAAGGACTTCTTTGCTTCCAAGGTCCATTTTACCCCTTGCTCCTTCTTTAAGATGTTTGTGATATTTCTAAGGAGCTCAGCTAAGTTGGGGATGAACCTTCTCAAAAATTTAATCTTCCCAATGAAATACTGCAACTCTTTGATGTTTCGAGGATGAGAGATTTGTAATATGGCCTCAATCCTTTTTGGATCTATCTTTATACCCTCCTCAGAAATAATGTGCCCAAGAAGTTTACCTTCTTGGAGACCAAATAGTGTCTTCTTAGGGTTTAAAGATATCCCAAACTTTCTGCACTTCTCGAAAACCTTTCTTAAATGTTCTAAATGTTCTTCATCTTTTTTTGAAAACACAGTGACATCATCTAGATAGATAATGATGAAGAAGCCCAATTCTTCCGAGAATGCTATGTCCATGGCTCTCTGAAAGGTTGCTCCAGCGTTCATTAGACCAAAAAGCATCTTCACATACATGAAAGTGCCCCATGGAGTAGTGAAAGCTGTCTTTAATTGACGTTGTGGTGACTCGTAACCCTCTGTACCGAATAGCCATCAAGCAAAGAAATTCTTTTAGACCCTACCACCCTTTGTAAAATATGATCCATCTTGGGTAAAGGGTAGTTGTCTTTTAATGAAGCTTTTTTTAAGTCTCTAAAGTCTATACAAAGCCTGATTTCTCCAGTTTTTTCCTAACATACACTAGATTAGATACCCATTCAGAATATCTAACAGGGACAATAATACCAGCATCATACATTTTCATGATCTCCTTCTGAACCAATGGTAACTGGACAAGGTTTATTCTGCGCAGTTTCTGTTTGAATGGTTTTTAGTTTTATTTGAGGGGAATTTTGTGCTGTATTATTTCAGTGTCGTAGGACTTAAGATCTTCGTAACTCCACGCAAAAAAATCAGAAAACTCTTTAAACAGCTCAATGTATTTGAGTTTAATGTGAGCTGGTAAAGTCTTAGACAGTTTACTCATCATAGGTTTAAGTTCACTGCCTATATTGCACTCCTCCACTTCAGTCTCTATAGGTTCCAATTTTGGTTTATTTGCCACATCGTTAAAATCGAATAACTCTTCTAAAGGGGCTAGGCCCTTAGGAAAAATTTCATCTTTAGAGTGCAGAGTTTCTAACTCCTCTGTATTCAATTCTGTTTTTCTTTCAAGTTTTCTAGATAAAAGGTTTATATTAGCAAGTTCAAGAGACGGTTCTTCTTCATCAAGAAAATTTTCGTCCTTGCAGTCTATTTCATAGTCTGAGTCTGAACCGTTTAGTTCAAATTCATTTCTGAATTGCATGATGTATTTTATTTGTTTGTCATTTTCAAACACTTGCCAATACATCTCATTATCAGGCACAACTGGTCTAAATTTTATCTGATTTGTGTAGTCTTTGGTTTCATATGGCGTTAAGCATGTTCTAGCTGCGTAGGCTAAGCTGTGGGCTGCAATATTTCTTTTCCTTGGGACAAAAATTAATTTGGACTCCTCGAAAGTTTTTAAAAGGTCCACGACATTGTTGCAGTAGGCCCTAAGTTTGGGATGATGAGCGTTATACTCCCCATTGACTTGCCTTATGATTAATTCAGAATCTCTGTGAACTTTAATTCTCTTGGCTCCTAACTTTTTCAATAGATGTAAGCCTAAGAGAAAGGATTCATATTCTGCTATGTTATTGGAACATTGAAAGTTTAATGTACAGGAAATACATTCTGTGTGGTTGTTTTTAGTGTTAGTAATCCAGACAGCCATGCCAACATTGTTCCTAGTGCAGGATCTATCAAAATACATACTCGATGGAGGACTATTCTTAGTTTCGTCCTGGTTACTTTCCTCTTCAACTAACGTGCTTTCTAATTGTTGTGGAATGTCGGCACTTAGTTGTATTTGTTTTGATTCCCCAATATTTGCGTTCATTTGAGGGTCGTTTTCTTTAGTGTCCAGGTTTAAAAGCAAAGGACGCATGACCTGTATTTCAAGACCTTTGTTTAGTTTGCTAATTTCTTCAAACACCGAAAACTATTTTAACATTTCAGCGTTGTGTTCCTCTTCCTCCCTGTCAGCCGTTAACTCTGTCAAAGCTACTTTTTTATCAAGTGTTTCATCATTAAAAAGGATAAATGAATCAAGGCCTGTGTTTATAGAGTATAAAGGGGAGTTCTCTAGTCTATCTTGACTTGTCACTGTGTATTTCATATGAGACTCCCTGTAGAGTCTTCTATTTTGATTGAAAACAGGGATAGTCGCGTAGGTCATGTCCATTTACATAGACCCTTGTAACTTAGCCCCCCAAGATCTTGATAATAACATTCCATACTTTGGGGGCACATCAGCCACCACAATATCCATGACTAAACATTTGGCTGGAATTTGGGCTAAGTTAACACAAAGGTCTTTGATTAATCCTAAACATTTTACTCTGCTGGAATCAAAGGAGTACATATCTTTATAAGGTCTGGTGATTTCTAAACCAAGGCTCTCCATTACAGCTTTTGGAATTAAATTATGAGAAGCCCCAAAATCGTGCATAGCGTTGTGCAAAATTTTGTCATGAGCGTTTAAACTTACATAAAAGGGAGGAACAGGTCCCTCTTGATATCTACCTTCAATCTTTGTACTGAAAATAAGCTCTGGCTGGTCATCATTAAGATTGAATGTATCGTTGCTCTCTTCTATATTTAAAGCCTTCAAAATTTGGGTTCTATATACATTTTGGGCAGCTAACTCGGTCAAGGGAACAGAGATTTTGATTTTTGAAATTTCCTGTTTAAGGCTGAAGGGAAATTGGTTCTTTGAAGTGCTAGTTTCAGCCTTATTAGCTGTCACTTTATCAGCAATATCAGATTGCTGATTTGTTTTATTTACACTTGACAAAGTTGTTTTCACAGGAGTACTAGTTGAAGTGTTAGTACTACTAAGGTCTACACTCTGATTTTCATTGTTTTGAGTGCCTTTCTCTTTTCCTTTATCAGAATTTACAGCCACTGTTTTATCCTTTTGTTTGAAAATTTTAGGCTTGGTTGTGGTGTTGTTTTGTGAAGATTTTTCAGAGGTTTTGGTGTTGGGGGTCTGTTGACTGGTTTTTCTTCTAAGGTCATATTCTCTTTGAGACTCTACGATGATATTTTCCATGTCTTGATAACAATTTTCATCATCATCTCTTTTGTCATCATAAGGTGTGTATAGACCTTTTTTTCTATCATAATGAATCTCAGAGTCATCATTATCTACCCCCAGCATGTTGATACCATCTTCCTCTGTTATCTCTTCTGTTTCCTCAACCTCGCTTACATAGTTTTGATGAAAGGGAGGAGTGATCTGCTGATCATCTTCCCTAGGTCTGTTTGGAGGTTGGTTCCTTTTAAAATTTTGATTCTGGTTCTGGTTCTGGTTTCTATTTTGAGGAGCAGTTTGGTTTTGATTTGCTTGTTCTCTCTTAATTATTCTCATCTCTTTCATCATTTCTTCCATCATTCTCTCCATTTTTGAGTTTGAAGTAGAAGGTGTGGATTCCTCTCTAAAATATACTCTCTTCTCAGTTTTCATTCTTGCTCTCTTCTCCATTAAGTTGACTTCCATAGAAAGAGCACCCTTTTGCATATCTTCAAGAGTTGAAAAATCCCTCTCTCTCAACTAATAGGTCATGTCAGAGTCAAACCCTTCAGGAAACTTATTTAAAGCTGAGCCCTATGGAGGTTTTAGTTATGGGGAAAGCGCATTATACACACTATTGAATCTAGTGTAGTAAGCTTGCACACTTTCCCCAGTGTTTCTATGGAGGTTCTTGTAGTCAGAAAGGAATTGGAGAGGGTTTTTCTTTACTTCCCATTTGTTTAACAATGATTGATGGAAGGCTTGGAGATCATTAATACTATGGGGGGCTAGGCCTTTGAACCATTTTCTTGCTTCTCCCCCTAAGCTCTGAGCAAATAACCTAAGCTTGACAGAATCATCATCAATTTCATTTCTGTCAAAGTAGTCATTCATCTTATCCACATGTTGTGATGCAGTTGTAGAATTTCTAGCATCATATAATGGAATTTTGGACTGATAGTCTTGTGGAAGATTGATTAATGGTACAGGAATGACTAAGGGAGCATACCATGCTGCCATGATATGTGGTGGGGGTGGATTCACAAAGAGTGGAGTAACAACAGGAAAATTGGGCTGAAGTGGAGTGGTTTGAACAGTGGATGTAGGGTGAATAGAAGTGGATGGACCAGGAATAGATTGCTGAGCTGATCTTGGATGAGAGACACCTAAGTTGTGAAGGAAATGTAAATCAGGAGGTGTCATTTCTCTGCTAGCAAGAGGTTCACTTGTTTCAGGAGATGATAATGAAGACTCAGAATCTAACTGATCTAAATCACCAAGAGACCTAGTTCTAAAAAGATTTACTAAGTCAACTTGAGATTGTTGTAGAGATGAAAGATTTTCAGGAACTGAATTAGCTCTCAAGGGTGATCTGAAAACAGTTGATAATTTAATCTTCGGAGACTTCCTAAGGACACCTTCTAGGTTATCAACTACTTCAGGTGGATTAGGGTTAGGATGGGCTCTAGTGTGAATCTTTCTAGGAGCCACTATGCTTTGTTTTTTAGACCCAAATAAACAAGAAAAGTTCAACCAGGTATGAAAATATTTAAGAGGTTAACTAGTCTGTTTACACAAATTTTAATCCTACAGTCCTTTGACTGAGTTTGAAAGATATTATAATGATAAGGGTTCTTCCTAGTGGAGTCTTAAGGTCTATTCAGGATTGTGGAGTCGCCAAGTGGAATTTCCTAGCCCCTAAGGAGGTAAAAGGTTTTATGGTCCACCACCATGTTTATTGGATACCAATCTGAAATATTTTTAGGTTTTTCCGAGTTATTTTTCAGTTGAATGGTTTTTAAGAATATGCTAACTCTATTTCAAAACTTAGCTATGGTTATGAGGCAAAAATAGTTTACTCTTATGGCTAAGCTAGCTGACCTTTCAAGGTTAGATAAAGTCTTAAGAGAATCCTAGATTTTACCTAGATTGTCACTGATTCAGAAAAGTTATATCATGATTACCTCTCTTAGGTAGTGCTTGAAAAGGTTTCTTTTTACTCTCAAAGTTTTATAAAAATGAAAATTATTCTGGGTTTGAGTCCCTAGTGGAGTCGCCAGAAATGTTAGGAATCTGTAATCAGCAAGATTAGCAAAGTCCGATCATAGAAACAACATCGTTTCAACCAACTTTGGGATTCTAGGATCTAGCCCTCCTGAATCCGGAGAGGGATCTCTCCAATAAGTGCAAAGATGGATTTGTCTTAGAAGTTTGGGGTAATGATATTAGGCTAGTTATGAAGGCCAAGGGTTTGTTTTTTTTTTGGATGGTTGAGCATGAATACTGTTTGAGGTGGAAAGTCCTAAGTGCAAAGAGTTTCAAAGGTGAGAAGTTGCAAGTGAATAGAACAACTAGGCTAAAAAGATAGATATAACGCTAGTTTTTAGTCCATTGGGCTATTGTGTCATAACAGGGCTTTAATTGAGCAACAAAACCAAGAGTGATCCAAGGGGCAAGTCATCTACACCACAAGATATTTGAGATTTAAATGATGGAATGGGAACAATAAAGTGTTGGAGGGGTGGAAAATGATAATAATTTCACAAAGGATTTATAGTCAGTCCAAACAAGGAAAGCCTCTTAAGTAACTATTTAAAACCAACCAAGTGCAGGGATAACCATTGACCTCTTGGGCAAGTTTGTATTAAAGAAACTTAAGTGAAAAACAATCCAGTAATCCACATAATTACCTTCAGAAAGTATGAAAACATATAAGAGAAGATAGAGTGTAAACTTAAGATCAGATAAAGTACTTTTAAACCTAGTCTTCTTTCAGTTAACACCAAGGGAAACTTTCAGAATATGCTTTTGGAGAATAGAAGCTAGAAATAGGGTGAACCATCACTTTCTAGTCTAACTTTA
This sequence comes from Pinus albicaulis, assembly GCA_034641835.2. Lineage (NCBI taxonomy): Eukaryota > Viridiplantae > Streptophyta > Pinopsida > Pinales > Pinaceae > Pinus > Pinus albicaulis. Next base: position 1,173,443,334 of record CM076570.1, read on the forward strand.
ATAAGAAAATAAGGAAAATAACTTTCAAGAACAATGTTTAAAGCAAACAGTAGGATGAGGGAACTCCAGCATTTCTAACTGCTTAAACTGTACTGAATCATTCTTAAATAAACAATTTGGAGGAAAACATTGAGATAAAGATTTTCAGTCAGAGAAGGTTACTGATGTACAGTAGGTCCTAACTCTATAAATGATGTTATTTATCAGAGAATAGTGAACAAATATGGCATACATAGAAGGAAAACAATAACAAAGAAAGGGGCACTTCACCAGTGATATAGACTAGGATCCCAAGAAACAACTTGTTTATTGATGTCAAACCAGTTACAATACTCAGGTCCAATGTCTCAGTTCAACAATCATCTTCACTATCCAGCCTAACAAATCTAACACAAACAGAGCTCCAAGGGCCAGTGAACACTATTTACAGATAGGAGTCTCAAGCTCAATTGTATTTCAAAGTTTTGCAACCAACAGTTTCTCATCTTCTACAGAGGTATTTATAGAAGGATGAGGAGGTGAGATCTGATAAAAGATCTTAAGGACAATTAATATAGATTCAAGACTTCTCGGCCTTTGAGGGGCTCGATGGAGAAGTTTACAAACATTCTGTCAGCATTAACTATTTTACATTTATGAATTAAGCTCGGTGGGAGCTTTTATTGACTTTAAGGCTCCGTGTCATGTTTGGAGTAACTCTGCAGATATTTTTAGCATTTAATTTCTTTGCAGAAGTGACTCTCTGGCTACACTGAGGTGAATATCTTCATTCGATAAATAACTTCGGCCTCTGTTTTGAATGCTTTGAGGCAATAGGTGGCACTTATGGTAGCTGAGGAATCAATTCGCCTCAAATGTGGCGGTGGAGGCCTTTCTGTCTGTTAAACACTTATGATGTTCCTTTAATTGTGTTTTAATTCAATGGATTAGGATTTTGATAATAAATATTAGCCGAAATCCATAAAACTGTGGAATTAATCTTCAATCTTCTGTTCTGCTACGCTCTGTGCTTCAACACTAATACTCTTTAACTGTGTTTTTAATACAACAGTGTCTTGTCGATGTGCAGGGCCGCGCTGGGCTTTTAAAGGCATCAATGCCCATGAAGCATTGATAAAACATCGAATCAACACCTTATGAATAGTCTCCATTGATAATTCAAAGGCACAGGAAACGTCTTTCCTGGCCTTCGACATTTCTTTTGAACAAATGGAAAAACCATTAATCCCTGCAAAAATACACAAAATATTTAGAAAATCCTGCGTTTTTTAGGTTTAAATGCTTCAGAAGGTGGGGAAGGAGTGTAGCCATTGGATGAAAGCATCCAACGACAAAGATTCATTAAGAGGAGGTTAAAGAAGAGCGGGGAAAATGAACACGTCAGAGTGATTCTGGACCATCCGATCTGGACACGTGGATGGTCCAGATTTAATTGGAGGGTCGCAATCGAAGGCAACACTCAACTGGCGCCAATGTAAAAATGCGATGTGATTGTGTGATCGGGAGGGCAGAGGCGATTAAGCGATGGTCATTGATCTAAGGATTAGATCAATGGCGGGGAGAGAATCGGAGGGATGACCGATCGGGGGGGACAAATTAAATACATGCGATTGAAACTTGTGATGCGATGTTGCGCGGGCTGTTGGATCGGTCTTCATCAACGGTGAGGACTAGTTTTGAAATGAACCGGTGGAAAAACCCTTATAACATATAAAACCCAAATTTTTAAAATAAGACAAAGGTTTTATGCTTCAGGGGGCGGAAAATATGTATAAGGTGGATAGGTTCCCGACTGCGGGGCCTTTGGAATTTATGAAATGTAATATGCCCAGGGCGTATATAAAACAAAGGCCAATCGCAATCGGAGCCATTGGGCCTGGTCTTTCAATCAACCCATTGAAATTTCCCAATGCGATAAGCGCCTTGGGACTTTAACTCTCGGTCCTGGGCACAGGCTATATGAAGTAAAAAGGTGGGGGCGAAGTTTATATATATAATACCCAATCGCATCGGAAGTTTGATGCGGGTATTTTTAATCAACCCATTGGATTTCTCCGATGCGATTGCATGCTAAAACAAAAGGCCAATTACAATTGGAGCTTCAGGCCCGGTCCTTTTAATCTACCCATTGGATTTGTCCGATGTGATTGTGCAAACGACTCTTTTCAATCTAACCATTTATATTAACACGTGACTTTAGTTTTTTAAACCAAAACTTTGGAAAAATGGGTTTTTGTATTTATAAAGGAAAAAATGGATCGAGAATGGATTTTCAACATTTTAAGTGTGAAGGCGGGCCCAAGGGATATTTATATAAGAAATAATATGATCAGGGGTTTTTACAACACAAAGGCTAATCGCATCGGAGTTTTTGTAATGGAAAAAAGACTTGCGCATTTGAAATTTTGCGATGCGATAAGAACTGTGAGGGGTTTAGCACCTGGTTCTAGGGTGCGGGCATGTGGGGGAAGTGGTTTTTAAAACTTAGCCCAAGGGGGGCTTAAGTCCTTAGTAATAAAGACTTGTTTTTATGAAATCTTTCAAAGTTTCCAATGGTTTTGGGGGTTTCGGTAAGGTTGAAGAGTGAGTCCTTAACCTTGTAAAAATGATTTTCATGAATGGGAGAAAATGAATCATGAAAATAAAGGAGTTTATGGAGAAAAAGGGGAGCAAAATAAAGGTTAGTTTTGGAAGAAGGGGAGGGGAAAAATGATGGTTTTCAGCAGTCTTTTCTCATGAAATCAATAGAATTTCTGAGCATAAAATGGAAACAACAATGAAGATTTTGGACAGAGGCATGAGGCCTTCAAGAATCTTCAAGAGCCAACACTTTTTAGCAATAAAATTTTTTCTTTGAAGGCTCAAAAATTCTTAGCCACCTTTTGCTATAAAATTTTTTATAGGTGGCTAATAGGGGCTTTAGCCTTTTTTAGCAATCGTATGTGTGGGAGATCTATTTAACCCACCTAGTTTGATTTGTTTCAGCTCTATTCTTCTATTTAGGTTGTATATTGTCTGATCTAAAGGATCCAAGAGTTTATTTCATTATTTATAGCATATATTTCTGAAAATGTGTTTTTTATGCATGCATGGTTGAGCAGTCCCTATTTGGGGATATGACAGTGGTATTAGAGCAATATCTTTGGATTAGCCTGTGGACTTCAAAAAAAAGTGCCATAAAAGAAAGATCAAGGCAATAATTATGGAAAGGATGAGCTTTCTCTCATCACTTTTTAGATCCAAGAAGAACCTCTCTAAGGAGGTTACACAAGAGGAAGAGAAAAGGAGTAGTGAAACTTCTAGATAGTTTCAAGAGGAGGAAGAGCCATACAATTCCTATGATCAGAAGAGGAGGCAAGTGTTGTAGAGAGCTCCAAAGCATTTGAACATATCCTTTCCTTTTGAGAGGGAGGACAAATTGTAGAAATATGGAGGACACTTGGATCACAAGATTCTAAGTGAATACCTTATTGAGTACAAATCTCAACCTAGAGCCTTCAAGGAGACTCTAGCTTTCCCTCAGTTCATTCATCTGGAGGAAGAAAGAAGTACTTGTGGCCAAGGGAGGATCAAGGGAAATATTTTTCTATTTTTTACTTTTGATGGGTCATCTACAACAAGGATTTGGGCAAGGAAACTTGATGCATTCTTCCTACTACATCTAGTGGTAGAGAAAGAGGCTGTAGAAATTGCAGCGCTGCACCTTGAGGGTGAAGCAAACATCTAGTGGTTTAGACATGTGAGCCATGCAAGAGTGACTACCTTTTCCGAGTTTACTCAAAGGTTGATTGGGAGATTTGATGAAGAAGAACTAGGGGAGGAGAAGCCCTCACTACCATTGGAGGAGACTTGTACCAAAGTTGTCACAACTATGGAGGAGCAGCCCTCAACATCTTTAGTTGGAGGAGCCAACACATTGGAGTGAGAAGCCCTTACAACCATATAATATACTCCCAAATTTCATCAAGGTATGCCTAAGTTTCCATCTCCTATTGTTTTAGCAAATCATATGGAGGGTTGTATACCATTGCATACTGCTCATTTGGAACAACATGATGGCACTGCGTTGTGCAACCTTGAATTGTTCAAGGAAGGGATGAACCATCATCATCATGTGCCTTGGTTGTATGGCACACAAAACTTGAGGGTGGGGTGTGAACTTTTGGAGGATAGGATGAACCTTGTTCCAAAAAAACTTACACAAAACCATATGTTCATTCTTGAGTTGGAGCATGAGATAGCTAGTGCACCATTGAGAAGTTTTACAACACTCTCAAGAAGTAGCAATGAGGAGATTTTTCCCTCAACACATTTGGATCTTGATAGATTCAAGATGGTCATGGGTGTGAGATATTTTATACGAGATCTCCAAGGAGTTGCATTTCAACATCCCATGAAATGCAAGAGGAAAATTCTGATATGTGAGGGTGGTAGTATTCATTGGAGGAGTACTAGGATGGAGAATGGAAGGAGACATCCACAAGTGGTTGAGTGCATGTTGGTGGAGAGAAAGAGGCCGATGAGCCACTTTTAAATCTATGACACAGGGCAGCAAGGGGCAAAGCTACGTTGGCTACTCTTGAGAGAGTTTAGTCATCATGAGACATGTCCTTTTTCTAACGGTATGTGGGAGGAAAGAACTTGGAAGGATACTTGCATCATTGGGAAGCAAGGAGGATGGATACATTGTGTTGGTATGACATCTTTCATATCAATCATTATGTTTTCACCACATGATTTGTATGATGGAGGTATGAGGAGGCAACAAAATCCATTGTTGCTTGGGTTGTTCTTGGGAGAGCATGGACATATTTTCTCTCATACTTTGAATAATGTTGCAGGAGTGGGAGATGGAACTATTATGGTGCAAAGGTTCTAATCTTAAGCCTTGGATGATCAAAAGGTACTTCCCCTATGGGAGAAACTTCTTGTATGTAGCAGCATTATGGGAGGAGTCTTTGACAAGAAGTATGTCAAAGAATGGAGTTATGAGTTGGCATGAGCCTATTTGCATAGGCCAACAGCATTGTCACTTTAGAGCATGGACTTATTGATGGAGTGTCCCCAAGATCACTTCACATTTGATACACTTGGTGGACAAGGAGGAGCTGAGAATGATGGAGTAATAGATGGATTCATCTATTACTGTGGTATGTTCTTCTTGACTTGGATTTCCAAGCATAAGAAGGAGGATCTTCATGCAGTACATGGTTCATTCCCTTTCATAGGAGTATGTCATACCACTATGGAGGAATTATTTATGGATCCTATCATCATCTTACTTTCATTACATGGTAAGAATTCTGTTTTTGCATTTATTTATTTTCCAACACAATATTTTCATGCTCTTACCATTTCTTTGCAGTGCATTGCTCCACAAAGGGGCAAGCTTTTCTTTGGGCTCCATGGACCATTTTTGGCCAGCTATTATGATGGAGACAACCATATATTGTATGAATTTGGGCAAGCGGTTGGTTACTTCTTGTATGCTTAGTTGATACATTCAGCCATTTACTATTTGCTAGTAGATGTGATGACTGACACAACTAGCCATTTGTTAAGAAACAACTTGCCATGCTATTTTCTGAAGATGCAGTGGGGAAGACTGCACTGTGACCACTTAGGATACTTTTGGTACCTTCCAACACCATATGAAACCTTCAGTATTTATTTCCTTTTGATACTGATCATGATCCCATTTGCTGATGTTTTTCTTGCCTTTATGGGGAGCACAATTGGGGGAGAAACACATTGGGTGGATGTGTTCTTTGGGAAGGAGGATTCCCACACTTTCTGCATTATATGTTCTAAGGGGAGCATGGGAGGAGATATGGCCACCATAGAAAAATATTTGTTTCTTTATGAGGAGGGCCATGAGATGGATGGGATGCCATATAGTGGTGATTTCTTATCCATCATGTATGAGATGGTTTGGGCTAGCTTGATTCACAACGTTGGGAAAGGGATCTTTGGGGATCTAGTTTCCTTCTTGCCACTTGAGGGCAACATTATTGCAGCCCAAGATCAGAAAATTCTCTGCACTTATCTTAATTGGATATGAGGATAACATGGGGTAGGCTACTTTGTCTACCATGTTCAGAATTTTTTCCCACCTACTTTGCAGGAGCTCAGGGTGGAGGAGGATTTTCAGGAGTTGCCATGTTGGGAGGTAGCTCATTTTGTATGGATGATAGCTCGGGGATGGGAGATTCATATGGGGATGGTAGATCATAGTAAATATAAGACCTCATGCCTCAAGAAGTCCTTTAGACCAGCCATTGTTTCCTCCATTGATACTTTGCGTTCACATGATGATAGCTATTTGGGGTGTTCACCAAAAGCTAGCTTACTTTCTTGGGAGGGGAAACTTGGAGATATATTGATTAGAAAACACCTTGATCCTTGGAGGATTTTATCTTATGAGGTTGCTATAGGGGGAGGAGAGGATTCTGTTCAGTTCTGTCCTTGCAGTTTCTTGAGGACAAGCAACATTTGGGAGGGGAGGACTGTAATATTCCAAAATTTGCATGCAGCAAATTGGAATATTAAATTTTTCTAATGTCACTTAGGAGATGAATAAATGGGTAAGGAGGCCCATACATGTTAGAAAAAAGGACAAAATCCATCATAGTTTGAAATGGGATCATAATGCCATCTAGATTCTACACTCTCATGTGTGAACAGGGACATTTTTCATGTGGACAAAGTCAAGTTTGACCAAGTCAACAACATAAATGTAGGAGGAGTGGATCAACAAATAAAATAGCTCAATATGAATGAGGTTCAACCTAGATAGATATATGTGAGCTGGATTGAATACCCTTAGGTGTGAAAAGGGTTGAAGTAGGTTGAAGAGGTCAACCTTGACCAAATCGAAAAGCGCAATTTAGAGGAGTGGCTCTAATGAAGGCACAACGCAGTTTTGGAGGGGGATTGTTTGTGTGATGGTGGAAACCCTATTGAGTGGGACCCAAGGTGAGAAGGCTCACTTATTTTATAAGGAAGAGGATGGAAGCCATTTGGGGTTAGATTATGAATTATATTTTTATTTCTGCTTAGACTTTTTCTCTGTTTAGCTGTTTAGCTAAGATTTCCGGTGTTGTTTAGCACTAAGGTATTCATGTTCAGGAATTCGTTCTCTTTCCTTTGAGTAGCTCTTGGGAGAGACCTGATCTATCATTCCACACATCTAGAATTTGTGCCAAGCTTTAGTCTTCAGTTTCATCGTATTTTTTGAAGGAGGTTGTGTTGAGTAGTAGGGTGTTGTAGTGGGGGTTGAGAAACCCACTTTCTGAGTTGGTTTTGCATAGGAGGGAGGTTTCCTTCTTTTGGAAGATTAGTTTGGAGGGTTCTTGGGCTGATATCATATATTTGGAAGTAGGCCAACACATTTTCATCAGCTACAACATTATTCCATTATGGAATTGCGTTATTTTTGGAGGGAAATTTCAGCAGTGTCTTTTGTGGCTCTTTCGGGGAGTTTTCCTGTGATTGGAGGGTTGATTCTTACATGGGGGAAGAACTATGATGAGATATGCATCAAGTCTATATTCTTACAGCCTTATATACTCTCTTTCTTCATTTTTTAGTGATTATTCAGTCATATTGCTGAAGATCACCATTTGTATTTAGGGTGTATTCCTAGAAACCCTTTCCAGGTTTTCTAGCATTTTGTATAAAGGAGAGTAGATCTCATTTTTCTGAGCCATATTGTTTAATAAATATCAGATCTATTTGTCTCTAAAATTTATGTGTAAAAACCCTCATTATACTTCGCAGTAACGTTTATGTAGAAATTCATGTGTTGCAGTGTTTGGGGTTTTAGCCTTTTTTAGAAATCCTAGGTGTGGGAGATCTGTTTAACCCACCTAGTTTGATTTGTTTCAGCTCTATTCTTGGATTTAGGTTGTATATTGTGTGATCTAAAGGATACAAGATTTGATTTCATTATTGATAGCATATATTTCTGAAAATGTGTTTTTTATGCATGCATGGTTGTGCAGTCCCTATTTGGGGATATTATATATTGTCTGAAACTCACAGGCTGACCCAAGATTATGCTCTGATACCACTTTAATATTCCGAAAATGGAAAATATAGGAATATAGAATAAAATAATGGAAATATAAGTGAATAAATCAATACACCATTACATGAGACAAATGTAGAAACATCTTATCAAACATATCAACAAATAATAGGCACAATATCTTGATGATCAAGTCTCTCAAGGAATACAAAACAAGCCTTCAATAAGAAAATATGATAATACATGAAAAAAACTATTATACAAATGACATGAGCCATGACAGTGTAGTTTTAGGGCATGAATACTACAAGAAAAATATAACAATATGGATCTGATATTATATAGCTCAAATGGTGCTAGGGATAGAGATATATTCTCCCAAGAACTTTTCCTAGACAACCTAGAAAGGGTTTCCGAAAATGCCCAAAAATGAAAAATGTTGGAATGTAGCCCTAGGGCTGAATTGCAACAAAAAATGAATAACTGGGAGGAGGTGGCTGAAACTGATATGAAATGTATAGATATCCTCTCCAATAAATCCTCCAAGTGAAAGTTTGATCCCAACACTGAATATCTAACCCTCCAACTGAATCACTGAAGCCTCCACTGAATATGATCAAAAAAATAATGCAGTTTGAGAGTGGAACTACATTGTAGGTGGAAATAAGATGGCCTGGTGCTAAAATATGACATGAAGATCCAGGGCTTCCCTTGCTAGCCTATCAATGGAAATGATGCCTCTCCACTGAAAAACAAAAACTGAAAGTGACCCTAACAATCCTCCACTGCAACACCCTGCAACAAACACAATTCTAAACAGAAATTGTGTCATAGCTGAAGATGGAAGCTTGGCCTAATGTCTGGATTTGGACTATACATCTCAATAATATCTCCTGAGTAGGCACTCACAGTACCCCGAGGATGAGTGTGGGATTCTCACTCGTGAACACCCTTATACTAAACATTACATTAGACCTTGCTAAACAGCAAAAGCATGCATATAAATGTCACCTGACAAATCCAGATCTAAAAAGATAAAAATCAATAGTAATCTATGTTAACAACCACTCAAGAAATTCATATGCATCCTTATTATCACAAGAACCAAGATGAATCAGCTGAGGAAGAAAACAGTCAAGAGACTAAGGACATTCCTCAAGATATTCCTGAAAACTCAAATACTGATTCATCCTCCCTTGTAGCTGAGGCCCAAGAAGATATCCAACCTCAAATTCAGTCTTCACAGGAAACAGAGATCTGTTGCACTTCTGCTCAAAGAAACACAAGAACATCTTCCCCTTTGACAAAAGAAGAAATAGATCAGATTATCAATAGACAACCAACCTCTGAAATTTGTTGCAGAACAAACACCCTTGCCCATTCATCTACTGAGTTTTGTTGTATAGATTTGGAAAGCTCCCACATAAATAAAAATGAAGGAAGACTTACTGACAATCCAGTATGTCTGAGTGGTAGTGTTACTTACATTAATGATTTTCCTATTTTTGATCTCTCTAATGATAATGTTCTCCAAATAGAAGATGATCTTGCAGAGCCATCATTAACAGATTTATGGGAGGAAAGTCAGTCCCATCAGCTTCAAGAGAGTAATGAGCCCCTGCAGGCTATTTACGATACTGATGAAGAAAGCTTTAAAAGTGTAGAAGAGGGTGAAGGATCTCTGGATCTTTGCTTCTCTTCATTACAAAACATCAGTAAAAATTTGCATGTGATTGGAGATCAAAAACCTTTCATCTCAAAAGGTGAAGTGGAGAAATTTGAAGAAATTTTTGAGCAAGTTGAAACCAAGGAGCCTTCTCTTGAAAAAGAGGAAGCAAAGGAACATACCCATGCTCAAGAGTACATTGATCTTTTCACAGAGCTCATCCCACCAGATCAACATATCTTGGAGTTACAAGAGGACAAAGCTGCAATATATGATGAGTCCTCCAGTTCAGATGATGATGAAGATGAGGGAGATTCTCTGTCTCAAGAGAGTCTTGTTTTTTATCCAGTGGAAGAGGAAGCAATCCTGGTTGAATCCTGCTTGCCAAATACTTATAACCAGGTATCCTTTCAAGATCATTACGCTCATTTCCTGCAGATATGTAAAGAAGGATCAAGGGTCATCAAGAGCACGTGCTGCAGACAACAAGAAACATTTTAAAAGCTGCTGCTAAAAAACAGAGAGAATGGGAGTGGCCCTTCCTATCCAGCATGCTCAAAGAGATGAGCAGAAAGGAATAGTCATGGGATTGACTGGATGTATTGGAAAAAGAGAGTTTGTCAGCTAGACATGTAAATATTTAAAGTTAGGGTAGGGTAGGTAGGAAATCTCAATAAAGCTCAATCTATGAGCATTTAGTCAGTTGTTTTTAATTTCTGCAAAGCTTCAGTTCATGAGTAGCTTGTCTTTATGCAATGGACCCATAGCAAGCTAGAAAGTCTAATTCTGGTTTGACTGTGTTTCAATTTATGTTGTAGAATGTAGAGAAAGAAATCTGCTAGATAGTTTAATCCCAGTAGATATTAGTGTAGGTAGAGAAAATATGAGTCTAACAGTCTAATCTGGTCTCATGGAGGAATAAGGGTAGCAGTAGAATAGGTTTATTTTCCTGTTTTTAAAAATTGATGATGTAAAAGGCCTGCAAGTCCAAATGCACCTTGAAGATAAAATGCTAGGAAAATAGGATGGCTAGGTAGTTATTTGGGAGAATGTTTTCTGCTGATATAATATTAATCATGTTGGTGGTAGCTAATAAAAGAAGAAAAGGATGGCTAGAACACCAGACACCTGGCCTACTCCAAAGATTATTTTCTAAGATTCTTGACACTTTCATGAAGATGCCATCCCCATGTGGAACCACTGTTAGCCACCTATAAATTTTTGACAAGCAAACAGGTGGCTAAAATTGTTTCTGAGTCTTCAAGAGATACATTTCCTTTGTAAACCTATCATTCTTGAAGCCTTCATATGTTTTCTATCCTTTAAAGATATTCACTGCTATTTCTAGTTGAAAATCTTGCTGATTGGTCAAGAAAACCACTGTCAAAAAGGCCTCCATTTTCCTCCATTTCATCCCCACAGAATCCCTCATTTCACATCCTCATTCCCTTCATAAAACCCCTCAAATGCCTTCATTTGATTTTCTAACCCTCTCAAATCCCTTTTTAAACCTCATGTTACCCTCTTTCTAGTTTAAAAATTCATTTTCCCTCTTACTCGAACCCGTCATTTGGCCTAAAAAAGAATTATTTTGGCCTAAAAACTCTCTATTTTATACTATAACAGACTTTAGCCCCCGAGGGTTTATGCTCTGCATCCCCCTTCTTCATATAACCGCTGCCCAGAATCGGGCGCTAAAAATCCAAAAAAACCCTTTAAAAGGCCTATAAAACCTTTCTCCGCTCCTTTATAGTGCTAAGCCCCTGAGGGCTTATTTATGTTAACACATCCCCCATATAACCTACGCCCAGGACCAGGTGCTAGCCCCAATCACAAATCACAATCGGAGCCTTCCGTTTCTGACTTTTCCTTTGTTCCTCTGAAATCTCTGATGCGACTGGTCCTCCTCTTCTCGACCCCCGTTGCAATCTCCATCATTGATCTACATGGATCAACGGCTATCGCTCTTCATCATTATCCACCCATCGCCTCTCTCCATTACTCCTCTGATTGACTCTGGACCATTGATCTCCCCTCTGGATCTAATGGCTAGCACTTAATCATATCGTGTTCCTCCATCCGTTTGCCCCCCCCCACCTGCGCGATCTCCGATTGAATATTGACCGTTGATCTTACTCCTAGATCCGATAGCCAGTGCTTAATCGCATCGCCCAAAGTCTTAAGTAACATCCCTTCGCCTCCTCTGATTTGCGATCCCCGATCAAATCCTAACCTTTTCTTTCTTATAGATCCAACGGCTGAGATTCCATCACCCCACCCTTGGGTCCTCCGTCTTTCCCCCTCTAATCCAATCTCGACCGTCCATCTCGGTCGATCCAATGGCTAGCGCTTAATCACATCGCACCAACACAGTCTTCCCATTTTGTCTATCCCCCCAACGTGCGATCGCCGATTTAATATTCGCCATCCATTCCCATAGATCCGACAGTTCTCCTTCTTCCTGCTCATTCACCCACCCCTTCGTCCTCCGCTTCTCCTTTTAAATCTCCACCGTCTGATCCACAAATCCAACGGTCAGTGTTTAAACCACCGTTGACCTTTCCCACCTTTTCGTCCATGCATCTTACCTTTATCACATTAAACCTGCACCGTCAGATCTTCTGCCCTTCCATCCAACGACTTAGAACATGTATCGCGTAAATTTTGCATCTGAGCGTTAATGTTTTAAAATCACGCGATATGAGCGGCTTTGTTTTTCCACATGTCAGGTGCTGAGTGGAATCGCGTTTTTTTGGAAAAATTTCAAAACCACTTTAAAACTACATGATAACCACTCCGATTTTCCACCTCACCACTCTTCCCCTCCACAATGTATTTTCAGTTTTAAATCCTTGCCATTTCTTTCTCTAATTTGAAGGCCCTGATCTAACCTTGCATCCTCCTGCTTTCATCCATCTAACCTTTCTAAACGACTTTGCGAAAGGATCTCAACTGTAGATCTCCATCAATTAATCTAAATCGACGATTCCGTTTTAACGATGCCCCCAAACCTCCAAAGCCAATTCTAAACCTTTTTTGCTGGGTTTTCTTCACTTTTATTTGTTTTTTGCGGTTTATAAATGTTCTCTCCTGGAGATTTAAACTTTGCACGAAAGTCGGGAATGACTGTTCCAAGTCTTCGGTATAGGGAGGGATCTAAGATTTCCTCATTTAATGAACACCTCCACCCGTGCAGGCTTCCTACACGCCCGAAAACAACAAAAACACATTGAATTGCAATTAAATAAAGAAGATCAGAGCACGAGTGAAGCATGAAGGATAGATCAGCAGAGAAAGCCTCTACACGCCAAATCAGAGAGGCTAGTCACTTTCCCTCGACCCATACTACCCCCTGCAGTCCTATTTTAATTAACACAGGTCACATTCAAGAAATATCAGAGTTATTGACATGTATGCAGCTCAGAAACAACTGCCCACCTACCAGAGCTTCCGAAAGTAAAAAACAAACTGCCAGAGTGCAAATACAAGCAAAGGTCCATTTAATGAAGTATGGAGCATGTCACTTCTTCTCCATCAACCCTCCCAGAGGCTGAGAGACATTAAATTCTTCATTCAAGTGGGCCAACCATCTCCTCTATTACTACAACTCATTCTCCATAAGAACCCCTGTTAAATATTTTGTTGTTGTTGGTTGATAGGGATTTTAACGACTATTAGAACTGTTATTGTTATAGCATCATTTTTCACCCTCATGTGATTCATGATTGTCTCTTTGGCCTTGGGCACCCATTCCCACAGACTTGAACAAAATTCATAAAAAACAGTGTTAAAAATCCCATATGCGGGTATGCCCAGAATTTTCCGCGTGTATACGCGAGTCCATACACACTTTTCCGCGTATGCCATTAAAATCATTAAAAAATATATAAAAATTCCCTATTTTCGGGCTGGGTTGATGGTTACTCCAGTAGTTCAACCACCCCAGCGCGTGGCCAACTGTTTCCAATTGATTGAAACTACTTTGAGGGAGTGTAAAAGCCCCTCATGTGCATGGCCTAAGGGAGAGAGAGATTCATAGACATTATACTCTGTTGGAATCCCAATTCAAGTCTGATTTCCCATGCCTCCTGCACTTTCCCAGATTTTTATAGGAAACCCTTGTTTCCCAGATATTTTCATCCATTTATATGTCATCTCGTGTGCATAAGTCTTGAAAGTATCCTAGCGAGGCAAGGGCGGGATGGATCTGGACGATGGTCTGTTCGAAGATCGTGGAAGGATTCAGGTGATCTCTCCACTTTTTATTACTGTACATGCTGTTCGTAATGAAGAAGAACCATCTTGTTCCTGAATTCACATGTTAATATCTGCTTGCATATGTGAAAATATTATTATTTAAGCATTTATTATTGTTTATATGATGTTTCACATGGATTTCACTGACATTTAGGATAGATATATGCTGTACAACTATATTTTCGTGCACGTTTCTTCTTGGTTTTCAGGTTGAGGAGGAAGAAGGGTTGTTGGGGGTTTGGACCCCACGGGATCTACATCAAACGTAGGATTACGGGTGATTTCTACTATCGATGTTATCTAGTTTTTAGTATACAAGTGTGGTTGTGTGAGTCCTTCTTGAGTAGCATGCCCTGATCTATGGAGGTTTTGACCCAACAAACCTCTAGGGAGTTATTTCTCGAAATAGTTATTGGGGGAAGTGGCTGAGTAGTTTGTAAATAGTAGGCTGGGAGGAGAAGTCTAGAATGTAAAGAGCCATTGAGCTCAAAGTATGTGATTGGTTTTGCACATCAATTGAACAAGCAGATTCACAGGGTCCTGGTCTGTATTACCGGTGATGTTTTCCTTAATATTATTGTCTCATTTCATGTCTTTCACATTGTCCATAATTATCTGATAAGAATAAGAAATATAGCTTAGGATATACTGCTGCAAAGTACCCTAATGCTTCCTGATCTTCTTATCTTTGATGTTTTCTACTAATTGTGTGATCTTAGAACAAATTCAAGATAATTTAACCAGTATAGTAGTTGGTTCTCCCTGCTGACTGATGTGTGAATTTGGAGTTTGTTTCTTAGATGTTCTTGTTTGGTTTTAGCTGAAATAATTGGGATACTGGGGATTTAGAGTTAGCCCTGTCCACTAGGGTCCTTTTCTAATAGCTAGCATTTCTAAGATCCCTTTGAGTGAATGTTAAAAGCATTTAAGGTTCAAAGTCTTTCTCTGATCTTAGGCCTTACTCTATGTTTCATCTTAAATGTTTTCTACTATTCTGAAAGTGGTTATGAGGACTGCTGGATTTTTTTCCTTTAGAGTATGCTGAAAGCAGGCCTGGATTTAAATGACATCTGACCTGATCTTAAGCTACCCTTTGTGCCTTTATTGAGATTTTCCTTTGAAGTATGTCAAAATTAGGATAGGTTAAAAGTCCTTACCTGATCTATAGACTGCACTTTGGTTTCTTTCTTTCACCCACTCTTAATGTTCCATCCCACCATCTATCTAAAAGATCCTTTGGTATAGATTACTTGCCCTATAGAAACCCTTGGATGGTTATTTTGCAAGTAAACCCCTTTCATGACTCCATAGCCCAATGGAGTGGCACTTTCTTTGACTTATCTTCCCATGCTGAAAAATCCTTCTATTTAGTTCCTTTCCTTCCATTTAACCCTCTCAGTTAATGGTCTCCAACCAAACAGTCAAAATCAAAAAACCCCTGTGCTTCATAACTAGCCTAATATCTCAATTTGAGCTTTAAAGATATATCATTCTTTGCATTTATAAAGAGATCCCTCTCTAAATCCAGGAGGGCTAGATCCTAGGATCCCAAAGTGGTTTGATGTTGTCTTATCTTTTGTTATTGCCAATCTGGCCAAAACATAGGAACCACAACAATCTACATATCCTCTATGGCTACCTTTCCCTTCCTTATATGCTTTGTGAGCCTTCTCACCTTGGATCCCACTCATTAAAGCCACTACTCTCATGGAGACTATCTCCCATTAACACTACGATGTCTCCCATTAATTATCCACTCTTTCCATACCAGTGCTATTGATTTGGTAAACATTGACCTTGTCCACATGCTTTTTCCCATGTTCATACATGGAGGTGATTTATCTAGCTATAAATATGATCCCTTTTCACATTAAGAGGGATTTTATTCCTACTAAAGAGATTTATGGGTCTCCCTACCCACTTTTTCATCTTCTAAAAGACAAAAGCAAAAACTACTATTCCAATTAGTTGTATGCTAATTCTAGAGTATTACAAAGCACAAAAGAATGATGGTTTTCACCCTCTTGAAGGGACTTCCACACTTATTCCTTGGGAACTTAGAGGTTCCGTCAAAGCCTTAAAAGAAATGTAGAAGGTGTACTAGTTTCTTAGAGGATGAGCAACCATTTAGTAGGGGGTGATGGTGAGCTCCATATTTAGGTACATTTAGAGGGGTTAATGGTCACCTTTTTTCCTTATTAAGTCTCTTTTTCTTGAATTTTAATTACATTATGGTCTTATGATGCTAGTGTATATGGTGATTGAGGCTTATCATACTAAGAGTACCTAACATGAGTTAAATGTAGGAAAATCATGAAGATATTGAGATTTTGGTGAAGATTTTTCCATTAAGTCTCAAAGTAGACTACAAGGAGAGATTCTAGGGGGATTTTCCACCCTCCTTAACTCCCAAAGGAAGCCAATGGATCCTCAATATTCCTTCTAATAGCTCGAAATCAAAGGCAGCCAAGAAAACTCAATATCAAGTGCACCAAAGCTACACTTCACTTGCAGTCTGTTAGCCACCTATAAAATTTGTTATATCAAAAGGTGGCTAAATCATTTTTGAAGCCTTAAAGAAACAAGTTTTATTGAAAAAATTGTTAATTCTTGAAGTCTTGTGAACACATCATGGCCTTTGATTAATTTTCACTTCTTTTTCCCTTTTTAACTCAGAAATTCTGTTATTTTTGTGAAGAAGAGACTGCTGCAAAAATCCCCATTTTCCCCTCATTTTTTCCCTCCTTTCACTGCAAATTAACCTCCATTTTTAACCCCTTTATTCCCCATGAAATTCCTTCATTTTTCATGTATTCCCTCCTTCCCCTTCATAAAGACCCCTTTATAAGGTTTAAAAATCATTTTTGAACCTTGATAAAACCCCCAAATCCATCAAAAAACTTTGAAAATTTCATAAAAAATAAGTTTTTAAAATATGGGTTTAAGCCCCTTTGGGATAAGCTCTAAACCACTTCCCCACATATGCCCTAGCGCTAGAACCAAGCGCTAAACCCATTTGGAGCTTATTGCATTGGAGCAGTCGGCCATCGCAAGTCTATTTTTTTCATTGAAAGCTCTGATGCGATTGGCCCTTTTTTACATAAACCCCCCACCCCATTGACTACTTCATATAACCTCAGAGCCTGCAATCAAGCGATTAAAAATTTATATAAACCCTCCTGATTATGTTTTCTCTTTGTAAATTCATCAAAATTCACTTTCTTAAGTTTTATTCTAAACCTGCCAGTTCAATGTTTTGAGTGATAAGGACCGTTGATTTAACACCGATCGATGATCAACAGGATCTTGCATCGGAGATTTTATAATGGGTAGATTGAAAGACACTCACCTTGCTTCTGATGCTAATTGGCCCTTATATATATAAAACCCAGTCCCTTTGCTTTTCCATATATCCAAAGGCCCCGCAACCGGGCATCGAACCTCATTATAAAACCCTCCCCAAAGCCGAAAAACCTTTGTTTTTCATTAAAATTTTGGTTTTCATATGTTGTAAAGGGTTTTCATTGGTTCATGTTTTAAAAAAATCCCGACGGTTGATCTTAAACCAATAAACGATCGGGAGAATCTCACATCGGAAGATTTCATTGGGTACACATAATATCTTATTCACAACCTCCGATTGGCGATCCCCCGATGAACTATCAGTCGTTGATCTCCCTTCGCCCGGCCCAGATCCAACGGCCCACATCGTTCCATCCTCAAACCCATTCTTCTACCTTTCAACATCCAGATTCATTTTCCACCATTGATCTGATCCTCAGATCGACGGCCCACAGTCAATCGCAACAACGCCCCTTCTGTTTTACCCCCCACCGATCACAAACCTTACAATTGGATCTAGAGCGTCCATATATCTAGATCTGATGGTCCAGATTGAAGCCTCAACCTTTGTTAAAAATTATGAAGCCCCGCTTTATAAAGTTGTTTGAGGAGATCTCAGCCATTGATCCCTACGGATCAATGGCCCATGTCAACCCATTCTCCGCTTTGCACATTATTCCATTAACCCCAAAGATTGATCTTGACCATCCATATTTAATATCTAAAGGCCCAAATTCATCCCAGTAGACCCGACTCTTTTGGGTCCTACCTATTCCAGTTTTGATCTCCGCCGTCCATCCTCTGACCAGACGGTCCTAAATGAAACCGCCCCACCTATTTTCATCCTTGATTCTTGTCGATATCGTGCTCACTCCCCACCATTCAATCTGAGGTCCTAGATCTAAAGGTTGATGTGCATTTTCGCGTAAATTCAAGCATGAAGATTAATTCCTCAAAAGCTACGTGATATGGGCAGTATTGTAATGCTACGTGTCGCCTTCTAATGCATATCGCGTTCAAAAAGGTGAAACCACCTTTCTCCCATTTTGCTGCATGATACCACCGGTTTCTCAAGCCGAAACCGCCCTCCCCCATTTTCTTTGCATTTTTTCACGTTCCTCTTCTGCCGTTGATCTCTGCAGATCAACAGCTCAGATGCAATCTGAGCATTACACTATCACCCTCTGCCTTCTCCAAGGGATTTCTCAGATCAATCTTAACCATTGATCTCTGAGGCCTGTCTTATCCGACGGCCCAGGATCATCCAGAAACCCTGAATTTCCTTTTTACATTTCTTCCTCCGCCAAAGGATTTTTAGACTGTTTTCTTCGCATTTCCACCTGTCTTGTGATAAAGTGACTCTTTCACTTTATATTATTACTATTACCCTTGACCATTGATCTTTGCAAGATCAACGACCCTAACTTAAACTTTCCACCATTCTTCCAACTGTCTCCTTTGAACCTCAATGTGCAATATTTTTGGTTGGATGCTTTCATCCAACGGCCACACTCTAAACCCTAGCCTCTGAAGAAGTCTTACCCTAATACGCAGGATTTTCTCACTTTTCCTTGTTTTTGTAGGTTTTTATAGTTTTTTCAAAAGGTTTTAAAAGAATATTAAAGGATAGGGATGATGATCCCCCAAGCCTTTATTCATTAAAGAAGATTGCTATGCAGGGTTCAATACCATGTTTCATCAGTGTATCATGAGCACTGATGCCATTCTAAGCCCTCTGCATACCTACACATTAACAATACACAACAAAGATTAAAACAAATAAAGAGTATCAGTGTCGAAGACCCAAACACAACAGAGATGAAGAATTAAATATTGATTATACAATTTCTGGTGGATTACGGCTAAGATAGACAATCAAAAGCCTAATCCACTAAATCAAACATAGTTAAGGAGAAAAATACAGAGTTTAGGCCTAATTAAGTCTAATACATAGAATCAAATCAAATTAACTATGTTTAAAGAAAATTCAAAAATATCTATCAGACAGAGAAAGCCCCCACCGCCACATTAAAGGCTAATTGATTCCTCTCAGCTACCTAGTGCCACCTGTAGCATCAAAGAATTTAACCGAGGCTGAGTAATGACCAGAACAGAGGATATTTTCCTCAATATAGCCGAACAGTTATTTCAAGCCAAACAAAGTTATTGCAAAGATGACACAAAGCCTTAAAGTCAACAAAAGCTTCCAGCAAGCTTAATACTTAATTTAAAACAATTAATACAGAGGAAATATCTGTAATATTCTCCATTGAGCCCCTCAAAGACCGAGAAGCATTAAAAACTATATTAATTGAACCTTTAGATCTTTTCTCTCTTTCGACCTCCTCATCCTTCTATAAAATCTTATTGAGGAGCTCATTGTAAAGGGTTGGTTGTAGAACTTTGAAATATACTTGTGATCGAAACTTTGTACTTGTAAATAGTGTTCAAAGGCTCCCGAAGCTCTGTTTGTAGTCAAATAAGTTAGGTTGAGAAGTGGAGATGATTTCTGAACTGAAACAATGGGCTTGAATATTGTAACTGGATTGGCATTAATATAAAAGTTGATTCTTGGGATCCTGGTCTATATCACTGGTGAAGTGCTTCTTTCTGTGTTATTGTTTTTCCTTTCTTTGTATGCCATTTTGTCCATTATTATTTGATAAAGAACAAAAATCATAGAGTTAGGATTTACTATTTATAGTACCCTTCTCTGACTAATAAGCTTTATCTCAATGTTTTCTTCTAAATTTTTTATTTAAGAACAATTCAATACAGTTCAAGCTGTTAGGAATGTTGGAGTTCCCTCGTCCTACTGTTTGCTTTAAACATTGTTCTTGAATGTTATTTTCATTATTTTCTTAGTAAATTTAGACTAGAAAAGTGATGGTGTGCCCTGTTTTCTAGCTTCTTTCTCCAAAGGTAAATTCTAAAAGTTTCCCTAAGTGTTTGCCAAAAGCAGACTAGATTTAAAAGTATATTATCTGATCTTAAGTTGCACTTTGTTTCTCTTATCTGTTTTCATACTTTTTGAAAGTAATTATGTGGATTACTGGATTGTTTTTCTGTTGAGTCAACTTTAATACGAGCTTTCCCAAAGAGGTCTATGGTGAGCCCTGCCCCTTGGCCAATTTTAAATTGTTACTTAAAAGGATTTTCTTGTTTGGACAGACTATAAATCCTAGTTGAACTTATTATCTGTTTCCACCCCTCCAACACTTTCATTTTTTCCATTCCATCATTTAATCTCAAAGATATTGTGATATAGATGACTTTCCCCTTGGACCACTCTTGAATTTTTGCACAATTAAAGCCCTATTACGACTCCATAGCCCAATGGACTAAAAACCATTGTTATATCTATCTTTTTAGTCAAAGCTTGTTCTAATTTCTTGCAAATTCACACCTTTGAAACTTTTTCCATTTAGGACTTTCCACTCAACTAATAATCACGCTCAACCATCCAAAACCAAAACAAAACCCTTGGTTTTCATAACTAGCCTAATATCATTACCCAAAAACTTTAAAGTTAAATCAATCTTTGCACTTATTGGAGAGATCCCTCTCTGGATTTAGGAGGGCTAGATCCTAGGATCCCAAAGTGGTTCAAGTGTCCTCTTCGCAGTTCTGGTCTCACCAATCTTCTGGAATTACAAGGAGCTAACATTTCTAGAGAATCCGTTGGGGAGTTCTGAGTCATTTTCATTTTAAGGTAATCATAGGATATTAGAAATTTGTTTCAAATAAAATTTGGCATATTATCCAGTTGAGCCACCAGCAACTAACATTTTTGGCAACTCCACTGGGGATTTTGAGTGTTTTTCGTCCTAGGTACCTTTAAGACCTCAGGAAACCCTTGATTCAAGAACATTGTGCAGTGAGTAAAAGCAGCCCTCTTCAAGCACTACCAAGCAAATGGTAATCATGATAATTTTTTTTTGAATCAATGACAAACTAAGGAAACCTTAGGATTCTCATAAGATCTTATCAAACCTTGAAGGATCAGCTAGCTTAGCCATAAGAGTACACTTTGTCTCATCACCGTAGCTAAGTGTTGAAACAGATTTAGGACACTCTTAGAACCCATAGGACTGAAAATTAACTCAGAAAAAACCAAAAAATATTTAAGATTGGTATCCAATAAACATGGTGGTGGACCATAAAACCTTTTACCTCCAAAGGAGCTAAAAAATTCCACTTGGCGACTCAAAAATCCTAAACAGACCTTAAGACTCCACTAGGAAGACCCATTATCATTATAACATCATTTAAACTCAGTTAGAGGACTTTAGGATTGAAGTTTTCTTATAAAAGATCAGTTTTCCCTTTAAAAATTTTTCATATTCAGAAAAACTTTTCTTGTTTAAGTTGGGTCTAAAAAACACAACATAGTGGCTCCTAGAAAGATTCATACTAGAGATTTTCCTGACCCAAACCCACCTAAGATAGTTGATAACCCTGAAAATATACTTAGGAAGTCTCCTAAGGTTAAATTTTCAACTATTTTCAGATCACCCTTGATAGCTAATTCAGTTCCTAAAAATCTTGCAGCTCTGCAGAAATCACGAGTAGACTTAAGAAATCCATTTAGAACTAGGTCTCTTGATGATTTAGACCAGTGAGATTCAGAGTCTTCACTTTCATCTCCAAAACAAAGTGAACATCCTAGTAGTAGAGAAACAACACCACCTGATTTACATTTTCTTGACAATTTAGGTGTCTCTCATCGAATATTAGCTCAACAATCTACTATTGTTCCATCCACATCTATTCACCAAACATCCATTTTTCAAACCACTCCACTTCAGCCCACTTTCCCTCTTGTTAATCCACCTCTTGTAAATCCACCTCCACCTCCTATCATGGCAGCATGGTATGCCTCGTTGGTCCTTCCTTTGCCCTTAGTCAATCTTCCACAGGACTATCAGTCCAAAATACCATTGTATGATGCCAGTAATGCAACTAATACATCACAACATGTGGATAAGATGAATGACTACTTTGAAAGAAATGAAATTGATGATGAATCTGTCAAGCTTAGATTATTTTCTCAGAGTTTAGGGGGAGAAGTAAGAAAATAGTTAAAAGGCTTAGCCCTCCACCGTATAAATGATCTTCAAGGCTTCCATCAGACATTCTTAAATAAATGGGAAGTAAGGAAAAACCCTCTTCAAATACTTTCCGATTATAAAAATCTCCAAAGAAACGCAGGGGAAAGTGTACAAGCCTATTGCACCAGGTTTAATAGCTTTTATAATTCTCTTCCCCCAGATTTAAAACCTCCACAAGGCTCGGCTCTAAACAAGTTTCCTCAAGGGTTTGACCCTGAAATGGCCTATCAGCTGAGAGAAAGAGACCCTTTAAACCTTGAAGATATGAAAAAGGGGGCTCTTGCTGTGGAAGTTAACTTGATGGAGAAAGGAGCAAGAATGAAAAATGTGAAGAGAGTATCCTTCAGAGAAGAATCCACACCTTCCACATCTAGCTCAAAGATGGAAAGAATGATGGAGGATATGATGAAAAAGATGAGCATTCTTTAGAGAGCACAAGCTAGTCAAAACCAAATTTCTCTTCAAAATAGAAATTAGAACCAAAATCAGAATTTCAGGAGAAACTAGCCTCAAAATAGACCAAGGGAAGATGATCAACGGATCACTCCTCAATTTCATCAAAACTATGTAAGTGAGGCTGAAGACACAATAGAACAAATAGAGGATGATGATATAAATATTTTGGGAGTAGATAATGATGACTTTGAAGTTCATTATGATAAAAAACAAGGTCTATACACACCCTATGATGATAAGAGAGATGATGATGAAAGTTATTATCAAGACATGGGAAATGTTATCATAGAGCCTCAAAAGGAATATGACCTTAGGAGTAAAAGAAAACAGGAAATTCCCAATAAAAAAAACCTATGAAAATTCTTCACAAAAAAACACTGTAAATAAACCCAAAATTGCAAAACAGAAAGACAAAACAGTGGCTGTTAATTCTAATAAAAACAAGGAGAAAAGCACTCAAAACAATGAAAAACAGAGTGCAGACCTTATTAGTACTAGTACCTCAGCTATTATTCCTATCAAAACAATTTTGTCAAATGTAAACAGAGCTAATCAGCAAACTGAATTTGCTGATAGGGTGGCAGTTAACAAGGCTGAAACAAGCGCTTCAAAGAATCAAATGCCTTTTAGTTTGGAGAAGGAAATTTCCATAATTAAGATCTTTGTTCCTCGTACTGAATTAGTTGCCCAAAATGTATATAAAACCAAAATTTTGAAGGCTTTAAATATAGAGGAGAATAATGAGACAGTCAATCTTAATGATGACTAACCAGAGCTTATTTTTGGTCCCAAGATTGAAGGTAGATATCAAGAGGGACCAGTTCCTCCTTTTTATGTAAGTTTAAATGTTCATGACAAGATTTTACATAATTCTATGCATGATTCCAGGGCCTCTCACAATTTAATGCCCAAAGCTGTAATGGAGAGCCTAGGCCTTGAAATCACCAGACCTTATAAAGATATTCACTCCTTTGACTCAAGCAGAGTAAAATTTTTAGGATTAATCAAAGACTTCTATGCTAACTTAGCTTAGATTCCAACCAAATGTTTAGTCATGGATATTGTTGTGGCTGATGTGCCCCCCAAGTATGGTATGTTGTTATCAAGATCTTGGGGAGCTAAGTTACAAGGAACTATGCAGATGGACATGACCTATGCGACTATCTCTATTTTCAATCAGACAAGAAGACTTTATAGGGAGTCCCATATGCATTACATGGTTACTAGCCAAGACAAACTACAAAAATCTCCCCTTTATTCTGTAAACACAGGCCTAGATTCATTTATCCTTTTCAATGATGAAATATTCAGTGAAAAGGTGACTTTAACTAAACTAATGGCTGATAGAGAAGAGGAGAAGGACACCACAAAACTGTCAAAACAATTTTCTGAACTCGTGAATAATAGCAAACAACACACGGGTCTTGAGCTACAAATCATGCGTCCATTGCTTTTAAACCTTGACAATCAAGAAAATAGTCCTCAACACAATGAAAAACTTGAGGATTTAAAACAAATTCAACATAGTGCTAATATTCAAGAGTGACCCGAAAGCACCTTTGTTGAAGAGGATAGTAACCAGACAGTCGAACCAGAAACTAGTCCTCTGCGGAGTATGAACTTTGATGGGTCCTGCACGAGGAGCAATGCTAGAGAAAGGGTCTGGATATGCAAAACTGAAAACAACCACACATAAAGCCTTTTGTGTAGATTAAACTTTCAGTGTTCGAATATAATAGTGGAATATGAATCCCTTCTTTTAGGCTTACATTTGTTGAAGAAGTTAGGAGCTGAAAGAATTAAAGTGCATGGGGATTCAGAATTAATCATTAGGCAGGTCAACGAGGAATACAAAGCTAATCACCCCAGACTTAGAGCCTATCAAAATGATGTTGTGGATTTACTAAAAACTTTTGAGGAATCCGAATTGATTTTTGTCCCAAGAAGAAAGAATAACATGGCCCACAGTTTGGCCTTTGATGCTAGAACATGTTTAATGCCATATGAAACCAAAGAATGTACAACTCAAATTAAATTCAGACCAATTGTCCCTGATAACAAGAAATATTGGCAAGTGTTTGACGGAGACAAACAAATAGAAGACTTCATGCAGTTCAGAAATGAATTTGAACCTTCCAGTTCGGATGCAGATTATGAAACAGACTACCCTAGTGAAGAAAATTTTCTTGATGAAGAAGAAAAGTCTCCTGAGCTTGCTAATGTAAAAATGTTATCTAGAAAACTTGAAAAAACAACAGAAATGACTGCAGAATTTGACACAGAAGACTTAGAAACTCTGCAGTCTAACAATCACGGTTTGCGAAAGGGTCTGGCCCCTTTAGAAGAGTTGCTTGATTTCAATGATGTGGCCAAGAAGCCAAAACTGGAACCTATAGAGACTGAAGTTGAAGAGTGTAATATAGGCAGTAAACTAAAACCAATGATGATCAAACTGTCTAAGACTTTACCAACTCACATTAAACTCAAATACATAGAGCTGTTTAAAGAATTTTCTGATGTTTTCGTGTGGAGTTACAAAGATTTGAAATCCTATGACACTGAAATAATTCAGCACAAAATCCCTCTCAAGGAAAACCAAAAGCCATTTAAACAAAAATTGTGCAGAATAAATCCTGTTCAGTTACCTTTTGTTGAGAAGGAGATTAAGAAAATGTATGAAGCTGGTATTATTGTCCCTATTAGATATTTTGAGTGGGTGTCTAATCTAGTGTCAGTTAGGAAGAAAACAGGAGATATTAGGCTTTGTATAGAATTTAGAGACTTAAACAAAGCTTCCTTGAAGGACAACTACCCTTTACCTAAGATGGACCATATTTTACAAAGGGTAGTTGGTTCCAAAAGAATTTCTTTGCTAGATGGCTACTCAGGATACAATCATATTTTAGTTCATCTTGATGATTAATTAAAGACAAACTTTACTACACCTTGGGGCACTTTCACGTATGTGAAAATGCCCTTTGGTATAATGAATGTTGGTGCAACTTTTTAGAGAGCCATGGACATAGAATTCTCAGAAGAATTAGGCTGCTTCATCATTATTTACCTTGATGATGTTACTGTGTTTTCAAAGACAGATGAAGAGCACTTAGAACACTTAAGAACAGTTTTCGAGAAATGCAGAAAGTTTGTCATATCTTTAAACCCTAAGAAAACACTTTTCGGTCTCCAAGAAGGTAAACTTCTTGGGCACATTATTTTAGATGAGGGTATAAAGATAGACCCAAAAAGGATTGAGGCCATATTGCAAATATCTCATCCTCGAAACATCAAGGAACTCCAATATTTCATCGGAAAGATTAATTTCTTGAGAAGGTTCATACCCAACTTAGCTGAGCTCCTTAGGAATATAACAAACATGCTAAAAAAGGAGCAAGGGGTAAAATGGACCTTGGATGCAAAGAATTCCTTTGAACTGGTCCAACAAGAATTAACTAAAACACCAGTTCTAACAAGTCCTAATTTTTCAAAAGATTTTTATATTTTTTCATTTGCATTAGAACATACAATAGCTACTGTCTTTTTACAGAAAAATCCACAGGGACAAGAGCATCCTATTGCATTCTTTAGCAAGGCATTGAGAAATGCACCCCTAAAGTACAACATTATGGAAAAGCAAGCTTTTGCTTTGGTCAAAGCTTTAAAAGACTTCAGAGTTTACATCCATCACTCACACATCATTGCCTTTGTCGCAAATTTAGTTGCAAAAGACATTCTAACACATGACCCAGATGGTAAGAGAGGTAAGTGGATAGCTGTTATACTTGAATATGATTTAGAGATCAAGCCCACTAAACTCATCAAAGGCCAAGGTCTAGCTATATTAATGGCTGAATCCAATTTTGAAGTTCGTGATATTAATATGATTAATGTTTTAGATGAACAAGAAGAATTTTCAACTCCCATTTTTGAAGATCATTTTATGAATTCCTCTTGGTATGCTGATATTCTATATGTTTTGCTAAATTTGAATACACCTCCTGGTTTATAAAAAAACAAAGGCAAGGTTTTTGAAGTTAAAATATGTAAACTATTGCATTATAGATAAATGTATTTATTGGAAAAATGCAAGTGGGACATTTCTTAAATGTTTGCCCGAGTTTGATGCAAAGAAGGTTAAGCACGAATTGCATGAAGGATAATGTGGAGGTCACCTCTACTGGAAGACCATAGCCAAAAAAATCCTTAGAGTTGGTTACTATTGGCCCACTCTCTTTCTAGATGTACATAAAATGATGATTGGCTGCCATAAATGCCAACTTTTTGAAGGCAAAAGAAAATTTCTGCCCCTACCTCTGCATCCAATCACTGTTGAAGCTCCTTTTCAACAGTGGGGACATGAATTCATAGGAGAGATCCATCCACCCTCATCTGCCCAACATAGATGGATTCTCATTGCAACAGAATACTTTACCAAATGGATAGAAGCCATCCCTTCTAAGCAAGCCAATCACTCTGTCATCATAAAATTCATTGAGACTCATATCCTCTCTATATTTGGCTGTCCTGGGAAGATCATCACTGATAATGCTGCAGCATTTGGATTAAAGAAGATGCTTGAATTCTATCACAAATATCAGATAACATTGGGTCGTTCTACTGCTTATTACCCTCAATTTAATGGGCTAGCAGAATCCTTAAACAAGAGTTTGGTGAACATAATCAAGAAGCTGTTGGAGGACAACAAGAAGTCTTGGCACACTAAGCTATTCCATGCACTTTGGGCTGACAGATTAACACTTAAGAAATCTATTGGAATGTCACCCTACCAGCTTGTGTATGGTAGAAATGAAATTTTTCGAACTAGCCTTGGTGTACTAGTTATGAAGTTCATTCAATACGTGTAGTCTGAAGATAATGACATGATCAGAAGAATAAATCAGACCATTCATCTTCAACAAACCAAAGAGGAGGCTTACAACAAAGCATTACTAAAGCAAGAGAGCATCAAGAAACTTTTTGACAGAAGAACAAAGGCCAGCAATTTCAATGTTGGGGACAAAGTGTTAAAGTGGGATTCAAGGAGAGAAGACAAGGGCAAGCATGGGAAATTTGATAAATTATGGCTTGGCCCTTATCTCATTCATTCTGCTGCTGGTAACAATGCCTTTTCCTTGCAGGAGTTGAATGGAGCTGAACTGTTTGGGGGTCCTGTCAATGGCAGGATGCTCAAACATTACTTCTCTTGATCCTATTATTTTTTGAAGCCTTTTTATCTTTTTTTTTCCCATTATAAATATTTCATCCATCATTTCATTCAAAGTTAGAAAGATAAAAAATACAAAAATAGTGAAAGAAAGAGAAAAGAGGGCAGATTGTAAAAATAAGAAAGGTACAACCCCATACCAAAAAAGAGAAACAAAATCTGAAAGTGTGCAAGCTCAAATGCCACTCCTGAAAAAAACACTTCTAGTTAGTCATACAGCCTAATCATGACTAATTAGTTTTAAATTTACTACTAATAGGTTAGTGAATTAGATTTTCAAAACAGCTTAATCTTGGCTTATCAGTTAGGTAGATTAGGATAGAAATTAAAGGTTCAAACAAGCTCAAATTCCAAACCTCAGTTTTCAAAAGAAAGAATGACTCCAATTTGTTTAAAACCATGAGTCAAAGACAAAAGTAGACTGGTTATAATAAAATCAAAATCTGAACCAAAGAACAAGGAAAAGACAACTCAAACAGAAGCAAAAACAGAGCTAAAGAAAAGAGAAGGCCATGCTTAGAACTTTTAGATCTTAAACATTCCATTTTGATTTAATTTTCTGCAAAATAATATCTATGTGCAGCTTAGTTTTTATGCCCATATATCAGCAACAAGTTGGAATGTTCAATCCTAACTTGTATGCTTTTAAATTTCTATTTTAGAAGTTAGGGAATAAAAATCTGTTAAACTGTTTAATCCTAATAGATTAGTAGATTAGGTAGAGAAACATATGAACTGAACTCTTTAATCTGAGTTCATGGAGAAATAAGAAGTAGACTTAGATTAGTTTCTTGCTTTCAAAAGAATAATTTTTTTTTTGAGAGTTTTCCAATCCAAGTGCACTCTAAAGAAGAAAAAATGTTAGATCATTAGGATTGGGTAGGTAGAAAGCTTGTGTTGATGAAGTTCCATTATTTTTTCATGGCTGCTAACATTTTCAAGACATAATAAGATCATCCAAGTAAGGAAAGTTGCAGCCTAATGGATGAGGCACTGATCAACCCCCAGAGAATGCAAGTCTGAAGTTCTTGATGCCTTCAAGAAGGCACCATCCCCATGTGGAGCCACTTTTAGCCACCTATAAAATTTTTTATATCAAAAGGTGGCTAAATCATTTTTGAAGCCTTAAAGAAACATTTTTTATTGAAAAAATTGTTAATTCTTGAAGTCTTGTGAACACATCATGGCCTTTGATTAATCTTCACTGATGTTTCCCTTTTTAACTTAGAAATTCTGTTGTTTTCGTGAAGAAGAGACTGCTGCAAAAATCCCCATTTTTCCTTCATTTTTTCCCTCCTTTCACTGCAAATTAACCTCCATTTTTTACCCCTTTATTCCCCATGAAATTCCTTCATTTTTCATGTATTCCCTCCTTCCCCTTCATAAAGACCCCTTTATAAGGTTTAAAACTCATTTTTGAACCTTGCCGAAACTCCCAAATCCATCAAAAAACTTTGAAAATTTCATAAAAAATAAGTTTCTTAACTATGGGCCTAAGAACCTTTGGGCTAAGCTCTAAACCACTTCCCCACATATGCCCTAGCGCTAGAACCAAGCGCTAAACCCATTTGGCACTTATCGCATCGGAGCAGTCGGCCAACGCAAGTCTATTTGTTTCGTTGAAACCTCCGATGTGATTTGGGCCTTTTTTAGATAAACCCCCGACCCCATTGACTGCTTCATATAACCTCAAAGCCCGTAATTGGGTGATTAACACTTTATATAAACCCTCCTGATTATGTTTTCACTTTTTAAATTCATCAAAATTCACTTTCCTAAGTTTTATTCTAAACCTGCCGGTTCAATGTTTTGAGTGATAAGGACCATTGATTTAACACCAATCGATGATCAATAGGATCTCGCATCGGAGATTTTCTAATGGGTAGATTGAAAGACCCTTACCTTGCTTCCAATGACAATTGGCCCTTATATATATATAAACCCTGGTCCCTTTGCTTTTCCATATATCCAACCCCACAATCGGGCGCCGAACCTCATTATAAAACCCTCCCCAAAGCCGAAAAACCTTTTTTTTTCATTAAAATTTTGGTTTTCACATGTTATAAAGGGTTTCCGCTGGTTCATGTTTTAAATGAATCCCGACCATTTATCTTGAACCAATCAACGATTGGGAGAATCTTGCATTAGAAGATTTCATTGGGCGCACTTAACATTTTATTTGCAACCTTCGATTAGCGATTCCCCAATGAACTATCAGCCGTTGATCTCCCTCCGCCGGGCCCAGATCCAACGGCCCACATCATTCCATCCTCAAACCAATTCTTCTGCCTTTCGACCTCCCGATTCATTTTCCACCATCAATTTGATCCTCAGATCGATGGCCCACAGTCAATCGCAACAACGCCCCTTTTGTTTTACCCCCCGCCGATCACAGACCTTCTGATTGGATCTGGACCGTCCATATATCCAGATCCGACGGTTCAGATTGAAGACTTAACCTTTGTTAAAAATTATGAAGCCCCGCTTTATAAGGTTGTTTGAGGAGATCTCACCCGTTGATCCTTGTGGATCAACAGCCCATGTTAACCCATTCTCCGCTTTGTACATTATTTCATTAACCCCGAAGATTGATCTCGACCATCCATATTTAAGATCTAATGGCCGAGATTCATCTCGGTAGTCCCGACTCTCTTGGGTCCTACCCATTCCAGTTTTGATCTCCGCCGTCCATCCTCTGATCGGACGATCCTGAATGAAACTGCCCCACCTGTTTCCATCCTTGCTTCTTGTCGATATCGCGCTCACTCCCCACCGTCCGATCTGAGGTCCTAGATCTAACGGTTGACATGCGTTTTCGTGTAAATTCAGGCACGAAGGTTAATTCCTCAAGAGATACATGATATGGGTGGTAATTTAATGCTACATGTCGCCTTCTAACACATATCGCATTCAAAAAGGTGAAACCACGTTTCTCCCATTTTGTTGCGCGATACCACCGGTTTCTCAAGCTGAAATTTCCCTCCCCCATTTTCTTTGCATTTTATCGCATTCGTATTCCACCGTTGATCTCTGCAGATCAATGACTCATATGCAATTTTAGCATTACATTATCGCCCTTCGCCTTCTCCAAGGGATTTCTCAGATCAATATTAACCATTGATCTCTAAGGCCTGTCTTATCTGACGACCCAGGATCATCCAAAAACCCCGAATTTCCTTTTTACATTTCTTCCTTCGGTAAAGGATTTTTAGCCTATTTTCTCCTCATTTACTCTTGTCTTATGATAAAGTGACTCTTTCGCTTTATATTATTACTATTACCCCTGAACCTAACTTAAAATTTCCAACATTCTTCCAAATACCTCCTTTGAACCTCAACGTGCAATCTCCGTTGTTGGATGCTTTCATCCAATGACCATGCTCTTAACCCCAGCCTTTGAAGCAGTCTTACCCTAATATGTAGGATTTTCTCACTTTTCCTTGTTTGTGCAAGTTTTTATAGTTTTTTCAAAAGGTTTTAAAAGAAGATTAAAGGCCAAGGATGATGATCCCCCGGGCCTTTATTCATTAAAGAAGATTGTTATGCAGGGTTCAATACCATGTTTCATCAGTGCATCATGAGCACTGATGCCATTCTAAGCCCTCTTCATACCTACACATCAATAAGACACAACAAAGATTAAAACAAATAAAGAGTATCAGTGTCGGAGACCCAAAAAAAGCAGAGATGAAGAATTAAATATTGATTATACAATTTGGGGTGGATTACGGCTAAAATCGAAAATCAAAAGCCTAATCCACTAAATTAAACACAGTTAAGGAGCAGAAGACAGATTTTAGGCATGATTAAGCCTAATACATAGAATCAAATCAAATTAATAGTGTTTAAAGAAAATTCAAAAATATCTATCAGACAGAGAAAGCCCCCACCGCCACATCAGAGGCTAATTGATTCCTCTCAGCTACCTAGTGCCACCTGTAGTATCAAAGCATTCAATAGAGGCTGAGTAATGACTAGAACAAAGGATATTTTCCTCAATATAGCCGAACATTTATTTCAAGCCAAACAAAGTTATTGCAAAGATGACACAGAGCCTTAAAGTCAACAAAAGCTTCCAGCAAGATTAATACTTAATCTAAAACAATTAATATAGAGGAAATATCTGTAATATTCTCCATTGAGCCCCTCAAAGGCTAAGAAGCATTAAAAAATGTATTAATTGAACCTTTAGATCTTTTCTCTCTTTTGACCTCCTCATCCTTCTATAAAATCTTATTGAGGAGCTCATTGTAAAGGGTTGGTTGTAGAGCTTTGAACTATACTTGTTCTCGAAACTTTCTACTTGTAAATAGTGTTCAAAGCTCCTGAAGCTCTGTTTGTAGTCAAATAAGTTAGGCTGAGAAGTGAAGATGATTGCTGAACTGAAACATTGGGCCTAAATATTGTAACTGGATTGACATCAATATACAAGCTGATTCTTGGGATCCTGGTCTATATCACTGGTGAAGTGCTTCTTTCTGTGTTATTGTTTTTCCCTTCTTTGTATGCCATTTTGTCCATCATTCTCTGATAAAGAACAACAAGCATAAAGTTAGGATTTACTGTTTATAGTACCCTTCTCTAACTGATAAGCTTTATCTCAATGTTTTCTTCTAAATTGTTTATTTAAGAACGATTCAATACAGTTCAAGCAGTTAGGAATGCTGGAGTTCCCTCGTCCTACTGTTTGCTTTAAACATTGTTCTTGAATGTTATTTTCATTATTTGCTTAGTAAAGTTAGACTAGAAAAGTGATGGTGTGCTTCTTTCTCCAAAGGTAAATTCTGAGAGTTTCCCTAAGTGTCTGTTGAAAGCAGACTAGATTTAAAAGTATCTTATCTAATCTTAAGTTGCACTTTGTTTCTCTTATCTGTTTTCATACTTTCTGAAAGTAATTATGTGGATTACTGGATTGTTTGTCTGTTGAGTCAACTTTAATACGAGCTTGCCCAAAGAGGTATATGGTGAGCCCTGCCCTTTGGCCAGTTTTAAACAGTTACTTAAAAGGCTTTTCTTGTTTGGACAGACTATAAATCCTAGTTGAAATTATTATTTGTTTCCACCCCTCCAACACTTTTATTGTTTCCATTCCATCATTTAATCTCAAAGATCTTGTGATATAGATGACTTGCCCCTTGGACCACTCTTGAATTGTTGCACAATTAAAGCCCTATTATGACTCCATAGCCCAATGGACTAAAAACCAGTGTTATATCTATCCTTTTTGCCAAAGCTTATTCTGATTGCTTGCAACTTCACACCTTTGAAACTTTTTCCATTTAGGACTTTCCACTCAACTATTAATCATGTTCAACCATCCAAAACCAAAA
Organism: Pinus albicaulis; assembly: GCA_034641835.2. Lineage (NCBI taxonomy): Eukaryota > Viridiplantae > Streptophyta > Pinopsida > Pinales > Pinaceae > Pinus > Pinus albicaulis. The sequence goes on from CM076570.1 coordinate 1,173,476,749, forward strand.
CAAAACCCTTGGTCTTCATAACTAGCCTAATATCATTACCCAAAATCTTTAAAGATAAATCAATCTTTGCACTTATTGGAGAGATCCCTCTCCGGATTCAGGAGGGCTATATCCTAGAATCCAAAAGTGGTTCAAGTGTCCTCTCCACAGTTCTGGTCTTAGCAATCTGCTGGAATTACGAGGAGCTAACACGATCAAGTGGAATCATCACCTTGTTTTTAGGGAGTTGTTGGTGGCTACCCTTTAGGTTAAATAGGGATGAGCAAGAGCTCATTAGGATTTGAACTTTGGAGAAAGCCATTAGGCTCTTTGCTCTTGTAATAAATTTTTGCATGTTGATGTAATGAGACTATCTTTTGCAATAAATGAGTATTCAGATTGTGCTTCACTGATCTAGTTTTAGGGAGCTAGGCTTGTGGGCTAGGGCCCAATCCATGTGCCTTAGTCTCTCTTGTGTAATCATTCTTTAATTTCATACCATTTTAGCTAGTTTTTCTTATGATTATTTAGCTAGTTTTCTTGCATTTTGATTCATTTTTTTAGCTTGCTTCCATTTATATTTTGTTCTATATTTAGCTTACTTACATGTTGTTAGAATAGGTTATAAATTTAGAAAGTTGTGAGTAAAGCCTCCCACTATCATCTCTTTAATTGGAGCTTGAGGAGGGTATACCTTCCACATAGGCCAAAATTTATTTTTAGTTTATGGTTTCTTTGAATGGATAAGTTAGGTTGTTATAGTTCCATGGATATGTTTAGAATGTTGTGTTAGATCTTTGTTTGTAGGTTAAAGTAGATTTGATTTCCAAATTCAAGTCATCCTTTCCATTGTATTTATCATGAATTTGTCCATATTTATTGCATGAACATGTAGTATTCTTGCATGTTCAACTAGCACAACCAAGGAGAACTTCACCAGCACCTTTAGCTTCATCTCTCACCATCATCAACCCTCTGTTCACCAAAATCACCATCAACCCTGTTTTCATATTTTTCATCCCTACACTGTGAGCAAACCCTAGGTGTGCAAGACAAGACTCCAAAGAGGTTCTGAGCTTGGCCAAGGGGTGGGCCACCTTCCACTCATCTAAAAACACCTTAACTCCACCTTCCCTACCCTTTTCACACCCATTTTTGTCCTCGGATTTCCCTCGTACTGTTTCCTGTAGCAATTCAGGACTTTCCTGTAGCAACACAGGAAACCTGTAGCAACACTTGAAACAACACTAGTGGACCCCTCCTTAAGACCAGAAACCACCATCCACATCTTCTAAACCTACCAAAACCACCCATACACTTTCAAACTTGTACCAATGTGGTCAAGCCTTCCATAAGCCTTCTGAGCACTTTATTATCCTAGCTGAAAACAACACATTTATAAGCATAGTTATTTCATGATTAAAAGCATGATAGATAGAGCATAGAGTGAATAGAGTGTGTTTATCCATTTGGTCCAACAAAGTGTGATTAGGTTAGTTTCATTTATACAATTTCAATTTAGAAATTTACTTCAAGCAAGATGCCTAGTTTGCTTTCATTTCTTATCATAGCTTAATGTGTAGATTTATTTCATTGTAGAGTAGTTAGATGTAATTGATTGCTATCATGTAGTTCTGTACTTGCTTAGAGTTCCATGGCTTTGAATCATTTGTATCCCTAGGCCTATTGGGTATGTGTTATATTCTTTCCACGACTAAGCAAGCGCGGGTAGTCCGCGTCCATGGTTTTGTGCATGGTTTTTCACATGGTATTGGGGTACGATGGTTTTCGGCCCCTGGTATTTTTGTAGATCCGGTCAAGGAAACTACGGTTATGTTCTAATCCAGGGTTTATGGATTGGGGTTTATGTATGCTTCGGCATGTATATATATGTGTGTTGTAACACTAAAAGGAATATAATGAAAAATCAAGCTGGTCGTCCCGATTTGGGATCCAGGGGGAAATCTCTGTGTTTATCTGTTTTATGTTTTATGCTCTCGCTATTGTTTATTTTCTGTTATAAGATTCATGTGTAGATAATTTCTGTTCAGGGTTAAAACCTACATTTGGTATCAGAGCTGTTTCAGCTTCAAGGGGACGCCTTTGCTGCTGAGGGTTTTTCAGTTCCGGCCTGAGGTAGACCCTGTTCAGTGGGAGATCTGCGGGATCAATTCTTGCGGTGAGAGAAGATGGCGAGTGGCGGAAAGATAGAGATCGAGAAATTTAATGGTCAAAGTTTTGAGTTATGGAAGCTCAAGATGGAGGATCTGCTGGTGGATAAAGATCAGTGGATCGCGGTAGATCTAGGTACTAAGCCAACAGGAATGTCAGATGAAGACTGGAAGAAACTGGATCGGAAGGCTAAAAGAAAAATACGGTTGTGTGTCTCAGATTCAGTATTGTTGAATGTATTTGGGGAAGCTACGGCAAAGACCTTGTGGGAAAAGCTAGGGACTTTGTACCAATCTAAGTCTCTGGTGAATAAGTTGTTCCTGCGGAAAAAGCTGTATAACCTGAGGATGAAGGATGGAGACTCGGTGACAGAGCATCTAAACACCTTCAATACTGTGGTAAGTCAGCTGTCATCTGTTGATATTAAAATATTAGATGAAGATAAGTGCATCAGTTTGTTGTGCTCTCTACCAGACTCGTGGGACAGTCTGGTTATTGCAATAGGTAGCAATACAACTACCTTGAATTTTGATGACATTGTCTCAGCCTTGCTGTCGGAGGAAATGAGACGGAGAAATATGGAGGGTCATAATGCAGATGCCTTATCTTTACGAGGAAGGTCCCAGAACAGAAACAAGAATAAGGTTTCGAGTGGGAGATCCAAATCTAGAGGGAGATCTAAATCTCCTGGAAATTTTGTAAAGGTGTGCTGGAAATGCGGAAAGGAAGGGCACTACAAAAAGGACTGCAGATCTAAAGCTCCCGAGAAAGGAAAGGGATCTGAGGATGCTTCTTCTGCAGAGGAAAAAACCACCTCGGATGAAGGTGGGGATGTGTATTTGGCTTCTTCTTCAAATACACATGTAGATCATGAGTCATGGTTGATTGACTCAGGTGCATCCTTTCACTTCACTCCCCATAGGGAGTGGTTCTGCGAGTATGAGAAATATGATGGTGGTGATATCTTCCTAGGGGATGATAGGAAGGCCAGAATCGTCGGACGTGGAAAAGTCAAGCTGAAGCTGCAAGGTGGAAGGATTAGAACACTTCCTGGTGTTCTGCATATTCCTGCATTGGCCAGAAATCTGATTTCTGTGAGCAAGATGGATGATGCAGGTGTAAAAACAGTGTTCGAGAAAGATGCCTGCAAGATGGTTCGGGGAGCACTGGTATTAATGCGGGGAGTTCGGACTGGAACTCTGTACAAGCTACAAGGTAGCATAGTTATTGATGGGTGTAATAGTTCTGTGGTTCCTGAAAGTGGGACGGAAAGCCTAGCTGTGTCTGGAGAAAAGACCATGCTATGGCATCAAAGGCTTGGACATATTGGAGAGAAGGGTCTTCAGATACTGCACAAAAATGGTATGGTAGAAGGTATGTCTAATTGCTCTCTGGATTTTGATTTCTGTGAACATTGTGTATATGGGAAGCAGAATCGGGTGAGTTTTCCTTCTGGTGCTAAGAGGGCAAACAAGATATTAGAACTTGTGCACAGTGATGTGTTTGGGCCTGTGTCAGTTCCATCACTGGGAAAGTCCGTGTACTATGTTTCATTCATAGATGACTTCTCAAGGAATACATGGATATATTTCTTGAGGAAGAAATCTGAAGTCTTTGACAAATTTAAAGAATTTAAGGCTCTGGTGGAAAACCAGACAGAGAAGAAGATAAAGGCGCCGAGGACAGATAATGGTGGGGAGTTCTGCAAGAAGGAATTTGAAGAGTTCTGTAAGAAGTGTGGTATAGCACGACAGAAGACTAATCCATACACACCTCAGCAAAATGGAGTTGCAGAAAGAATGAACAGAACACTGATGGAAAAGGCAAGAAGCATGCTCAGTGGTACCGGGTTAGGACAAGAATTCTGGGCATAGGCAGTGGAGACTGCATGCTATCTGGTTAACAGATCACCTTCATCAGTGTTAGAGGATAAGACCCCACATGAGGTATGGACTGGTAAGAAACCTTCTCTTTCACATCTAAGGGTATTTTGATGTGATGCATATGTACATGTTCCAAAAGAGAAAAGGACCAAGTTGGATAATAAATCTGAAAGGTGCAAATTTATTGAGTATAAGGATGGTTTAAAGGGTTACAAGCTTTGGAACCCAGAAATAAGGAAGGTTGTGTACAACCGAGATGTGGTGTTTAGAGAAGTGAAAGATGTTGTTAAACATGAATTCCTATCAAGGGAACCTGAGAAGATAGAGTTTGAGCTAAAGGAGGATGAATCAGACTCTACAACAGAAGAAGACTTAGAAGATGAAGAGTCACAAACTCCAGCTTTGAGAAGATCATCTTGGGAAAGAAGGCAACTAGAAAGGTATAGTCCATCTACTTTCTGTTCAGGTTTTGCCTTAACTATAACTGATGATGAACCTAGAACTGTCAGGGAGGCAGTAGATTCAGAGGATGGAAAACTCTGGAAGGAGGCCATGGTTGATGAAATGGCATCCTTGCACAAAAACGATGCATGGGATCTGGTGGAGTTGCCGGCTGGAAGGAAGCCCATTGGGAGCAAATGTGTGTTTAAGAAGAAGATGAATGTAGAAGGCAAGGTGGAGAAATACAAAGCTCGGTTGGTAGCGAAAGGTTATTCCCAGGTGCCGGGAATTGATTTTGGTGATATTTTTTCTCCTGTTGCCAAATTCACTTCTATTAGATTACTTTTATCTGTTGCTGCTGCATTTGATTTTGAGATAGAACAGATGGATTTGAAGACAACATTTCTTCACGGGGATCTAGAAGAGGAGATCTACATGAAGCAACCTGAAGGTTTATGGTGAAGGGTAAGAAAGAACTAGTATGCAGGTTGAAGAAGTCTCTGTATGGGTTAAAACAGTCACCAAGGATGTGGTATCAGAAATTTGATACCTATACATGGGGACTTGGCTTCACCAGAAGCAAGGAGGATCACTGTGTTTATTTTAAATTAATTGGTGACCGTGTTATTTATTTGGTCTTGTATGTGGATGATAGGTTGTTGATTGGAAATGACAAAGAAATTATCCAAGATTTGAAGACCCAACTATTCTCCAAATTCGACATGAAGGATCTTGGTGCTGCAAACTATATTTTTGGCATGGAAATTAAGAGAGATCGGGCAAAGAGGAAGCTCTGGTTAAACCAGAGGAAGTATGTCGAGACTATATTGCAGAGGTTCAATATGCAGGATAGTAAACCGGTGAGTGTTCCTATTCCTGTAGGTGCAAAGCTGTCTGCTGAACAGTGTCTCAAGACACAAGAAGAAGAGGAGGATATGTCCCGTGTTCCATATGCAAGTGCAGTGGGTAGCCTGATGTATGCAATGGTCTGTACTAGACCAGACATTGCACATGCAGTGGGAGTATTGAGCAGGTTTATGTCAAACCTTGGGATGGAGCATTGGACAGCAGTGAAGCGGGTTTTTAGATATTTACATGGCACTAGTGATTATTGCTTGTGCTACCAGGGAATACCACGATTGGAAAGAATGTCGACACGGTGGTTTTGTTGATGGCAGCATCAATACAGATTCTGACCAAAGAAGATCATATGGTGTTGTAAGTCAGTATATTTGGAGGCACAATGGCTGACAGTAAAGACAGCCTCCGTAGTGGTTTCTTCAATTGCTGGAGAGTGTATTACACAGCGGGGCCCACTCACAAGGCAGCAAACTACGATTAGCAGAGTATTGTGTTCAAGTATGGGGTTGGTACAGCAAGCTATAAGGATAGACTGTGATAGCCAAAGTGAAATTTTCTTGGCTAAGAACCCTGCTTATCATTCAAAGACAAAGCACATTGATGTTCAATATCACTTTGTCAGAGATATGGTTGAGGCTAAAAGGGTGTTGCTGGTAAAGGTGGACACTTTGAAGAATGTTGCAGATGCATTGACAAAGTCTGTGAGCACTCAGAAGTTCTCTTCGTGTAGAGAAACAATGGCAAGGAAGAATTGAAGCAATGACTTTGTTGTTCCTATTCCCACAAAAGAAAACAACAAGTGGGAGAATGTTAAAAGCAGTATTATTTCCACGACCATGGGTATTTGTCCTTAATTTCCATGTGTAGTCCACGCCTGGTTATTTTGCATGGTTTTGCACATGGCATTAAAATAGCGTGTTTTCTGCCTCATTTTTTTTTTTTTTAGATCCGGGCCATGAAATCACAAGGTGCCCTAACTCAGTGTTTATGGATTGTGCTTAGCAGGTATTCTTCGGGCATATATATATAAACAAAATATTTAAAAAGGACAGAACAAAATCACTGTCATCCCGACGCAACTGTGGGGAAATCTTCGTTATCTTCGTTTATAGCCATGCTCTCGCTATTGTTTATTTTCTGTTATAAGATTCATGTGTAGATAATTTCTATTCAGGTTAAAACCTACAAGGCCTAAATTCAGAAGTGTGACATACTTCATCCAAAAACCATAGAAGTAGCACCCTTTCGTAAAGCTCAGAAGAGGATGACATGAGTAGAATGCATCTGTTGTCACCTCCAAGTTTGTATGAACCCAGGGTTGATAAATTAAAGTAGGCCAGCCTCTCAGATTTGCAGCATCATTGGTGCAATACTAGGGCTCACCAAGGAACATATTGCTAGAAGGGCTTACTTACAGGATGAGGGTGATATGGAGGGTTATAAGTCCAAGTAGGGGGTGTAGGCCATGATGGAGGATTGGATGTGTACCAAAGCTACATAGTTTCATTTTGGACTATATGGTAGTAGGAGTAAGGTGCACCTTCCATGCCTTGTTGATATGACTGAGTCACTTGGGGCCTTCTCTGGTTTATCAAACAGAGTTTCTCTAGTCCTCCTTCCCCACCTTGATATACAACTTTGTCACTAGGTAAGAAGGGACACTTATCTGTGGCATGATTCTCTTCACAGAATAAGAAAAACTCTATGACATTTAGTGTACATTCAATGCAAGAGTGTTTTCTAGTACATCAAGGGAAAAAGATAACTAAGGCCCTCTTTGCTTCCTCGTGTTTCCTCTTGATCGACATTGTGTCAATTTGAAAGGAAAAGGTGTGCAGCATATCATTTTTGAATTCCTCCAACATATTTCCAATCTCATTCTTGATGGAGCTAGAAGAGGAAGGGGTGTTGGTCATGCTTTGGCTAGCTCTACCTTTCTTCCTAGCTTCCCTAGATTGGTTTCAAAAGTCAATTTTGATGTCCCCATAAGGTATTTGGTAGATGTTGCATCCAAAAATAATATTAAGGGTTTCTATAACCTCTTCCCGGATCCCTTGGAGAAGTACCAATTTGAGTGATCCAGGATCAAGGGTGCAATTGGATCTTTTACAGTTAAGCTAGAACATTTCTTCATAATCCTCCAGGGATTCATTAGGTACTAGATCAGTCATGATAAATATATCCTCTTTGGTTTATTTTGACCTGAAGTAGTATCTATATTTTTTGTTTAAGGACTCTTGCATATGTGCTCAAGTAGTGATATTGTTCCCAGGCAGACCCATGAATCAGTGTAAGGCTGCATCTTTGAAGGTGGGTGGGAACAATTTTGGCTTTTGGTCATCTGAGGCATATTCATAAATCCTACATACAACAACAAACACAAAAATGAAGGTGTAAGTATCCTCAAAAGCAATGCCATGGAAATGTGGAAAGGCTGAGGGACTGATATTCTTCATTCTAGTTTCTCCATCTATTTCTCTAATGGGAAAGAATCCTTGGGCCATAGTTTCAACCATGGCTTGAATTGGTAATGTGGGTTCCTCAGCGGACACAAGTTCCTCTTCTTCTCGAATATTTTCTTCAAAATTTTCAAGTGGTTCACCTATGGCATGTTCACCCTCAAAATCACTGAAGAAGAGTGAAGGGTGATTGTGTGGGGATGTGGGGGTTTTTGTTAAGAGTTTTACCTAGTTATCCTACTCCTACGAGGCATGAAAGTCAAAATATTTTTGTATTTTTCAATATTTTGTAATTGAATGTAAAATAAAATTAGAAAAGAATGATAAAGAAGAAACCAACATCTACTTAGACACCTCCCTGGAAACGACAGAAAAAAGTGGTGATTCCTAGTATTGCAACAAGAGTGCCGCAACTCCTAGATGATACTCATATTTACTTTATCAACTTGAGGTTCCTACAAACTTGGAGCTAACTGTGCTATATGAAAAGTAGATGAGTTCTACTCATCCCATCCTCATATAGGTTCTACAATGAGTTTGTCAAACTTATAAATCTAATATAAGACTGGAAATAAATCATCGCCACTACTCTATCAACATGGAAAGAAAATTATTCTAGATCACACTGATTCATCTAGATGTTTGCAATAAATATAAATTCACACTTATTCTAATGCAAGAAAGTAAATTGCACTAAGTGGAATTTAGAAGCTAGATTGCTGAATTGAATTGCAGAAAAGGAAACTATCCGAGAGAACACATATTGAACCAAATGACTAATTGAATCCTATATATATTATGCTTAACTATTGTGTTTAATGATGCATTTATAAATGAGATAATCACACTTTTAAATGACTCTGTTTTGTAGCAAAAGAGGGAGGAAATGAGGTGATCTAAGAGGAACCTTGGAACTGAGGTTCAGAGTTGAAGGTTGATTTGTGGCTTGGCTAGGATTAGATGAGGTGGAAGAGTGATTTTGGGCTGAAGGAGAGAGTGTTTGGCATTGCTACAGGGTGTCCTTAAAAGCTATAGGAAACAAGCCATGTGGAGTTTGAGGCTAGAAATGGTGAGGAAAATGTTAGGAGAGGTGGGGTGAAGGTGGATATAGTTGTATGAATGGTATCAAAACCCTTGTCCAAGCTCAAAACTCTTCAGAAATCATGTCTTGTACCTTTTTTTAGCCATCTGTAAATTTTGTTATACCTCATGATGGCTAAATAGGTTCCTTAGCTTTCAAGAAACAAATTTTTTGAAAATATATGAGTTCTTGAGAGCCCCCTATGTTCAATATTTTCAAAGAATCACTCCATTGAAATCTTCACTCAAAGCCTCTAAAGTTACCTTGCCAAGACAAAAAGAAATTGCTTTTAAAGCTATTTTCCATCATTCCATAAACTCATCTCACCCATTGTTTCCACTCATTATTTCACTTATCCTAACAACCCTTTCTTACTTTCTAAAAAGGCCCCTTTTTCCTTCTTCCCTTCATTTTCCCATAAAAAACCCCTTTAAACCTTATAAAATTCCTTTATAATGGTTTTAACCCTCTTTTTACCCTATCAGAACTTCTAAAAAGGTTTAAAAACCCACATTTTAATCTTTTTCCCCTCATTTGACACATAAGGCCTTAAGCCCCTTTGCCCTTAATCTCTCATCCCCATTCATCATGTGACCCAATGCTCGTAACCAGGTGCTAAGCCCCTAGCCCTTTTTTACCCTAGCTCCTAGTCCTCCCTTTCCCCACGAGACTATCTCCCTCGCCTCACCTTTAGCCCCTTTTCTTATATATTTCCTCCGCGATTATGTTTCTCCCCCGATCAAATCATAGCTGTTGATCCTCCTGATCTAACAGTGACTGGGTGCCCTTTCTAATTTCTCATTCCCTGATCCTCTTTACCTTTTCGCCCTCGCAATCAATCTTAACTATAAATCTCCCAGATCTAACAGTTCCCCTTATTTTTACTATTCAAACTCGTCTGCTACACGAAAAATATGCTGACATCACTACCGTTCCCACCTGACCGCGCACTTTTCCCGTCATGTTAAACCTCTGCTGTAGATCTGGATCTCCCAGATCTGATGGCCCAGAATTGATTTCGCGCCCATTTCACCAAAACATTTTAACACACATTTTCAACGTGAAAAAAGTGGTTTTGGGTTGGACACGTGTCACCATCTGTGTGGTATCGTGTCCAAAATGGTTGACACCACTTACCACCTAATCCTTGCATAAATATCGCCCCGGTATTCCCTAAAACCACCCTTTTCCATTCACACCATTATTCGAATTCAAAACCTGTTCTTCATGGTTCCGCCATGGAACCTCCTCCCTGCAATAACCCCTTCCTATGCATCGCTTCTCCACCCTCACCAAAGCCTCAGAAAGTAGTTTTCCCATAAAAGTGCAGGTTTTATAATATGTTTTTGTTTCTTATTACAGGTTTAATGGTGGCCATATGGACCGACCCTCCCACAGAGAAGTTAAGTTGCATAGAGCCCAGGATGACGGTCCTCGAGGAAAAATATGCATAAGGGGAGATCAAAGGTTTTAATGTCATTGTTTAATCGATGTCTCATGAACATCGATTGGTTTAATAAAACCTCCTAGCACAACAATGAAAGCCACCTATACATAAAAACAGAAGAAAAGAAGTGAAAAATTGAACACAAAAGATTAAAGGTTAAATTCAAAACTCTGAAGATCAAAGACTTAATCAAGCAGATTAAGGATAAAGACACAGTTTGAAGACAAATTAATTTAAAAGTTAAAATGGTCAGCAGAAAGGACACAGACAGTGAGACAATTAAATAAAGCCTAAAGCTAAATCAAAGGCCTAATCAGAGTTTAAAGAACAAATTAGACAGATCAACAAGAAAGAATGCTTCGAATGATAAATCACTGAAGTAATTACTCCTCCAAAGGACTAACATGCCACCTGCCAGCCTATTTTCCCCTAAGATACATAAATTTATTACAAAACACAAATATTTTTTAAATACAGCTCAGAATTTATTGCCAGCATACCTACAAAAGCCTAAAAGTCAACAAAAGCAACTAAGTAGTTCAAAGAGTTAATGTAATGCATAGTTAGACTTAAATACATTTTGCCTTGGGGCTTGCATGGTCTCGAAGTTCAAAAACATTAAAATCTGTCATTTCTGAAATATCTAGAGACCCTTTCTTTCACTCCACCTCCTCATTAATCTATAAATATTGTACAAGGAGCTCATTGTTATTGTTGGTTGGATTATTATTGAAGTGTAATATAGTTGCTGAAGCTGTTGAAGTGCTTTTGAGTAGTTGAAGAACACTAGGCTGAGAAGAGAAGTTTTGAGCTGTAAAGACCTGTTGGACTTGAAGTATGTAATTGGTTTGAACATCAATAATACAAGCTAATTCATGGGATCCTGGTCTATGTTAATGGTGATGTTACTCCTCACTATTTTTGTCTTTCCTTATGTTTTACATGCTGTGCATTTTCTCTGATAAAGAAAAGAAAATTTAGAGTAGGATTTACTATCAGAGTACCCTATTTCTGTCTGAAAGCTTTATCTTCATGTTTTCCTCTTCTAAGGTATGTTTAGAGGATTCTTAATTTCCCTCTAGGTTTATCCATCTTGTTATTTTAGAAATGATTCAATAGAGTATAACCAGTGAAGAAATGTTGGTGAGCCCATGTCTTTCTGAGTACAACTTGAGATATATTTTTTTAATGATATTTTCAAATTTTGCTAAGTACAGTTAACCTAGGGAAGTCTATGGTTTACCCTGTCCCCTGGCTAACCTTTAACAGTTGCTTTGAAAGATCCCTTGAGAGTATGTAAAAAGTAGGCTAGATTCATAGTTTCTGTCTGATCTTAGGCTATTTTCCTTCTTCTCTTATATGTTTTCTCCTTTCTGAAAGTAGTCTTAGGATTACTGGATTGTTGTCTTAAAATTTTTCTTTATTACAAGTTTTTCCAAAGAAGTCTATGGTTTGCCCTGTCCTTTGGCTTGCTTCAGGCGGTTACTTTGAAAGGATTTTCTTGTTTAGTGGAGTTAATAGATTCTTAATTGATTATTAGCTTTTCTTATTTCACAATATCTTAATGTTTCATATCACAATTCAATATAAAATATCCTTTGGTATAGATGACTTTCCCTATGGAAACCCTTGAAGAATTGTTGTACAATTAAATCCTTTTGTGACTCCATAGCCCAATGGGTTAATTCTGTTTCATGACCTATCTTTTCAGCCGGAACATTCTTTCAATTTACTCTCACCTTCACCCTTCAATTGACCTCTTCAGTTAATGATATCCATCCCAACCAAACAAACAAACAAGTTCCTAAGAGCTTCATAACTAGCCTAATATCATAAACAAAGCATAAAGATATATTCTTTGAAAACACTTAATAGATAGATCCCTCTCTGAATCCAGGAAGGCTAAGTCCTAGGATTCCAAGGTGGTTCTGATGTGGCCCCTTGCAGCATTTATTTTTGCCATTCTTGTAAATGACAGGAATCCAACATAGTGGCGACCATACTGGGGAGTATTGAGTAACAGATTACTTCACAACTCAAAAAACCTCATTCTTAAAAATGAATCAAGTGTCTGCCAAGAGTGGTTTCTAATTGTTGATGGTGGACAACAACCGGACCTAGAAACAAGTAAAAATCATTCACCTAGTGACTCCACTGGTTTTTAGTAGGCCTGCTGATTCCCCTTGGTTTTCCATAGACTCCACTGGGAAACTTATTTCATCATAAAAACATCATTAAGACCCAGTTAAGATAACTTTGAGGATTAAGTTTTCTTACACAGATTAGTTTTCCTTCAAAAGAATGTCATACCTAGCTAACTTTTCTTATTTTTTGGGTCTAAATCCTGGCTTCTAGAAGAATCTATACTAGATCCTAGCCTGACCCAAATCCTCCTGAAATAGTTGACATTCCAGAAAGCATTCTTAGGAAATCCCCTACATCTAAGAACCCAACTATTGTTAGACCAATTCACAGAGCAAGTTCAGTTCCTGAAAACCTTACAACTCTGCAAGATACCCAAGTTGAATTACCTTTCATAAGAAACCTATCTAGATCCAAGTCAATTAGTGGTATAGATTAGATAGATTTTAAGCCTGAAAACTCACAACATAATAACAGCAGATAAACCTCCCCATTCACTCCACTTGATCCTCATTTCATTCATAACTTTGGTTTCTCTCATCCTAAATCTTCTCAATAGTCCCTTGTTGACCAAATTACTTCTGTTACCCCAACTCATACATCCACAGTTCAAACCACTCCACTTCATCATACACCTCCTATCACAAATACCCCACTTATAAACCCCCCATTGTTTCCACAAGCCCATATCATGGCAACATGGTATGCTCCTCTAGTCCTTCCTTTGCCTTTAGTTTTCCTACCACCAGATTATAAATCCAAAATTCCTTTATATGATGCTAGTAGTTATACTACTTCTTAACAACATGTGTACAAAATGGATGACTACTTTGACAGACAAGAAATAGATGATGAAACTGTGAAACCTAGAATGTTTTCTCAAAGCTTAGGGGGAGAAGAAAGAAAATGGTTCAAAGGCTTAACCCCTAATAGTATCAATGACCTCCCTACTTTCCATCAATTATTTTTAAACAAATGGGAGGTCAAAAAGAACCCTCTCCAGATTCTATCAAAATATGAGAACATTAAGAGGAATGTTGGAGAAGGAGTTCAAGAGTATTGCACTATATTCAATAGTGTGTATAATGCCCTACCTATCCATATTAAACCTCCACAAGGCCTAGCTCTAATGAAATTCCCTGATGGATTCAACCCTGAAATGGCCTATCAATTGAGAGAAAGGGAACCCCTCACTTTAGAATATATGCAAAGAGGGACAGTAAGTGTAGAAGCTAACCTTAATGCCAGAAGGGCTAGATTGAAAGTAGAGAAAAAGGTTACCTACAAAGATGAAGCTAGATCTTCCACATCAAACACTAAAATTGATAACTTGGCTAGAACCATGGAGATGATGATGGAAAAAATAAACATGAATGAGAGAGCTTATACTAAAGAAAACCAAATAGCTCCTCAAAACAAAAATCAAAACCTTAGAAGGAATCCCCCTCAAATTAGACAAAGAGGCCCTGATCAACAAGTCAGACCTCCTTTCCAACAGAATTATGCTGATGATGATGAGGGAGTGATTAAATAAATAGAGGGAAGTCACATAAACATGTTGGGAACAAATGATGAGGATACTGTCTTCCTCACTAGGAAAGAACAATTCATGTATACACCTTATGAAGAAGAGAGCCTAGGGTCTGCAGACTACAAACAAGGCTTTGAAAATGAAATAATAGAAGTACATAAACAATATGAATTGAGAAGTAAAAAGAACCAAGACACTCCCAAGAAGAAGAACTTTTAAAATTATGCTAAAGACAGCCTTGCAAATACTTCCAAAAAGACAGCTGAAAAAAATAACATAGCGGCTGAAAATTCTGATCAAAGCAAGGGAAAAAACACCCAAATTCATGAAAAACATAGTGGTGACCCTAGTAGCACTAGCACCTCAGTTGATGATCCTGAAAAAACCATCTTAACTATTGTAAATAATAAAAACTAGCAAGCTAATTTTGCTGAGAAAATAGTGACTAAAAAGGCTGAATTGAACATTTCCAAAACTCAAACTCCTTTTAGCATAGAGAGTGAAATTTCCAAGATAAAAATATCCATCCCTCTCACTAAGTTAGTCACTCAAGATGTATATAGGTCCCAATTTTTAACAACTTTGAAAATTGGAGATCATAATGGCTCTGCTAACTTAAATGGTGACAAACCTGAGCTTTTGTTTGGACCAAAAATTGAAGGAAAATTTCAAGAAGGAAGTGTTCCTCCATTTTATGTAAACTTAAACATCCATAATAACATTCTGCACAATGCCATGCTTGATTCAAGAGCATCACATAACCTCATGCCCAAAGTAATAATGGAAATATTAGGCCTTGAGGTAACCAGACCTTATAAATATTTATACTCCTTTGGTTCTAGCAGAGTTAAATGCCTAGGCCTAATAAAAGATATATGTGTCAATTTAGCACAAATCCCCGCCAAAAGCTTAGTAATGGACATTGTTGTGGCTGATATACCCCCCAAATATGGCATACTTCTTTCAAGATATTGGGGTGTTAAGTTGTAAGGCACAATGCAAATGGATATGACTTATGCCACCATCCCTGTTTTCAGTCAACCTAGAAGACTATATAGGGAAACACACATTAAATATATGGTGAGTAGCCAAGAAAGACCAGAAAAATCCCCTCTTTATTCTACACATACAGACCTTGACTCATTCATTCTTTACAATGATGAGATTTCTAATGAGCAAGGATTAGAAAATGAGACATCCACCAACATAGTGGCAGCCATATAGCAAGAGAAAGGGAAAGAAAAATCATCGAAACAGTGTGCTAAATCAGAAAATCATAGCAAACCGATCGAAGGTCATGAGTTACAAAATGGTCATCAACATAGTGCCAACCATGATAATCAAAGAGAAATTCCTCAACACATTGAAAAAACTAAGGAACAAGACAAGAGTAAACATAGTGTAGACCCTCAAAAAGAACATAGTGATATTCAAAATAAACAAAATAGGGAGGACAAAAAGGAAATTAATGATGAATCCAAACAAATTCCTCTTTGGAGCATGATTTTTGATGGGTCTTGTACTAAAACTAGTGCAAGAGCAGGAATATGGGTGCACAACACTGGGAACAATCATGCTGAAGGCTGTTCATACATATTAAAATTTCAATGCACCAACAATATAGCAGAATATGAAGCACTCCTCTTAGGATTACATTTACTTAAAAAATTAGGAGCCAAAAGGATAATTGTTCATGGAGATTCAGAACTGATAATTAGGCAAGTAAATGGAGAATATACTGCAAAAAATACAAGATTAAGAGCCTACAGAGATGATGGCATGGACCTATTAAAATCATTTGTTGAATTCCAACTCACTTTTGTCCCTAGAAACCAAAACATTCTGGCTAATGGTTTAGCCTTTGTTGCTAGTACCTATCTGAATGTAATATTCCAAAATTTTCCGACAATAATTTGGAATATTAATTTTCACTGATTTCACCTAGGAGGAGAATAAATGGGTAAGGAGGCTTATGAATAGTGATATTCTCAATAAAATCACTCATATTATGAATGGGGATCATCATTGGAGCTGGTTTTCACACCCTCATGTGTGAACAGGGTTATTTGCAAGTAGACAAGGTCAAGTTTGACCAAGTCAACAGTGCTGCCATAGGAGGAGTGGCTTACTTTGGAAGACAACGCATTGTGAATGAGGAAGAGGATATTTGGTGAAGGAAACCCTAATGGATGGGGTCCATGGAGAAAGAGCTTTCACTTGCTTAAAAGGAGAGCAAGGCAACCATTCTTTCTCATGCTTGTATTATTCATCTCATTGTCTATTCAGACAATTGTGCTTCCTTTGCTGTTTAGCAAGAGTTGCTGGGGGAATTCATGTTTAGGATTCCTTCTCTTTCTTGAGAGGCCTATTGAGGGATTGCACTGATTTTCCTCACATCTAGGCTTGAGGCCAAGCATCCTCCACCAAGACAACGTTATTTCTGTAGCAGAATAATGTTGTGTTGCTGGGTGTTGCAGTGAAGGTTCACTAGACCACCTCCATCAGCTATTTTTTAGAGGAGGAGTCTCTATTCCCTTTGGGAGATCATATTGGAGGCATTCCATAGATTTTGCAGACTTTGACATCAAGGCCAACTCATTCCCTACCCCTACAAAGCAGTTTCATCCAGTGACTGCATTATTTTAGTGGAGCATTTGCAGTGGCGCTTTGCAGATATCTTTGGAGGGTGAGATATTAGGTGAGAGGATCAGCTTCTCATTCTATAGATCCATTGGAGAATATCTTGTCATTGGTTGTATCATATTCAGTCTTCTCCATCCAGTTCTATTTCTAAGTTGCAGCTGCTACCCAACAACTCCGGCATTTTGTACATTTTGTATTTTACAGCCAATCCTTCCAGGATTGACATGAGGTAGCCTTTGGGATCTGAGATCTTCAATCCCAATGTTGTATTGAGCCATATAATTTTACATCCATGTATTTGACATATGTAGCATGCAGTTTCTCTATAAAATTGTGCTGTCATAGCTTGAGCATACATGTGTAGCGGTGGTTTTATCATATTTCTTGTACTTGTTTCTTGAGGCTGAACATTGCCTATCTTGAGTAACCTTTTTCCTCAAGATCTTGTATTCATTTGCTGCTGCTATTATTTAATGAGATGGATATTGATTTCTCTCATGTTTCTATGAGTTGAGTGTTACTACTGCTCCATTGTTGTGTTTGCATATTTTTGCAGCTCCAACTTTAGAATATCTTGAGATATTCTCATTGTTGTAGCATTTTCCTAATTTGGAATATTATAGTGGTATTAGAGCATGATCTCTGGCTCAGCCAGTGGATCTCAGCCATCATGCTATCAAGAAGAGAGAAGATGAAGGCTCCATTTCATGGAGAGAAAGAGGAAGATAAGCTTACAAATCTTCTTCCAAGATCTATACAGAGCATTCATGAAGAATTTGAGAAGATAAGAAGGGAGATATGTACAAGATCTCCAGGAGGGTTTGAAACTGAGTCAAACTCTAGATTTTCTTATAGAGAGTGTGAGCATGCAGCCACACCCTATAATATACAGTGAAGTCACATGGCCAGCTTTTCCATAAGAGGAAAAGAAGAAGGAGGAATGCTAAAGAAAAGAACTCTTAGTGGTTTCTTGCATGAGTACGAATCTCAAACTCAGAGGTTTAGAGATCATATTACTTTTCTAGAGTTTTGCAAGATTAGGGTGAGGAGGATCAAGCAACTTAATATGGATAGATTTCTTCTATCTATTTTTTATGGTTCCTCTACTTGTTCAGCCAGGGCTTGGATAGAAGAGCTAGACACCTTTTTGCAGCAGCATCAAATTTCCAAAGATGAAGCCATTGGAATAGCAGCATTGCACTTTGGAGGTAAGGTCTATGGATGGTGGTTATTTGAGTCTTTTACTTTTAGGAATGAAAATACTTCTTCCTATGCAATGTTCATTAGAAATTTGATGGAAATATTTGGTAGAAAGAATCCTGAAACACATGTGGAGGAAACAAAAACATCTAAAAAAATAAAACCCTTGCATGTGATGGAAGAAACCATAGACTCAAAAACACTTCATAGAACCATGGAGGAGGCTGATATCTTGCATGATAATTTGTTGGAGGCAAGACCTTCATCTTTTATTTTGGCACAAGGAGGCAAAGAGATCCCTTTTCCAAAAGAGGATCCAATCATTGGAGGATTGCCCACTCATGTTGAGGAGGCTAAGGGTAACAACGTTGTCATTTCTAGAGTTGATCTAGCACCTCATGCAGAGGAAGGAGGAGCTCTTTCTCCAAATACAGGGATTCTAGCAGCTTTGCAAGGAGGTACCCAGGATCTCATACATGGAGGTCTAAGCACAATCAGTGAGTAGCATGACTGTGCAGCATTGCAGCTGGAAGGAGGAGGGAGGAAGGAAAAGAAGCATCATGTGATGAGAGGCACACCCCCTTCTCTATTTTAGAGAGCTATTTCAAATAGGAGGTAGACTGTATTGTGCTATGAGAGCAAGGGCAAGGTTGCCCAACTAGATGTACAGTCCACTCTTGACATTGATGTCTCACTGCATAGAGGCATTCCACCAGGGAGGCCACTGGATCTATCATTGATGAGAGACATTTTGTCTTTGGATTCACCACTCTTGGATTTTGGAGAGGTGAAGAGTTTGGGGGAAGACTTTGGCATGGGGGATGTCAAAGTAGCAGGCGGTAGCATGAGGAGAGCTTCACATGCCAGATCACCAGCGCTATCTTTGAGGAGGATTGATCCTTATTGGAGGTCTCAGCTTTTGGTATAATACTCCAAGGATCTTGGTGCATGCATGATTCTCAATGACCCGAATGGAGATGATAGATACATGGTGGATGATGTCGCATATATTCACATGGCATAGTCTTCTTGACTAGAGATTCTAGTCTCAAGGAGAAGCTGCTGCATGCGGCATATGAGGACTTCTTTTCCATGCATTGTGATGCATATCTTGCCTTGGCAGAGGAGTTCTTTTGGGAGGGCATTCGGCAAGAGATATTTCAGAATATGGAGAGATGCAGAGCCTGGATGATGGTGGAGAGGATGTCACATCCACCTTCCTACTCATTGGGAGTAAGGGAGCATTTTCAGTCGAGCCATTTCAGCTCAAGTCTTCTAGTACATAGTAGAGAATGTACAATTTCACTTTATGTTTTGTAATTCTTCTCCTTTTATGAGCAGCATATTGTACAAAGGAGGATTATTACTTCTTGCATATTGTATAATGATGTACTTGAAACAATTTTTAGCATTGATATTGGCTATCTCATTGGTGGTTGGTGGGGAAAGCCACATGATTCTTGGTGTGCACCATTGGCACCCTTTTGTACTTTCATGTATATATCTTGTAAAATGATTGTGGTAGCAAAAAAGTGGCTAGGAGAACAAATTTTTTTGTTTTATTTGATGCAAACAAGGGATGCATTGCACTGGTTCCATGGGTGGAACTATGATTCACTCTCTGGTTGTCGTTTGGCAACTTGTTCTTAATGTACTATGCTTCCATGTGTTGCTGCTATGTTTATGTTCATGGGAAGCTTTTATTGGAGAGTGGGATTGAGATTGAGGATGCCCATTGGGAGCATGATCCTCCCTACTATACATGTTGTACATCTCAGGAGGAGCCATGGGCCAACCATGAAGGCCACATTACATTTCTTGTCTTCTTGTGGGAGGAACCACTTGGAGAACTTGAGGCGGCACCCCATGGATCATGGATGTAGAAATTAGCTGAATAAATCACTTATTCAATGAAGATTAACCCGATCATACATCAATTTCGAATTGCATGCATAACACATAACCTTCTTCTACAATTAATTGTCACATGCAGAAATAACAGAAGCAATCTCACATCAAATCAATCACACATTAACTCAGTATGTATGGGGAAAGCCTATAGCTGAAAACCCCGCAGCTATTGTGTATATTATAATGGAGAAATCAAGTAACCAAACAAGTACAATAATCCTCACAAGTACTCAGTACTCTCTCATGAAGTTACTCACAATCTGACTCAGTTTTGAACAAGTCTGAGGTTCAAAACTCCCCGCCAATTGCCTTGCCTCTATTGCGCAATCATGGCCCGTATATGAAGAGGTTCAAGGTTCGAATCCCCTTCCCTTGATTGCGTAATTGTCATGGACAATTCCTCCAAGTGTAATGCAAATCTCATGAACAAATCACCAACCGATAGCTTACCACCCCTTTCATCTACCTTCTTCCACCGGTCTCCACCGAATCGATCATGCATCGTAGTGAACTCGAAGTGTTCTTGAGTTGACTAATGAGTTAATATTTAGTAGATTAAATATTATTTAATTTACTCCACCATATCTAGTTGATTAATAATAAGTTAAACTAATCTCAACTAGTTCAACTAAAATAAACAGAACACAACTCCTCTATCTGTCCCGTTAACTCCTCCAAAACTTCTGCCACTGAAGTCCAACTGAAGTCAACCATGCAAGATGCCATCAAACCCTAGGAACCACGTGATTCCTCTGTCAGTTGCATGAGCCACCTCCATGACTCGAACTGAAGTGCTCCAAGAGAGTAAACTGCTGCTTATAGTCAAAATATTATTAAGGGTAAATAATATTTGACTTCCATATTTTTAGGAGATCAGTCTAAAAATAGCCTGGGTCCTAAAAATTAGGGTCTCATCTATTTTTACCGACATGTCGTATACTCCAAGAATCTCCAAGTAGAATTCCCAAATTATGCTCCGTATGTCTAAAAATAGACATAGTCTAAAAATAGACTTTGCGCCAGAATTTGCCTGCGGGCCCACTTAGTGAAGGCGACTTCATTTCACTAAGCTCCATCATCTTGCCGCATTCTCAACACTCCCTCTCAGCAAGATATGGATTATCTGCAACCCCTATCCTGCCTCTGTGGAATTCGAACTTGCTCCTGGTGAGCGCCTTCGTCAGGATGTCGGCATCCCGATCCTCCGTGGGAACATATGAAAGCATCATGATCCTCCGCTGAACACAATCTCTGATGTGATGGTACCTGATGTCGATATGTTTGGACCTATCATGAAATACTGGATTAGCCGAGAGCTTGATGCAGCTCTGGTTATCACAGTAGATCACTGTAGGCTCCAAATGCAACCTGAACAAACCCGCGAGGATCTTCCTCATCCAAATAGCCTCGCATGCAGCCAAACTTGCTGCCATGTACTCGGCCTCTGCTGAACTGAGTGCCACGGATCTCTGCTTCCTGCTGTACCACAGGAAATTCGTCGCCGACCCAATGTTGAAACCTCCAAAGTGCTCTTACGCTCTTCCGGTCTCGTTGGCTTCTCGTCTAATCTGCACGGCAAAACCAGAAAGCTTCACTCCATCCTCCTGTCTGTACCATAGACCATATCCCGATGTGCCTCTGATATAGCGCAATACATGCTTGCCCGCCTTCCAAAAGAGCGTGGTAGGCTTAACCATAGCTTGCGAAAGCTGGTTAACTGCATAGCATATATCGGGTCGAGTATTGACCAGATACATCAACGACCCCACCAACTGTCGATAGACAGTGGCATCCACTACCTCCTCCGAAGTAGCATCTCCCTTCCTCCATCCTCCAGGAAGAGGGGTATCAACAGGCTTGCAGCCCTGCATGTTGAACCTCTCTAGAATCTCCCGGGTATACTTGCCCTGAGAAACAAACAGTCCTCCGCTGCGCTGCCAAATCTCCAATCCCAGGAAATAATGAAGGATGCCCAGGTCCTTCATCTCAAACTCTCGTGCAAGATCCTCCTTGCATGAAAGTATCAATTTCTCATCGCCAGTCAAAATCAGATCATCTACATACAGTACGATGATCAACAGCTTCCCCTCCACCACAATCTGGTACAGGTTAGGATCCGCCTCACTCTTGGAGAATCCAAGCCCGGTGAAGTAGCTGTTTATCCGAGTGTACCAAGCACGAGGTGCTTGCTTCAGCCCGTACAGTGCTCTCTTGAGTCGGCACACATGCGACTCACTACTGAAGATCTCAAAACCTTCAGGCTGCTCTATGTACACCTCTTCCTCAATAACTCCATTGAGGAACGCAGTCTTCACATCCATCCGATGAATGTGCCACCCCATCTGCGCTGAGAGAGCAAGGATCGTCCGTATGGAAGAGTACCTTGCGACAGGTGCAAAAGTCTCCTCATAGTCAATCCCTTCGATCTGTGAGAAGCCACGGGTGACAAATCTCGCCTTGTACTTCTCCACACTCCCGTCAGCCGCCTGCTTCACCTTGTAGATCCATCGCGAACCTACAACTGATTTCCCAACCGGTCTTGGGACAATCTCCCATGCACTGTTCCTGATGATCGAATCATATTCTTCGATCATGGCATCAACCCATGCGGGTTCCTCCACAGCTTCCTCAAAAGAGGATGGCTCCGTCACAACACATTGACTCATAAGAGCCATGTATCCAGTGTACCGATCCGGTGACTGTCTCTGTCTGCGCTGTGCTGTAGGTGGTCCTACAACCCTCTCTGCATCCCGAGCCAGTCGCTCAGCTTCTGTAGTGCGCATGCGCCCTCTGATGGTTGGCGCTGCCTGGGTGGTTTCTTCCACCTCCCGAACCTCCTCTTGTGGCTGATCCACATCCGGAAGCTCCTCCTTAGGAACTAACAGCTCCTCATCTGCATGCAAGTGTAGCTCCCTCTCAAGCGAACACCGCATGGCTTTCTCCTCCTGAAATTTTATATCCCGTCGCACAACAGTCTTTCGACTGTCTGAAAAATACACCCGATAGTTGTGAGGTGTATCAGTGTACCCCACAAATATTCCAACCTCAGCAGTTGGATCCAGCTTCCTTCTCGCATCCTTTGTCACATGCATGTAGACAGGAGAACCAAAGATCCGCAAATGGGAAATATCAGGCCTCTTGCCAGAATAAGCCTCCTCCGTTGTACTCATGCCAAGAACCTTGTGAGGACAACGGTTCTGCACATACACTGCTGTATTGCATGCCTCAGCCCACAAGTGAAGGGGTAGGCCCTGACCATGCAACATCGCCCGTGCAGCACCCACGATCGTTCTGTTCTTCCGCTCAGCCACCCCGTTCTGCTGTGGGTTATGGGGTGCGATGAGCTCTCTCCGAATCCCTTCTGCGTTGCATAACTCCTTGAATTCAGCCGAGATGAATTCACCACCGTTATCACTCCTTAGAGCAATCACCTTCTTCCCCGACTCCTTCTCGACCAGTGCTTTAAACTCACAGAACTTCGCGAATGTATTGCTCTTCTTCTGCATGAAGAAGATCCAGCACTCTCGAGAGAAATCATCAACAAAGATCACATAATACCTGTGCTTTGCTGTCGAAGCAACTGAGAAAGGACCACACACGTCTGTGTGAACTCTCTCACGGATCGTCGTGGCGCGACTATCCTTCTCGTGAAAGGTGGCTTTCACATACTTCCCTAAAGTACACCCCTTGCACTGATCTGACTGCGCAAGGGTGCCCTTAGGAAGTCCAGTAGAAATCTGCTGCAGAATCTTCAAAGCTCCATGGTGAAGATGGCCCAATCTCCCGTGCCATAGTTCGCCCTCATCATCCCGGCTCACCACTTCTCCCGCCTTGCATGCCATAGCTACACAGTCATCTACCTGCAACTGATAAAGGTTCTGAGTTCGAACCCCTATCTTCCGGGTCTCTCCAGTAGTCTTACTGCGCAGGAAGGCTTTTCCTTCGCTGAAGACCACATCATACCCCTTATCCTCCAACATCGCTACTGAAATCGGGTTCTTCTTCAATCCAGGTACATGCATGACATCCTTTAAGACAAAGGGTTTACCAGACTCCCTCTGAAAGGATACGGTACCGATACCAGTCGCACTGTATCTACCGTCATCGCCCATCTCGATGTGCATACCCAAATCCTTGTCCTCCAGATCTGAGAACAACTCCCGATCTCCCGTCATATGAAATGACGCACCGCTGTCCAAGAACCACACCGATCCCAGCATACTTGAAACTAAGCATGCAATCAGTGAAAAGTCAAGCTCGAACTGTGAAGCCAAAGCTTCTCCATCTGCAGATCTTCCCGCTTGCTTGTTCTTCTTCTTTGGACAATTTGTAGCATAATGTCCGTGATCATGGCAGTGAAAACATTTCACTTTCGCCATATCCTGCTTCTTGCCCTTAGCTCCAGAATGAGAGGTTCTCTTACCCTTCCCTTTCTTAGCTTTGGACACCAAAGCGCAGTTTTCTTCATCAGCTCCCTTTGATGAAGATCCATCTCGAGTAGTCCTCCTTATCTCCTCCTGCATGAGATCCGCCCAAAGGCGCTCCCATCCCGGCAGCTTCTCCCGACCATTGACACTATCTTGATATGAGTGCCAAGCCTTCGGAAGACCAAGGAGAGCCAGGTCGACCATATCCTCTTCATCGACAGTAACTCCCACACTTCCCAGTTCATCTCTGCATTGAGTGAACTTCGTGAGGTATTTAGCGATACTGTCGCCCTTCTCCATCTTGATGTTCCTGAGCTTATCTTTGAGCGCCAGCTTCCTTTGGTCACTCTTACTCTGGAATAGATCCGTCAAAGCTTTCCACATTAAATATGGAGTAGCCTTACCATGCAGGCTGGATACAATATGATCCTTGATGCCCTCCAACAGGATCCTTCGACATTTCGCGATCTTCTTTTGCCATGCATCGACCAGAGCTGCATCAGTGGGCTTTGGGACATCCGCATCCACGAACTCCTTCAGACCATTATCTTCTAACACCGCTTCCATTCGATCCTTCCATGCAATATAGTTCGAACTGCCTTCAAGAGCATATTCGAGTCGCAAACCATTGAAAGAAGACATCTTTCAACACCGGCACCAAGAAGAACAACCTTCTGCAAAATTTGAATTCCAAACTCCAAGCTCTATCGCTTCCGATCTACACTTGAGAACAAATTATTTCCAAATCAGAGATTGACTGCAAGGGCATTCACCAGATCTTTCACCTTACAAAGAAGGATGAATATTCCGGAGGCTACCTGGCCCGCATGCAGACTCTGTCCGAGGAAATAAGTTTGCAATCACTGTAATAGATCTCGACAATTAATCTCGCTCCGATACCATGTAGAAATTAGCTGAATAAATCACTTATTCACTGAAGATTAACCCGGTCATATATCAATTTCGAATTGCATACATAACACATAACCTTCTTCTATAATTAATTGTCACATGCGGAAATAACAGAAGCAATCTCACATCAATTCAATCACACATTAACTCAGTATGTATGGGGAAAGCCTATAGCTGAAAACCCCGCAGCTATTGTGTATATTATAATGGAGAAATCAAGTAACCAAACAAGTACAATACTACTCACAAGTACTCAGTACTCTCTCATGAAGTTACTCACAATCTAGCTTGGTTTTGAACAAGTCTCGGGTTCAAAACACACCACTAACTGCCTTGCCTCTATTGCGCAATCATGGCCTGTATATGAAGAGGTTCAAGGTTCGAATCCCCTTGCCTTGACTGCGCAATTGTCATGGACAATTCCTCCAAGTGTAATGCAAATCTCATGCAAAACAAATCTCCAACTGATAGCTTTACTCACCCTTTCATCTACCTCCTCCACTGGTCTCCACTGAACTGATCATGCACTGTAGTGAACTGAAGTGTTCTTGAGTTGACTAATGAGTTAATATTTAGTAAATTAAATATTATTTAATTTACTCCACTCATATATAGTTGATTAGTTAGTTAACTAATCCCAACTAGTTCAACTAAAACAAACAGAACACAACTCCACTACTTGTCCCGTTAACTCCTCCAAAACTCCTGCCACTGAAGTCTAACTGAAGCCAACCATGCAAGATGCCATCAAACCCTAGGAACCACGTGATTCCTTGTGTCAGTTGCATGAGTCACCTCCATGACTCAAACCGAAGTGCGCCAAGAGAGTAAACTGCTGTTTATAGTCAAAATATTATTAAGGGTAAATAATATTTGACTTCCATATTTTTAGGAGATCAGTCTAAAAATAGCCTGGGTCCTAAAAATTAGGGTCTCATCTATTTTTACCGACATGTCGCATACCCCAAGAATCTCCAAGTAGAATTCCCAAATTATGCTCCGTATGTCTAAAAATAGACATAGTCTAAAAATAGACTTTGCGCCAGAATTTGCCTGCGGGCCCACTTAGTGAAGGCGACTTCATTTCACTAAGCTCCATCATCTTCCTGCATTCTCAACACATGAGGAGATGGAGGAGTTTGCACAATCAAATCTTTTCCCTTTGTTACACTGAAAACTGTCACCTTGACATTCTGCTGACCGTATGAGCTCATTATTACTCATACTTCCTCTTTTTGCAAGTCTAATATACCAGCTCCTCATATCAAGCTTCAAAATCAGAAGAAAATCCTTAAAATCCCCTAAAGAATTGGTATCGCACTTTCTCTATGCATTCCCTGCGGTCCCGCACCTAAAGCTCAACCTGCATGCGGAACCATACCACACGTTCTTTGTGTAATGGGTGCGGACCTCTGTAAAACATAAAAAGGCGAGAAAATGAAGATTAAAAAGTGAATTCCAGGTGAATTCTAGAAGATTCTAGACGGGAATTTTCGGAATGGATACGCTTTGAAGCTGGTTCATGCATCCCTCTCTTAATGGAGCTAACCCCTTGATGTAAGGAGTTTATCCCTTTGAAGGAGGATTCTATCCCTTCATATTTGGAACTAGAAACCTCCTCTCTTTCACTATAAAAAGAGGCCTTGGGTAGCCTCAAAGGGAGTTCAAGCTTATGAGATTTGAAGTTAAATGTTGTTGAGATTTAGACTTGAGTAACTTAAGACTTTCTGTGAGGTTAAATCACTTATCCTCATTTGTCTTAGTTCAAAGAGTGCAATGCTTGTCAGAGTAAAGGAGATTCCTGCTTCGGACCCCGGGAGGACCCGCACAACATCAAGGCACAGGTTGTAAAGGTTTTCTATCTTTAAAGTTAATACAAATATACTCATTTCTCTCATTAAACTGTCAATTTGTGGTTTATTTCATAAATTCCTTGATCATTATGATAAGCATGATTTATGATAATGTCTATACAGGTGTTGCTTAATCTTTTTCCTTGTTTGTGATTGCAGATATACGAAGGACGTTCTTTCAGTGCACGGGAAGGACTTCAACAAAATCAAGTAAGCAAGCAAAGCGTTGGATATAAGGTAGGCCTTGCACCCTTAAAGTGTTTTTATAAATTGCATATGCTTAGAGAGAGATTAGTATAATTGGCTGTTTGTTGCTAGTTACCTTTTGTACTAGAGAGATCGGTCTTGTCCGCAAGACGGATTAATCTACACAACAAAATGGCGACTCCACTGGGGAAGAAATTTTGTTTGTTCTTGGTTCTCTTTGATTTTTGACTTGAGAAAAGGTTTCTTTTTCTGGTTTTTGATTGATTCACATCTGTCTGGGTGCTTTAAATTTTTTCTGTTTTTGAGAATTTAGAAGTATTTTGGATTTTTCTATCATTTTTGCTAGGACCGCACTCTGCATAACTGTTACAGTGCGGGCAGTTTCGCACGTTCTTTATAGAATACAGTGCGGGACCGCACCTGTCAACACTGCTTACATGCGGACCCTGTAAAAATTTTGAAAAATCTCTAGGTTTCTTTTTCTGGTTTATTTTTAGATCTTTGGTTTCTGCCCAGACTGGTTATTGTGTCTATCAAGAATTCATTGTTTATGAACTCCAACAGTGTTAGTGTTTTGAATGATTTTCTAGAAGTTTTTGCCGATTGGATTATTTTTCCCGTTTGGTCTTTGTAGTGATTCAAATTTTTGACAATCTGTAGTATCTCAGATCACATAAGATCTCTTTTTGTCTATTGAATCCGACCTCATTGTGAAAACATCCTAGTTTGAGAAATTAAGCCTTTTTGATTTCTTTGCAAATCTTCGAAAAGAACTTGTTTGAAAAGTTTTGAATTTCATTTATTCTTTGAGTGTTTTGGAAAACATATTTTGAGTGTTTTTGATCTGTTTGATAGATTCTTAGTTTGCTGAATAACTAAGAGAAACATTCATAAAAAAAAAAACTCTAAAAAGCTTTTACTCAATTTAGATTAGTTTTTTAAGATTAGTCTTCATAGTTTTGAATAGTTTTAATTTTTGTAGATTTCTTTCGAAAGAGAATTGTGTTGTAGCTTCTTGTTTGGAAAAGAAAATAGTTTTTCTTGTGAGCTTTGATAGTTTAACGAAAAGACAAAATAGTTTCTTTCACTTAGTTTTCATGTTTGAAGAAGAAATTTGAAAGTTGCATTCTCTAACTCTTCTTTAGATAGAAAATTCATTGAAAGAAAAAGAATTGAATATCATCATAGGTGCATTTTAGTGTTTTTGGAGGTCGAGTCTTCACATCATACAAAGTTTCATTTCCACGCCCATTTGACTTAAGAAACAGCTCTTAAAAGTAACGCTTAAATAAAATTCATCTAGTAATCTTTTTATTTTTAGGGCTCTCATCACCAACATAGCTTAGGCTAGTATCTTGGAGTAGGGAGTAATTAACTCTCCAAGATAGATAAAACAAACAAGTAGATATATCTTGCGGTAGGAAGAATTCCAGTTTTTGCATGTATGCTCTGGGAAGCTCCTCTTAAAGGAGTTAAGCACGAGATCATATCTGAACCAGTGGGGTAATCAATCCTTCCTCATTGGGAACGATAGAAGATACACACGTATTAAAAACGGTAAACCTCGGATAGACCATTGTCGAGGAGCCAGGGGTCACTTGTCGGTAAAACCTTGGATTCTGTTCAAGGAGCCTTCAAGGGGATTGAGCTTTGTTACTCTGCCCTTGCGTGTGTGTCGGATCGTAGACTGTTCCCCCAGGTATATGTGTTTCAGTTGGTAACCTTAGAGGCCATAATCTTTAGGATTCTTTCCTAAGGTGACGGTGGAGGGAAGATCCCACTGTACCTGGAACAGACGTCGACTAGACTCACTTGGACTCTCTGGGGGGTTCTCTTCACTCGAGATGGTTATGTGAAGAAACTTGTGCCAGTCTGTTTCATTAAGCAGGTTGTCGGGGTAACTGCTCCAACCGCCCTTTTCGTGTTAAAACTCTACTAAGTTGGATTTCATCACCAACTAGTGATTTTAGTACGGAAAGTTACTTGTTTGTGTGTGGTTTGAACTCTTAGATTTTTTTTAAGCGTATGATTCAATTGTTTGTTTCTTAGAGACTTTAGGTGTTTTTATTGAAATTTTTCTTTGTTTGCGTGTGATTAGATAATTTTTCATCGTGGCGGAATTGCCGAGACAATCCCGGAGAATACAAGGGAAACCCCCTGAATTTACACCAGGTCATTTAGAAGGGCTTCAGGCTCTGGTACCACACAGTAGCCGTAGAATTAGATCAACAGAAGCTGAAAGCTCTGCTATTGTGATACATCCTGATCATCAAATTCCCACAACAGAATATATTCAAGAACCGATTTCAGTTTCTGAAGTCACTGAAAATATTTCTCCTACAGGAGAATTATCTGACGAACCTGAAATCTCTGAGCCTGAAACTGAATCTTCTGTGTTAGAAACATCTTCGGGATTTATCTCACCAACTTCTAGCGATCTAGGTTCACCAAGGGTTAGAAATATCATTACTGAAAATCTTCCTTCTGGACTAATTTCTATAGAGGAACTTACTAATCCAGACGAAGACATATCTCTTCCCAACTCCCCTCAATCGTTAAATATTAGGGAGCGTGAATCCATTTTCTACAGCCCTATTCGAACTAATCCCTGGTATCTTTCTTTAACTGATTTTTTAGAGAATCCGGGTCTTACTTTTTATCCACCTCGAGCTCCATTTCATCCTACACCCAGAGGTTACTATCCGTCATCTATTATGGCTGGAGAGTCGTCCATGTTTTCGCAAACGCTTGAATCTTTTTTACATGGTGGTCCTTCTGTTCCTGCGGGATATCAGTCTTTGTCTGGTACTTTCTCAGGAGCAACTCCTCAACCTATCGAAAATGTGTTATCATCTGGTCTTGGTGGACTTAAAATTGAAACGTCGAACGCAGAGCAAGTTTTCATGATGTCTGGTAATATTCCTAATCCTCAAGCTCAAGGCAATCAGTTTCCTTCTGGGGGTCAACCTCAGGGAATTCAGTTACCACTTGGGGGGCAACCTCAGGGTGGACAATTACCGCCTGGGGGGCAACCCCAAGGTAGTCAGTTACCACCCGGGGCTCAACCTCAAGGTAGCTTTTTCCCAAGACAAACGGTGGATCAATATTATTTTGGGGGGCAGCCCCAAGGACAATACATACCTCAAGGTTACCAACCCCAAGGACAATACATTCCTCAAGGTCAACCCCAAACTCAATATGCTCCTCAGGGTCCTCAACAACCCCAGCTTCAGTACGTGCCTCAAGGTTATCAACCTCAAGGGCAGTACTCAATACAAGGATACCAACAGCCTTCTGGTCAACCATCTATTCAAGGAGCCGGAACTTTACCTTATTATCAACCCTACGTTCAACCAGGTTTTGGTCCTTACGTTCAAACTTCTACGGGACAGTACCCCGAAATGATGGTGTGGGATCCGTCCCAATATCAATAGCCTTTGCAGCCTAATGTGCAGGTACCTTATCAACCTGGTCAGCCAATGGTTTCTGGTTCAATTCAGCAACCTGGTCAGCCAGCTATTCAAACTCCTGCACCTAGTTCAGTTCAGCAGGCTGGGCCTAGTACACCTCAGACTCCGCCCCAAACTGCTGTAACTGCTGCAACGTCTGTTCAACCTGTTACACCTATTTCTGGAGTGTCTGTAGCCCCGAGTTCGGCTATCCCTGTATCCGGGCAAATCCCTCAGGTCTCTGTACCTCAGTCAGGGCCTACAACTCAGACTACAGTTCAGATGCCCGCAGGACAATCTGGTACAAGTACAGTTGTTACGAGTCAACCTCAGTTTACTTATCAACCGTACCAAGGACAGCCGCAATACGGTCCCTATGTTCAGAATCCGAGCTACCAACCATACCCCGGTTATACTTATCAACAACCTCAGTATGGTCCGATTCATCCTGGTTATCCGGGAGGTTATACAATACCCAATGCTAATCCAATTCCTAGTTATCCCGGGTATCCGCCTCCTGGATCTGCTTTGGCTTCTCAAGGTTTTCGTGACCCTAACCGTCAGTTACCGTTCATCGCAACTTTGGATTTACCAGATTTGACGCGCCTTACTAATGATCCTATTTTCTATTATCATAACTGGCCGTCAATGCCTCATAAGTTGCCCAGTGACATACCAAAATTTGAAGGTAAGTCAGGAGAGGATCCATCAAATCATGTGATGACTTATCACCTTTGGTGTGCATCTAATTCTATTGTTGATGATTCGATTCGCTTACGTCTTTTCCAAAGGACACTCATAGGTCTTGCAGCCAAATGGTACATTGAGTTGCCACGAGGCTCGTTTCATAATTTCAGTCAATTAGCAACGTCTTTCTTAACTCATTTCCAGTTGCCTGTCAGATACGACAATGGCACAGAATTATTAACTTCATTAAAACAATCTACGTCCACGTATATTTCTGATCATATTCATGAGTGGCGACGTAGACGACGTTTGGTGAAGGTTTATATTCCGGATCAAATTTTGGCAGAATGGTTTGTAAAATCATTACTGCCTAAGATCACTGAAGATGTAGCTAAGGCTGGTGTTGTTACTGAAGAGCAAGTAATTGCTCAGGCTCAGTACCTAGACCTCGTTTATACGCAGTCAGGTACTTTACATGAAAAAATTCCTGATTTACCCAAACAAGGTCAAATTGATGCTCCTCCTTCAGGGTCTCATGCCGCTGACGGTATGATTGGTACAGTTAGTTCCAAAAGTAAGAAGAAATCTTCAAAGAATTCTTCTCCAATCATAACTTTACCTGATTCCCCGAAGGGAGAATCCTCTCAAGAAGTTTCTGCCGATATTCATGTCGTTGAAACATCTACGGCAAAATCAAAATCCGGTGGTAAAAAGAAGGGGAGGAACAAAAACAAGAAAAATTCGAAGAGAAAACAGATAGAGAAGAATCCAATGACGAGAAACGTAAACCTCGCTATCCTTGCTTCATTTGTGAACAAGATCACTTCACGAAAGAATGTCCATATCGAGAGGAGGTTACGAAACTCATTAAAGGATCGCAACAACCTGCTGTCTTGAAGGATCCTTTTCCTGTTCAAGATAGTAAGATGATTGGTTCTTCCTCGACCACTTTAGAAGAGCCTATTATGATGATGTCTCATATAAGGGTTGCGACGCGATCGCAAGATTACGGTTCTAAGAATCCCGTTGATGGCAAAGAAGGAGAGTCTTCCAATGCCAACTCATCAAATACAACTCCTCCTATTTCCAGTCCGCTACAGATCGAGAAACAAAATCCAGACTTGATAATCAAGCCACCTGCTAAAGGTGTTCTTCGTAAATCAGCTTTCAATCCACATGCGAGAGCTGCTCAGAATTACAACATTGTTGAAGATTTAGCTATTTCTCCTTCAGCAATGTCGGCTTTGGAAGTGCTGCAGCCGTGTCCAGCACAGCGTAAATTGTTATTGTCTGCCATAGGAGCTGTTGATGTTAATGATTCTAACCTTATAATCTTCGATTTAGAAACTAGTACACCACGTCTTCCTCATCAAATGGCTTTCCAGATTCCAGTGTTAGTAAAAAACAGACCTATTTTTCGGACCGTGATTGATGAGGGAGCTTCAACGTGTATTATGTCGCTTCAGTGTTGGAAATCTCTTGGTTCTCCTACACTTAACCAATCTCCGACGATTCTAAAAGCTTTTGATGGTCGAGGTTTTCAACCTTATGGTATTTTGCAGGATTTACCCATAGGGGTTGAAGGGAAAATTGTTAATCTAGATGTGGAGGTGGTTGATGCTCCTCTAGATTACAACCTTCTACTGGGTCGTAGTTGGTCTTATGCTATGACTGCTGTTGTCTCTTCGGTCTTTCGACTTATAAAATTTCCATATCAAGGAAGGATCGTGACACTAGATCAGTTAACTTATTTTTCGTCAGACCCAGCCTCTACAGAAACAATCCAGCATGTTGGTAAAACGACTATCTCTTATAAGGATGTTGGAGTAGGTTTGATTAAAGATTCTGGTTTGCTAGGAACTTTTTCCTTTCCTCCTCCTAACGTATCGTCTTCTACAGCAACTATTCATATGATTTCGTCAGACACAGTTTTGACTGATGATCTTTGGATACTACCTTCGGAATCCGAGATTGACTCATTTGATGGCGTGATGCCTTTGAGTCCATTTGAAATTGCGTACCAGACTGTACAGTCTTTTTCCAACACCTTTTCAACCAAAATTGATCCAATGAATGGGATCCAAGAGGAATCACTTTCTATTTCTAGTTCAGACGCAACGACATTTCCTGAAATTGTTCATACAGATGAGCAAATTCGTGAGTTTTTGTCTGTTGATGATTTACCATGGGAAGATCTCCATCATAGGTCTTCATTCTTACCTGAATTAGATCATTTTGAAAATGATTTCGCTTCAATATTTACTGCTGAATATGCCAAGGAACCTCAGAATCCATTGAAAAATCCTGATTCTGAATTAAATTTAGAAAATATATCTAGAACGGTTCCAATTGACATTTCAGTAAAACCTGGAATAATTGAAAACATTCATATAGGTGCTTGTTGTTCAGACGAAGAAATTCAGACTTATAAAGCCCTATTTCAAGAATTCCGAGACGTGTTTGCCTGGTCTTACGAAGAAATGCCAGGAATTGATCCATCGATCGTAGTACATGAAATTAAGACTTACCCGGATGCTAAACCTGTTCGTCAACGATTACGTCAAATACATCCTAGGAAAGCTGCTGCTATAAAGAATGAAGTTGAAAAATTACTTCGCGCAGGATTTATTTATCCAATTCCCTTAACGGATTGGGTATCGAATATTGTTCCTGTGACTAAAAAACAAGGAACAATAAGAGTATGTATCGATTATAGGGATATTAATTGAGCGTGTCCAAAGGACAATTATCCAACTCCCTATATCGATCAGATAATCGACGATTGTGCTGGGAGTGAACTATTCTCCTTTATGGATGGTTTTTCCGGCTACAATCAAATAAACATACTCCCTGCAGATCAACCTAAAAGAGCTTTCATTTGTCCATGGGGAACATTTGCCTATTGTAAACTACCTTTTGGACTTAAGAACGCTGGAGCAACTTTTCAACGGGCCATGTCTTATGCGTTTCATGACATTAAGCACATTGTTCAACCATATCTTGATGATTTACCTGCTCATTCATTACGTAGGGCCGATCATCCCACTCATTTACGAGCAATTTTTATGAGATGTCGGCATTATCAGATAAGGTTGAATCCGCATAAATGTGTTTTCTGCGTAGAATCGGGTCGTTTACTGGGATTTGTTGTCTCGAAATCAGGCATTCGTGTTGATCCTTCGAAGGTCGAAGCTATTGTTAAATTGCCTCCTCCTTCGACATTGCGCCAACTCCAGAGTTTGCAGGGGAAAGCAAAATTTTTACGTAGATTTATTTAGAACTATGCCGAGCTTGCAAAGGGTTTTACCCGGTTGTTGAAACAGGACATTCCGTTCTTTTGGGACGAGGTCGCCGATCGATCTTTTGATGCACTTAAACACGCGTTGACCCATGCACCGTTATTGCATCCTCCCAACTACAACCAGGATTACTTTCTGTATCTCGCTGCTTCTCATTCCACTATTGGGATGGTATTAGTTCAGGAAGATGAATCTCACAACGAACATGTGATTTATTATCTTAGTCGAAATTTGAATCCGACTGAAATCAAATATACACATGTGGAGAAATTGGCCTTGGCAGCTGTTCAAGCTGTCCAACGTTTTCGACATTACATATTGTTACGTAAAACCACAGTAATTTCTGATTGCAACCCTATGATGTATATTTTGACCAGACAATTGCTAGGGGGCAAATATTCTAAATGAATAGTTATCCTACAAGAATTTGACTTGGAATTTGAAAAATCCAAGGCAAAGAAATCTTTGGTTTTTGCGGAACTAATGTGTGATTTTCCCTCTACTGATATTGAAACAGTGGCAGAAGAGTCCATTGTGGACGAATCTTTGTTTCTTATCAGTACGCTTGATCCATGGTATGGGGATATTATTGTATATCTCCAAACCCAATCTTTTCGGCCTGAAATTTGACGAACTCAACGACGGAAAATACGCTTCCAATCCCAACAATATAACATCATTGGTGATACTCTTTATCGACGAGGAGCGGATTCTGTTTTCCGACGTTGTTTAACTCATGAAGAAGCTGAAAAGGTACTCAATGACTGTCATTCTGGAGCATGTGGTGGTCATATGTCTGGGTATGCCATTGCCCAAAAGATATTGCGTGCAGGTTATTTCTGGCCAACATTATTTAAAGATTGCATTTATGCGGTTCGGAAATGCCACAACTGTCAAATTTTTGATAGGAAAATGCGCGCGCCACCCGCTCCTCTTCACCCTATACTTGCTGTTGGTCCATTTGCAAAATGGGGTATCGATTTTATCACATGTAACCCTCACTCGGCCGGGGGGCATGCCTATATTATTCTCGCAGTAGATTATTTTACGAAATGGGCCGAGGCGATGCCTACATATTCAGCTGACGGCAAGACTGCTGCAACATTCGTATTCAATCACATAATTGCTAGGTTTGGTGTTCCTCAAGCTATTATTACAGATCATGGAAGTCATTTTCGGAACATCATGATGACTGAATTAACAGAACAACTTGGCCTACGCCACGATAATTCCACTCCGTACTATCCACAAGCAAATGGTCTGGTTGAAGCTATTAATAAAGTTTTAGTCACCATGATTAAATGAATCATTGGTATTCACAAGACCTATTGGCATTCCATGTTATTTTCAGCGCTTTGGGCATATCGAACCTCAGTCAAAACATCAACGGGTTTCACTCCTTTTCAACTAGTTTACGGTTTAGAAGCTGTGCTACCAATTGAATGCGAAATATCGTCATTAAAATTAGCCATAGAATTACTTCCAGCTACGTCTGAAGAGGAAAAACGTTTATTGTACTTGGCCCAATTAGATGAGAATCGGCGAAGTGCTGCAATAGCAAACGAGGCTCATGTTAAAAGGATAAAAGCTCAGTATGATAGAAATATGACCCCTCGAAATTTTTCAGAAGGAGACCTAGTTTTACTTTATGATCAAGCTAACGACAAGCTAGGAGCTGGAAAATTCGTGCCTATGTGGCATGGTCTTTACATTGTGAAACGAAAGTTAGCAAAAGGGGCCTATGAGTTAGTAGATTTTGATGGTGTCCCTTTAGATAAACCCAGAAATGGGCTTTATCTAAAGAGATATTACGCTTAAACAAGGTGTGGAGATTTTTTGTTAGTTTTAGATTTCTTTATTGTTGGTGTGTTTTAGATTAAAAAGTGTGCCTAATTTAGAAGTGTGTTTTTCACTATGACTGCTTATCTGAGTTTTACTCTTGATATTGCAGATGTCGACGTCTCTTCAAACCTACATTGGTTTTGCTGATGGTGCTTGTCGTAGTACACGGAACATTTCTTCCGCAGCTTGGGTTATCTATTCACCCTCTGACGAGTTAGTATCCATGCATAGGGTAAGCCTTGGTCAAACAACAAATAACATTGCCAGTATAGTGCAGTGATTGAGTTATTATCTGAGTCCATATCATTTGGAATTCGAAGTTTGATTGTAAGGTTGGATTCTGAACTTGTTGTATTACAGCTTAACAGGGTTTATACCATTAGAAATCCGGTGTTATTACGGTTGTTTTTGAGAGTTCGTCTCTTGGAACGTGAGTTTGATTACATTGAATATCAGCATATTCCAAGACGTTTAAATACATTAGCAGATTCAATTGCTTCTAGTATGATAAATAGACATTTGCAATAATTAAAAGTAGTAAAACAAAAACATTCATTTATGTACGCAGATAGCCGTCAAAAATAGTGATATATATCATAGGAGTGTGTTCAAAAAATATACATCATCTTCGATCATAGGTTGGAAACACCTTATGATCGGCAAAAATGGTAACACAAAAGTACAAAAATGAGTCTACATGATCATCTCATCACTGATGATGATCTCGATAGGAAACAAATGCTCGAGCCACCCTGCATAGAAACCTCCTGAAAGGTCCTGGGACTCCAATCACATATCTTTGAAGCCTAAAGGGAATATCATCTATACTCGTCTCTGGTATGTCTAGAGTCAAGTGCTCTAGATGATGTTCCAAATCAGTCAAAATTTCTACTGATTGGCCTGCTGGGGCTGGTGCGGGCGCAACTGGTTGCCTCCTCTCGAAAGGTTGGAGATGAGCTGGACGTTGTGGACCCACATCTGTATTTGAAAAACTTTTGGTTATTAGTTTTCTAAGACGATAAAAAATTAAAAATTTAGAACTTAGCAAACGTTGAAAAATGTTTTACCTGAATCGTCCCACTGTTCCCC
Source organism: Pinus albicaulis (assembly GCA_034641835.2). Lineage (NCBI taxonomy): Eukaryota > Viridiplantae > Streptophyta > Pinopsida > Pinales > Pinaceae > Pinus > Pinus albicaulis. The sequence goes on from CM076570.1 coordinate 1,173,514,264, forward strand.
TGCAGGGAGAGACATCTCTCTATCTCCGCGGAAATCTATCCCTGCATATGGAAAATCCTCTATCGTAAAAATTTGGCGATCCAGCCAATGAAAATATGAAACAGGGAATCGTACAATCTCAGTGCCCTCGATAGCATGACGAGCCATCAACGCGGACCAGCGAACCATCCTTGGTTCTCGAAGTCGACCGGCATCAACTGAAATACTCTGTGGAGCTAACTGAGGGACCCTCTCCAAAGCAAAAGAAACGACAATGGAACCATATCCAAAGTTTTTTAGTTTCCCGATTTTTGCTCTGGTAAGTTGGCCTTTTATATTTGCCAACACAGCTTCGCACCAGTTGAAGATGGTGCCACGAAAACAGTCCACAGCAATGCGCATTTGGGAACCAGTAGCTACATGAAGCGCGGCGCTCCCACATAGTTTGGTAACAGTGAATGCTATAACCTTCAGTTCAGGACGGATGATATGTTTTATGTCAATCCGTTTGTCCCGAGGATCTGGCTGATCATTGCAAAATTCGAGTTGAAGACTAGCGACAGTCTGGCCACCTGGCCTAGTCCCAAACAAAGATACATGTTCGCCCCTCTTGGACAAACCAGTCAAAAAATATATATCCTCCAGCTCAATTTCGAGCCGGTGGCCACCAATGAAGAAACACTGGTCCTCCACATGCCATCTGTCTACCAACCATGTTAAGAGTTCCACTTGTGCCCTCATGCCAGAGATGGCCCAGAATTTGTATAAGCAGCACGCTTTTAATACCCTTTGTGTGGGCAAATGGAGTATTGCAGCTTCATCCACATCCTCATGTTCCCTTTCTCGCCAAATAAGCATCTTGTTAATCCTGCAACATAAAATAAGGCATATTAGCATGATTTCATTTGAAAACTTTTGGCAGAAATTTGAGAAAACTATGCTTGAATTTTAACCGCGCGGGTACCGCACTCGCCCTTTGTAAACAGAGCATAGCTCCGCACGCAAGGTGTGTGTCGGGTGCGGCACCCCCGATTTTTTCCAGTTCAGAAAAAATCGGGGTCCGCAGGCAACCTGTGTCCCGCCTGCGGACCCCGCGGGCGCATTTTTTGACCTATTTTTGCCCTAAAAAATCAAAATAAAGCCTAAAAACGAATTTTAAACGGATGAAAAGCAAGATAAGGAGGTTGTGGATTACCTGGGGCTGACGATTTTCGATTCCAACGGTTGAATTTTCCAGAATCTTCACGGGAACTTTTTATCCAAAAGCTTTTTACTTTTCACTCTGCAACTGAACGGTAAAAATGAAATAGAAAAGGTCCTTTTTATAAGTTTTTTCGAATGAATGAATTGTAAATTTATTTATTTTTCACTTTAAAAGGGATATTTTTGAAAGCATTTTTATTTATCTTAAACAGGTATGTGTAATGTTTTGAGTTTTTGTGCAGAAACAGGATTTTTCAGGTGAAATAATCATTTTTCAACAAAGAGCATACTTTTATCACTTTTTCTGACTCTTTCAAAAATTTTACGAAAAAGCGAAACCTTGGAGTCCTCTTTAAGCCCTTTTCAGACTCTCTAAATATGAAAAGATTGCCGAGTACTTGACTATTCAAACTCGTTAAAGTAAATGAACAGTTGTCCCTTCAGTATAAGTTTACCCCTTTTACGGACTGAAATGGACTATTTACGAAAAAGGTATACGTTGACTAAATACGGTCAATAGAGTTCTCTCCCGCATTATTTTATCCTTTCTCGGGCTCGAGAGACTAAATTTACGAAAAAGTACACCCATGGAGTTTTCTTAAGTTTTTCTTCTGACTCCCTAAAACTGAAAAACACCGAGTTTCTCCTATACTGGACTCGTTAAAACTTAACAGTAAAGGACCTGTTTAATTTTCAACAAGAACGAACCACTCCTTCTTAGGGTTCGAATTTTAAACTAAGTTGGACTCACCCGAAGGGTGAGCTTATAACCAAGCAAATGTTATCCTCCTCAAGCTTGTCAAAAATAAAGAGGTACTTGCCAGAAATGGTGGGGGAAAAGAGAGAAAAATGAGCATGTTTGTTGTATTTTAAAATTGTCCAAAAACTCAGTCGACCACTCTTGGACACGACACTTATATTCACCTGGGTTGGGAAATCCTTTGCTTAACAGTTAATCAAACCACATTGAAAATTTTCAGCCGGTTTCTGGGTATTAGCTTTGAGTCAATTGTCACCAAGCCATCTGTAGTGTCGTTATGTGTCCAAGAGAACAGTTCAAACAAAACCATTCATCTACAAAATATCTGTCATCCATCATTGACCATCCCTGAGTCAGTCCTTGCCAACATATTTTCAAAACTTGATCTATGATTTCGTGTTGTGGGCCTGCCTACGACAGATCGCTTTCTATCGACATCAGCACATTATCTAGGAAGTTGATCCAGAAATCGTCAGTACCTTGAAATCTGCATGCCTCAATGGCAGGTTTCTCGCTTTCGACGACAGGTTACATCAATGACCTTCGATCGAATGACTCCGTGACATGTTCGACTTCAGCTCATTCATTCACATTTCATGGACCGTACTGAGTACTTTGAGAGCCATTGACATTACTGGTGGTTTCTCTCACACTTGTTAACAGTTCACATCATTGACTGGTAATCAAGTGGTTTCTACCATGTTCGACTTCGACATATTCATTCACATGGATAGAATCGTACTGGTTCGAGATGCGGAAATCAAGACCCTGGATCTAGTTTCCACCATCCAGGCTGCGAGGAATTTTGTTGTCATCTATACAGTAGACTTTTGATAAACAGATGGCTGCGTCCATACTGTGTCTACATATATTTGTACTATGATGTATCCAAAATCATTCCTGTATCAGAACGATTTCAGTTAGTTTATAGTTAGTTTTTATCTGAGTATGGGAATGCCTACCTCAGTGATGACATATACATGTATATATTTTGCATTGAATGTTTTTACAGGTACCGACTGGGGTGTCCACATGATGATCTTTGAAATGATAAAGTACTGCACTCTTCATATATGACAGACTATAGCTTCATCTATTACAGACTTTGCACTTTAGGGGGAAATTTGTTACACTGAAAACTGTCACCTTGACATTCTGCTGACCGTATGAGCTCATTATTACTCATACTTCCTCCTTTTGCAAGTCTAATATACCAGCTCCTCATATCAAGCTTCAAAATCAGAAGAAAATCCTTAAAATCCCCTAAAGAATTGGCATCGCACTTTCTCTATGCATTCCCTGCGGTCCCGCACCTAAATCTCAGCCTGCATGCGGAACCATACCGCACTTTCTTTGTGTAATGGGTGCGGACCTCTGTAAAACATAAAAAGGCGAGAAAATGAAGATTAAAAAGTGAATTCCAGGTGAATTCTAGAAGATTCTAGACGGGAATTTTCGGAATGGATACGCTTTGAAGCTGGTTCATGCATCCCTCTCTTAATGGAGCTAACCCTTGATGTAAGGAGCTTATCCCTTTGAAGGAGGATTCTATCCCTTCATATTTGGAACTAGAAACCTCCTCTCTTTCACTATAAAAAGAGGCCTTGGGTAGCCTCAAAGGGAGTTCAAGCTTATGAGATTTGAAGTTAAATGCTGTTGAGATTTAGACTTGAGTAACCTAAGACTTTCTGTGAGGTTAAATCACTTATCCTCATTTGTCTTAGTTCAAAGAGTGCAATGCTTGTCAGAGTAAAGGAGATTCCTGCTTCGGACCCCGGGAGGACCTGCACAACATCAAGGCACATGTTGTAAAGGTTTTCTATCTTTAAAGTTAATACAAATATACTCATTTCTCTCATTAAACTGTCAATTTGTGGTTTATTTCATAAATTCCTTGATCATTATGATAAGTATGATTTATGATAATGTCTATACAGGTGCTGCTTAATCTTTTTCCTTGTTTGTGATTGCAGATATACTAAGGACGTTCTTTCAGTGCACGGGAAGGACTTCAACAAAATCAAGTAAGCAAGCAAAGCGTTGGATATAAGGTAGGCCTTGCACCCGTAAAGTGTTTTTATAAATTGCATATGCTTAGAGAGAGATTAGTATAATTGGCTGTTTGTTGCTAGTTACCTTTTGTACTAGAGAGATCGGTCTTGTCCGCAAGACGGATTAATCTACACAACACCCTTTGAGGATGAGGGGAGACTCATCTATGATCCACTCCATTTATATGAGAAAAACATATGGTAAGAGCATTGTTGGCTTGCAAGTGATTTGTCTATATATATGCATCTCTTAACCATATATGTGCAGGGATTTGCTCAAAGGAGAGATATTCTTCCTTCTAGATTTGGTGGTCTACATAAGGCCATTGTGGATGATCACTCCCTAAGTGGATATGGGGAGGGGATTTCTCATGGAGAACATACTCACATTGCAAATTATATCATCCACTTTATCCAGACCTGTGAAGAGATTGGGGCAACAAGAAAATGGTGGGGAGGCCACCCATCATTTTATTTTCTATAGCAGTGGAGAGTCAAACTGCGTTGGCTACATTTGAGGGACCATTGTCCTTCTCCTTTACTTTACATCGTATCCAGCATGATTCTCCTTATGGTTCCCTTGGTTGATATTGCTAAAGCTTTTCTTGGGAGCATGATTGGAGGAGAGGCACATTGGGTGAATGTGTCCTTGGAGGGAAAGAACTCCCACACTCTTTGCACTACATGTTCTAGAGGGAGCATGGGAGATGGTATGCCCACTAAAAAAACACATTTGTTTCCTTATGAGGTGAGCCATATGAGGAATTTTATGCCATATGATGATTAATTCCAACTCATCACATATGAGATTATTTGGGCCAACATGTTTCATAACGTTGGAGGAGAGATCCTTAGAGGTCTAATCTCCATCTTTCCATTTGAGGGAAATATCATTGCAGCCCAGGATCAATATAAACTCTACACTTATCCTAAGTGGAGAGGAGGACAGCGTGGGGTAGGCTATTTTTTCTACCAAGATCAGATTTTCCGCCCACCTACATTGCTGGAGCCAGAGGTGGAAGATGAATTTTAGGAGTTGCCATGTTGGGAGGTAGCTTATTTTGCATGGATGATTTCTTGGGGGATGGAAGATCCACATGAGGAAGATGTTCCTCAACACATCATAGACTCCATGCCTTGGGAGGAGGCTTTCCAGTTCTATCCTTGCAGTTTCTTAAGGAAAAGCAACATTTGGGAGGGGAGGACTGTAATATTTCAAAATTTTCCTACAATAAATTGGAATATTATTTTTTGCTAATTTCACCTAGGAGGAGAATAAATGGGTAAGGAGGCCCCTGCATAATCAAAATCTTAATAAAATCCCTCATAGTATGAAAGGGGATCATCATTGGAGCTGGTTTTCACACCCTCATGTGTGAACAAGGTCATTTGCAAGTGGACAAGGTCAAGTTTGACCAAGTCAACAGTGCTTGGATAAGAGGTGGAGAACACTTAGAGAAACAATGCAGTATGAATGGGAAGAGGGTCATTTGGTGGAGGAAACCATAAAAGGAGTGGGATCCATGGAGAGGGGGCCTTCACTTGTTTAAAAGGAGGGCAAGGCAACCATTGTTTCTCATGTTATGTATTATTGATTTTATGGTCTATTCAGACTTTGTGCAATCTCCAGTTGTTTAGCTGAGTTGCAGTGTTGCTTAGCACGAGGAATTCCTGTTTAGGATTTACTATCCTTCTTGAGAGGCCTCTTGAGGGATTGCATTTATTTTCCTCACATCCAGGCTTGAGGCCAAGCATCCTCCTCCAAGACAGCGTTATTTCTGTAGCAGGATAATGTTGTGTTGTAGGGTGTTGCAGTGAGGGTTCACTACACCACTTCCATTAGCTATTTTTTAGAGGAGGAGTCTCTCTTTCCTTTGAGAGATCAGTTTGGAGGAATTTGGAGATGATTTCAGATCTTGGAATTGGGCCAACCCATTCACTTGGCCCTACAACGCAGTTTGCTTCAGTGACTGCATTATTCCCAGTGAGCAAATGCTGTGGGGCTTTGCAGATATGTTTGGAGGGTGAGATCTTAGGTGAGAGGATCAGCCTTTCACTTTAGAGATCCATTGGAGGAGTTATTTTCATTGGATGTAGCATCTTTAGCCTTCTCCACTTATTTCCAGTTCTTGAGTTGTAGCTACTACCCAGCAACTCCGACATTTTGCAGATTTTGTATATTATAGCCAATCCTTCCAGGATTGACTTGAGGTAGCCTTTGGAAGCTGAGATCTTCACTCCTAATGTTGTATGGGCCATATATTTGTATATCCATGTATTTGAAATATGTTAGCATGCAATTTCTCTTATAAAACTATGCAGTCATAGCTTGGGCACACTTGTGTAGCAGTGTTTTATCTTGATTTATGTACTTGTCTCTTGAGGCTGAGCATTGCCTATCTTGAGTAACATTTTCCTCAAGGTCTTGTATTAATTTGTTGCTGCTATTTATTAATAAGATGGCTATGGATATTTCTCAAATTTCTATGAGTTGAGTGTCACTGCTACTCCATTGTTGTGTTTTCATATTGCTAGATCTTGAACATTATAATATCTTAAGATATTCTCACTGTTGTAGAAAATTCCTGATTTGGAATATTACAGAAATGTAACACCACTGATTAAATTGACGGATAATTAAATATTATAATGAAGAGATGTGAAATTTGATGATATGATATAACAAATTAATCCAAACATCACATTCAAATGCATTAATAAAAAATTAATTCATATGAATACTGTTATAAGATATGTGTCGTCTTTTGATGAATAATGAATTTTAAAAAATCACAATAATTATGATATGATATAACAAATTAATCTAAAAATCACATTCAAATGAATTAATAAAAAATTAATTAATATTAATACTGTTATAAGATGTGTCAACTTTTGATGAATAATGAATTTTAAAAAATCACAATAATTGCACTGTCACAGGTCGATGTTTCTAAAAAATACAAAATGAACACCAATGCGTGTCAGTTACTGTAAACTAGTGCGTTTGTATGAAGAGCGCACTAGTGCATTTCTATGACCTATACGCACCGCACAAATACCGATACCAATTATGAATCTTGGTGCGTTTGTGAGATACTGCACACCAGTGCATTTATGCGAGTCTACGAATTAGGGCATTTGTACGACCTATGGGAACCGCACAAGTACCAATATGAATTAGAAAAAACGGTGTGTTTGTATGATACTGCGTACCAGTGCATTTCTATAACTCAACGTATTGGTGCATTTAGGCGACCTATGGGCACTGCAAAAATCCCAAGACCAATTAGAATGGCCCCGTGCGTTGTATCACCAACAATGTGCCCCAGTGCGGTTTTATACCTTGACGACCCAGTGCATGCACCTTTGACCACCCTGGGCCACCTTCTAGATGACACGCACTGGTGCGTTGACACCTTAGTAGCGCATCGATGAAAAAAACATCTGTAATAACCTTTGGTTGCCCAGTTTTTTTAGTTGTGTTGAAATTTCGTTAAAAGCTCCGCCAAAACCTCAGTAACCGTAAACGGATGTTGTAGAAAATGTGTTTTTGAAAATTTTGGCCAATTTTATAACACTAAAAATCTCCTTTATAACCTTAGCTCGTAGAGGGTATTTTCCTTGTAGTGAAAGCAACAAAAATGGATCATAAAGATGTTGGGTTATGACTTTGAAATCATCTACAAAAAATGGAAGAAAAAAGTTATTGCATATGCACTCTCAATAAAGGATGAGGATGAACAAGCATTTTTTTTCCATTTCTATTATCGAGCCTAATTGGATAACAATAGCAAGGGATGAATGGAAGAATGATGAAGAGGTGTGGACACTCATTCAAAAGTTGCATCAAGATCCTAGTACATCTGAGACATTTAGCTAGAAAAATGATTCATTATGGTACATAGATCGCTTATATATTTGTAATAATTCCCAACTCAAGCACAAGATTCTATTTTAATTGCACACCTCCCCGTTAGGAGGGAACTCGAGATTTTTAAAAACCTACCACAAAGTCAAGAAGGAAATTTTTTGGGATGGCCTTAAATCTGATATTCAGAAGTTTGTTGTAGAATGTTTGGTTTTCCAGCAAAAAAAAGTTGAGATAATTAAGACCTAGGGTCTGTTACAACCTTTAGCCATTCCAAGTCAGCGTTGGGAGGAGGTATAAATGGATTTTATCACACGTTTACCCAAGTATGAAGGAACGAGTGTCATCATGGTGGTAGTTGATAGAATTACCAAGTATGCACACTTTTGTGAATTATCTCATCCTTTTAAATCCAGTACAGTTGCTACTACATTTATGGAAACAATTCAAAAGCTACATGGAAACCCAAAGATTATTATAATTGATAGAGATCCCATTTTCACTGGAAATTTTTGGACAAAATTATTTTCTTGTCTTGGTACTCAACTAGCTCATAGCTCATCTTATCAACCTCAATCTAACGAGAAAAATGAGATAGTGAACACATTTTTGGAAGGATATCTTCGTTTCTTTGTATCTGATAAACAAACAAAATGGGTCAAGTGGTTACCTCTATCTGAATGGTGGTATAAAACTTCCTTCCATACTGCAGTAAAAATGACCCCATTTATGGCACTTTATGTATGTCATCCACCATCCATCACATCATCTTTAAGAGAAAATTCTAAGGTTAAAGTAGTGGAATATCACATCGAGCATCAACCAATTTCCCCAACTCTTAAAGTATAACCTCAATCTGGCACAAAATCGAATGAAACAACAAGCAAATTAACATTGCAATAAAAGAATTTTTGATGTAGGCGACTCAGTATTTTTACAACTACAACCATACAAATAAATGTCCCTCAAGTAGGTTAAGAAGGTTAATAATATCACCCAAGTACTATGGTCCCTACAAGGTGTTGAAATTTGCAACAAGAAACAGTGAAATTGGCAACCAGAAAGGAAAAAAATTGACCACATACTAGTGTTGGATTCCCATAATACATTGGTGAGGAATTCAATTACACATTAGTGCTAAATGTGGGCGTCTAATTTATTTTTCCCTTAAATAAATTGGACAATAAATTGTAATTTCATCTCATAACAACTTGTATCAGTTAACTAAGTCAGAAAGGCTGAGTTAGCTAAATAATTTTGAGTTGAGGGTCTAAGATGAGGCATGCAGAGTCATTATAATATTTTGGGGATCCAGTTGCAGTTTTAGCACTAGTGTGGTTGTGAATGTAATCAGTTAACTCAAATTAATTGAGTTAAAATTAGCTTAACTAGTTCTAACTCAGTGATGAGTTAGTGAGAGGTCTAGTGAATTAAATTAGATTTAATTCACAAGTAGTGATCAATCATATAATTGATGGTTCAATATTGATAGTTGCATGCATTTCAGTTCTGATGAAGACCCAGTTGAGTTAGAGGTTAAAGGGAAGATAAATATCAGTCTTATTATTAGAAAATTGCCCAGGTGAAATTATAAAGTCACAGGAAGGCCATGATGGATTGCGCAATCAATGAAGTTTGAATTTCCTATTTAATAGGGATTTTTTTCCATAGGGATTACATGAGCAAGGCTGGCTAAGAATTGGCTAAGTGTTTGTCAAGTTTTCCTGAGAATTGCTAGTCAGTTTTGAGCAAGATCAGAGTGATAAATTCAATAGAGTGTAGGATTTTCTTGGTGTGAGAAAGCATTATATTTTTTCATGATTCTTTGACTATGTACAATATATTATGGAAGTGTTTTGAGTAGGTGATTTCCCCAAGAACATCTTATGGTGTGTGATTGATAATTTCCTTTCTCTTACTTACATGTGATTAAGCAATCGTGTTTTATATTCCGCAAATATAGTAGAAGGATTCATTATCTTTCTTTAGTACATTACATGATCAGATTGAATCCATTGGTATAGAGTTTATATATAATTTATACATGGTATCAGAGCACCAGGAATCACAATAGTGGAGAAGAAATTGAGTTTGTCTTGAACTGTTTCAAATTTCCAGATTTATTCTTCAGGATCCAACAACAGATCAAGATGTCTTTCAATGGCTTGAGACTCGAATATGAACTTGAGGGAAATTCGAATTATATTGCATGGAAGGCCAGGATGGAGGTAGTGTTGGAGGACAATGGGTTGAAGGAATTCATAGATTTTGATATTCTGAAGCTTGCAGTAGTAGATGCCCAACTTCTTGATGCATGGCAGAAGAAGGTAGCAAAGGCGAGAAGGATATTGTTAGAGGGAGTTCGAGATCATATTGTCTCGAGTATCCATGGGAAAGTGACTCCATATATGTGGAAGGCCTTGACAAATCTATTTCAAAATAGTAGTGACCACAGGAATTTTGCGCTGAAAGACAGGCTTAGAAAGATCAGGAAGGAGGAGGGCGAGTCGGTACCAACATAATTGGTGAAGTTCACTCAATGTTGAGATGAGCTTTGAAGTGTTGGTGTGACCATATCTGGTGATGATTTGGTGAGCCTAGCACTTCTAGGCCTTCCCAAGAGTTGGCATAGTTATGAGGACTCTGTGAATGGGAGGGAGAAGTTACAAGACTAGGAGCGTTTGTGGTCCGACTTGGTAATAGAAGAGATAAGGCAGAGCACCAAAGACGAGACCTCCAACACCAACAAAGAACAATATTGTGCATTGGTCAGAAAAGGAAATAAATCTAAGGGAAATAAGTCCCAAGGCAAAGAGGGAAAGAGAGACTTGTCTAAGATTAGGTGTTTTCACTATCACGAGCATGGGCGCTATGCCTCAAATTGTCCACAAAATAAGGCAAGAAAGGAGCATGCAGTTGCAACGGGTGAAGCGTTGGATTCATAGTTTAAGCTTGATTTTACTCTCATTGCATGCATGGATATCATTGTAATGGGATTCTTGTGGTATCTAGATAGCGTTGCCTCATTCCATATGACAGGAAATAGGGATCTCTTCAGTGACTTGGAGGAGAAGGACCTCCAGTAGAACATAGAGTTTGGAGATGATGGGAGCTATAGCGTGACCAACATAGGTACAATTACCTTTCAAAGGGATTCTGTCTCCCCTCTCAGACTAGTAGATGTTTTTTATGTTCCAGGCCTAAGGAAGAATCTTGTCTCCGTAGCGGTATTGTAAGGCCATGGTTATGATGTGATGTTTATAAAATGAAAAGTTTTCCTTAAACACATATCCATGGGACAAGTGAAACAAATCGATGTAAGATTAAATAGCATATATTCTCTTAAGGTTGTGGATGCATGCAAAGATTTGAGGAGAAAAGCAGTGGTAAATGACTTGGTGGTTGAGAGGGAGAAATTATATCTCAACATGTAGCCTCAAAAGCAGTCTCAGAAGGTTGTGGAGCAACCACAATTGGAGAAGTAGAGAAGAGATTGAGTGGAAGAGTCCACACAAGCAGAGACCTCTAGGAGGGGGAAATTATGAGCTAGGTGGGAAGAGGGAGTACGTGCAACTATACCTCTAAGTGTGAGGCGAGGCGATGTGCAGATACAATTGCAAGAGGAAATTTGGGCAGGGTCCATTGAGATGGTGTGTCTCATGGATCTAACCTGGCTACGAGGAGCCCATAGTACAAAAGTAGCAAGAAGGATCAGTTGGATTGATGCAATCAAATGTCAGGAAGATAGAAATTAGAGTGGAAGATGTCAGGTACTGGAGTGCAGATCAGAGTTGGCAGCAGTGCACAGGGCATGAATGTAGATGTTGGGAACAATGCAGAGATTCCAGTAGACAAGTGCAGTAGGATCCAGTAGTCAGAATACTTTGATGATAGATGCATTATACTAATTCAGTTGTTCGAAGGCTATTCAGTTTTAGGAGTTTCATGTGAAAACAACATTAGAGAAGTGTTTCATGCATAACATTCCAAAGGTACCAGATCAGTATATATTGAATTCCTTTCTTGTTGAGAGGGAGTGTTGAAATTTGCAACTAGAAACAGTGAAATTGGCAACCAAAAATGACAAAAATTGACCACATACTAGTGTTGGATTCTAGTCACACATTGGTGAGGAATTCAATTACAAATTAGTGCTAAATGTGGGCATCTAATTTATTTTTTCCTTAAACAAATTGGACAATAAATTGTAATTTAATCTCATAACAACTTGTATCAGTTAACTAAGTCAGAAATACTGAGTTAGCTCAAGAAGTTCTAGTTGAGGGTCTAATATGAGGCATGTAGAGTGATTATAATATTTTGGGGGTCCAGTTGTAGTTGTAGCACTAGTGTGGTGTGAGTGTAATTAGTTAAATCAAATAAATTGAGTTAAAATCAGTGTAACTAGTTCTAACTAAGTGATGAACTAGTGAGAGATCGATTGAATTAAATTAGATGTAATTCACTAGTAGTGATAAATAATATAATTGATGATTTTCTATTAATAGCTGCATGCATGTCAGTTCTGATGAAGACCCAGTTGAGACAGAGGTTAAAGGGAAGATAACTATTAGTTGTAATATTAGCGAATTTCTCAGGCACAATTATAAAGTCACAGGAAGGCCATTATGGATTGTGCAATCAAGGAAGGTTGAATTTCCTATTTAATAGGGATTTATTTCCATAAGGATTGTGTGATCAAGGCTGGGCTAAGCAGAGCCTAAGAATTGGCTAAGTGTTTGTCGATTTTTCTTGAGAATTGGTAGTCAATTTTGAGCTGGATCAAAGTGAGACAATCAGTAGAGTGCAGGATTTTCTCGGTGTGAGAAAGCATTGTATTTTTTCATGATTCTTTGACGATGTACAATATATGATAGAGGGTTTCTGAGCAGGCGCTTTCCCCAAGAACATCTTGTGTTGTGTGATTGATAATTTCTTTTCTCTTACTTGCATGTGATTGAGCGATCGTGTGTTATATTCCACAAATATAGTAGAAGGATTCAATATCTTGTTTTAGTAAATTACATAATCAAATTTAATCCATTGGTATAGAATTTCTATTAATTTCTACACAAGGTGTTGCAAAATGTTGGTACTATGGCATACAAATTGGATTTTCTTGCATTTTCCCAAGTACACCTAGTTCTCCATGTTTCATGCTTAAAGAAGGTTATCAGTGACAATATCCTAATTCAAACAATGTTTCCAAAACTTGAAAAATAAGGAAAAATCATATTTGAGCCTCAAGTAGTCATGGAACAAGAACCTAACAACTACGAAAACGATTAATTTAAGAGTATCTCGTTAAGTGGAAGAAGTTACCCGCTGATGATTCCACATGGGAGGATGAGAATTTTATACAAAATCATTTGGAACTTCTCAAGTGTTGAGGACAACAATTTTTTTCAAGAAGAGGGGCATGTTAGGTCCCTATAATACTAGTGTATTCCCCTTATTTTTATTGTTAGTATAACCCCCCTATTGTTATTGTTGTGCCTATGTATCCCCCATGTTGTTATTTTTGTGCCCCATATAAGGCCACTATTTTTATTATTGCGCCCTTACATTATTATTTTTATGTAGGCTATGATTATATTATGACCCCTTATACTCCTATGTATACCAAGGAGGTTTTATCATTTAAATAATTCAATAATTGCTCATTTATGTAATGTAAAGGAGGTTTCCCCTTCGAAGAGGCTAATTTTTAAGTCGTTGGACTATATTTTCTTCTATTTTGTGAGTTGGTTGCATAAAAATAGGTAAGGATTACAAATATTCTCATTTTTCCAATAATTATTGGTCTAGAAAGCAATTGATATATCCCTCACCATCATTTCCATGATATACTCCTACGTCGTGTAAAACTTGGTTAGTACAACCAATCCATGGATATCAATGACCACAAAACTGAAATGGAATCCCTTAATAAAACACACAAGTTACCAAAAAACAACAATAACCCCCAAAAGGAAGTAAACAATTCCCTTAATTTCCCCAACAATCAAAATTACCATTGCCACCAACTAATCCCCTTCCAATACCATAAATTCCAAGGTAACCCACCCCAAAACCAAACAATAAATCCACCTAGTGCACTTACACCATAAAATGGCTTAAATATCCTACATATTCCATTTCACATATGGAACATCAAGGCATAAAATTACAAGCAGGGGGAACACTAAATAACAAGGCTTCCCCACTTTTTACTAAAAAATATAACATGAAGGCAACAAACCTATAGAAAACCATAATAATAGAAAACTCATGGAATGATATTTTATTACACCCCAACTTGGTTTTCCTAGAAACATAACCCATATCCTTCAAGGATTAATAAATTCCCCCACTTTATCTAATGATTAGGCTTGGAAAAATCCCTGGCTCAAATTGATTTGATTTTCTAGGAGAACTCCCACTAGTACATATGACATACTTTAAAACATATTTACAATAATAGTTATAAAAACTCATGTGAGTTTGATGTGAAATAATTTAGGATACTTTGTTTAAAAGGTTTTATCACATCATTGATCATCATATCCCATTGTCATATATTTGACAAAAAAAGGTGCCACATGGAATTTATGGGGTAATTTCATCGCACCAACTTTCGATGAGCCTTTCCATTAGAGCTCCATTGAAAAAATTATTTATCACGTGTTCAATGAAAAGAGCTGACATGTGTTACTATGTTGGTGGGGGAGTGCGAAGGAGTGTATGATCGAACAAATATTTGTTTCCATACTAACTTTCATGATGTAGCAACTCCAACAATTGTAGCAAGTTTTCGTGCATTTAACACAACAAAATATCACATGTATCTATGGAAAAAATTTATCCACCAAAATTTTGATGATCCATTCCATAAAAAATCAAAGGAACATATGAATACACCTAGAGATTGGAGGAGAGTTAATATCATGTGCACCCTTCATTAGAATAGGGACAAATAGGTGGCCATTTGAATTGCAAACTTGGCGGGAATTTTCCGTCGAATATTCCTTGAGCACATCAAATTTATGATGCGGGAACAAATTTATGTTGTACACTAAAATCCATGCTTATTATGAATTGGACATAGGGGGCCTAATTTTATTTTAGGCACATGAATTTGTGGTATATACCCTATTATGTTTCATTTTAAGTGTGACAACACTACTAAAAATTGTCCCTTAAGATATACAGAACTTCCCTCATTCAATCAATGTGTTAATCCATATCCAAGGTTGATAAAATTTTAGGTTTATAGATGAGGCCAACATATGTTAACAATGATTATGATTCAACTTCTGAGCCTTCAACTAAAATAATAATTAAACAATATTTAGTAGTGAAGTGGAAGACAATGTCTTGCCTTCACTATTCATGGATTCCCATAGAAGAGTTTGAGAAGGTTTTCAACCTATACCCACACCTTATGATAATAAAAAAAAAAAATTTGAAATACATTCTATTAATGTTTTAGAATAGAACTGGTTCCATTTCAATAATAGTGGAAAAAATGGATAGAACCATTACTGTAGAATATCTAGATAAAACTTGTCAAATTTAATTTGTGGAAGCATCACAAGCAATGTGTTAATTTCTTGAGACAATGAATTTATTTCCTAGGGAAGGAAATGCATTTTCTAAGGTGTGGTATGCATTCCTAAGGTAGGGTGTGCATTTTATGAGGTAGGGTGTGCATTTCCTGACGCAGGGAGTACATTTCATCATATAAGGTGTGCATTTTCTAAGGAAGGGCATGCGTTTGTTGAGACAATGTGTGCATTTTTAGGGATGGGCATTCATTTTTAGTGATAGGGAGTGGTTTTACTAATACAAAAAAAATTTACAAATGATTTTCTCATTACATATCGATAGAAGTATACTATAGCCCCATCATTTTCAATAGATTCATGTTGCATAAAAATTGGCAAGTAAATAATAATTGGTTTAAACTCACACTGCATTGAATAAGTGAAAAATGTAGTCAAAGAACACATATTTCAATCGATGTCATAGATACCTTGCACGAGATTTTTCCACACAAAACATTATATTTGCACAACCAAATTTTTTTCCTCAATCTACTAATACCCACTTTGTCAATTCATGTTTAACATATTCCATCCATTAGACATCTATCACATCAACCCATGTTGCTCTCCCTCAAAAACGAAACCTGAAAATTTAAATATGCATGACATAAAATGACAAGAATAGAAAAAAAAATCATTAATATTAAAGTTTCGATTGATAAGAAGGGATATTTTTCGATAAAACAAATAACTATCAATATTAAAGTTTCAATTGACAAGCAAGGTGAATTTTAGATTCCAAGCCTAGGATAATGTATCTAAAGCATGTGTCAAGTGAGTACTTCAACACTTATACTTGATAACTCTCCTGGCCTCCTTATTATAATATATTTTCACCTTTTTCATCACACTAGGCACTAGTGTTGCCATTTGTTGTTCTAGAATGGTTTGGATCTCTCTCTCTCATGATTTTTCCACTCTCTTTCATATTGTTGGTCCATAGAGTTTTCTTAAAATTATTTCCTCTCAGTTTCTTTTTTTCTCCATCATATTATTGCTTTGGGGCTTACTTCAACATCTTGAAGAGCCTAAATTCCCATTCCTTGCCATGGTTTTTCCACTTTATCCCTATTTTGTGGGCCCCCTTAACACTATTGATTACCCTGTTAGCCACTCTTTTCTTAGTGAAAACATGGCATAGAGTTGCACCTCCATCATTTTTTTAAAATCATGTAGCTATTTGTAAATTAAATTCTAAATTTCAACACTTAAGATAGGATTTGGAGTAGCTAAGGTGACTTTAAGCTCCCTAGACTTGAAATCGCGACCATGAAATAACGATATTCTACAATACTTTGTTAGCATGTAGATCAAATAATATTTCATTGAAAAACAAAAACAAAAGGATAAATAAAAATAGCCTAGTTGGTATCTCATCCTAACCAAACATATTCTCAAGGTCACTAACACAAGGATGGAAGAGTCCTTAGTTAATCAAGAGATGATAAGTCAATGTCATAACATAGATACTCTAGAACAAGTCACAAGAGATAACCCACTAGTCAATTTAGATCTGAAATAGTAATAGCTAAAAACAATTAGGTTTTTTTTTTTTTTTTAAATTGTGTATTTCTTCTCAAGAATACTTACAACAGAATTTTGTAAAGTGTTAGCGCTCAAATCTACCTTAGGCTGAAATAAGGTAAAACTC